>CM075816.1:39572032-40302022 GCA_037975025.1 Excoecaria agallocha
AAATAAGAAAACAAACACTGGACCGATGGAACAAACGGCGAAGGAGGCCGGCGGTGGTGTGCGTTGGTCGGATTCTAGGACCCTTTATCTTTCCGTTCTCCGATCTCTCTCTCCCTTCATTCTTCCTCCTCCTTTCTTCTTCGTGTTTCTTTTCTGCTCTTCCTTTTTTTTGTTTTTCTTTTCTAGAGAACTCTTAAGAATTGCTGCCTTCTTTTTTTAACCCCATTATTATTATTATTATATTACATTAGTTTCTCATTGTTATTTATTTATATATATATATATAACAAGAACTTTTAAAATATATAAGTGTTGTGAAGATAATAATAATTTTAATAATATATATATATAACAAGAGATGAGAAATTTACAAAAGAATTACAGGTTAAGAAGTTAGAAATAACATACTCGCCAATAAAACTTGCAGCAAAAACTGATAGCAACCAAGGAAATGTACAGCTTTGCAGAGTTTACACCTTACAGCTTCAAGGCATGAAAATCTAAAGTGCAAAGATTTTATCTGGCTGCTCAAACTTAATAGGCAGGATGGAAACAAAAAACAAACCCACAAACCAGCCAAGGGAGACGAGAATCATAAAGGAGTAAATCATAATCTTGGAATAAACATCAAGATATATGGAGTAAATCAAAGACAAAAGCAAAAGTTAATACCTAGAAATTTGAATTCTAACCCAACCACGAAATGACCTTTAGATGTCAGGATCCGATCTTCACCGTTGATAATGAAGATCAGGATGTAAGAAAGATTCTGTCCAAAATGAAGCTCAATCCAACGGTTGAATATCTGGAAATGAAGAATTTGTGGGACTGATCTGTGTAGAAGAAAAATTTGTTGTCCCAGCCACAAAATGATCTATGGACTTTAGAATCTAGTCTTCACCGTTGAGAATGAAGATCGATGTGTGAAGAAGCTTCTCTTCAAATTTTAGCTTGATCCAACGGTTGAATCTCCAGTAAAAAAGAAATTATAGGACAGCACTGTGAAGAAGAAAAACCGATTTTCTCTTCCTTCAACTCTCACTCATCCGATTTTCACACACACTTAAGAGATATACACTATTCAAGTCTCTTAAATATATGTTCCTTGTGGACTTGAGACAAGGGCCAAATTTATTGGGCTCTCCTCATGGGTCAGAAAAAATCCAATACTTAGCAGTACAAAGTTAACATCGTATAAATTTATGCAAATTTGGTTCTCACATAATTATTCTTAAATCTCAGTCTATTTAAATTCTTATATATTTTACCTTACATATATAATTTTTATTATCATTTAGTTTATTTGAATGTCCTAAAATTGAACTTAATATCAATTCCAATTTCATTAAAATTTCTTTTCGGATTATATCATTTGAGGTGTTACAAATTAATATTGGTGCCGAGAATCAGGAGAAGACATTTGTAAATGGCTAAATTCTGTAGAATTAATAACTTTGATTGGAAAAATTATTGTAATGGATATATATAAATATAACTATTTGACATGAAAAAATAACAAAATTAAGCTTACGAATAATGAAGTCCATCATTAGTCACATATTTAATTAATGGTAATAATTATGTGAAAAAATAAATTAAGCGAAAGAAATAATGTAGTGAAATTACATACATAATGAAATTTTCGTAGGTAATTTACAGACGAAATCTTATTTTACCTTACATGTAGGGAAATTTACCGATGGAACTGAAATTCCGTAGGGAAATTACTTATGAAAATATTTTTAGGTAAGGAAATTACTTACAAAATTAATTTTCGTTGGTAATTTCCCTATAAAATTGCTTCTCCATAGGTAATTACCGACGAAAATTAATACCGTCGGTAAATTACCTACGAAAAAGTAATTCCGTAGGTAATTTCCCTACGGAATTGCTTTTTTGTAGGTAATTACCGACGAAAATTAATATCGTCGGTATATTGCCAACGAAAAAGTAATTTTGTAGGTAAATTTTCCTACAAAGTTACTTTTCCATAGGTAATTTACCTACAGAATTTCAATTCTGTCGGTAAATTCAGTGTCCATTTTTAGCTGCGAAATTTTGGGGTCAATTTACCAACGAAATTTTCATTTTCGTCGCTAAATTTCGTCGGTAAAATTGGTGATAAATTTTCCTCCTGTTTTTACGACGGAATTTTTATTCCGTCGCAACCTAAAAATTTTTGCTACCATTTTCCTTACTGAATGAGTTTTCTGTTGGTAATTTACTGACGGAAAAATTTTCGTTGCTATTTTTGATTTTTCTTGTAGTGTAATTTCAACTAAATTCAATTTAAAAAAAATCATTTATCCAAATTAAATCAAATTTGAAATAAAAATTCAATCCAAAATTCAAAAATCTTTAGATTGATTCAAATTTATTTTGAATTTAATTTAATTCAAATCAATTGAATAAATTAATTTCTTAATCTTAATTGGAAATTAATTATTTTTATTGGAATATAATTTCAATTAAAAATTATGAAGTAGAATTGTGGCTAATTCAATTACTATTAAAAATTATTCTAAATTTTTGTAATCAAAAAATTTTTTTTTGGCAATGATTCATGATACTACTCGGAAAATTTTAAGCCATAAAATCCATGATCAAGAGACTCATAACTAAAAGGTCCACAAAAGCCTCTCCAAGTCGGTGGGCTTGACGTATGAAACAAGACCGTACGATTGAATGCGATCTCTCCCTGATACGACTAGATTGTTTGACATATGCTTCCGTCAAATTACAATTACCTATACAATAGGCAATACTTGCTTCAGAGTAGACCAACTATTCAAAGACACTATTCAAAGTTTTTTAAAGCTTTATAAATGTTAGGTTTGGTCTATAAAATAGATACTCCTTCTCTCTCTAAGTAATACATACATTCTCTATCTAAGAGCTTTTCTCCTCATTGCTAACTTAAACATCGGAGTGCTGATGCCCAGGACATCAAGCAAACACCTTTTGCAGGTTTTATGCTTTTCAGTTCAATCGAAATTCACTTTTCAAACCATTTAATCTCTTCCTCTTTCCTATATAGAAACCTCTCCCATCTCTATCAAAATTTGTGATTTATCATTTGGTACTTTCGTTAAGGGACGATGGCTAAGCAAAGGCATCTAACTCTGATACTTATGGAGAAGTACGGATTTACAATCACGGAGAAAATGCACCATGAAAGTCCATGAGATTACATGGAAGATGATATATGGTCAAGGCAAGATCTAGGACTAAAAGCAAACAAAATATCATATGCTAGGTCCGAAAGGAAGCAAAACATCTTCCTTTCGAGATGTTGCACAATAGGCACAGGAAACTCCCAGAAGTGGCCAAACTTTTCTTTACCATTTATTGACCAAATACTAGAAAGATTGGTAAGGAATTGATTTTACTATTTTTTAAATGGATATTTGGGGTATATGCAAATTTCTATTGCCCTGACAGACCAAGAAAAGGCCACATTCACATGTCCTTATGGTACATTTGCATATAGGAGAATGTCGTTTGGTTTTTGTAATGCCCCTGCTACATTTCAAAGATGTATGATGGCTATTTTTTACAATTTTATTGAAAAATTCATGGAGGTCTTTATGGATGATTTTACATTATATGAACGTGATTTTGAGTCATATTTATCTAATCTTGCATTGGTCTTAAAAAGGTGTCAAGAAACCAATCTTGTTCTTAATTAGGAAAAATATCACTTTATGGTAAAAGAAGGGATAGTGTTAGTGTTAGTGTAAGCCCTAGTCCCAATACGTTGTTATAAAATATTTAAGTTAATCAATGAGGAATTTGTTTTATCTATTATATTCCTGTGTATATCAATTGATAGAACTATCCAAGAATGTTGTTTCAGTTTAAGTTATCATGTGTGAGGCACATGGTTGTATGACCTTGAAACAATTGAGACTTCATTCTAAATATCCCTAGTCAGTCATAGTTATGGAAATAACAAATGAATTAAGACTAGTATACTCTCTCTGATAAGTTGAGTTCTGTCTTACGGATCATAAGGACTAGAGTGTCAATTAGAGATCATAGATACATGTTTAGAACATGGTATCTGGATTCGATCCGTTCATGAGAACATTACATGGTACAAGTCATAAATGTTTCTCATGTTCAAGTTTTGCATTGGAGTTCTTAGACCTGAAATCTCTATGAAACTCTTTTTGAATTACTGTGTACTTTGATATACACCTAACGTACTCGTAACAGGGTGACAAGTATGGGTATGCTTGGGTATGCACTAATTCATGTTAGAGAGCATGAGAGAAGTGAAGGGATTACCCCTCTCGATAAGAGAGAAAATATCATTGGCCACTTGATCAGTGAATTAAGAAGTGTATGGCCATAACGAGATGAAATAATGAGAAATCATTATTTATCTGAGAGTTCAGTGTCAGTGAAATATCAAGAAAGGAATTAGTATATATAAGGATGACTAGTTCCATGCCTTATATTAATTATAATATTTATGGGTAAGGGACTATGCAAAATTGCATTAGGTCACTAAATGCCATTTGTATTTTTATGTAATTTGGAATGCTATAATATCTTGCTAGAGAATATATATAGCATTTGAATTAATTTATTAATTCATTGCCAATATTAAATGGACCTATAGGATCGCACACAAAGCATTGGGCTTAAAATATTTAAATAGTATATTGGGCATTAATTTGAGCTTTTATTTAAAGTCAAATTAATGTATGTAATGGGTATTAAAATTGCTAATTGGACCACTAATGCAGCAAAGCTGGACTGATTCTCATAAATAGAAAATCTGTTAAACAGTTTTTTGCCTTAAACAGCTAGCTATTTAAGGCAAATTTGTTAATAAGTTTTTTTGCCTTAAACAACTAGTTGTTTAAGGCAAATCTATTATTCAGTTTTTTTTTTGCCTTAAACAGCTAGTTGTTTAAGGCAAATCTGTTAAACAGTTGGTCCATGAGAGAGATATTCGGCATGTGTTAGGTTTATTTCAATTAATTAATTATCTATATACAATTAAGGTAATTGAGTTTAAATCCTAAATAGTATATGAATCAATTAGCAACACTTAATTAGGGATTATTATGGCCGAAATCAAGCTAGTTTCTTAGTTGAATTCGGCACATGTTAAATCCTAAATAAGTGATGCATTTTGATTAAATGACTAATGCCATTTGAATTTGAATCCTAATAGAGTTTGAATTAATTTAAATCACTTAATTAGGAAGTGATGGAGGCTGAAAAATATTCCATATTCCAAGGGGATTTTGGCATTCACATTTTTCTTAAATGAATGATATAAATTAATTAATTATATTTTTTGACTAGGGTTAAAATTGACCTCTCTAGTGTCGCCACTCTCAAGAGAAAGAATTCTTTCTTCATCTCTTGTGTTTTTGGGCAGCAATAGCAACCAAAAAGAAGAACAAGATCAGATCTTGTGGCTTCAAACCATTCCCATTGCTGAATACACAAATATAAAGCTAGCACTCTTGGTTTTAAGTCATCTTTGTGAGTATGTGTGTGAACATAGAGTGGTGTAGTGTAAAGACTGCTCCTTTGGCTTTGGTGATCAAGATCTAAGGTATATAAATCCATCTTATATGCTGGTCATCTTCAAAATCAAGTTTTGAAGTGCATCCAAACTTGTAAGTTTTCAAAAGCCCTAAAATTGCATATTTCGATTCTTTATTGTATATTGCATGGCATGTATGATCTAAACTTTATTTTTTTTCCGCTGCGTGATCATCATGTATATGCCATGTGATATACCATCAGTGGTATCAGAGCCTAACAATGCCTATTTTAGCGCTTTGGATGCATTAAATCTTGATTCAAAATCGTTATTGCATAAAAGCCGTAATGCTGAAATTTTTTGTTTTGAGTATTTTGCATTATTTTAGTGTAAAAACAATTTTATATGATTAGTTAGGTATTATAATTATTTTGACATTTTAATATACTATCCTATTATGTTCTTAGAGATGTTCATGGTCGATTTTAATTATACACACCTGATCATACATGTTAATCTTGAAACTAGGTGCTAGTTTGCATGATATGTGTTTGTTTAACAACTAATTTTCAAAATTAAATGTAAAAACGTGTTTGGAATGTTTGTAAGTGATTTTTAAAGATTAATAACAGGTTTGGATATTATTCTTAGCAATTCATGTTCCCTTGGATACGATATTTTGGGGTCTTAATCTATATTTCCCTGTATTACTAGCCGATCTAGTATACTTGCTAGCATCCGGTCAATGTTTTTATTGTCGAGCCATATTTTAACTTATTTTCCTACCCTTTATACATAGTTATCCGTTGTTAGCCAATTTTGAGCCTACTGAGGTATGTTTAATGCGTACCATATTTAATTTTTGTTACACTCATTTATTTTACCATATAGCCTAAAAAGCTTTTATCTTTCCTTCTAGAATTGGCCACTCTAGGATTGAATGGATTTATGGGAATTGAGTATCTTAATGAGTGTAGTAAGATAATTTTAAATTTTATTATTAAAGGCTATTATTGAAGTCAAGTGAATAGTGAATTGTGACTTTGTGATTACCCATGTTATTATTGTATTGTAAACATCAAAGCTAGTGAAAAAATAAAGAAAAGAGAAAAAAAGTGAAAAAAAGAAGTCTAAGTGTGGGGTATTTGATAATGGTAATTTATATTGTGTTTTTAGTATGTTTTTAGGTATTTAATTGAGTTAATTTTGTATTAATTAGGTTGAATTTGAGTTTAATTGATTAATTTTATGTATTTGGAGTTAATTGTTAATTTTGGTGTTTTTCAGGATTATTTTGCAAGAAAAAGGACTTAATTGTAAAAAGGCAAGAAGATTTAGGCCAAAACTGTGAATTTGGAAAATTCATGTTAATTAGTGATTGTGAAGTCCAGAAGTTCGATGCATGGCCACATGAAAATGAATGAAGAAGACATGGCCACGTGAAGAGAAGAGATGAAGGAATACATGGCCACGTGAAGAAAAGCCAAAGGGAACACATAGCCACGTGATTTTCTTCAAGAAATAACACATGGCCACGTGTGGATTTACAAAGGAAAACACATGGCCACGTGTTGTGTCTCCCATGAAGCAAAGGATTCCCGATTTTCTCCAATTCAAGAAGGATTCTTCTCCTACTCCAATTTGGAAAGTTTAGAAGGCTTTTACAACATATTTTGCCTATAAATAGATAACTCTAATACCAAAGAAGGGATCAATTAGGGAATTAGAGGAACCAATTAGAAGAACTAGTATAGTTCTTTAGTTTTAGTTTTACTTTGTTTTTCCAGTTTTTCTGTTTTTATTTTTCTTTTCAACTTTGCTTTAGTTTTTAAATATGTTTAGGAAGTAGTTTTTCTTCTTTTGCTAATGGATTCTTGAAATCTTATATTTTCATTGTTATGATTGTATTTGAGCTTAATTTCAATATCGGTTGATTATTTCTTAATTTTAAGCATATTCTTATCTTTGATTGTGTTGAGATTGATTGTTGGTTTATTGAATAAATAACTAAAAATTGGTTTTGACATAGTTAATGATTTGTATGTTCTTGGATTAACTCTTTAATATTTATGCATGATTATTATCCGAAATATGAGATAATTATATGTTAATTTTATTGGTTAATACTAAGAGAGGAAGAACTAAGAAAAGGTGAAAGTTAAATCTCTTGAAAAAGACTTCAATAGACATCTAGGAGGATTAATTCAGACTTTTATGCTAAGTGTTGAATTGTTCTGAATAAGGAAATTTTAATGCTTGGAATGATAATCTTGAGTAAAGTTATCTGGTTTTATTTATCTGAATTCTTTATAATCACTGGTGTTCCTTTGAATTTAAAGTCAATAAAATAAAAGTTAAGGTGGATAGTTTCTTTAGCAAGAGAATTCCAGTTATTATTTTGATTTTAATTCATGTTTTAGTTTTTTTTGTTTAATTGTTTATTTTGTTTAATTTTTTCTTTTAAATCAAAAATAATTGGGAAACAATCTTGGATTAATTTAATTCATACATAGATATTATTCTTAGCATTCCATGTTACCTTAGGTACGATATTTTGGGGTCTTAATCTATATTTCTCTATATTACTAGCCGATCTAGTACACTTGCTAGCATCCGGTCAATGTTTTTATTGTCGAGCCATATTTTAACTTATTTTCCTACCCTTTATGCATAGTTATCCGTTGTTAGCCAATTTTGAGCCTAATGAGGTATGCTTAATGCGTACCATATTTAATTTTTGCTACACTCATTTATTTTATCATATAACCTAAAAAGCTTTTATCTTTCCTTCTAGAATTGGCCACTCTAGGATTGGTTGGATTAATGAAAATTGAGTATCTTGATGATAGGATTGGTTGGATTAATGGAAATTGAGTATCTTGATGAGTGTAGTAAGATAATTTTTAATTTTATTATTAAAGGCTATTATTGAAGTCAAGTGAATAGTGAATTGTGACTTTGTGATTACCCATGTTATTATTGTATTGTCAACATCAAAGCTAGTAAAAAAAATAAAGAAAAGAGAAAAAAAGTGAAAAAAAGAAAAGTGAAAAAAAGAAGAAGAAGAAGAAGAAAAAAAAGAAATATTGAAATAAAGCTAGCATGTATGGCAAAATCTTAAGTGTGAGGTAGTTACAAGGAAAAATAGATATGACTTCTAAAAGGGTATAAATGGTGAAATTGAGAGAATTTTAAGATTGTACTTTGAATTGTGAAGGGTTGGAAAATTTTGGCTAAGTTATTTATTGATTAAGTTAATGGGATGAAATTTGTGAATTTTTAGTCTATTTTATCTTAGAGTTGCTATTCTTATTATTGATCTTTTATCTATTCTTTAATAACCAATACCTTAGCCCTAGTACAACCTTTAAAAGACCTAAGTGATTCTAAGTTTTATTTTTAAGTTGTTTAGCGGAGATGACCTCCGAGTTTCGATGCTAAAGGAGAGGCCTATGGTGTTTCTAGAGTTTAAAGTGCAAAACCATGTGTATACTCATGTATACATTCATTCTAAACTTGACTATAAATTTGCATTGGTATTTTGGATTTTGAAAATACTTAAAATATTTTGGTCTTGCACACACACAAGGAAACTAACTTATATTGTCCTGATTGAATTTATTCTAGTTGAATTTTTATTAAGTGCTCTTATTAATTATTAAACTTGGTTTTGAAATGCATGATTCTTTATTGGAGTTTGATTATTTTGAGAAGTTGGATTGTTCTAAATTGCTCGAGGGCGAGCAAAGTCTAAGTGTGGGGTATTTGATAATGGTGATTTATATGGTATTTTTAGTATGTTTTTAGGTGTTTAATTGAGTTAATTTTGTGTTAATTAGGTTGAATTTCAGTTTAATTGGTTAATTTTATGTTTTCGGAGTTAATTGTTAATTTTGGTGTTTTTCAGAGTTATTTTGCAAGAAAAATGACTTAATTATAAAAAGGCAAGAAGATTTAGGCCAAAACTGTGAATTTGGAAAATTCATGTTAATTAGTGATCGTGAGGTCCAGAAGTTCGATGTATGGCCACGTGAAAATGAATGAAGAAGAAGACATGGCCACGTGGAGAGAAGAGACGAAGGAATACATGGCCACGTGAAGAAAAGCCAAAGGGAACACATGGCCACGTGATTTTCTTCAAGAAACAACACATGGCCACGTATGGATTTACAAAGGAAAACACATGGCCATGTGTTGTGTCTCCCATGAAGCGAAGGATTCCCGATTTTCTCCAATTCAAAAAGGATTCTTCTCCTACTCCAATTTGGGAAGTTTAGAAGGCTTCTACAACATATTTTGCCTATAAATCGACAACTCTAACACCAAAGAAGGGATCAATTAGGGAATTAGAGGAACCAATTAGAAGAACTAGTAGAGTTCTTTAGTTTTAGTTTTACTTTGTTTTTCCAGTTTTTCTGTTTTTATTTTTCTTTTCAACTTTGCTTTAGTTTTTAAATATGTTTAGGAAGTAATTTTTCTTCTTTTGCTAATGAATTCTTGAAATCTTATATTTTCATTGTTATGACTGTATTTTGAGCTTAATTTCAATATCGGTTGATTATTTCTTTGTTTTAAGCATATTCTTATCTTTGATTGTGTTGAGATTGATTGTTGGTTTATTGAATAAATAACTAAAAATTGGTTTTGACATAGTTAATGATTTGCATGTTCTTGGATTAACTCTTTAATATTTATGCATGATTATTATCCAAAATATGAGATAATTATGTGTTAATTTTATTGGTTAATACTAAGAGAGGAAGAACTATGAAAAGGTGAAAGTTAAATCTCTTGAAAAAGGCTTTAATAGACATCTAGGAGGATTAATTCAAACTTTTATGCTAAGTATTGAATTGTTCTGAATAAGGAAATTTTAATGCTTGGAATGATAATCTTAAGTAAAGTTATCTTATTTTATTTATCTGAATTCTTCATAATCAGTGGTGTTCCTTTGAATTTAAAGTCATTACAATGAAAGTTAAGGTGGATAGTTTCTTTAGCAAGAGAATTCCAGATATTATTTTGATTTTAATTCATGTTTTAGTTTTTTTTTGTTTAATTGTTTATTTTGTTTAATTTTTGCTTTTAAATCAAAAACATTTGGGAAAAAAACTCAGGTTGATTTAATTCATACATAGTTATTATCCTTAGCAATTCATATTCCTTTGGGTACGATATTTTGGGGTTTTAATCTATATTTTCCTATATTACTAGCCGATCTAGTACACTTGCTAGACACCGATCAGTATACTATAAGAAATAAAGAGATATTAAGGTAAAATAGGCACAAATTACCATAAATATACATAAATTAATCTTAGGAATATATTTGGCATAAAATGGGATAAGAAAATACAGAGCAGGCATATTGGCATAATGAGGCCCAATTATATATTTAATGGTAATAACCTAAAGATAGATATAAAAATATAATCTAATGTGAAATAACGAAAAAGGATATAGTTAACAATTTCAATAGTGGCTAAATTGTAATTACACGAAAAAAGGACCTAGTAGTCAATTATGTAAAAGAGGTATCATAAGGGAGATAAAATAAGCAATAATGTAAAAAGGTAGTTAATTGCTCCAAAAGGGGTAAAATTGCAATTACGCGATAATTTGGGGGTCAAATGGTAATTATGTATGAAAATGAAAATTAAAGGGTAATTTATGCTTAAAGATGTCAAAGAAGTAAATAAAAGATAAATAATGCGATAAAAATAATTAGTAGATTCAAAGAGGGTAAAAACATAAGTAGGTGATAAATGAGAGACAAATTCATAATTAGGCATTGAAAATGTAATTAAGGAAGTTAAAATGGCCAAATAAGTAAAGAATGGCATAATCATAATTAAGGAAAAAATTTAGGGACTAAAATGTAATTTGCCATTTTAAAGGCACACATAAGTACTAAAATGTAAGTTTGCCACTTAAGGTGAAATATATAGCTTGAAAGACCTATATAGGAATGAGTACCTAACCGTTACTTGCTCTACCCCCAAAGTAACAAAGCCAGTTGAAGAAATTCGGCTAGTTTCTATGATTGATTGTTGGGATACTCCTACAGAGAGTGAAGATTAAGGGGCTTTGGTGCCCATTTATATTTAGAGTTCACCCAGTGAAGCCAAAGAGCGTGAAGAGGAAGTAGGAGAAGAGAAAAAGGTTAAAGTGGTCACAAGGAGTGGGAGAGTGGCCCTGGAGGTTAAAAGCCAGCCAGCTCTTGCTGCAATGCTAATAGAAAAAGAAGTTGAGAAAGATCAAATTATTAAGCAGTTAAAGAAAACAAATGCATAGATATCCATCTGGGACTTGCTGAGATAATCTCCTTTGCACAGGCAGAAGCTAGTTGAAGCCCTGAGTGAGTCTACTATTGCTACTACCATTTCACTATCTGAGCTGTTAGATTTGGTCAAGGGAAAGATAGGAGAGAATGTTATGTATTCTAATGCTAACCTACCTCTTAAAGGAAGGAACCATAACCATCCTCTTTACATTAAGGCTCAGCTGAATGGAAAACACATGGCTTGTGTGATGATAGACGATAGTTCTTCCATCAATGTGCACCCTTTAGTGGCCATTCCAACTTTTAGGTTGAATAAAAGCATGCTGTATAAATTAGACTTAACTATTTTTGCCTATGACAATTCCAAATGGTAGGCTGTTGGAACCTTTAAGGCTTTAGTGAAAATAGGGCCCATCGAAACGGAAGCTGAGTTTGTAGTACTGCCTATTCCAGCTAATTTCTCTATCCTATTAGGAAGGCCATGGTTTAACAAGATAGGTAGAGTGCCTTCCATGTAGCATCAGATGATCAAGATTTCTAATAATGGTCGAGTAGTCACTATTAAAGTTGCAAGGGAGAATCAGGTGTCTGTATTTGAGATAGTTAAACAACCTTTTAGTGGATTTCATGTGTCTACCATTAGTGATGAAGAAGGTGAGAATAGCTTTATGGATTGTTCTCAAGTGGTTAATATGATGAAAAAGATGAATTTCCTACATGATGCTAGTTTAGGCAAGAACTCTTAAGAGCCTCAGACCGCTGTAGCTATTAAGGATCAGAAGGAAAATAAGGCGTTAGGCTTTACTAATTCCAGTTAGAAAGGTAAAAATAAAGAGGTAGAGAAAGGAATTCCACACATTTCTCAAAGTTCTGTGCTGGCTTTAGGTATTTGTCTTTACTGTGGTGAGAATAAATGTTAGATGATAGGAAGTGAGCTAGTGCCTGGCTTTGAGCTATGCAATGATATCTTTGACTGGAAACAAGGGATTATCAAGCCAGTTAAAGGATTCTGGGATGAAGAGATTCTACTGCACCATTCAGCCGGGCACAAGGAAGTGCCTAAAGAAGTTTTGATAGAGAAGTTGATAGTTCTGAATTTTAACTATGTTATTAGTATGTTTTAGTGTGTTTAAATTGTTAATTTAGTGCTAATTTGGTTAATTTTATGATTAATTTCTTAATTTGTGTGTTTGTGGGCTTAATTGCAATTTTTGGTGTTTTTAAGTGCTTATTTGAAGAAAAGAGGAAGTTATTTAGGAAAGGAGGAAATTAAAGCAATTTAGGAATTTTGAAGAACAAATAACGTTGGAGTCCAGGAGCTTTTCCCTTGGTGGCGTGGAATTTTTCCTTTATTGAGGGAAGGCAAATTTTACAATGCAAAGAACCCTCCCTCTACCGAGGGGATGTGTTCTAATCACGATAAAACTCAATTTCTCTCTAGTTTAGTGATTTAGGTTAATTCATGCATAATTTGTGAATGTTTTTGTGAAGTAAATATTTAGTTTTAGTTAATTTTTTTATGTGAAACATGGTGCTTTTTATGTGTTTTTTTTTGTTTTAAGTGTGTGTAGGGAGTAAAGGAGCTAGAACTAAAAAAAAGAGGTAGAAATCAAGCAAATGAAGAAGTCCTGTCGCAAGCACGGAAGGAGTCACGAGCGTGACACAACAAGGCTTCAAAGTAGGAGGTCAACATAGAAAGAAAAAGTCAAGATATATGAAGCATGCTCTGTCGCGAGCATGACATCCTTCGTGGGCACAACATCCTTCGCGAGCGTGATAGCAAAGGGAATTATGGTGGTTACTTTTGAAAGGACACTTGAAGATTCATGTTATTCCATCAATGGTTGCCTACTTTTGGAGGGCCATTTCTGAAGGACATAAGGATTGGAATCCAATATATATTGACACAAAAAGTAGTTAGAAATATATACACACAAGTTGTAAAAAGAACAATTAACAATTCTTGTTTTTCTTTTAATGTAATTAGTACATTATTAGTTTGATCTTTTAAGAAGAAGGCAAGCAAGAAGAAAAAGATCTACTTAGAGAGTGGAAAAGGGTTAAGAGATTTCTTTTTACTATCTCTTATCTATACTTTTTGTATTTAGTTACATGATATTCACTTTAGGAACTTGAACATTAATGTTTATAACTTTCATGTTATTAGTAATATACACTTAGTCTTATTTGTAGAATTCTTTGTTAGTATTTTATACATGATTAATATAAGCGAGAATATGATTGTGAAATATATTCTCCCTTATAACTAGTAAAGATTCATTATCAAAATATCACTTGAGAGATCAGGATATTAGGGTAATTACTATAAGTTGGCTCTCAAATCTTAGAATAAGTGTTTACAATTGACTAACACATTAATGAGAATTAAGGGTTAGAATTGTATGTGCATGTTTTAAGATTAACTAATTCATGTTGAGAGAATGAATTAGGACATTAATCTAACTTGGTTTGCATTGTAAGATTAAAATTTAAGTGGGAGAATTAGTTTAAGTTCAATTTATACATTATAATATCAATCTTTAATTGTCTTCTTTGATTATCAATAAACTAGGTTAAATTAGTATTTCTAGTTGTCAAATAGATTTTAGTTGATTTGACAAATCTTGAATATTGTAAACAAGATTAAGAATTGAGTAATAGAGTGTAATCATTCATTATTTCCTTGTGAGAACGATATCTTAAGTTCTATAATCGGTAAACCGTGCTCTTGCGAATTTAGCACTAACAAGTTTTTGGCGCCATTGCTATGGAAATAAAAGATGTTTGTGTAGATTGCCATTATAATGCTTGATTCAAGATTTTAGATTACAACAGTTAATATTTGTTTGTTTGTTTTAAACTACAAATTTAGGAGTTGAAGTGCATACCTAGAACAAGGAGTTCTCAAGAAGAACTTGAATGCTTAAATCCGGAGATAGAAAGATTTTTGTTAAGTAACCAGAAACTAAAGAAAAAGAAGACTAAGAGACTAACCATAGCTAAAGATAATCCTCCACAGTTGATGGATTATATATGCTACACCTGCATTGAGTGGTACCCAACAAGGAGTAGTAAGACCTACGGTAAATGCTAATCAATTTGAGATAAAACCCTCTCTTTTGCAAATGGTTCAGAATAACATTCAATTTTATGGATTGCCAAATGAGGATCCTAATGCTCATTTAGCAAACTTTCTTGAAATTTGTGATACTTTTAAGATAAATGGAGTTTTTGTGGATACAATTAAGCTTCAACTTTTTCCTTTTACAATGAAGGATAAGGCAAAAGCTTGGTTAACCTCCCTTGCAAGAGGTTCAATTACCACTTGGGATCGATTGGCCCAAGTATTTCTTTCAAAGTATTTTCCATTGGCTAAGACCGTTAAGATTATTAAAGAAATTACTACTTTCGTACAACAAGATAATAAATCTTTGTATGAGGCGTGGGAAAGGTTTGAGAAATTACAGCGGAGTTGCCCTCATCATAATCTTCCAAAGGAGTTACTTATATAGATCTTTTAAAATGGTGTAAACCCCACCACTATAGGAACTATTGATGTGACTGCTAAAGGATCTCTTTTGAGGAAGACCATAGATGCGGCCTTTGAGTTGTTGGAGGAAATGTCAATAAATAATTGTATGTGGCCTATGGAAAGAGCCAAGGTATCACCTCCATCCCCTACTAAAGGAGTCCATTCTATAGATTCACTTGTGGCTTTACAAGCCCAAGTTGTTGCATTGTCTTATAAAATTAATGATTTGAGTATAGGAGGAACCCCACCAAATGGTTGTACCCTTTATGGTCAACAAGGGCAAGTGAGTGAAAGTTATAGGGTAGGTTTGGCTAGTACGAAGGAACAAGTGAGTTTTGTGCAAGGTTAAGGGCGTGGAAACCCATATTCCAACACTTATAACCCTGGTTGGAGAAACCATCCTAATTTTTCTTAGGGGAATGGCCAAAACAAAGGAACTATAGGTTTTCAGCCAAGGTAAGATAGATTTGGTGCTTTAGAGGTTAAAATGGATAGGTTCTTAGAGGGTATTAATTTAAAGCTTAACTCTCAAGATGAAAACTATAAGAGGTTAGAGTCTAAGTTTGATCAAATAGTGAAGAATCAATCATCATCCATACATAATTTAGAGGTTCAAATGAGTCAGTTAGCGAGTGCACTACCTTTAAGACTTCAAAGGTGCTTTCCAAGTAACACAAGGGATAACCCACGGGAGCAGCTGAAGGCCATATCACTTAGGTTAAGTAAGTCATATGTAAATAATTTTTCAGCTAACAAGAATGGAGTTTTGCAGGAAATTAAAAAAGGAGTCCAAGCAATGTCGTGAGCGCGACAGAGGGAAATTTCAAAGGAAAAGTGTATCAACCTTGTCCGCCATTTCTGCAATGTTTGAAACAAAAGGATACAGATAAGCAATTTCTTAACTTTTTAGATAAATTAAAGAATCTACATACTAACTTGTCATTTGTTGAAGCTATTACCCAAGTTCCAAATTATGATAAATTTCTGAAAGATTTAATTTCTAAGAAAAGAAGTTGGGAGGATGTAGTCACTATTGCTTTAACAGAGGATTGTAGTTCAATTATCACTAATAACTTACCAACTAAATTGAAAGACCTTGGTAGCTTTACTATTCCATGTACTTTAGGGGATATAGAGTTTCCTCGATGTCTTTGTGATTTAGGGGCTAGTATTAACCTCATGCCATTATCAATCTTTAAGAAATTAGGTCTAAAAGATGTGAAAACTACTTCTATGGTGTTACAACTTGCTGACCAATCTTTAAAGAAATACATGGTATTATTGAGGATATATTTGTTAAGGTTGATAAATTTATTTTACCAGCTAATTTTGTGATACTTGACTTTGCTTATAATGCTAATTGTCCATTAATTTTGGGTAGACCTTTCATGAATACTGGTAGGGCTTTGGTTGATGTGTCGAAAGGTAAATTAATATTAAGAGTAGGGAATGATAATGTAGAGTACCATATGGATAAAACACTAAAATATCCTATGGAAGAAAATGTATGCATGAAGATTGATGTAATTTATGAATGTGTACTACTAGAAGTGTTAGGGATTGAAGTTTCCATAGCAAAATTTCATGATGAAGGGAACAATGAGGAGGTGGATCAAGGTGTTCACAAGCCAGAAATTTTGCATCGGAGTGAGGATCTATTACCTCTATCAATTGTAAGTGCTCCTAATGTGAAATTGAAAGAGTTACCTAATCATTTAAGGTATGTGTTTCTTGGAGCAAATTTTACTTTACCAATTTTTATTTCTAATAGACTTATGAGAAAGCAAGAGGAGATGTTATTACAAGTGGTTAGGAAGAGAATTAGAAGTAAAAGTTGGCAGATTTTGGATTTAAGGGGAATTAGACCTAAGGCTGATAGGCAAAGAAGGTTAAATCCTAACATGAAAGAAGTGGTTAAAAAAGAAGTCATTAAGTTGTTAGATGTTGGGATTATCTATCCTATTTCGAATAGTGAATGGGTTAGTCCTATTTAATACGTGCCTAAGAAGGAGGGATGACTGTAGTAAGGAATGAGAATGGAGACTTGATTCCTACTAGAACAACCACGAGGTAGAGGGTTTGCATTGACTATAAAAAATTGAATGCGGCCACCAGGAAGGATCATTTTCCTTTATCATTTATAGATCAAATGTTAGAAAGGATTGCTGGTTATTCTTATTATTGCTTTCTTGATGGTTTCTCGGGTTATTTTCAAATTTTTATTTACCCTAGTGACCAAGAGAAGACTACTTTGACTTGTCTTTATGGTACCTTTGCATATAGGAGGATGCCTTTTGGTTTGTGTAATGCACCCATAACTTTTCAAAGGTGTATGATGTCCATTTTTTGGGATATGATTGAGGAGATAATGGAAGTATTCATGGATGATTTTTTCTGTGTATGGAGATTCATTTGAGCTTTGCTTTAATAACCTTGATAGAGTCTTGGCTAGATGTGAGGAGACAAATTTAGTGCTCAATTGGGAGAAATGCCATTTTATGGTTGAGGAAAGGATTGTATTAGGATACAAAATTTAAAGACAAGGGATCGAGGTAGATAGGGCTAAGACCAAATTGATTGAGAAATTGTCTCCACCTACTACACTAAAGGGTGTGAGGTCATTTTTAGGACATGTTGGTTTTTATAGAAGATTTATTAAGGATTTTTCTTTAATTGCAAAGCCATTAACAAATCTCTTAATAATAGATGTTCCTTTCAATTTTAATGATGCATGCATAGTAGCTTTTGAGAAATTAAACAAAGCTCTCATAAGCAATGTTATTAAAATCGGATTGGATCGAGCGGTCGAACTGGTTTAACCGCAAACCGTCGACTGGTCTAGTTGGTTCGATGGGTGAAAATTGGATTGAATAAAAACCAAAAAACACTGTTTCAAACTACCAGAAAATTGGAAAAAACTGGGTTAAATGATAATAAACCAGTTTGATTTTAGGAAAACTTATTTTTTATCCAAAATATTCATACAATATTATTTTTTGCTGGAAAAAATAAAATAAAATTATAAATACAAAATAATTAAAATTTAAACAATTTAATAAATTTTTTATGAATAAAATAAAATTTTATAATTTATATTTGAAGAATTTCTTTAAAAATTTACAAATTTTTACTATATTTATCTTAACTTTTTGTTATAAATGTTGAATGACTTGAAAATATAGTCTTATTATTAATGTTTGATGATAAATGTATTTTTCTAAACTATTTTTAATTTTTTATATAGTGATATTTTCATAATATTTATATAAAATCTAAAAAATAATATATTTAAAAAAAGAAAAAACCTGGTTGAACCCCAACGAACCGGTCGAACCACTAACCCTTGAGCTCTTCAATTCTTTATCCGGTCCGATTTTAATAACATTGCTCATAAGTGCACCTATCATAACTTTACCTGATAGGAACCTACCTTTTAAGATAATATGTGATGCAAGTGACCTAGCTGTAGGATGTGTCTTAGGTCAATGGAAAGATAAGAAGTCGCATGTCATTTACTATGTTAGTCACACTCTTTCGGGTCCTCAATTGAATTATGCAACCATAGAAAAAGAAATGCTTACTATTGTGTTTGCTTGTGATAAATTTAGATCATACTTGTTGGCATTTAACGTTATTGTTTTTATGGATCATGTAGCTTTAAGGTAAGAAGGATGCTAAACCTAGGTTAATTTGCTGGGTTCTCTTATTACAAGAATTTGACATAGAAATACGAGATAAAAAGGGTAGTGAGAATTTAGTGGCTGATCATTCATCGAGATTAGCGAATGAGGATGGGCCTATAGGTGATGATGATGAAATAAATGAGGAGTTTCTTGATGAATTCTTAATGTTAGTTAATCACTTTAATACACCATGGTATGCGGACTATGCTAACTATATTGTTATAGGAATTATGCCTTATGGTTTATCTTTTCAGCAAAAGAAGAAGTTTTTCTATGATATCAAAATTATTTATGGGAGGAGCCATATTTATTCAGAGTTTATGGAGATGGATTTTTGCATCGATGCATAAGTGAAGATGAGTGTCTTGATATTTTATCTCATTGCTATTCAGCTTTGTATACAGGACATAATGGTAGTGGGAAGACGATAGCTGGTGTTCTTGAATGTGGATTCTATTGGCCAACGTTGTTTCAAGATGCAAAGAAGTTTGTGGCCCAGTGCGACAAATGACAAAGTACAGGAAATTTAGGTAAGAGAGATGAAATGCCCTTAATAAATTTTTTAGAAGTGGAGGTTTTTGATGTATGGGGTATATACTTCATGGGTCCTTTCCCTACATCATTTGGTCAAAATTACATATTGGTTGGAGTGGATTACGTGTCCAAGTGGGTAGAAGCCAAAGCTACCCCAACCAATGATTCCAAAGTAGTTGTTAAGTTCTTAAAGAAATTATTTTTAAGGTTTAGAGTGCCTCATGCCATTATAAGTGATGGAGGTACGCATTTTATAAATTGATCTTTTAAGTCATTGTTGCATAAGTATGGGGTGCATTATAGAGTGACTACACCTTATCATCCATAATCAAGTGGTCAAGTAGAGATTTCTAATAGAGAATTGAAATGGATTTTAAAGAAGAGTGTCTCTAGTTCACGTAAGGATTGAGCGCATAAATTAGATGATGTACTTTGCGCATATAAGATGGCTTTTAAAACACCTATTGGTTTGACTCCATATAGGTTAGTGTATGGCAAAGCATGTCATTTGCCTGTAGAATTGGAACATAGAGCTTATTGGGCTATTAGAGCTTTAAATTTTGATCGAAAACAAGCTGGCATGCAAAGGTGTTTGCGATTGAATGAATTGGATGAGTTACAACTTAGTGCTTATGAGAATGCTAGAATTTATAAGGAAAGGACAAAGAAATGGCATGATGCTCACATTAACTATAAAAGTTTTAAACTAGGAGATAAAGTTCTACTCTTTAACTCTATATTGAAGTTATTTCCTAGGAAATTAAGATCTCGTTGGAGTGGGCAATTTCTTGTAACTCAAGTATTTAACCATGGGTATTTGAAACTTAAAAATGATAAAGGTGAATTATTCAAAGCTAATGGTTAAAGGTGTAAGGTGTACTTGGAAGGAAGTTTTCATGGTAGAGAGGTTTCTTGTGTCTCTCTCAAGGTGGTTAATCATTGAAATCTTGTTTACTAACTTTTTCTATCTATTTTTATATATGTATTATTGAATTTGTTTTACTTTTACTTTTATTTTTAATGTTTTAAGTTTAAGTGGTGTTATGTTTTAAATATTTTATTGATGTTCAAGTGTGATGAATTTCATTAGTTGTTGTTGTGTTTCAAAAGTTTTCAAAATTTAATTTCTATTGCGAGCGTGATAAGTGTCATGAGCGTGACCATGTAAGGAGGAATTTCTAGGTTAGGTTCTATCGCGAGCACGATGAATAGCGGAATGCATTCTGTTATGAGCACAACGAGTGTTGCAAGTGCGACAAAGCACGGATTTTGAATTTTTAGGATAGTTTTCAACCGTTACAATGGTTCATTTTCCCTTATAAATAGGTTTTAGAACCCTAAACTATCATTTTCAACAATTTTTGCCTTTTTCTTTAGATTTCTCTCAACTTTTCTTCCCTCTTCCTCTCGTATTTCTCATCTTTTTTTATTTTGTGTTCAATCTTCTTCAAGTTTTGAGTTTTAGCTTGTTTCTTTGTGAGTTTGCTCTCTTTTTGTTGGTTCAACATGGTGAGATTGAAAACTATGGCTAATAGAGACAAGGGCAAAGGGAAGATTGCTGGGAGTTTTTCTCAACCAGCTAGGAGAACTACCATTCACAAAGATATGTATGATTGTCCATTTCCAATTCACAATGAGATTGAAGGTCAGAAATTTAAATTTTTCTCTAAGAAAGAATATGTGGGTATGTGGTATTTAGACTTTGCTTTGTTAGAGGATTTAAGAATTGCTCAAGCATTTGGCAAATATATTAAATACATGAAATGGGAGCAATTTGTGAATATGAAATTACCTGTTAAGAAGGATTGGGCTATTGAATTCTTTGTTACTATATCTTATGTGGATGATAGGAAGATAAAAATGAAATTTAGGCATGAAAGAATTGAATATAATTTTGGTTTTGAGGAAACGCATGAATGGTTTGGTTTTCCTTTGAATGGCCAAACTTTTTTAGCTCAACAGTTTTGTTGCTTCTGATGTGTGGAAGAAGTTCTCTGGTTTGCCTCATTTTGATAACAAGAATTCTACAAATAGGCAAATTAAAGATAATATTCTGTTATTGTTTCATAAGTTTTTATGCCATACCTTATTTGGTATAGTAGAGAGTAACAAAGTTCAAGCCAAAGATTTGTTTGTTTTGTCCCTTATTCAAGCTAAGAAGATACCTTGCTTTATTGACTTTATTTTTGATGGTTTATATAATGCTTCCATTGCTAAGACTAAGAGTTTAGGCATGGGGCATATGGTCACTGGAATTGTGTTAGGTTGTTTGGGACAATTATAGGGATTTGAGCTTGAGGAGAATGAGGATGATTCTGCTGCTGGTGAAGGAGGGAGTTCCTTAGGGTGACAGAAGGTGTTAGATCGATTGGACAAAATGGATGAGCCCAATAAGATTTTGGAAGCCAAGGTGGTCCATATGGAGACAAGCCTGAAGGATATGCATAAAAGTCACAAAAGTCTAAGTAGGAAGTTGCTGTCCTTCTTCAGAAGAAACAATGTCGATTTCAGCCCCTAAACCCACCAGATTCGCCTAGTGGAGCTACATGAGGGTAGTACTTTACTCCTTTTTGTTTATTTTTGTTTCTATTTCTATGTTTTCTTTTTGTTTTGTCTATATGTGGTTTGTGTTTTTGTGATTTCTTTTGTTTCCTTGCACAATGGGGATATTGTGTCCTTCAAGTGCGGGGAGGTGTATATGTAATGTGTTAATATGTGTTAGATTGTAATTAGTATGATTGCATTGTATTTTCGTTTGTGTTGTTCCTATATGCATGTTAAATTGTTTAGGTTGTTGTTAGTTTGTATGGTTTTGGAGCTTTTGTAATTGATGTATATTTAGTAGCATGTACATGAGATAAGCTAATTTTTTTTATTTTTGGTCTGGTTAGCAAAATTCATGAGGAATATTAGTGGTTATTTTACTTTGACATCTTTATGTGCATGGTGAGGGTTACGATTTGGCAATGCACTTTAGTATAGGTTCTTTTTCAGTTGTTTATCTTTTCACATGTAAATATGATTATTTTGGTAAATCATTGCTTAAAGTAATTTGACCTATAGTTGAGTGAGCTTTTGAAGCCTTTTACATTGATATTTTTCTTTGTATGAGAGCTTTGGTATGCCATATCCTCTAGAACTTGTTTTTGGTAAACTTCAAGATTACATTTAGTGTGAGTTTTTGCATAAAAAATGATAAGGGCACTAGAATATAGTCAATTTAACTTGCTTATATAACTAACCCTTTTTGACTTTAGGTAGCCAATTTTGAGCTTTTAGCCAATTTTTGTTGTTAAGCACATAGATAGACTTAATCCAATTTTTGAACAATAAACCTTTCTTTTAGCACCCTTTATGTGTAGAGGATTAGGGTTGCTATGTCATTTAGACAATTTTTGTTAGGTGTAAGCATGAAGGATAGTTGGCTCCCTCTCATTTTCTTTGATAAATCCAATTAGTAAAAAAAAGAGAGAGAAGGACAAAAAAAGAAATAGAAAAAAGAGAAGAAATGATTTAAAGAAGAAGAAAACTAGCGCAAGATTTGAACAATGTTAAGGGAGATCAAATAGTAGTTAAAAGTAAATGTGATCATGCTATGTTGTTATTTTAAGTCTCTTGTGATATGATGATCACTTTTTCTCTACACAATATGAGCTATTTAACCAAAAATGTGACGTACCTTTACCTTAGCCAAGTTACAACCTTGAATAAAACCTTATGATTTCATGCATTTCACTTGTGCGGTAGTAGAGATGTTTATTTATTTACAAGCTTATAGTATGTAATGGCATATTAAAGGAAAGAGTGAAACACTAATTCCTAAACATTTGAGTGAAGAAATAACAATGTGATTGAGTAAGAGTTGCTTTAGGCAATGTTTTGTATGAAATAGTCTATACATGTGTTAAGATATTCAATTTCTTGAGTCCTTATATTCTTGTGCTTTGCAACTTCCTAATTCTCCAAATGTACATGGTTGTTGAGTTGGATAGACAATGGTATTGCTTGGGAATTTGTAAATTAAGATTAATTTATTGAGAGATGAAGGTTATAACATGTTGTTTCCAAAAGTTTATAAAATATGAATGTAAGCTCCATAACTGTGTGAATGTTTTTATGTGTTTTATTTGTTGCTTGGTGTTGTTTTCTTGCATTGGAATTTTGCTTGAGGACAAGCAAAGGTTAAGTGTGGGGAATTGATGTGGGTTAATTCATGCATAATTTGTGAATATTTTTGTGAAGTAAATATTTAGTTTTAGTTAAGTTTTTATGTAAAACATGGTGTTTTTTATATATTTTTTGTTGTAAGTGTGTGTAAGGAGTAAAGGAGCTAGAACTAAAGAAAAGAGGTAGAAATCAAGTAAATGAAGAAGTCCTGTCGTGAGCGTGAAAGGAGTCGCGAATGCGACACAACAAGGGTTCAAAGTAGGAGGTCAACATAGAAAGAAAAAGTCAAGATACATGGAGCATGCTCTATCACGAGCACGACATCCTTTGCGGGCATGACAACAAAGGGAATTATGGTGGTTACTTTTGAAAGGACACTTGAAGATTCATATAATTCCATCAAGGGTTGCCTACTTCTAGAGGGCCATTCCTAAAGGACACAAAGATTGGAATCCAATATATATTGACACAAAAAGTAGTTAGAAATATATACACACAAGTTGTGAAAAGAACAATTAACAATTCTTGTTTTTCTTTTGATGTAATTAGTACATTGTTAGTTTGATCTTTCGAGAAGAAGGCAAGCTAGCAAGAAAAAGATCTACTTAAAGAGTAGAAAAGGGTTGAGAGATTTCTTTTTACTATCTCTTATCTATACTTCTTCTTGTATTTAGTTACATGATATTCACTTTAGGAACTTGAACATTAATGTATATAACTTTCATGTTCTTAGTAATATATACTTAGTCTTATTTGTAGAATTCTTTGTTAGTATTTTATACATGATTAATATAAGCGGGAATATGATTGAGAAATATATTCTCCCTTATAATTAGTAAAGATTCATTATCAAAATATCACTTGAGAGATTGGGATATTGGGGTAATTACTATAAGTTGGCTCTCAAATCTTAGAATAAGTGTTTAGAATTAACTAACACATTAATGAGAATTAAGGGTTAGAATTGTATGTGCATGTTTTAAGATTAACTAATTCATGTTGAGAGAATGAATTAAGACGTTAATCCAACTTGGTTTGTATTGTAAGATTAAAATTTAAGTGGGAGAATTAGTTTAAGTTCAATTTATACATTATAATATCAATCTTTAATTGTCTTCTTTGATTATCAATAAACTAGGTTAAATTAGTATTTCTAGTTGTCAAATAGATTTTAGTTGATTTGACAAATCTTGAATATTGTAAACAAGATTAAGAATTAAGTAATAATGTGTAATCATTCATTATTTCCCTTTGGAAATGATATCTTAAATACTATAATCGGTAAACCGTGTGCTTACAGATTTAGCACTAACATTTAGGAAGTCTTATGTCAGCTAATTTCTTCCATTCTTAGGCACAAAAGCCAACAAAAATACTAGATGGAGGGGGAGGCGAATTTACTTTGGTTTTTAACCCTAGTTTTCTTTACTTAATTGTATAGTAATTTAGACTTAGTTTTTCTTTTCTTCTTAGTTTTCAATTCTCTTAAAGATTCAAGCTTTCTATTGCTGCGTTGAGAAGTCATCAAGAGCAAGTTTGAAGCTTCATGAGTATTGTATCTCTTTATTTTAGTTTTTAATTTGTTTTAATCATGTTTGGTGAGTAATTCCTTACTTTTGCTGAGGGAAACTTAAACCCTTAGACTGTTATTGTAATGACTTTGATTTGAGTTTATTTTTAATAATAATGTGTTATTTCTTAATTTCTGTGCTAAATCTTATCTTTGGTTATGGTTGGATTGATGTTTAATGTTTTGAATGGAAGGTTGAATGTTAATTCAGACTTTAATTGAGGATATGCATATTCTTAGCTTGTTCTTCTCATGTCAATGTATTGTTGCATTTTAAGAATTGAGGCAGTGATTTGTTGTTTATGAGTTGATGTAAATTTAAGAATACCAAATTAAGAATGGTGCTAAAGTTAGATCTCTCAAGAGAGGGTCTAATAAAGATTTAGGAGTTTAAAACCAAACTTTTATGCTAGGATGATGTAATGCTTATAATGATATTCTGAATAAGATATCTATTTTTATTTAACTAGTTTTTCATAATCACTTGTGTTATTTTTGATTGAGTCATTGTAATGAAAGTTGATGTGGATAGTCCCTTTAGTAAAAGTGTTTTAATTTATGTTAGTCTAGTCTTAGTTTTTAATTTGCTTAATTGTCTATTTAGCTTAGTTTTTGCTTTCAATTTAAAAACTTGGGAAATAATCTCAGATTAATTCAACTCAAATATAGATATTATACTTAGCAATATATGTTCCCTTGGGTTCAATATTCTTGGGATCTTAATTATATTTCTCTATATTACTAGCCGATCTAGTATACTTGCTAGACATCGGTCAGAAGTTGCTTGTCATTCAGTTGAAAGGCAAAGAAAAGGTCGAGGTTGAAGATCCACCAGAAGCTAAGGCTAGAAAGACATTTGATGCTGCCAAGTCTAAAGATGATGCTTTTGTTGATATTGTTTATGTTCCTGAACTTTTTGATGAGAATAATGATTGCTCTTTTGATTACATTAATAAGATGAACAATTTTGCTTACTTATGTGATGTTTCTTCTGATTTCAATATGCATAATCATGATCATGAACCATTCATATTTTACGTTAACTCAACAAACACATGTTTATTTAATCTCAAAACTAAAGAAAATCCAAAAAAAATTTATTGGCATCAAACATAACTCTTGAGGAGAGAGAAAAATTTGGGAGAATATTGAAAAAATATGAAAAAGTCTTTGCTTGGACCTATGAAGACATGGCAGGAATAGATCAAGAAGTAGTTAAACATGCCATTCCAACATATCCAAGGTATAAGCCAGTCAAATAGAAGCTCAGGAGACTTAGACCATAATGAGCTAAAAAGGTCAAAAATGAAGTAAGGAAATAGATAGAGGCTAAGTTCCTAGTGGAAGTTTAATATCCGACTTGGCTAGCAAATATAGTTCCCATAGCAAAGAAGGATGGAAAAGTCAAGGTTTTTGTCGATCATAGAGACTTGAATAAAGCCTATCCTAACAATGATTTCTCTCTACCACATATAGATGTCCTAATTGATAGTGCAGCTGCTTGTGCTATGTACAACTTCATGGATGGGTATGTAGGGTATAGTCGGATTCTGAACAAGATAGTGGATCGAATCAAGACAACCTTTATAACTGAATAGGGTACATATGCCTATCGGGTTATGCCTTTTGGGCTTAAGAATGCAAATGTTGATGGAATATGACATGGTATGATAATCATGATAGCACAGCGAAAAAACAAAAATTTTATCATGCATACCATACATATCCAAAACTAGGAACGAAAACATGCAATTTTAGGGTTTTGAAACTTACAATAGATGATGCCTTTTTATTCTTTGATTTTGTGATGTCCAGCAACCAAGATGCCTTTATCCACCTTAGTTCTCGATCACCAATGCCAAGGAACAGCCTTTTGCGCCACTCCCTCTATTCTCACACACACACTTGCACCGATGGCTTAAAATCGAGATTGCTAGCTCTCTTTTTCGGTATTGTGTAATGGTTATAGTTTGAAGCTACAAAACTTGATTTTTTACTTCTTTAGATTGCTATTACTGCTCAATAACACAAGAGAATGAGGAACAATCCTTTCTCCTTGTGAAAAATTGAACAAAAGAATTAAGAGAGAGAGAGTCACTATTCACGAGTTACTATTCATGCCACAAAAAAATTAGGTTTAGGGTTTTATTTCTTTTAATATATATGCTTATCCTTTGGCAAGTCATTAATCTGAATTCAACTATCCTAAGATAATTAATTCAAACTCTATCACTTCCTAAAGATAAGTAATATATTTTGAATTAAACTCCTTTGAATTTAAATTCAAATTTGAAATAAAACATAAGACATTTAAATAAATGAAATCACTTAATTAAATATATAAGTGATTTAATTTAATTTAAATTCCTTTAGGCTTTAATATTCAATTAACTTAATTAATACAAGATAATTAATTAATTGAAATTAAACCTTATGGGCTGAATTTCTCTCTCTCATGGACCAAAGCCCAATAGCAATATTATAACCCATTACATACATTAATTTGACTTTAATTAAAAGCCCAAATTAATGTCCAATACTTAATTTAAATATTTTAAGCCCAATGCTTTGTGTGCGATCCTATAGGTCCATTTAATGTTGGCAATGAATTAATAAATTAATTCAAAGGCTATATATATTCTCTAGCAAGATATTATAGCATTCCAAATTAAATGAAAATGCATATGGCATTTGGTGACCTAATGCAATTTCGCATAGTCCCTTACCCATAAATATCAGAATTAATATAAGGCATGGAACTAGTCATCCTTATATACATTAATTCATTTCTTGATATTCCAGTGACACTGAACTCTTAGATAAATAATGATTACTCATTATTTCATCTCGGTATGGCCATACACTTCTCAGTTCACTGATCAAGTGGCCGGTGATATTTTTCTCTCTTATCGAGAGGGGTAATCCCTTCACTTCTCTCATGCTCTCTAACATGAATCAGCGCATACCCAATCATACCCGTACTTGTCACTCTGTTACGAGCACGTTAGGTGTATGTCAAAGTACACAGTAATTCATAAAGAGTTTCATAGAGATTTCAGGTCTAAGAACTCCGATACAAAACTGTTGGAATTTAACGGTTACATGCATCACATACATGAGCGGAATTTTAAAATTTTTTAACCATTAGATCTGATCTTGCCATGAATACACAATATAACTATATGAGAATAAGAAAAATCACCTTTGATTTTTGTTGAACAGTTGATTTTACTTCGCACCGGGTTGTCGCAAACCACAGTGTCCAAAATCGAACACCTCCAATGAGTAATCCACACTAGAGAGGGGTAAATTGAACCAACAAATTGGTGTTCAACTAGGGCTGGCCGAAATTCCCAAGAGCTAGCTTGGGAAGTGGCGCAAAAGTGGAGAGAGAATGAGAGAAAGGACTTTCCTTTTGTTTTAATCACTTAACCCTAATTCTCATTAGTTGGCCTTTTATAGTTAGGTTAAAATTCCAACTCCTTAATGAGATTGGGCTCTTTAAAATTGCTGGAGAATTATTAATTGGGCCTCTGGAATTAATTATAATCATTTGGGCTTAATTAAATCCAAATTAAATCTTTTCATAAAAGACCATGCACAAAATCCACAAACTAGGCCCTTTGTGCATCTAATTGGATTTAAATACCCAAATGGATTCCAAATCCAACCAAATTAAATATGTGAGTTCCATAACACTTATGTAACATATATAAATTAATTTGGTCCAAGAAAAAGCCCTCCAAGCCCTTCTGTTTGGAGTTGGCGTGTAGCCCTCTTCTGGAGGGCTTCCTCTAGCTTCTTCATTCTTTTGGCCCTTTATAATTTCTCCAATGGTCCTATTAATTATTATATCAGTCCTATAACACTTATAGTAGTCTTATAACACTTATAAGACAATAATAATTAATCATGAAATACATTATTTCATTTAGGTCCAATTTACAGAACATTTCTCAAAAGTTCCGCGGACAATTTTATTTGATCATAATTAATTAAACTCTTTAATTAATTATTATCATATTCTCCTCTCTACCTTTATAATAATATCAAATATTATTATCCTTGTCATTTTACCATTTTACCCTTTTCTCTATATGTGTGTGACCTATTGGGTTCCTGTCCATATTGGCAGTATAATATGTAATCGTGAGTTCTATTCAAAACTCACATGATTTAAACTCCTTTAAATCAATTTATCAATCTCTATTGATATTTTGATACATCATTATACAAGTCATGATTGGCCTCTAGCTAGGCATCATGACTACCCAAATGTCAGGAAAGTCATGTGGTTTGACTGTACCCTTCCATAGAAATAGTTACCGTGCAATTACTCCTTTCACCACTCTTATCTCAATTAGATTCTGAGTATGGATTTCTGTCAACTCATATAAATCTAATTATGTATGTTCTATTAATTTAACCATTGTTCCTAAAATGCCCTTCATGGATCTCCATCCATCTCGGCATATTACTCTGGCCAGAGATTCACTGAACAAGGTAATTATAGAATCATGTGAGATAACTTCCCTTGTTAAATCTGGGATGGTGAATCCTTTATCAATCACTCAACTATCTTCAAGTAGGTCATGATATACCCAATCTCCTAACTATGTTCACTCCCAGTTGGAAGTAATCAGTTATGGAGTCAAAGTATACCACTTGCTACTTAAGATAACTTTGGTGATCTCAAGTCTAAGGATACTTGCACAACCGCTATGAAGAGATTCCTCACTGACATAGATTTAATATCCATATGAGGATTCTCTTTGCAGGTCTCCAATGAACTTGTTCCTCTAACAAGCATCCACATGTTAGCATTGATTATCATCCATAGTCACAATTATGAGAACCATTGCTTGAACCATTCAAGAAGCATAACATGTGCTAGTCTGTCCGAATTAACAATGTCCTATCTTGTTAATTCTATGACTAGGGATATTTAGATATTAACACATTTGCATGCGATAGACATCTCACATCATGAAAACCTTCATGATTGCCTTTGCACTGTGTTTATAATATCTAGGACTTCATTTATTAATTTAAGATTTACAAACTCATGTATTCAAACACAACATTAATAAATGAATGATGCCTTTTATTAAGAATATAAATTTCATACATATGAAAAACATCCCTATTACATGGGCTCTAGGGCATACTCTCTAACAAAAACTTGCATATGAGAAACACTTATGACTTGTACCATGTAGTGTTCTCATGAGCGGATCGAATCCAGATACCATGTTCTTTAACATGTATCTATGATCTCTGATTGACACTCTTGTCCTAATGATCCGTAAGACAGAACTCATAAGATCAGAGAGAGCATACTAGTCTTAATTCATTTGTTATTCCCATAACAATGACTGACTAGGGATATTTAGAATGATGTCTCATTTGTTTCAAGGTCTTACAATCCATGTGCCTCACACATGATAACTTAAACCAAAACGACATTCTTGGATAGTTTTATCAATTGATATGCACAGGAATACAAAAGATAAAACTAATGCCTCATTTTATTAATTTCAAGTGTTTCGTTACAATGCATTGGGGCTAGGGCTTACACTAACAATCTCCCACTAGCACTAGTCCCAATTGGGCATAGCCCTAAGACCGAACGCTCTCAAATGAGCTTCGTGCAGATTTGGACGTAACTGTTTCGTCAAAGGATCTGCTACATTGTCTTCACTTGATATCTTGCTAACCTTGACGTCCCCACGATCAATGATTTCTCTGATCAAGTGGTACCTTCTGAGTATGTGTTTGGATTTCTGGTGTGACCGGGGCTCCTTGGCCTGTGCAATGGCCCCGTTATTGTCACATAAAATTTCTAATGGATCTAGGACGCTTGGGACCACTCCTAATCCATTAATGAAATTTTTAATCCAAACAGCCTCTTTTGCAGCCTCACTTGCTGCAATATACTCAGATTCTGTAGTTGAGTCGGCAACGGTTTCTTGCTTCGAGCTTCTCCAGCTGACAGCACCACCGTTCAAAACAAAAACAAACCCAGATTGCGATCTAGAATCCTGAGTGCTGGTCTGAAAAGCAGCATCGGCATAACCTTGTATGACGAGCTCTTCTTGACCACCATACACCAAGAAGTGATCCTTAGTCCTTCGCAGGTACTTCAAGATCCCTTTTACAGCAGACCAGTGCTTCTCACCAGGGTCTTGCTGAAACCTACTGGTTATACTTAGTGCATGAGCAACATCCAACCTAGTACATAACATAGCGTACATGATAGATCCAATAGCAGATGCATATGGGATTCTACTCATGTTGTCCCTTTCCTCTTTGGTTTTAGGGCACTGTTTTTTAGTCAAAGGAACTCCCAAAGCCAAAGGTATGTATCCTTTCTTTGAGTCTCCCATACTAAAACGCTTTAGTACTTTGTCTATGTACTTTTCTTGACTTAGTCCCAAAAGCCGATTCGATCTATCTCTATAGATTCGAATACCAAGTATTGTCTCGGCTTCACCTAAGTCTTTCATTGAGAAACATTTTCCCAACCATTGCTTAACCTTTTGCAATGTTGGAATATCATTCCCAATGAGAAGGATGTCGTCCACATATAGGACCAGAAACACTACTATGCTCCCACTAACCTTCTTGTACACACAAGGCTCATCTTCGTTCTTGATGAAGTCAAATTCTTTGACTGCCTCATCAAAGCGAAGATTCCAACTTCGGGATGCTTGCTTTAATCCATAAATGGATTTTTGAAGCTTGCATACCTTCTTAGGATGCTTGGGATTGACAAAACCTTCAGGCTGTGTCATATACACATCCTCAAGTAAATTTCCATTGAGGAAAGCAGTTTTGACATCCATTTGCCATATCTCATAATCATGATATGCAGCTATGGCAAGCAAGATCCTAATGGATTTGAGCATGACTACAGGCGAAAAGGTTTTGTCATAGTCTACACCATGAGTTTGCCGAAAACCTTTTGCTACTAGTCTACCTTTGTAGGTCTTATCAGCTTTGAGTTTGAATAGCCACTTGCATTCAATTACCTTAGCACCTTCCGGTGGATCAACCAAGGTCCAAACCTGGTTATCGTACATTGATTGCATCTCGGATTTCATGGCTTCAAGCCAATTTTCCGAGTCTGGGCTCTCAATAGCTTCTCGGTAGGTAGTAGGATCCTCACGATCTACTAACTCAATAGTGTCACTGTCAGTGATTAGAAATCCATATCTCTCAATCTCCTGACGTACCCTACCAGACCTTCTAGGTTCTTGTGTAATGGGTTCTTGTTCCACAACTGGTTGTGAACTTGATCCCATTTCCAAACCATCCTCTATAGGAGTTTGTGGTGCTTGAATTTCTCCAAGTTCTACTTTACTCCCACTGTCTTTCTTGAGAAGGAACTCCTTTTCCAAGAAAACAACCTTGCGAGCAACAAATACTTTGTTCTCGGCTTGTGAGTAAAAGTAGTATCCCTTTGTTTCTTTAGGATAACCCACAAACAAGCAGACAGTGGATTTGGACTCTAGTTTTTCAGATGTTAATTTCTTAACATGTGCTTCACAGCCCCAAATCTTGAGAAAAGACATATTGGGTTCTTTCCCAGTCCATACCTCGTATGGTGTCTTCTCAACTGCTTTAGTTGGAGTACGGTTCAATAGAAACGCAGCAGTTTCTAATGCATAACCCCAAAAAGAGATAGGAAGATTAGCTTGACTCATCATAGATCGAACCATGTCCAACAGAGTTCGATTTCTCCTTTCGGACACACCATTCCATTGAGGTGTTCCAGGAGGAGTGAGCTGTGAAATAATACCACACTCCTTTAGATGACTGTCAAACTCTTGGCTTAAGTATTCGCCACCTCGATCTGATCGAATGGCTTTTATACTTTTGCCAAGTTGGTTTTCTACTTCATTCTTAAACTCTTTGAATTTCTCAAAAGTTTCAGACTTGTACTTCATCAGATAGACATAGCCATATCTACTGAAGTCATCTGTGAATGTCACGAAGTAGCTAAAACCACCTCTAGCATGTGTACTTAAAGGTCCACATACATCGGAATGTATTAGTTCCAATAAGCCATTAGTCCTCTCACCATTTTTATTAAAAGGACTCTTTGTCATTTTTCCATACAAACATGGCTCGCATGTATCATAAGACTCTAAGTCGAATGACCCAAGCACTCCAGTTTTGTGGAGTCTTGAAATGCGTTTTTCGTTTGCATGTCCTAAGCGACAATGCCAGAAGTAAGTAGGGTTCAATTCGTTTGATTTAACCCTCTTTGTATTAATGTTGTATATGGACTCTTTGTTTTGTAAATCAAGGATATAAAGGCCATTTTGCAACATGGCATTGCCATAAGAAATGCCTTGGCGACGAATATGAGCATTGCCATTTTTAATAACAAAATCAAATTCATCATTATCCAAACATGAAACTGAAATAATGTTTCTGCTCATAGCAGGCACATAATAACAATTATTCAAAACAATACAAAGTCCGGAAGGTAAAGTGAGGTGATAGTCGCCTATCTCCATGTCAGCAACTCGTGCTCCATTCCCCACACGGAGGTCCACTTCATTCTTCCCAAGTAACTGCCTATTTCTTAACCCCTGCACATTTGAACAAATGTGAGAACCACAACCGGTATCCAATACCCAAGTGGTAGAAATAGAAAGGTTAATTTCAACAACAAAAATACCAGAACTGGACGCCTTGGCTCCATTCTTCTTTTGTTCTTCCTTAAAGAGAGCGCAATTCTTCCTCCAATGCCCTATCTTGTTGCAATGGAAGCAAGTGCTCTCACTCTCTTTGAGTTTTGGCGCCTTGGGCTTGGATTGGGCCTGAGGTGCACTCCCACTTGACTTGGGTTTTGCCTTTCCCTTTCCCTTAGCTTGTCCCTTTTTAATTCCCTTTTGAACCATTAGTACGGGATTGGTCTTTCAAATGTTTTCTTCAGCATTCTTAAGCATCCCATGAAGCTCAGTGACTGACTTGTTCATTGCATGCATGTTATAATTCATCACAAATGGATCATAAGCAGCAGGTAATGATCCTAAGATCAAGTCAGTGGCCAATTCCTTTGGCACTAGTACCTCAAGCTTCTCAAGAGTATCAAGATACCCTTTCATCTTGAGTACATGGGTACTAACAGAAGTACCCTCAGCCATCTTGCAAGAAATTAAAGCCTTTGTTGTCACGAACCTCTCGTGACGAGCTTGTTCTTGGAACATCTCCTTGAGGTGCACCATGATCGCATAGGCCTCTTGGTCCATAAATTGCTTTTGCAATTCAGGCACCATAGTGGCTAGCATCAGACAGGTCACATCATTGGAGTCGCTCTTCTTGGTCTCAAAAGTTTCCTTTTGAACCGCAGAGGCGTTCCTTCCTGGTTCATCAGGCAAGGGTGCATCCAAAACATACGACTTCTTCTCTTGCTTAAGAACTATTCTTAAGTTTCGAGACCAGTCTATGAAATTGGTGCCATTCAATTTGTCCTTTTCAAGGACCGATCGCAATGAGAAATTGTTGTTTGAAGATGCCATTTTCAATCTACAATAAAATTTAGCAAGATTAAATGAGGTCTTATTAATGATCCCACAAACCGAATTAATATCCCTTTAAATAATTCGCGTTAGTGATTTAATGTGGGCCAAGATCCACTTTTCTCAACAACTTATTAGTCAAGCTGAGCTTGTACACCTAACAAGTTAAGTTACTTAGGTAGGAAAACTCCAATCATGTCTCGTACATGACTCTTGGATCAAATGGGCTAACATCTTAGGATGTTATAGCACAACCCATTTATTAGTTGCCTAGGTCCGGGCATCCCTTTCCATGATAAGTCCAACCTACATTCACAACCCATGCCTCACAAAGATAATCGGGCGCATCTAGGACTCCTAGTCTACGTGACCGATGATCGATGCCTTGACATGTTTAGAATTAGGAAGGCAACTTTATGACTTACTATTTTAGGGATTCATTTTATTACGGCTTACATGGCATACGCTTTGTCATCCATACATAGCATGCATATATATATAATTGCATAAAGTAAAGCGTGACAAACATGGGCCCAAAAACCTACAACTAAGATTCTATACTATTACATAAGAATCTTCGAGTTGGGCTTCTCCACTCCGGTGGGCTTCGTCTTGATTTACAAAGTCTTCAAGTATATTCTATTCTAAGAAATAAATGAAACTTTTACAATAAAATATAATGGCTCGCAGGCCATATTTAATTACAAAAGCCCAGGGCCCATGAATGCACCATGCATATCCATTCATCACACCAAACAAGCAAATAAATATACATAGCATTCATGGATCAAACAAAGTCCAATTTTAATTAGATTTAGCCAAGCCTATTAATGGAAATTGTGTACTTGAAGCTTTAAGAGATGACCCCGTGATGGGCCTGGGCCGAAGCCCAATGGACTAAATCCTCTTATTGAATAAGTTCTCTTAAAAGCCCAAAACACAAACTAGTTAGATTTGTGCTATAAATCAACTCTAGCATAATTTCCAATTTAGCCATTTTCAATTTTATGTCATACAGCCCATAAACATTAAAAATGCATATAATATGTGCTAACATGAATTAAAAATAAAATCATGAAGAACACATATATAGTACACGGCATTCATGCAAAAACAAACAAACAACAAAAACTAGTTGTTTAATGCTTATGTAATGCCATAAAATGCACAAACATTTAAATCAATTTTATGAGTCATTTAATAATCTAAATAATTCCATAAACATTGATTTAATATTATGTACCATTTTAATCTAAATGTGTTTTTACCATTTTAATCAAAACATAACAAACAATGTTGATTAAACATGTAACAAACACAAACTAGACATAGTTTTAAGTGATTTTAAAATTAATCAATTAAATTGTCATGGACCAAAATTAAAACCAAATTTAAAACATGTCCAGACCTGATATTTAATCTTTAAAAATCACTTACAAACATCCCAAAAACGTTTTTACATTTAATTTTGAAAACTAGTTGTTAAAATAGCAATTTACATGCCAACTAGCACCTAGTTTCATAATTAACATGTACCATCAGGTATAAATAATTAAATCCGACCATTACCAGCCCTAATAACATCTTAGGACAGTATATTAACATGTCATATTAATTATAATACCTATCTAATCAATTAAAATTATTTTTACACCAAAACAATGCAAAAAACTCAAAACAGAAAATTTCAGATTTGCATGTTTTCAAAATAACGATTTTTAATTAATTTTTTCATGCATCTAAAGCACTAAAATAAGCATGTCTAGGCTCTGATACCACTGATGGAATATGACATGGTATGATAATCATGATAGCACAGCGGAAAAACAAAAATTTTATCATGCATACCATACATATCCAAAACTAGGAACGAAAACATGCAATTTTAGGGTTTTGAAACTTACAATAGATGATGCCTTTTTATTCTTTGATTTTGTGATGTCCAGCAACCAAGATGCCTTTATCCACCTTAGTTCTCGATCACCAATGCCAAGGAACAGCCTTTTGCGCCACTCCCTCTATTCTCACACACACACTTGCACCGACGGCTTAAAATCGAGATTGCTAGCTCTCTTTTTCGGTATTGTGTAATGGTTATAGTTTGAAGCTACAAAACTTGATTTTGTACTTCTTTAGATTGCTATTACTGCTCAATAACACAAGAGAATGAGGAACAATCCTTTCTCCTTGTGAAAATTTGAACAAAAGAATTAAGAGAGAGAGAGTCACTATTCACGAGTTACTATTCACGAGTTACTATTCATGCCACAAAAAAATTAGGTTTAGGGTTTTATTTCTTTTAATATATATGCTTATCCTTTGGCAAGTCATTAATCTGAATTCAACTATCCTAAGATAATTAATTCAAACTCTATCACTTCCTAAAGATAAGTAATATATTTTGAATTAAACTCCTTTGAATTTAAATTCAAATTTGAAATAAAACATAAGACATTTAAATAAATGAAATCACTTAATTAAATATATAAGTGATTTAATTTAATTTAAATTCCTTTAGGCTTTAATATTCAATTAACTTAATTAACACAAGATAATTAATTAATTGAAATTAAACCTTATGGGCTGAATTTCTCTCTCTCATGGACCAAAGCCCAATAGCAATATTATAACCCATTACATACATTAATTTGACTTTAATTAAAAGCCCAAATTAATGTCCAATACTTAATTTAAATATTTTAAGCCCAATGCTTTGTGTGCGATCCTATAGGTCCATTTAATGTTGGCAATGAATTAATAAATTAATTCAAAGGCTATATATATTCTCTAGCAAGATATTATAGCATTCCAAATTAAATGAAAATGCATATGGCATTTGGTGACCTAATGCAATTTCGCATAGTCCCTTACCCATAAATATCAGAATTAATATAAGGCATGGAACTAGTCATCCTTATATACATTAATTCATTTCTTGATATTCCAGTGACACTGAACTCTTAGATAAATAATGATTACTCATTATTTCATCTCGGTATGGCCATACACTTCTCAGTTCACTGATCAAGTGGCCGGTGATATTTTTCTCTCTTATCGAGAGGGGTAATCCCTTCACTTCTCTCATGCTCTCTAACATGAATCGTACCCAATCATACCCGTACTTGTCACTCTGTTACGAGCACGTTAGGTGTATGTCAAAGTACACAGTAATTCATAAAGAGTTTCATAGAGATTTCAGGTCTAAGAACTCCGATACAAAACTTGCATATGAGAAACACTTATGACTTGTACCATGTAGTGTTCTCATGAGCGGATCGAATCCAGATACCATGTTCTTTAACATGTATCTATGATCTCTGATTGACACTCTTGTCCTAATGATCCGTAAGACAGAACTCATAAGATCAGAGAGAGCATACTAGTCTTAATTCATTTGTTATTCCCATAACAATGACTGACTAGGGATATTTAGAATGATGTCTCATTTGTTTCAAGGTCTTACAATCCATGTGCCTCACACATGATAACTTAAACCGAAACGACATTCTTGGATAGTTTTATCAATTGATATGCACAGGAATACAAAAGATAAAACTAATGCCTCATTTTATTAATTTCAAGTGTTTCGTTACAATGCATTGGGGCTAGGGCTTACACTAACAAATGTTACCTACCAAAGGATGACAACCAAGATACTGGATGAGTTGATTCACAAGGAAGTAGAGTATACAAGGATGACATGATGATCAAATCAGTTACATGAGAAGGTCATTTTGAGGCATTAGAAATGGTTTTTTGGAGGATCAGTAAGTACAATCTTCGTTTCAATTCAAAGAAGTGCATTTTGGAGTTACATCAGGTAAGCTTTTAAGGCATGTAGTGAGCAAAAGAGGAATAGAAGTAAATCCTAACAAGGTAAGAGCCATTAGGGAAATTTTGGTACCCTAGAAAGAAAAGGAAGTTAGAGTGTTCCCAGGGAGAATTTAATATATAAGCAGGTTTATAGCCAAGTTGACTTCGATCAGTGAACCAATATTCAAGCTATTTAGGAAGGATTAAGAAGTGGTTTAGAATGAGGATTGTCAAAGGCATTTAATACCATCAAGGAATACTTGCTACATCCGCCAGTATTGAGACCACCTCAGGCAAGTAAGCCTCTAATTTTGTATTTAGCCATAGAGGATAGTTTGTTAGGGACAATGATGGCTAAAGAATATGACTTTGGGAATAAGTATGCGATATACTACCTCAGCAAGCAGTTTCTCCTTTATGAAGAAAAGTATATAAAAGTGGAAAAGATTTTTTCAGTAGTCATATGGGCATCAAATAAGCTGAGACACTACTTTCATTCATATAGGATCTAAGCAATGGCCAAAAAAAACCCTTTTAGGTATTTGCAAAGAGCTCCTTCACTTCTAAAAGAAATAGAAAGATGGTTAATTCTTCTACAAGAGTTTGACGTAGAATACATCACTAGAAAAACTATTAAAGGGAGAGCAGTAGCAGAATTCCTAGATGATCAACCTTTAGAAGGAGAGGAGGTGACTTATAAATTCCCCGATAAGCACATTATAGCCATAATAGTGCAGGGTTGGCAGATGTACTTTGACGGGGCTATGAACAATAAGGGAGCCAGAGTAGGGTTAATCTTGGTCACCACAAAAGGAGAGAAAATGCTGCTTACTAAGAATTTGAGTTACAAGGCCACAAATAATGAAGCTAAATATGAAGCCTGTATCTTCGGGTTGGAAGCCATGTTAGCTGTGGGGGAAAAATCTACAGAAGTGTTTAGAGATTCATCATTAGTATTTTATCAAGTAAAAGGTGAATGGTCGATCAAGGAAAAGCAATTTCTGCCTTATCTCAAGTGTCTAAAAGCTTTGAGTGGACAATTTGAGCTCTATACTTTTAGGTATGTGCCTAGAGAAGAGAACTAGCTAGCAGATGCTTTGGGTACTTCAGTATCTATTTGGGATAATCCAAAAGGGCTGAGTATGAAGCTGGTTCTAATTTTAAGTTCTATCAAGCCATGCTTTGAGGATGAACGAATTATAGACATCGAAGTGGATGATGGAAAACCTTGGTACTTTGACATTTAGAATTATTTAGAAAAGTCATTGTTTCCTAAAGAAGCAACTGAAAAGGACCAGAGATTGATTCATAAACTGTCCACCCAATTCATCTATGTGGAAAGAGTGCTCTATAAGAAATAGCTTGATGGGATTTAATTGAGGTATCGGGATGAAAAATAAGCTAGAAAGGTCATGGAAGAAGTACATGTGGGAGTGTGTGAAGCCCACATGAATGGTTTAGATTTGGCTAAGAAGATTATATGCCAAGGTTTCTTTTGGCTCACAATGGACACTAATTGTTCTAAATATGTTAAAGAGTGCTAGCTATGCCAACAGTATGTGGATTTGAGGCACTTGCCTATTTCAGAGTTATGCAACCTTGCATCACCATGGCCATTCGCTACATGGGGTATAGACATCAAGGGAATGATTCATCTGCCTACTTTGAATGGACACAGATTCATTATAGTAGCCATTGATTACTTCAATAAGTGGATAAAAGTAGAATCTTTCAAAAAGATAGACACAAGGGACATAACCAAGTTTATTGAAAAGAGTCTGATATATAGATACGGTTTGCCTCATCACATAGTGTCTGATAATGGGTTACAATTCTTCGATGAAACCAGGTAAATGCTTATAAGGTATGAGTACAACATCATAATTCTTCCCCTTATAGACCCCAAGCAAATGAAGCAGTTGAGACAGCTAATAAGAATGTGAAAAGGATTCTGGCTAAGATGGTTCGGACTTATAAAGATTGGGCTGATAAGTCACCTTTCACATTATGGGGTTACAGAACTATAGCTAAAATTTCAATAGGAACTATGCCATTTTCCTTGGTTTATGGGACAAAAGTAGGGCTACCTATAGAAATTGAGCATCAATCTCTGTGGGTTGTTTTGGAGGCTGAGATACTAGAAATAGAGTGGGCTAGGCAGAGACTACGTAGCTTAACCTACTTGATGGGGATAGAATGAAGGCATATTATCATAATTAGGTTTATTAGAAGAGGCTGGCTTACTCATTTAGGAACAAAGTTAGGAAACATCCTTTAAAAGAAGGAGATCTGGTGTTCAAATAGATGAGGCCTTGAATTCTAGACATTAAAGGCAAGTTTAGGCCCACATGATAAGGATCTTTTGTGCTCAAGAAGTCATTATCCAAAGGGGCTGCTATTTTGTCATATAATGATGGCAATGAGTTAAGAGAACCAGTGAACATAGACAAATGAAAAAGGTTACATGGCTAAGACTAAAAAGAGAAAAAGAAGAGAATAAATGCCTCGCAGGTCAAAAACTGGAAAAAACGGTGGCTTTGCTAAAATTAGACTCCTCGCTAGGGTGAAAATCGAAAAAAGGCACCTTAGAAAAAAAATTAAAGGTTAAGAGAAAATAATCAATAAAGAAAACCCGAGAGGGTTGATTGATGACAGGAGTTATGATGCCTGTAAAGTTTCAATTCGAGATTAAATAATATGCGTTCTTGGGGTAATATCAAATGCTGATCATATGTACTGAAATTAGAAATAAATATCCTACATGTATTCATAATGTCATCAAAATATCCGAAAGTGGCATAGTCTTTTCACATGTTCAAAATGTAAAAGTTCAATAAGAGCAAAAACATCATCTATGAAAATGTCTAATCTAATCTATCAGTATCACATCTCCCTCTCCATCTAGGTGCCTAATATGAGAAAGTTTATTGTTGATGGCTGGATTGGTGACCCATTGCTAGTATGAGTCAAAAGTGGTGAAATCACAAGCACTGATATTAGGAAAAGAGGTCCTCATAGGAAGTTAGGTCCAAATCATCTGATAATACTCTATCAAGAAATGAGTAGTGAAAATGCCACCTCCAAAGCCTAATGAACACCTGACAATATCTTGTTAATCCCTAAATTGACGAGCACAATAAGCAATGACATAAAAGGTGGCCCAATGTAGTCTACACAGAGGGACACATCTTGAAGAACCATTTTGAACCACATAAGTGATATGAAACCAAGCACACTTAAACATGATATCAACATCCATTGAACGGCCTAGCCAATCAATTGCATCCTGGACTGATCAAAACTTGCGCTGTAGATGCTAAAGTGTGACATAGCTTATAGGATAAATGCCCATAGCTTTGACTCAGGGAGGAGGCTCTGACAATAGCTGCAGCTTTTCGCAAAGCCATACTTAAAAAAAAAGTTGTTAGGGTGAGTTGGATTCATCTCAAGCAAAAATAAGATAGAGAAATATGTGAAAATCTGAAAGGATGTGTATTTCAACAAGAAAGGCTAGTATGAAAATCCACAAGGGGTGTACTACCCTAAAAAAATAATAAAGACATACCTAAAGAAACATGGAGCTACCTGTAAGGAAAGAAGGAGAGCCATGATGAACAGAAGAGCTATGGTGAAAGGCATCCAAGCCAATAATGGTCTCTACCAGGATTAAGGGAAATGGATTGCATCCCTGAATTATGCCATCCACAATGCTAAACAATCTATAATCCCCAGTCATGGGATTAGCATCACACACTAATAAACACTGAGCAAGACAACAAAGCAGTACCACACTAAAGTGGAAGGTGGGTACGTCATTGAAGTTAGTCAATACAACAATTAGTAGCTCCAGTGGAAATGTCCTCCCATAAGGTACTAAACCCCTAGTCTTGGAAGGAAGGATACCCAAGGCATGAGCCACCTCTCTGGGATAGCTAATGATAGGGAAGGGTAGGCATGGTCGTGTACTAGGCTCGAAGCTAGCATCGACCATTACAGCAAACTCCTCTAGCAAAGGACATAACTCCTAATGTGTAAATCTAAACACATGAAGTCATGGGTCCCAATATTAAACAACAACAAGCAATATATTCATATCTGGGGATGTTCTTCTCAAAAACCTTAGACTCAAGTATGGAGCCAAAAGAGGGTCCTCCTAAGTTTTTAGGGCCATCCCATAGTCAGTGTAATTTTGCAAGTCCAGTAGTCATGGCAACAAAATTTTCTTAAGCGGTCTAGGTACAGAAATAATGGGGAAAAATAAATGATTGAAAGAAAAAGGAATAGAAGAAGAAAGAAAAGAAAAAGGAAGAGAGAGAAAAATACATAGAAGAAGCTTCCTTAGAAAGCGAAAGGTCAAAAGCAGAAAAACCAAAAAAATTAAAGCACTATTTATAAAAAGCAATGATAGATGGCCATCTCTCACAAGGAGCGAGCCATGAGGAGCCCGTCTGTCACCCTTAGAAGGCCAAAAGTCACTCATTTACATGTCTCATGCATTGCACGTACACACTATTTCATTTTTATTTTTTTTCATTTTGTAGGGAATCCAAAAGTTTGATAGCTCAAGCAATTAGCTCTAAAAGTTTTTAAACACAAAAATCATTTATCTCAAGAGGCACGATAAATTTCAGGGGGTATTTTTGACTTTTGGACACTTATGTGTAGTAAAGAGCAAATAATGCTTGTAAATATTGTAAAATAATGTCATAACACATAATAAAGGTGTGAATAATGTTGTTGAATAATTTTAGATGGATAGGGATTGAAAAATCAATGAAAATGTCAAAAAATGGAAGAAAAAGGAGTTAAAACAAGGAAATAAGGCTTAATTTAAGTTTAAGGAGCAAAATGGTCATTTTATCCTGAGGGACGGGACGTCGCTCAGTCTTGTCTATTGCTAGCCCGTACTTCACTTGAAATTATGAATAAATTAGTTTTCTTTTTCATTCTTTTGGCAAACCTCCATACTTTTCAATCTTAAAGCTTTCACTTTCTCCCTCGTTCTTCATCCATTTTTTAAGTCGCTTGTGCTTGTTGCCTCTAAGAAGTGAGGTGCACTTTAGGGAGCATTATTCTTTTGCTGTCTCTTCATTATCTTCTTTCTTTTTATCTTCCATAAGTAAGTATTATTTAATTTTTATTTTTATTTATCTTTTTTTTTTAGTTAGAACATAATTTAGGTTATAAAACTTTAACTTTAGGCATGATGGATGCGAGCACCCTTTATGTTATTCTTATTCTTATTTTTCTTAGTTAGAAATAAATATTGCCTTTTAGTTTAAGTTATGTAGATTAATTGCCAAACCCTTTTTGCATGACACTATAAATAGCGAAGAACTTGGTATATGAGCACGTAAACCTGTAGTTTTCCTTTTAAGCAAGTAATATATGTAACCTTTACGTGTTTTGTGTAACACCCACATACTAACAACTTAATTCTATCATTTTACATTCAACCTAAAACATGCATTAACGTAATATCAAGTTATTAAGCCGGTTATCTCATATATCTATGTAGGTATTACTATCACTATATTCATGCCTTATGTAGCACCTTGATTCTATTAAGATAATCATATTACTGGGTCATGCATCACTAATCAATTTTACTATGTTATTATACCATTTATTATACAATCGCATCAATATATTGGCCATCATAAATATCTATTTAGTGTTACTATAGTTGTTCACACACTTTATTTGTTTTTGCTACACATATATACTAGGACTATACAAGTTTCTAGCACTCTTCACCTATTATATCTCATATACATTTTAGGGATTACTGTCACTATTCTCATGTTTTACTTGTTTATACTTTAGTGTGCATATCATATGGTATGTTAGTTATTTTAGATCATAGAGGCATACATTTACTGTTCTTTTTACAAAAGTTAGCTTATACAACTTAACATGCCCAAACTAGATACATCAATGTATACATATAACTATTAATACAAAATTATAGCAAATATTCATAAAAAATCCCTACATCAACTTCTTTCTTGACTTGTGTTGGTTGTTCATGATGCAGAGAATGTCCCTGTGCAAAAGTCTTATCTGCTGTACTTACACAAATAAAATAGCTCGTGCTAAGCTATAAATCTTAGTGGGGAACAATTTATGATGGACAACGACTCACAATGGTTATCATCAAGCACACTCAACATGCATCATATGTAACATAAGATATCAATGAAAATAAATTTTTAATTCTAGCAACATCTCAAAGTATATAATTAATAAGACAAATAAGATAAACAAATATCTCAGCATACATAATTAATGTGGTTCATGGATATATTCTAAGTATTTATACTTGAGATGCAATTTCTGTAATTAGAACCAATCATGTAGTCCAATAATAACATCAGAGCATTCATGCTTTAATTCAAATACTGTAATCATAATTATAATTAGAAATTTAGCTTGCCTATGTTTTGAAAGCGGATAATGGGAATGGTAGATACCTATAGGTATCAATCATGTAAATACCTGTAAGTATTAAGTTCTCTAGATCCAAATGGGATTAAACAATAGTCCCAAATGGGGACAACAGTAGACCTAAATGGGGCCAGATAGTAATAGCTGTGACTCAATCCCTATAGGCTCCTATCTATCCACAACTGAACTCTATTTGTAGGCATTAACGATGTTCATATACATTTCAATTATCTTTTTATACTTGAGTTTTATTGTGTAGTCTTACACATATACTATCATATATGAAGATACACAATCTCATATATATGCATGTATAATCAATCTTAGGTATCAATACAAGTAACTGTAATTATATAATATTGTAATCATTTACCTTCACATGATAACTTGCAAACATAAACATATAAGCTTATTCATATCCATTCAAATAAATAATAATCAATATGCTTGTTTATGGGCTTCTTGCATAGTATGTTTCCTCAATTCACATATACATATAGCTCTATTTTATAGTATTATCATACCTCTTAGTCATATACATATATCATGTAACACCCATAGTCATGTATAAATTAATAATACATTATTCTTACCTATAATTATGCAACAAAACATCCTCATTTTATGATCAAATTACTGTAAAAAGCATATAAGTACTTATAATACATTTATCCATCAAAGAATTAGCTTATAGAAGATAGGGTAGGTAGATTTTTGACTCAATTTTGCCATACTAAATGGCTAAATTAACCAAATTGTTCTCTAAACAAACAATGATTTATGTCTCTAATTTCTCATGCTTTAAATACTACTCAATTTGCACAATTAAATTAGGAGTTATAACCCAATCATTACATACTATCCAAGGGTACATTTTTTTCCAAAAGCAGTTTTTATGACCACTTTGAAAACTTTTTGGAGTAAAATAGGTACAAAATTAAACTAACATTTAATCATGAGAGTTGTACTCCTATAAGTCTTGTTTATCCATAATTTTGTTTCAAAGCATTTTGACCTTTCTATCATGAGTTACATCCAAAATACTATAGCTTGTTTATTGATACTAGACAAAAGTTCACAATACCAAAATCAGTTTTAGTTACAACTTAGAAAATTTGTAGAAGAAAATGGGTACAAAATCAAACTAACATTCCTTCAAAAAAAATTGTACTCCTATATGTCTAGTTCGTCCATAATTTTTCCTCATATAAAATAGACTTCTCTACAAAGAATTATGTTAAAAATACAACAGCATGCCCTCTACAACTAGACAACAGTTCATTTCAAACTTCAAGTTAAAATTAAGACCACTAGATAGCTTTCTCTCTCTTTCATGCAAAAAGTTAGAATTTTAAAGAGAGAGTAAAGTGTCCTTTATGTCCTTCAATTCTTTGCATTTTAAAAATCTACCTCTTACATTTTAATCCTCCTAAATTGCCCCTAAACTCTATTTTTCCATTTAGTGCACCCTAAATAATAATTTACTAGATAACTCACATAAATAACATCTCATAAATTTACCAATTTGCCCCTACTATAACCCTAATCATACCTTTTAATGCTTAATTAAATATTAATCAATAATTATACCATTTAATCATGCATATATCTACTAGGGTCAAAGTTGGAGTCTTACACCTTATCTTTTTATACTATAGCATACATATCGCATGTTATTCCTTTAATACTATCATGCATAAGATGTATAACTCATTTACATTCACTCATACATATCATATACTACATAAGATATGGCCCAAATTCTACAAAGGATGACTGCACCTAAAGCTCCGATATCTGAAATTAAGAAGTATGGTGTAAAGGAATTCTTAGGCACTAATTTGGGATAGTCGAAAGAAGCTAAATTTTGGTTTGAAAAGCTAGGGAGAATCTTTGATGAAATTCACTACCAAGTAAGTCATAAAGTGTCCTATGCTATGTCCTTACTTCAAGGAGTAGCTTATGACTGGTGGAAATTAGTACTAAAGCAGCCTCAATTACCAGATCCCATCATTTGGGAATTTTTTAAAGTTGAATTCAGAAATAAATATGTTACTGAGGCATATAAAAAAGAGAAGTTAAGATAGTTCTTGAATCTAAGATAAAGAGCGATGATTGTGGCTGAGTATGAGAAGGAATTCAGTTGTCTATGTAAATATGTTCTTGACTCGATGCTGATAGGAGCTTTTAAGTGCAGACAGTTTGAAGATAGCTTAAATGATTGGATTAGAGAAAAGTTGATTGGACCTCCATCCTTGTAATTGGTGGATTTCCATCAACTTGTTTTAGTAGCCATGTGGGTTGAAAAGAATGAAGTAGCCAAAAGGGAAAGAGACCTTCCACTAGAAAGAGGGTTAGAGGAGCTTAGGGGAATCTGCCAGCTAAGTCTGGGTATAGTTCTATAAAAAGGAATAAAAGACAAGACTCATCTATAATTCTAAACTTGATAGAAAAGCTTTAGGGAGACAGAGTAGGGGTCAGCCACCAGAATGTCCCTATTGTTCTAGGAAGCACTGGGGTAATTATAGAAAATTGGCTGGAGTATGTTTCAGATGTGGTAGTATTGACCACTTTATGACAAATTATCCATTGAAGCAAGAGAAAAGTTTTGGATAGTAGGGTAGTACGGGAGCTTCTAATGCACCCTCATCTGGTAGAGGTAAAGGCAGTGGGTGTGGTGGATCAAATCATTATGGATCCCAGTCCAAGAATGTGTTTGAATAATTTGATTAACCAATGGCTCCAATTGTTTTTGGTTGAGCTTATGCAATGAAAGCTCGAGAGGATCAAAATGCTCCCGAAGTTATAGCTGGTATTTTCTCTCCCTTTAATTCTGATATTCATACACTCATTGATCCTGGTTCTACTCATTCTTACGTTTGCATTTTGGATATGGGTAGAAATATGTCAACTGCTCATGAACTATAATATGATATTTGCATAACCAACCTATTGGGGCACAGTGTTTGTGTTAATAAAGTTTATAAAGAATGTCCTATTATGATCCAAAGGAATGAATTTTTGGCTAATCTTATTGATTTGCCATTTCAGGAGTTTGATATGATTTTAGGCATGGATTGGCTACTGAAGCATCATGCAGTGGTTAGTTGTGGGGCTAAGACAATAACACTTAGAGATACAGATGGTAAAGAAGTAGCAGTACATGGAATTCAAACTAAACCTTTAGCAAATGTGATATTGGCTATACAAGCCAGGCAATTTCTGAGGAAAAGATCTAAAGTATATTTAGCCTTAGTACTTGATTCAAAAAGGTAAAAGTTTAAGCTTCAAGATATCCCTATTATAAATGAGTTTTTTTGATGTATTTCTTGAACGCTTACCAAGTCTTCCACCTTAAAAACTTGTGGATTTATCTATAGAAGTTCTACAGGGTACAACTCATATTTCTAAGGTATCTTATAAAATGGTTGTAATGGAATTAAAGGAGCTAAAGGTTCAATTATAGAAATTTCTTAACAAAGGCTTTATTAAGCTTAGTATATCACCTTAGGGTGCACCAATTTTGTTTGTAAAGAAGAAAGATAGGACTATGAGAATGTATATAGACTATTGATAACTGAATAAAGTGACAACGAAGAACAAACAGCCATTGCCAAGAATTAAAGACTTGTTTGATCAGTTGAAATGTGTAGGAATGTTTTCCAAGATCGACTTGTGATCGGGGTACTATCAACTTCGGGTAAAGGATGAGGAAGTTCTCAAACCTACATTTAAAACTCGTTATGTTCATTACAAATTCCTAGTAATGCCATTTGGGTTAACAAATGCACTAGCTGCTTTCATAAACCTTATGAATAGGGTATTTAGACACCATTTGGACCAATTTGTGGTTGTGTTCATAGATGACATATTGGTCTATTCAAGAAATGAAGCTGAGCACCCTGAACATTTAAGAATTGTGTTACAGACTCCAAGGAAGAATAAAATTGTTTGCTGAATTGAGTAAGTGCTAAAGAAGTCTCTTTCCTTGGGCATATAGTTTCTTTTAAAGGTATTAGAGTAGATCCAACAAAAATTAAGGCAATTGTGAATTAGTGATAGTCTCAAAATGTAACAGAAGTGAGAATTTTTTTAGGCTTAGTAGGATATTACCATTGCTTTGTTAAAGGCTTTTTAGTTATTGCTTCACCACTCACTAAATTGGTGAGAAATGGTATCAAATTTGAGTGGACTAATCGATGTCTGGGAAGCTTTGACCAGTTAAAGAAGATGTTAACAGAGGTTCAGGTTCTTACACAACCAGTTTTGGAAAAAGAGTATGCCATGTACAATGATGCTTCTAGAGTTGGTTTGGGTTGTGTGTTAATGTAAGATGGCAAGGTAGTGGCTCATGCATCTAGAAAATTAAAACCACATAAGCAAAACTACCTAACCCATGACTTAAAGTTGGAAGTAGTAGTGTTTTCCTTGAAGATTTGGCAATATTATTTGTATAGGGAAAGATGTAGATTCTATACAGATCATAAGAGTCTCAAGTATTTGCTTACTCAAAAGGAACTCAACTTGAGACAACAAAGATGATTAGAACTGTATAGTAGATTACCACCCAAGTAAAGCTAATGTTGTAGCCGATGAAATCCATGAAAGAAAAAATGATAATTGCTCTGGATAGTAATGCTTGTCTATATTACAAAGGGAGAATTTTTTTACCTAATGATGCAGAAGTGAAGAAGAATATAACATCAGAAGCCCATAGTACCAAATATGCCATGCATCCAAGTAGTACTAAAATGTATCAAGATTTGAAAACTCATTATTGGTGGCCGAGTATGAAGCAGGACATAGCAGATTTCATTGCCAAATGCTTAGTTTGTTAGTAGGTAAAGGTAGAAGACCAGGTTACCTCTGGATTGTTATAGCCTATCACTATACCAGAGTGGAAGTGGGACATAATTACTATGGATTTGTCACTAGATTACCTCTCACTGGGAGACAACATGACTCTATCTGGGTGATTGTTGAAAGATTACCAAAATCTGCTTATTTTTAACCTGTACGAGTTGATTATCCACTTGTAAAACTGGCTGAAATATGCATTAATGATATTTTTAGGCTTTATAGAGCCCTTTCCTCCATCATATCAAATAAGCATCTCAGTTTCATAGAATGATTTTGGAATAAGTTGCAAGAATCACTGGGTCCTAAACTCTACTACAACACAACTTTCCATCATAAAATAGATGGACAATCAGTAGGAGTTATACATATATTAGAAGATGTGTTAAAAAGTTGTGTTTTAGAGTTTGGTAGTAATTGGAAAAGATGTCTTCCATTAGCTTAATTTGCTTAAAATAATAGTTATCAAGCTAGAATAAAAATGCCACCATATGAACCTTGTATGGAAGGAAATGCAAAACTCTATTGTGCTGGATAAAACTTATTAAGAATAAACATGTGGGACCAGATTTAATAAAAGAAACTAAAGAAAAGGTTTAGGTTATCAAAGACAACTTAAAAGCTACTTCTGACTAACAAAAATCAAATGTAGACTTGAAAAGAAAAAACATAAAATTTGAAGTGGGGGAAAAAGTCTTTCTGAAGGTGTCTTACTGGAGAAAAGTCTTTAGATTTGGTAAAAAGGGGAAATTAAGGCCTAGGTTTATTGGTCCATACAAAGTAATACAATGTGTGGGGCCAGTAGCTTATAGATTGAAGCTACCACTAAAGCTAGAAAAGATCTATAATGTATTCCATGTTTCAATGCTCTGATGATATCGTTCTGATCCAACACATGTCATTAGCCCTAAATAAGTACAATTAAAACTTGATATATCATATGATAAAGAGACGACTAAAATTATTGCTAGAAAGGTTAGGCATCTAAGGAATAAGCAGATACCTTTGGTGAATGTACGTTTGACTTGCCACAATGTTGAAGAAGCCATATGAGAGCTAAAAGAAGTGATGAAATCGCAATATCCTCAATTATTCAATCTAGGTAAATTTCAAGGATGAAATTTTTAATTAGTAGGGGAGAAATGTGATGCCCTCACAATTCGAGTTCTCAAAATAGTAATTTTTGAAAGTGAATAATGACATCGGGTGACATTATGGGGCATTATAGACACCGTAACCTAAGGGAGCTTAAATTAGGGTTACCCGATGATAAGGCCACTTATATTTCTAATGGAATGCACAAATCTCGAGTTTGGCCTTGATTTCCACATGTTTATAAAACATTTTTATGGCTTTATAACATTGTCTTTCCTAAGGTTCTGAATAAAACTAGAAAAACCTTGAGTTTTGGCCCTACCTATGACAAATAACCATTTGTCATGAAAGGATGGCCATTTGTGGCTGTTTCCTTTAAGGACGTCTCCTAGTAGATGCCCTGTCTAAGAGCATTGTTTAGATTTTCAAAAGCTTCATTTAAGGGATTGTCTTTCATTAATGACAGATGCCTATTTGTGTGGATATTTTTTTTCTAGATTTCATATATTTTTTAGTTTTAAAATTTTAGATAAAGATCAAATTTGGGAGATAAAATCTTAGGCAGATTTTAAGGATTCTAGCTTCCATATTTGGGGAGATCAGTATTGGAGTTGATATCTAACTCTACACTAAGTATTTAAACAAATTTTAGGGGTTTTCGAAAAGGGCACTTTTTCACTTGGAAAAGAGCAAACTTTTAAGAAAGGGAAATTTGATTCTCTGTTCTTAATTAGAGGTTAAAGGTTTAAGCAATCTTTCACTTAAAAAAAAAACTTATACACATATCTTTATCAAATGTGGGAATCAAGGATCGAGGCTCACATTGCTACTTTTTAGAGTTACAAAATCAAGATTCCTAAAGGTAATATTTTGGGCTTTTATTTCTTTCTGTCTCTAAACTCATATCATGCTCATGTAATTTATTTGATAAATTTGTTATTTATAGTGCCATGATTCATGTTTTTATGTTATTTAATTTGTTAGTTTGTGATTTATGTACTGCAATAATGATACAAAGCTATTTAACATGCTAGAGTAACATGTTAGGATTTATTTTCTTCCATTGATACATGAAAATATCTTGATTTAATTCTTGTGTTTGTATGTTTTCTTATTGTTTAGTATAATTTAAATGTTTATTCAGTGCCATGATTAGATTTTGCATGTTCTAGGGTCATAGAAATGCATGTTTAGGGTTTAAGTGATATTTTCTTGGTGTTTTCCTTGAAATTCTACATTCTGCCTGTGTTTCGAGTGATAGATAGGAAGAAGGCCTGACAGATGGCCGTCAATCACAGTGAGTGAAGAGAGATCTTGGTACCTTCCTTTTTTCTTTTCCCTCCTTGCTTTCATGGTCGTCTATCTCTCTTCTTGGCCGTATGTCCCATTTTTTTAGGTTTTTTAGATTTATTTGTGTGTTATTTTGCATGTATGATTTATTTTGTATCTTTAATCATATTTTAATATCATTTTGCTTCTGTTCTAACATGTTTAGCATTTTGTTCATTGAATATTTATTCCAGCATGTATTTATTATGTTATTTGATTTTATTATTTGGTTTATTTACTGCCTTATGATGCTAATTTCCTTGTTTTTGTGTGTTTCTTTGAGCTATTATCTTTCATGCATTTTAGGGGTTCTTTTGGAGACGAATTGGCTTGAGAGAGACAATATTTGGATGGTTTTACTATTATACCCTTTTACTTTTTATTGCATTTAATTTATGTTTCCTTTTATTAAGATTTATTATATTTTATTTATTATTTTGTTTCACTTATTTATTTTTATTTATAATTCTTTTTTAGATGTATTTCAATTTTAGGATGTAATAGGTAGTAAAAAGGAGATTTTTTGCACGTTAATTAGAAAAAACAACTAAAATTTTTTTTATTTAATTAATTGGGCATTTTCAAATAAAATGGGCAATTGTCCACGTTTATCCCAAAAACAACACATAAGAGTTTTTGTAAATATGTATGAGAGAACCAATGTTTCCAATCCATTAAATGATCCAATTTGTGTATTCCTTGTTATTTTGAACAATTTTCCTTTATAATAGTTTAAGTATGATTATTTTACTTATTTATTTATCTATTTATTTAATGCTTTACAAAATGTTTGATGTGTATATTTATTTCCTTGTAATGCATCGTGTAAGAAGGGAGGCAGTAGACTAATAACAAAAACCTAAATATAAGAAACACCTAACTAAGGTACAAGTACGAGTGATGTCTCAAATACTAATCTCTATTTGGGCATCAATAGGTTGAGATTTATTTTTTAATGTTTTGTTGGGTGGTGACACCATGATTCCTGCCTCTTGAGCCCACATTGGATGCCTTTGTAGGCTGACCACCAATAATAAAAGTGGGCTGAAACCCCTTTTATTGTGAAGTTGCCAATCTATGAAATTTATAAGCACCATCCAGTCTTGGACCCTAAAAGCAGGCCTCTGAGAACAAATTTGGAATCAAGCAGGCTTCAGTGCTTGTCACAGTGGCAACCCCATTGGGGACTAAGAGACCTTACTCTTAAAATATCTCAGTTAAGTTACTTATAATTAGGATTTCATTATTAATCCTAAATCTTTTCAAAATTGCATTCGTTGTATGCATTTTAGAGTCTTAGACCCAAGTTAAGCATCCTTATTTAACCTCAGTGCTATCTCGAAGCACACCTTACATTCACTCGATTTAAGGATGTGTTATGGAGAACCACAGGCTCATTGTAGACATTGGGTCTTGAGCTAGCTCCTGATTAAGGTTACCTAATGAGGAAATGGTTTCTCATAAATAGTAAGGAATGAAAGTGCTAGGCCTTTTTCTTTGAATGTTATGGTTTCAAAAGGTTTTTGAGCTCTTTTATAAGTTTTAAATGTTTCAGAAATCCTTTTTGGTTGTTTACTCATCTTTTCTCTTGGTCAGCACAATTTAATGGATTTTAGGGGTTAAAAAAATCAAAGTCAATAGTCAAAGGTCAAAGGTTGTGAGTGACTCCCTAGAAACCATTTTGACGTTTCTCAGCACAAAAACATGGTAAAAAAGAATATAGAAAATATCTAATTTCATGCTTTTCTTAGATGTGATATTTCTATCTCATTTGGATCCAAAATTAATGTTTTTAGGGAATATTTATCAAAAAAGGAGGATTTTTTAAGGGGAATTGTCTCTCTCATATATCTCTCACTCTTCCTTCTTTCTTCCTCTATTTTAAAGTTATAGAGAAAATGAAAATAGGGAAAGGAGGCAAAATGCACTTTTTTCCTTATTCTTTTATGGAACCAACATTGAAGGTAACATTCTTATGCCCTGAAAATTATTAAAATAAGTATTAGATTAAATTTACAATAAATATTCAATTTATTTTTATTTTCTTTGATTTTTTTAATTAAGTGATTTATTGGACTTGAGCTTGTTTATAGGTTATTTGTTATGATTTATGATTATTTCCCTCATTAGTATGTAAAAATATGATTAAAACTAAGTAAATTGAGGTTTAATGCATATTTAGAGGTTTACAATTTATCATATTCTTCCTTGTGTTCAGTCTTTGATTCCCATGTTTTTTTTACTTTAATTTGTGTTTTTAGTGTATAAATCTTGTTTTTTATGCTTAAAAATGAGTTTGGGGGTGTTTTCATGCATAAAAATAGCTTAAAAACGAGTTTGGGAGCTTTTTCTTGCCCATTAATGGCATTTTTCAGCTTATATTCGTGTTATGGGTTGAGTCATGCCCTTAACTTGTTTGTGAGTCACGTTCTTGGGCCGTGACTCGTGAGTCACATTTTTGGGCTATGACTCATTCATGAGTCACGTTTTTAGACCCTGACTCATGTTTGAGTCACACCCCCAAGGTGTGATTCGTTTGTGAGTCACACCCAACTTTTTCCCCTTTTTCTTCTTTTTTGCTTAGTAACTCACTCTTTTGGCCTCAATTTTTCATGTGACTCACTCCCTTGACCCATTTTTCATGCATTTCTCTTATTTTTATGATTTTTAATATTATTTATGATTTATTTTATTAATATAATTATTTATTTTATTTATTCATGTATTTATTTAACATTAAATTTATTATTTATTTGCATTAATTTTTGCTTATTTATTATTGGTCCTATTATTATTAATATTATTATTTATCATATAATTTATGTAAAATGCCTAATATTAATTATTTGTATAATTTATTCCAATTAATTATTTATTATTTGTTTTAATTTATTATTAACTCCTATTGTTATTTTCTGCCCTTTTTAATGCATATAACCCATTCGTAGATTGAATCAAGTTGGATTGGAGAATAAGAACAAAGAGGAATAGCTTAGAATTTATTTATTTTCTTATTCATTTATTATCTTGGCCTGCATACTTACCCCTTTATATTTATTTTCTTATTCATTTATTATCTTGGCCTGCATACTTACCCCTTTATTTTCCTTTATTTATTGCAAAGTATGTAATAATAAAGATTTTTACACGCTTAAATTAAAAATAACACCGAAACTATTTTTACATTATTAAATTGGGTTTTTTTTCTTATAAAATAAACCAATGTCCATTTTTATTCCAAAAATCACTCCAAAGAGTTTTCTAAATATGCATAAAGGAACAAATATTTCCAACTCAATGAATGACCTAGTTTATGGATGCCTTTCTTTTAGCATTATTATTCTTTTATGATTTTAATTCCATATAAATGGTTTTTCCGAATGTTAAATTAAAAATTCATAAAACATTTTTTATCTTAAATTAATTAATACAATTCTCTTTCTAAAGTTGCATGGGCTCAATGCCCTGTTTTTTATAAAAAAATACACCTAAAACTCTGACTTTTTGTGCAAATATGCATGCGAGGACTAATGTCCTCAGCTAAATGAACTCAATTAATTCCCTAATTTATGTGTGATTTTATCTTTAATGCTTTCATAGCCATACTTTTACGGCTTTCCATATTTATGCTTTACAACTTTTCGATGTACTTGATTGTGTTTTATTTTTCTAGCATAATATTGCGAGTGAGAAAAGAGATAAAATAAATTAATCATTAAAACTCATTTATATAACATTAACCAAAGGTATAAATAGGAGTGAAGTTCAAACTATCTTTGGTTTTGGCTTTAAGAGGTTAGAACTCACTTTCCTAATGTTTTATTGGGTGGTGACTCAGTGATACCTATGTTGTGGTGTTTAGCAGATGCCTTCGTAGGTTAATCGCCAATAAAGGAATGGGGATAGCTCGAGATGCTGTCTTATGCTTTTTTAAGGCTCGAGGCATGACTGATTGGGTTGAATCCCTATCCATTACAAAGTGATTGGCCTTCATGTTTTAAATGAACCTTGTTCCATCTTGAGTCCTAAAAGTGGGATTTTGAAAGCAAACTGGATGCTTATGGGGTTCAACATGCGTCGCAAAGGCAACTCCACTGAGGACCATGATATTTTGTTCTGAAAGTAGCTTTGATTAATTTAATATAAATGAGTTTAGAGGTTAAGATGTTTTATCTCTTTTCAAAAAATTGCATTGCATTCATGCTAGCACTTTAAAATTAAGTTAGGTATCCCTCTTTTAGTCCCGATGCATTCTTGAAGCACGACCCTATATTCACTCAATGTAGGGAAGCATTAGGGATAATCACCAACCCAAATTTCGTACCTTTTGGTATATCAAATGGTGACCCAATCGATTGTCATGCTCATGATAAGCTAGACCTCGTTGGCAGGGACCACACTTAGGTAGCCCTAAATCTATATCACTAGACTAAAGCCTATGTAACAGTATAGATGTTAGTATATGCCCTAGCCCCAATACATTGTTATAAAACATTTAGGTCAATAAATGAGGCATTTGTTTTATCTATTGTATTCTTATGCATATCAAATGATAAAACAATCCAATAATGTTGTTTCAGTTTAAGTTATCATGTGTGAGGCACATGGTTGTAAGACCTTGAAATAATTGAAACTTCATTCTAAATATCCCTAGTTAGTCATTGTTATGGGAATAACAAATGAATTAAGACTAGTATGCTCTCTCTGATAAGTTGAGTTCTGCCTTACGGATCATAAGGACTGGAGTGTCAATCAGTGATCATAGATACGTGTTTAAAACATGGTATCTGGATTCGATCCGTTCATAAGAACACTACTTGGTACAAGTCATAAGTGTTTCTTATGTGTAAGTTTTGCATTGGAGTTCTTAGACCTAAAATCTCTATGAAACTTTTTATGAATTACTATGTACTTTGACATACACCTAACGTACTCATAATAGGGTGACAAGTATGGGTATGCTTGGGTATGCACTGATTCATGTTAGAGAGCATGAGAGAAGTAAAGGGATTACCCATCTCGATAAGAGAGAAAATATCATCAGCTACTTGATCAGTGAACTGAGAAGTGTATGGCCATACCGAGATGAAATAATGAGTAATCATTATTTATTTGAGAGTTCAGTGCCACTGAAATATCAAGAAAGGAATTAGTACATATAAGGATGACTAGTTCCATGCCTTATATTAATTCTGATATTTATCGGTAAGGGACTATGAAAAATTGCATTAGGTATAATATCTTGCTAGAGAATATATATAGCCTTTCGATTATTTATTAATTCATTGCCAATAGTAAATGGACCTATAGGATTGTACACAAAGCATTGAGTTTAAAATATTTAAGATAAAATATTGGGCATTAATTTGGGCTTTATTTAAAGTCAAATTAATGTGAATAATGGGTATTAAATTGCTAAATGGACCTTGGTCCATGAGAGAGGGAAAATCGACATTACAAGGTTTAATGTCAATTAATTAATTATCTTGGTATAATTAAGGTAATTGAGGATTAAATCCTAATAGCATTTGAATCAAGATGAAATACTTAATTAGGAGAGAGTGTAGCTGAAATTGAAAGGGTAAAATCCTAGTGAATTTCTGCATGTGCAAAATCTCTAAATAAGTGGTGGACTTTGATTAAATGTCTTATGCCATTTTAAATTAATTTGAATTTAAAATACTAAAGGAATTTGAAATTATTTAAATCACTTAATTAGGAAGTGATAGAGGCTGAAAATAATACCTAAAACCAAGGGGATTTCGTCCACCACAAGAATTCCTAAACAAGTGATATAAATTGATTAATTTTATTTTGACCTAGCAAGGTTTTTTCTCTCTCATTGTCGCCACTTTCAGGAGAATAGAATTATTTCTTCTTCTCTTGGATTTTGGGCAGCCATTGGTGAACCAAAAAGAAGAACAAGATTAGATCTTGTGGCTTCAAACTATTCCCATTGCCGAATACACAAACATGGAGCTAGCACTCATGGTTTTAAGCCTTATTTGCAAATGTGTGTCTAAGCATAGAGAGGTGTGGCATAAAGGCAACATATTTGGCATTGGGGATCGAGATTAGAGATATATAAGTCTATCTTATATATTTTCCATTGCAAAATCAAGTTTTAAAGAGCATCCAAGATTGTAAGTTTTAAAAAACCCTAAAAAATGCATGTTTTGATTCTATGTTGTATATTGCGTGGCATGTATGATCAAAATTTTCAATTTTTCGCTGCTTGATCATTATGTTTATGCCATGTGATATCCCTTCAGTGGTATCAGAGCCTTCTCATGCTTGTTTTATTGCTTTGGATGCTTTACAACTTGATTAAAAATCGTTCGTTACATTAATTGTAATGCTGAAATTTTCTGTTTTGAGTTTTTTGTATTGGTTGAGTGTAAAAACGATTTTAAATGTTTTATTAGGTATTATAATTATTACGACATGTTAATATACTGTCCTAAGATGTTCTTATAGCTATTCATGGTCGGTTTTAATTATATATACCTGATTGTGCATGTTAATCTTGAAACTAGGTGCTAGTTTGCATGATATGTGTTTGTAAACAACTAGTTTCTGAAACCAATGTTCTACTCATCAGAATGCTATAAAATTTTTCATTGTATGTACTATTATATGAAAAAGCTTATGTTTGAAATTTCAGCTTAATATGACATCATTTCAATATACTTCCAGCTTCGGAGGTAAATTCAGCTGGTCCAAAATTCAAAATTTAGAAATTGTCAAAAAAATTATTTCACTTCTAATAACTTATTTATGCTATTTATAATGAATATATATGATCGAAATAATTTTCAAAGTTATGTAGAATATTTTTTGGCCTGGTTAAATTTTCGGTCAACCCTTTTACGGTAATCGAGAAAATCCTTCTCTACTTGATTTAGAGGCCTATTTAAGCTCAATTTCTTCTCAAACTACACCAAGGGACTCCATTTTACTCATATTATTTCACCTAATGCTTAACTACACTTCCTAGATAGGTCACCCATCCTCTGATTATTCAGGTGTGAGCACATTTAACTTTTAAGCTTCTATAAATTTCTCTATGCTATAGTAGTGTAATCACTATAATAATTGTCCTAGTTTTATTGTGCATGTTCTATAATGTACTGTACATGTAGATGAGATTTTAGGGTGTTATATAAAAAGCTATTTCTAGTGCATATTCCCAAAAGGATTTTGGCAAATTTACAAAACTCATCATGGATCGAACCGTATCTAATAGTTTTCAATTTCTCCTTTTAGATACACTATTATGTTGTGGTGTATATGAAAGAGTCCATTGAGATAATATCCCATTATCTCTTAGATAACTTTGAAACTCTTGGCTTAAGTATTCTCCACCTCGATCTAATCTCAGTGTCTTAATATTTTTTTCAAGTTATTTCTCTACTTCATTTCTGAATTCTTTAAACTTTTCAAAGGCTTCAAATTTAAACTTCATTAGATAAATATAACCATATCTTAAGTAGTCATCTATGAAAGTTATGAAGTACAGATAACCTCCTCTAGCATTCATGGACATTGGACCACATACATCTGAATGTATAAGTTCCAATGTTTCACGAACCCGTATACCCTTACCACTAAAGGGTACTTTGGTCATTTTGCCTAATAAACAAGGTCTACATTTTTAAAATGACTCATAGTCAAAAAAACCTAAGTCACCAAATTTGTGCAACTTAGTCATGTGATTCTCGCTTATGTGACCTAAACGACAATGCCATAAATAAGAAGTCTTTAAGTTATCTTTCTTAGCTCTCTTAGTGTTTATGTTATGTATTTCTTTTTTATGATCAAGAATAAATATTCCATTATTAATAGAACCTGAACAATAGACTAAATTATTCTTAAAAGTAGAACAACCATTGTTCCTATCTAAAGAAATATCAAAACCATGTTCCAAAAGACATGAAATAGAGATAATGTTTCTAGCTAATGTTGGAAAATAATAACAATTATCTAGCTCCAATATCAGCCCACTCAACAAAGACAACTGATAGATCACAACTGCTTATGCACCAAGCTTTTGACCAGTTGCTAACTATAGATCCATCTCTTATTTGCCAACCCTTCTACTACTCCTTAGGCCCTTCAGATCATTACATAAGTGAGATCTACATTCGGTATCTAATACCGATGATTTCTTAGAAGTAATAGAATATGTATTTATTTCTATAACATAAATACCTGGATTAGAAGCTTTAGTTTGTTTCTTCTCCTTAAGAGACTCTAGGCAGACCATGTAGTTTCGCTTGGTCGAAAAGCGACAAGCGTATCGAATCGATAAGTAATTTAGGGGTATATAGTTTAGACCCCAGAATATCGAACCCAAAGGAAAAAAGGTTGTTAAGTGAGATATTTAGAGTTGAGCGAGATTAATCTGAGACAAATTTCCAAGTTTTCAATTGAAAGCATCCTAAATCTAATTAAAAAAATAAACAAATAATAAAGCTAATTAAACTAAATATTAAAACATTAATTAAAACATTGCCAAGGTACTCTAATCCTCACCATACCCAATGCATTAATCTTAAGCCTAAAGAATCATATGTCTTAATTGTTGACAACCCATCTAAACCCCCAGTATCCCATTCCATAGCCTACTACTCTAATTACCCAGTATCCCATTTTGGAGCTTACCCGATAGCCAGCATAAGCATAGGTCCCAAGACCTAGGTATTAACTAGTGTCCCATTTCGGAGCTTACTACTTCTACACCTATCTATCCTTCAACTAGTTTTGAAATTAATAATACATAAACCATAAACCAAAGGCCTCCATTCCGGAATCATCCCTTGATTCACAGCTTATACAAAGCTAAAAAAGAGCATGCAAGTACCCATTCCATTCAAGCATAATAACCATTCACCCAATGAAGTAAAAAGCACAAATGCTCAATAAAATAGATAAATGAATAAACCGAATGAAGAATAGATCATTTAGACATATATATATATATATATATATATATATATATATATATATATATATATATATATATATACCATTACATAGTTATAAGGATTTATATGTCCCTTAGCAATAAAACTACAAATTAAACATTAATGAAGTAAAAGGAGAAAGGAAATGGGAAACCCAAAAGCCTATTATAATTGATGAAACTCCAAGTTAAATCTAAGCCTTTTCCTCCAACTCTCCAGTAAAACGAAAGATAAAACTAAAACTAAAACTACTTGCAGAAAATTAAATCTAACCCTATAAATTGTATTAAAAATAAACCTAATCTAAAGCTTACATTGAAGTAAATCTAATCTAAGTTACTACTATAAAATATAAATAGAAAACCCTAAAAAATGAAAGAAGAAGAACCTTGGATCTAAAATAGCTCTCCTCCTTTTTTTAACCAAGCAGAAACACAGAATTTATAGCATCTACAAATGGACATGACGGAGACACTTTGGTCTCAGCCATGTCCAGTCAACCAAAATTGTACTGTAGCATCAGTACACGGCTAAGATACTTTGGTCTCAACTGAGTGCACCCTTCTAGATTGAACAGCTTTGAAATTTGCATTGGACATGGCCGAGACACTGGACTCCACCGAGATGAATGGTCTCTCTTGAGTGCTAAAATGAAATGGTGTAGATTTGGGATTTTGCAAGGCATACGACTGAGACACTTTGGTCTCGACCGTGTGCAAGTCAATTTGCTGTGCAAAAGTCAAAATTACCCCATTAAGCACACCAAAACTTGATAAATTTCAATATAATTCTATTTGTCATAAAAAGAGAAATTTCATGCTTAAAATACTGAAAATCATGCAAAACGAGGCATAAATGCAAACAAAAATACACTAGAATTAAACACTAAATTAGAGTTATCAAATACCTCACACTTAGCTTTTGCTCGCCCTCGAGCAAATGAACAAACCACATTCCTATATACTCAAACTCAAAGAAAGAAAACTCAAATTTATAAAAATTAGAACAACACTTTAGTAAAAGTTACTAAACAAAATCCTAAATTGAAAAGACTCAACTAAACCATACTAGCTAATCTCTTTGTGTATGTGCACCAGGCCAAAACACTTTAAAACAACTTTTAAAACAAAAATTTCTAGAACAATTTGACATTCGAGAAAAGAATTCATGTACAAAAGATTACACATGCGGTTTCACTTTTGAAACTCAAAAAATGCCATAGGCCTCTCCTTTAGCATTGAAACCCGAAGGTCATCTCCACACATAACTTTTAACAAGATAAGATCCTTAAGACTTAAGAGGCTATAATGTGGCTAAGGTATGACTATCAAGAAAAGATTAGGATTCACAAATTTGAACCGTCATTTCTACCTCAACTCACCCATTTTCCTCTCAAAATTAAGACTTAACTCAACCCTTATTCGATCATTATTGCCAAACTTAGATATCCAAAATGTAGAATTAAAAGCACAAAGAAGAGGAAGGATTCTCTCTAAAACAAATTTTCTAAGATTATAGTTCAATTGGTGTTTAAAGAGCTTAAAATCCTCCTTTACACATCAAGTACCCCACACTTAGATGGAACCCAGATTGCTAACTTTTTCTTTTTAGAGCAATCAATTTTTTTCATTTGGTATGTAGGGACTCCATAAATTATCTTTGAATAAGACTACATTCTACAAATTTTTAATCTCACTTGGTTATGGCAATGTATCCCCAATTTTTGAGTCTAACATTTCAAGCACAACCCTTCATTTCACTCAATAGCATTTCCCAATAAAAACTCCTCTCACTTCTTTTTAGAATGGCCAGTTCAAAAAGAAGGTAAGACAGAGGCTTTTTAGGCTTAAAGGATTAAAATGCATATGTAATTCAACCAAAATAATTAGCACACATTAAGCATGCTTAAAAGGCTCAAAAGGGCTTGCAAAGGGTATAATATAGCAAAGATAGGTCAAAAGTCTTTTCAAAATTGGATCAAGAAAAATATTGCCTAAGTCATTTCTAATCTCATTTTTAAGTCATTTACTTGCTTCAAAGGATAATGAGGAAGGTTCAAGGACTCTAGAATTCCTACTCAAACACCTTCATACACTGGTTTTTTTATTATTTTCAAAATTAGGCCTAAAGTACAAATTTATTAGGAGACCTACAGGATTGATCTAATTGAAAGTAATCAAAAAAGAAAAATTCTTTCCACAACTCACTACTCTCTTGCTATTTCAACTAAACTAAATAAGGCTTTCTAATTCTAAGTTCAAGATTATTCACAGCAAGAACAACTATGAGGGTAAACTAACTATGGTACAAAAGTATGTAATAACAACAATGAATAAAAACAAACATCACAACTAAACTAAAATCAAAACATAACTAAAAATTAAACTAGAAATAACTAAATAATAACATAAACTATAAATTGAAATTGAAACAATAATAAAATACAAAATTAACACAAAACATAAAATTACTAGAAAATAAAACACAAAAATAACTAAATGAGGTAGATTCATATTCATCATTCCAAAATTAATGCAAATGCATAAGGAATGGAGTGCTCATATTGAAAATGTAGATAAAAAGAGGAGAAAATATAATGTAATGCCAAAAAATGGGATTTTTCAATTGCATATGGCTGAGACACTTTGGTCTCTATCATGTGCCCCCTTCTGCATCGAGATTAGACATTGGACACAGCTAAGACAATTTGGTCTTGTGACCCCTTTTGGAACTAAAAATGTACTTAGTACACAATTGAGATGATTTGGTCTCTGCCGTGTGTATTAGAATTTTTGCAAATATTTCAAGTTTCACTCCCAATTTCATGCACATTGACACACTCATTTCTAATCAAATTCATGAAAAAATCAATGCTCGAATGAATCATCAAACAATTATCAACAACACAAGCAAAAACTAAAAAATTTAAAAGCAAACCAGCAAACAAAATAAACAACTAACTAAAAAGTAAAGTTAGAGAATTAGTTCTTGTTTAATGAGTCCTAACTCAACTCTCATTACTATCTGGAGGACGAGCTTGTGACCCAAATGTTGGTCTTTCCAAAATTTGCTCCTCGTTTTCCCCCATTAGTAGGAGAATCCTATCAAAATTCACCAAGGCAGGAAACACCATGTCTTCGATGAACTACCCCTCCACCTTAAGCTGTTCATAGACATACTTCTTTGGCTCGTCTAGTCTTAATAAACTCTTCAACTGGACTGAATTAAGCATTTCCACTTGAGAGTTAAACCATTCTTGCTCCTTTGGCAAAGAATTCTTCACAAGAGATTGAAACTCACTCCTCAAGCTATAGGCCTCGTCTTCAATAATGATTGGTCCCTCCTCCAATTCATGCACCCCACACATGACTTCTTCATTATCTACTAGCTGTGCATGACTCAATTTCTCCTCATTATCACCATCACCTCTATTTTGCACTAAAATACTCAAGAACTCCAATTTGGATTCCAGGTTTTTTATTCCTCATTCTTGACTTCTCAATAGATGCTCTTGAGTCCTCAATAAATTCTCTTGATTCTTGATCTTTCCCTCTTGAGAATTAATTTTAGCCTTCCATTCTTCTCTTTTAGCTCTAAATTGCTTCTCCCTGCTTGCAAACAAGTCAAAGAAAACTTGAATTTTAGAGGCACTTGACTCCTGTGATATCCATTGTGAGAAAGGATCTTCAAAAGATGGTGATAATTAGATTGTTAGAGGTTGATTCGAGCACTGCAGGTCTTGCATTTCTCTCCTAACCTCTTCCACTTGTGCTCTGAAAAGAACCAATTGATCATCTTGGATAGAACCATGCATCATTTGAACATACATCATAATCTTCTTGCAAAGAATAACACCAAATCAAAAACAAAGAAAAATAAAAATCTCATATTAAGCTCGAATAGAGATATCAAACAAACAACACCATTTATCCCCGGCAATGGTGCCAAAAACTTAGTAGAAAAGCAGTAAACGTATCGAATCGACAAGTAATATCGAGGAATATAGTTTAGACCCCAGCATATCGAACCCAAGGGACAAAGGGATGTTAAGTGAGATATCTAGAGCTGAGCGAGATTAATCTGAGACAAATTCCTAAGTTTTCAATTGAGAACATCCTAAATCTAATTAACAAAATAAACAAATAATAAAGATAATTAAACTAAATATTAAAACATTAATTAAAACATTGCCAAGGTACTCTAATCCTCCCTATACCCAATGCATTAATCTTAAGCCTAAAGAATAATATGTTTTAAATATGGATAACACATCTAAATGCCTGGTATCCCATTTCGGAGTCTACTACTCTAACTACCTAGTATCCCATTCTAGAGCTTACCCGATAGCCAATATAAGCATGGGTCCCAAGACTTAGGTATGAACTAGCATCCCATTTCGAAGCTTACTACTTTTATACATATCTATCCTTCAACTATTTATGAAATTAACAATACATAAACAATAAACCTAAGGCTTCCATTTTATAATCATCCCTCGATTCACATCTCATACAAAGCTAAAACAAAGCATGCAAGTACCCATTCCATTCAAGCATAATAACCATTCACCTAATGAAGTAAAAAGCTCAAATGCTCAATAAAACATATTAATGAATAAGCCCAACGAAGAATAGAACATATATATATATATAAATTCAATCCATTACATAGGTATGGGGATTCATAGGTCCCTTAGCAATAAAACTACAAATTAAACATTAATGAAGTAAAAGGAGGAAGGAAAGAGGAAACCCAAAAGCCCATTGTAGTTGATGAAGCTCCAAGTTAAATCCAAGCCTTTTCCTCTAGCAAAATGAAAGATAACACTAAAACTGATTGCAAAAAATTAAATCTAACCCTAAAACTTACATTAAAAATAAGCCTAATCTAAAGCTTACATTGAAGTAAATCTAATCTAAGTTACTACTATAGAAAATAAATAGAAAACCCTAAAAACAAAAGAAGAAAAACCTTAGATCTAAAATAGCTCTCCTCTTTTTTCAGCCAAACAAATATACAGCTTTTATAGCATCAGCAGATGGACACGACGAAGACACTTTGGTCTTAACCATGTCTAGTCGGCCAAAATTGTGTTGTAGCATTAACACATAACTGAGACACTTGGGCCTCAGCTGAATGTATCCTTCTAGACTGAACAACTTTAAACTCTACATTGGACATGGTCGAGACAATTGGTCTCGATCAAGTGCACTGGACTTCGTCGAGAAGAATAGTCTCTCCCGAGTGCTAAAATGAAACGATGTAGATTGGGGATTCTATAAGGCACAGGGCTGAAACACTTTGGTCTCGGCTGTGTGCAAGTCAATTCTCTGCACAAAAGTCAAAATTACCTTATTAAGCACACCAAAATTTGATAAATCTCAATATAATTCTATTTGGCATAAAAAGAGAAATTTAACACTTAAAACACTAAAAATTACGCAAAATGAGGCACAAATACAAACAAAAATACACTAGAATTAAACACTAAATTGGAGTTATCATCACTTCCAATGGCCCACCTTCCCATAATGGAAGCATGTCCCTTTAGAGTCCTTATCCTTTTTGGTAGCCACTTTCTTAGATATTCCACCATAGGCCTTGGCTGCAATCTTCTCTTGCTTCTTGCCTTTGTTCTTTTTAGAGTTAGGAGAAAAGACAACTATGACTGATTTTAGACCCTTCTAAAGAGATCCATCAGTAGTCTTGAGCATGTTAATAAGCTCAAAGATAGTAACCATGATCTTGTTTATATTGAAATTAAGCATAAAAGGTGCAAACTAGGTGCTAATGAATACAAGATCAAGTCTATATATAGATCATTATCCATAACATAGCCTAACCTACCAAAATGTTCAATGTACCCATAGATCTCTAATGCATGGGTAGCAGCAGACGTGCCCTCTACCATTTTACAACAAAAGAGAGCTCAAGCAATCTCATATTGCTTAATTCTAGCTTGAGAAGTATAAAGTTCCTCCAATTGCAACATGATAGTTCTTTCATCCATCTTCTTATGTTATTTCTATAGCTTAGGAGACATAGCACCCAGCATCACACATGTTGCTACCTCACTATTATCCATATACTTTTGATAAATGCCCTTGATCTCATCACTAGCATCATTAGATAGAAGCGGTGGTAGATCTTTATCCAAGACATAGTGGATCTTTTCGTCTTTAAGAACAATTCTTACTTGCCTAATCCAGTCTGAGTAGTTGGTCCCCACTAACTTGTTATCCAGAATTGAGCGAAGGCTGATATGTGTAGTGCTCATGATGCAGTAACCTAGACGTGAAAAATCAAACATGTTAGAATATGTCCATGTATATGAATGCATTAATAAGGTCTTTTATTAATCCATTGTACTCCCACTATTTTATTGCAAACCAATAGCCCTTACTATTGATCCAAGAAAACCCAGTGGTTTTCCTAATGGGTCAATATCCAATTTTTAGTTAAAAATTTGACCTTGAGTTTGCTCAAGAAGCCAAACCCTAACTTGAAAGGCAAGTATCAAATACCAATTTCATCTCTATGCAACTATTGAATCATTAAGCATTAACTTTTGATATATGCATATCTTTATATGCAAAACCAATCTTACCTCTAGGTCCATTAGCCTTGACTTTACTCAACAAACTAATGGGCTAGTTAAAACGGCCTATTAATATGATTTAAACATATTTGATATAATATAGGCTTAAGTTTGCTTAACATCTAGTTCTCCTCTTATTAACGGAAGGCAATATGTCTTCATATTAAATGAGGGGTTTGTTCATTTTAAGTCTCATCATTCATGATTAGCATACATTGGCATACGCATATATATACATTAATCTAATTAATCATGCATATTTAACTCTTAAATACATGAGCTAGTTATCGACTTTCTACTTTGGTTTCCTCAAGCCAAGAAGGAAACCAGGTCAAAACCCTAGGTAGAATGCATGAATTACAAAACCAAAAGAAAATAAGAATATTAAAAAATCTTTTTTTCTTCTTGGATCCACCATTTGGCCCATCTTGCTCTTATGCTTTTGATCTTCTTCATTCATATTTTAATCCTATGTAATCTAACTACATAACTGAAAAGAACTTTATAAGATAAATAGGTTGGACATAAAAGTCCTTATGGGCCAAAAATAAACCATGCACATGCTCAATCACATTGCCATAAGTCTATAACTAACTCAACATTCAAATACATACATCCTATCATACATCTAATGCATAAACAAAAAATAGATTATATTTAGTGTAATTAGTGTATGTTTTAACTCCTTGAAACATTATTCTTTGTATATGCCATATCTTAAGTTATAAATATGTTAATTTAATTAAGATAATCACATTATGCTAAATATAACCATATTAGAAAACCTTTCCATTTTGGAAACTATTTCAAATTTGGAAACTTTTTGACTACTTCTAAAACTAGTTTCCCGAAAATGCTACTAAGCTTGTTTTGTTTTCAATTATTAATCTCATTAATAATTAATTACCAAATTTAATTATTTAATCTCATTAATTAATTAAATAGGTTTTAGTTCCATCAATTAATAAATATTAAGTCAATTTCAAATTAAAAATTTAAATGGCCAAAAACTAGGTCAAACCAAGTACCATTTGATGGGATTTTCGACCTATTTAGCTAATCTAATGGGCCAAATGTGTTTTGACCCATTCCAGACCTTAAAATTTTATTTAAACCTATAAATAATCAATATTATGAATTCAAGTCAGCTAATTGGGCCCACCAACTCACTGCTAACTTAAAAAATAAAATTGATATTTACTGTATTTAGCTTAGCATGCTAAATTTTAGCTAAATGAAACAAATTTATTAAGCATGATATTTAATGACTTTAAATTTTGAAAAAACTTTCAAATATCTCATATTAATGTTTCTTAATTTCTGGATTTGAACAAAGATAGATTAGGCCCAAAACTATACTAACCTAATTCGGCCCACCTAGAAAGCCCTATGTAGTTGAATTAGGCTAGTCAAAAGTTAATCCAAATTAAATCAATTTTTCATTTTAATTTCAATTTTTAAAAAATAACAAGTTATAGTAGGGTTTTCAAAATACATGAAACTAATTTTTCATGAAAAATTAAAATGCCAAAAAATTTATTTGTGACCTAAAATCTCTCTTAATTGTGCAAAACCCTTGAATGGCCTTGGGGGCCTCTTTTTGAATTTCTATTTGCATTTTCATGGCATATAACTTAAGATGAATCCATATATTCAAAAATATATGATATATTACATACTTTTAATAATTAAAAATATGAACTTTGTATGGCATATACAATCAAAAAATAAAAATTACACCAATAACACCAAAATGAAACATAACTTAAACAAATATTCAATTCTTTTCACATAGCCTTGGCTTTGATATCATTGTTTGTTTATTATCACATTACATCACATGTAAAGGGAAGAATTTAAAATTTTTATAAACCAAAATTCATGATCTAATCAAAAGAATTAAATTTCCTAACTAAAGTTTAGAACTTTACCGTAGGTGTTTGATAAATAGTTGTTAAACATCGCACCGGGTTGTCATAAACCACCAGTGTCCTTTATTCAAAGCACCTCCAAGGTATTTACACAAGAAGTAAAGTCTAAGAACCTTTTCAAGGTGCAGCAATGGCCAAAATTCGCTTAGGGACTAGTAAAACCAATTTGGCTTAAAGAGAAAGGAAGAGAGGCTAGGGTTTGGCAGCTAGAAGAGTTCTAATTTTCTTTTTCTCTTTTCTCTTACCCTAATTCAGAGTTTGAGATTTCATTACATACCTCCTAGGTCAAATTAGGGTTATTTTATAATATTCTTACCTCCTAATTGAGTTTGGACCAATTAGATAGGCTTAAGTGACACTCACAAGCCAAATAGTCTAATTTTGGATGTAAGGCCTAAATAAACTAGGCCTACACATTTGAATGGTCTCTAAACCCATTCAAACATTATTTATAGCCTTATAACATATTAATGAAGCCTAATATTAATTATTAACTACATCCAATGCCAAATGGGCTCCAAAGAAAATTCTCTAGCGCATAAAAGCCCTATGCATATATTAGTCCTTATGGTCCTTTTCTATGCAAGAGACTTTTTCTCCTTTTATCAAACCCTTAATTTTCTTTTACCAACTTATCAAATAAGTTTTCATGAAGTCCCATGTCATGTTTATACATTGCTTTTACCTCAGACCCTAATTCTTATATATGTGTGATCCTTTAGGTTTTCTATGCATATTGGCAGTATAATATGTAACTAAGAGTTCCAGTCGAACTGGGACTCTAAGAGTTATAATCGAATTGGGACTCTAAGAGTTCTAATCAAACTAGAACTCTAAGTGTTCTAATCAAATTAGGACTTTAAGAATCCTAGTCGAATTATAATTCTAAGAGTCCTAATCAAATCGTGACTCTAAGATTCCTAGATGAACTGTGACTCTTATGATTTAAACTTTTTTTAAATCATAATATCAATTTTCAATTGATATTTTTCATACATTATTGTACAAGTTATGAGAGGCTTCTAGTCAAGCATTATGACTACATAAATGATAAGAATTCGGTGATTTCCACTTTTACCCTTCCATATCAAGATTTCATGCAATTACTCCTTTCACCATTCTTATAATCTTATTCACAAATTAAATGTGGACATGTATCAATTCATTTATGAAATTATTGTATTCTCATACTTCTATCTTTATTCCTAAAATGCCCTTATGAATCTCATTCACCTTGCATTCCACCTTGTCCAAGGTTTTTTAAATCAAGATGTATAGAAATACATGAGATAGAACTCCTCACTATAACTAAGGTCGTGAATCCTTTATTGTTCACTCAACTACCTCTAAGTAGTTCATGTTATACCCAATCTCTAAGCTATGTATACCCTTTCGTGGAGTAAAAGCACATGAGTCAAAGTATAACAGTTGCTACCTAAGATACCTTGGTGATCTCAAGTCCAATGATACTTGTACAACTAATATGATGAGATAATTCACTAATATAGTATAAGTATCCATGTGAAGTTTCGCATGATAGGTATCCAATGAACTTGTTCTTATAACAAGCATCCATATGTTAACTTTGATCATCTCAATAATCATAGACAATGAGAACTACTGCTTGAACTATTCAAGAAGGATAACATATGCTAGTCTCTCTGTGTTAACAAAGTCCTGTCTTGTTAATACTACCACTACAGATAACTTAGGTATTAACACATTTGCATACAATAGGTGTCTCATATCATGAATTCTCATTATTATTTTTATATTGTGTTTATATACCAACGACTACATTCGATAGTTTAAGTCATATGCATGCAAATGTTATTACACAAAAGTACTAAAGAATGTATGAATGCCTTATTATTATTTAGATAGAATGTTTTATACATGGATAAAAACCCTATTACATGTGGGATGTAGGGTATATCACTAACACTCAATTACTCTTTCATGCATATAATATTTGGTCTTAAGAAAGATGGCATGTGTGACCCACCAAAGAATTTTAAAGTGAATGAATTTTAGAATTTCTTAACTAATTTGCATAACCCATTTCAACCTAAGAAAGATAAGGCCATGTTTATTAAGGACCTGTCATTTCGGTTGTTGCACAAAGTACTTGCATGTGTTATTTTCCATAAATCTGAGTTCAATAGAGTTTCTTATTAAGAATTATTTTTGATGTGGTGCATTCATACTAAAAAGCAAGTTTGTTGGACCTATTGAATTTTTAATCAATTATTGGTATGTGCATCAAGAAAGGATGGCCTTATAACTTATGGCCATGTTGTTTCCATTGTTGCTAAAGCTTTAGATGTTAATCTTGATGATTTTACTCGTGTACTTAAGTGTTCTTATTTTACAAAGTAAACATTAATTCGTGGAGAGTTGGTTGATGCCTCAATAAGGTTAATTCCTACATGTTCTCGTTCTTATTGGCGAGGCTTGGCACGTCCACTACCATAAGAAGAAAAAGAAAGTGAAGAGGAAGAGGAAAGTGATGATGAGGAGGAGAGGTTTAGCGTGCCTCATAAGGAGGAGTCCCATCAAGCATTGGCCATTATTCTAACCCCACATCATGAGGGTGCTAGTGATCCTTCTCGTGGTACCGCCCATGGCTCTTCTAATAGGCAGTCACACATTTGGGAGCAAGTCTTAGAAAACCAACAAGCGATGCCGTGCTAATTGAATTCTATGAAGAACATGAATCGCCAACTTCATCGAAGGTAGCAATGAATGGAGCATAAAATTGATACCTTCATTGTGCAAGCTGGCTATACCATCTCCTTCGGATGAATGAAGGGATTCTTTCTTTCCCCTACCCTTTTATGTTTTGGGTTTACATTGGGTTCAATGTGAAATTTTAAGTGTGGGGGAGAAGATATTTGTTATGTTAATGTCTTTGTTTGTTCATGTTTTTGTTTGCATGTTCTTATTTTTGTTTGAAGTTTTTATGCATGTGTGTGATGCTATAGTGTTACACTATTTTATCTTCTCTACAATTATGATTATGCTTAGTTTTTTCTAAGTTTATCTTGTTTATGATTGAAGTGCATGTTTATCTTTCTTTTTATGCTTAAATTGGTAAAATCTTAAGTTTCATGTAGTATACACTTTAAGTTTTTCTTACTATCTCTTGTTGTTAGTTTCAAAGTCTATAGGATGTTTGGTCACTTTTCTAACTATGCTTGAGGCTAGGATAAAATGATTTAAGTTTAGCTTTTAAGGACTTAGGTAGCCTTGGAAAACTATAGCCATAATATGTATAATTCACTTTTCAATAATGAATGAGGACACAAATATTTTGAAAAAAAAAAAAAGAAAAAGAAAATATTGGAAGAAAATGTCTAGTGGGATAGACCATTAAATACACCCACTAAAATAGATCAAGTGAAAAACATATGGGATGGAGCATAAAATGCACCCACCAAAAGAAAAGAAACTTAGAAAATTGCTAAGTGTCTAAACATGCCATGAGAATTATGAGTTAATGTGTGAGCTTAACACTTGTCCCAATGGCTATGTTTGTTCATAAGATTCCTAAGCTTGAAGATTGTTCATAATAGTTGAGTAGCTTGGTTAGACTTTTGACTTTATGTTCTTGATTTTAATTTTAATAACTTGAGCTAGTACACTAAATTTATTATATATGTTATGCAATTTATCTACTCTATCATTGTTGAGCAATAGAAGTTAGTTGCTGACTACTTTTTCTTAAGTACTCTTTCATATTCAAGATGATCTTAAGGAAGGCTATATTTATTTTTAGAAGATAAGTATTTTTGTTAGTTCTTCCACTTAGACTTTTGCATTCTTGCTTGAGGGCAAGTAAGGTTTAAGTGTGGGGTAATTTAATGCCATGCAAAATAGCATAGTCATTTAGGTTAGTTGTGTTTCATTTTCTTAGTTTATTGTATATGTTTTGTTAATTTTGGTATGTTATGTTTTATCTTTTTGTTTTCTTTGTTTTTTAGGCTATTTTTGTTCAAATTATGTGTCTTGAAGTGCAAAAGGGGGTTTTGGCTTAAAGAATTGAAGGATAAAGAACAAAAGGAAGGATTTGAAGCTATGCTAACTCATTCTTGAGTGTGCCAACTCATTACAATGCCCTCCTGTGTCGACTCGTTCCCTATTGTGTCGAGTCGTGACAAGCCAGAAGTCATCCTAACTCATCCTTGACTGTGCTAACTCATTACAGAGGCACTTTATGCTGACTCACCTAACTTGGCACAAAAGTGCTGAGTCGTCACCATGACCAACCAACACAACCCTTCAAGCACCTTTTCATATTGACACCTCCTTCTGGAAAGGCACCAATTAGGACACTTTGAGGCCTATAAATATATGTAGTTAGCCTTATTTTGCGTATAAGAAAACTACCAAATAAATAACAATTCAATTTGAGAAAAAATCAAACTCCAAGGAAGAGAAAAAATTCAAAGAGGCCATTCATCAACCAAGTACTTTTCTGAAAAAACATTGAGGAGCCATTAACCATTTTCTTCTTTTTCTCTTTAGTTATTTGCTTGGTGTTATTTCTTCTTCTTTGTATTTTGTTTGCTTTAAACACAAGGTATTTAGGCTAAGTTCTGTTAATTAGGCTTACAAGTATGAATTGATCTTTTATAACTACATCCTATTTAATGCATGAATGATTTAAATCCAATTGGGTGTTTAATGTGTTATGCATACTTGATCACCATATGCAACTTGTTCATAATGAGAATTGGGGCATATTGGTGGAAAAGCAATTGAGTTTATTTAAAGGATAGGAAGCACTTGGTGACAAGGGTTTCACTTTGAGGGGTAAAAGAATAGGCATAGATTTTCATTGTTTTCATCTATCTCCACAATGTCATGAGAGTACTTATGGATTCTAGATGGGAACACTCTTATTTGACAATGAGAATTGCAGTTAGGGAGAGTAGGCTATATTCTCCAATCATTTACATGTATTTATGTTGAATTGATGACTATATTACTTGACCAATTCATTCTTGTAGTTCTAATAACATAATTGAAATGTATTTGTTTATTTAAAATTAAAGTTTAGTTTTATGTAGTGTGATTAATCTTAGAAAATTAGTTAATCAACTCTAATACATTGTGTTTGCCTATCCATCTTAGTATCTACTCAGTTAGTATTAAGCCACTCCAAGATCCTAGCATTCGACACCCTACTCACTCTAAGTCCTAAAAACTAGGGTAATAAAATTTGCACTGTAGTAGTCGCTCTTAACCTAATTCTCAACTGTGGTTTCATTCTTATGGCCGACCAGTTATATATATCCTATCTATATTTCCAACCACTTACTATAGGCAATAATGATGTTTGCAGTCAAATTGCACTATTTATACCACATGATCTGCACATAGTTTGCACCAATTTTCATGTCAACCTATATAGCGCCATTTTTAACTTAATAAACATGTTCCATATCTACATTCTTTTGTCATATCAGCATTCATGTTTGCAAGATCATTTCTTGCAATATTTTACATCTTGCACATAAGAAAACATTTCATGTACAATCGTGTATTTATATGCTAAAACTCAACTTCTTGTTACTCTTCCCTATTAATTACCATATTGCCTATCTTTGTCAATTTCAATTTTTTTTAAATCTTAATCTATCATATACTTATCATTGGTCATATTGTTCAGGTAATACACATAAATTCATAATTATACTCATTTTTATATTGCATGCATATTTGAACAATTGAGCATACATGTATTACATAACTCTTAATTTAGTATTCAATTAGGAATCATAATTCATTTTATTGGCATTCGCTGAAGTTTTCATTTACAATCCAACCATCATATGCATAATGTACTTATGACTTTATTTATTTAGCTTGTATGACCACACACATAACTTACATGTATACATATATATTCATAAATATAATCATTAATTATCACTTATCTCATATATCATGTTTTCTATAGCAAGAATACACAATCCAATCATAAAGGCACATTTGAATTCATACTTGGTTATCTAATTAATTAAATTTTATAAACCTGCAACTAATTTTAAAACTACTATTCCATACATGCCCTTGTCATAATCACCGATGTACCATCTTAATGTTTTAAAATCAATTTAATTCATCAAAATAATCAAATGAAGATTTATGTTTCTTGCCCCATAGATTTCGGCTAACCCTTCAACCTAAGTACATCTTCACATTCTCATTATGCAATTTATTCCAATTACATCACAATTAAGATAATTACTTTAGCTTTAAATTAATTTGAAACTATTCCTCACATTTAACACATTTTTAGTAAATTCATATGTACATAATTTGTAAGAAAATCATTAAATTATACTCAATTATCAGATAGAAGATATGAATTACATTAATTAGTTTATCCTCAAGTACATCAATTGCACAAAACTTACCATAAATCCCAATCTAAACATAGCACATACATATTCAACGAAGTTAGAAAAAGTTAATATTTAATTTATGCCTAATTATATCACATTACAACTAATACACGACAGTTTAACATGATATTAACCAATTCAATCAATAACATATAGATATAATACATAACACCAATCAATTTTAGGTACCATATGAAATTTCACCTCTAATTTCCCAATTAAACTTTTACCAATCTTTAAAACAACCCAAATCACTTATTAGTAACTTATATTTCATAAACTTATGCTTAACTAAAATCTTAATATGTGCATTTTTACTTAAAAGAATTGGGGAAAAGCAATTTGGTAGTGCAATTACAAGTTTGGAGTCATTTTACAAAATTTCATCTTAATTTTGTCAAAACTATACCCAATCAGCCATTCACTGGTCCCCAAAGCATCGCTAGAGAGAAACCGTTACTAACACTAAATAGTCCAGATAATCAAAAATCTGTTGGGGGTGGTCACTCGCCCTAATGCCTTATGGTTTGGTGGGAATCTACTCCAAAAGGTTCTGATATCTCTAACTCTAATCTTCTCGTCAGCAGCAAATGAGGAGAATCTGAAGACATCAAAGACATCGCCAGGTTATTAGGAGTTTTTCGGTGCTACTCATGTCGTCATTTGATGCCAAAGTTAGTTGGAAAGTGGCTCAGAAGATCCTAGTTAGAGAGAGAAAAAGAAATTAACAGAAGAAGGAAGACGAAGCAAGGAAGAAGAAATAGTGGGGATGACAATGATGGGGAAATCAATGGCTGAGGGGTCACTATTGATGGTGGTCGAGCTAGACTTCAATGCTGAGTTCTATCAGCTTACTGCTACTTGTGTCATCATTTGATGTTAGAGTTGGTCGAAATATAGCTCGAAAGATCCCAATTAGAGAGAGATAAGGAAATTAATAGGATAAAGGAAGAAGAAGCAAGGAAGAAGAAATGGTGAGGATGACTGTGATGGGGAAATCGATGGCTATAAGGGACTACTATTGATGGTGGTTAAGCTGGCATTCAGTGCTAGGTTCTGTTAGCTCGACAAAGGTAGCCATTCTTTTCCCCTTTCTTGATTCTTCTTTCCCTTAGGGTCCGTTTGGTTAACGATAGTCTGTGATTCATTAATGTACTCTACAATATAGTACAGTTTGATATAGTATGATTGTATACGATTTTATAATATTAGTTCTAAATTATCATATATAATATATTAATTAATATTAGTTCTAAATTATTATAATAAATATTAGTAAAATTAATTATAGTAAAAAATAAAATTAATAAGGTTAAAATAGTAAAAATAAATAATGAGAATTATGTAAAATCACCAAATTGGTGATTCTCAAAATTAGGCAAAATCATGATTTAAAAATCATGAAACAAAACCATGAAGTACAATATCATGAGAAGAATTATGCTCCCAAATATTGTACTCTAGAGAACAATACATTAATGAACAATACCATATCACAAACCAAACAAGCTCTTATTTTACATTTCTGTCTTTTTATTTTTAATCTAGTTTAATTTGATAGATTTTATTTTCTTGTGGTTAGGATTCACTTTTCTAGAAATAAAAATCTAAAGGCTCCCAATAAAAATAAATCCCACACAATGATCTCATTCTTTAAAATTTTATCGATATTTTTATCTATTTTACTAACAATGATCTCATTCCTTAAAATTTTATCTATATTTTTATCTATTTTACCAATCTTGGATAATTTTGAATCACTTATAGCTTAATTTCATGAGTTAATTAATAATTATAAAATATAAGCTCCACTCAATTTGTGTTATTAATTTGATATAAAACTTTATTTATTCGAAATTATCTATTGACTATCACGGGTCAACTGTGACTTTTGATCAACTCTTAACATTTAGTTTAATTTTGTTATCTTGAATTATTTTTCAACCCACCACCTTGCTAATGAACTCATTTCATATCCTCAAAAATTTTCTAAATAAGCTTTATTTTTAGTCTAGAAATTTATTGTCGACAAACTAGGAATTTGGGACATTATACAACATGTATTTTTCTTTCTCTTATAATAATGCTAGCATACAACTTTAAACTTGTGCATGCAGAATTCTCATAAACAATACTATAATATTCTTTTTTTTTAAATGAGTCACACATCTTCTATATCTATTAATCATGTATTTTCTAAATATGCTAATCATATATTTTCTGAATATATTATGCATAAACTGAAAAAAAAACAATTAAAATTTATTTTGTAGAACTATATGATATGCTAATCATATATTTTTTAAATATGTTTATGATGTATTAATTATCTTCTTTTTTAGCCGCTTACTTCGTGTTACCTTGATATTAAGAAATCATTTTAATTAAAATTCATTCTCTAACTAAAAATTGCAATTGGGGAACTTTACAATTTTAGTTGGCATAATACATGCAAGTATTTAAAACAAAATAGTACATTTCTATATAAAAATATAAGCATTGTTCTCATAAAACCATCTAGCAAATAATTGAAGGCTTTTTTAGAAAATAATTTGCTAGATCTTGAGTGTGTGTATATATATATACACAATAGTTTTTTTTTTTTAACTTCAATCAATATATCGCAGCTATCTAAATTTATAACATAAGATTACTAGCATTATCAAGAAAATATCTTGATTGCATAATATGAAAATTATGCACTTAATTTGAGTAATCTCACAAATTGCAGATTGCGAGTTGGTAATAAACACACATGTGAACAATTCATCGATGCATCATTCCAAAATTATAAAATATTTGAATGGTTCACATGGTGTATAATTGGCTTATATATATTATTTTTTATTCATTACTGAATGAAGTGAATTTAGTTCCTTTATTAGCCAGTGATAATTTACTAACTAATATTTCTTAAGAATAAATAGTTTATGAACATTTTTTTAAATTAAATTCAAAAAAAATTATCGTTCTCTAGCATAAAAAAGGTTATGATTTTCAAATTATATATATAATTCCTTTCTAAAATTCCATTGTTAGAAAAAAGAGATCACCATATTTTAAATCTGTGCTTGAAAAATCAAGAATGACAAGTCAAAAAATTAGGGGTGAGCAAAAAAAAATGAAATTTTGGTTAACCGAAAAATTAATCTGAAACCGAATCGATTTTTATGTTAATAGAACTAAGAATTTAGATTTACGATTTTTACTTTTAAAAATCAATGGTTAACCGAACCAATCTGAAGTCGATCTATATACATTTTATAAATTATATTTTAAATTTTACACTTATATTTTTCAATATTTGTGTAATTTATAAATATTATGATATATAATTTTCTAAAATATTATTAAAATACATACTTTTAGTAAATAAACATTAAAATTATCTTTTATTATTATTATTATTATTATTATTATTATTATTATTATTATTATTATTATTATTATTATTATTATTATTATTATTATATATGTATAATTAGCACTCTAATGTTAGTTTCTTGTTAAATATATCTAATTCTTATAATTAATTATGGAAATTTTATTTTTATTTTGATTTTTTAATGGATATTGTATTTAATTTATATTTTTTCATTTCTAAAGCATTTTTAAATATTAAAAATAATATTACAAATTGTATAATTTATTAAATTTATATATTAAAATTTTTTAGTGGTTAACCGATAAACCGATCAGAAAAATCGAGTTAAAAATTGAAATCAATATAGCAATTAATAGAAATTAATGAACTGGTTTAATAAAATTGTTAATAGACCGGTTAACCGATCCATGCTCATCCCTACAAAAAAACTCATCATAACTATGAATTTAGTTATATTTGCACATTCAAATTAATTTTTTAATCCTTTAATAGTTTGACATGATTTTTTTGTCATATAGGATTTAGGATTTTTCCTATCAATTATATAAAAGAAAAAAAAAACTTTTTTGAGAGACTGTCATTCCTCCATGCCCATTGATCCGGCGTACCTATTAGATTATCGTCAAGAGACATGGGCTTAAGAACTAGAGTTTGAGTTACCATGGAACACACTCTAGACATGGAAGTAGAGTTGATCTACTATGCCTAGAGAATCAAAACTCTCCTTGAACCTGGCAAACTACCCTCAACATGGGTCTAAACTTAAGTCAGTAGCCCAAGTTTGTTAATGAAACTCTCGTAAAAAAATATCCATTTGCTCTCACTAAACTGTCATGAAATCAATATGCCATGCGGTTTATCACACACACGCACACATATATATAGTATGAACACAGATGCATTTTAATGAAAAAAAAGAAATTAATTAGCTATTTAAACAATTGATTATATTAGCAAAATATGTGAATTTTAATTATTAATTTATGATAATAGTTCGGATTTACCAAACTATTATCGAGGTCTAACTTACGTCAAAGAGTTCTTCACTGCTCTAAAAGTACCTGAAAGCAGAGAAAATATGGCGGGGGTCCCAACAAAGGGAATCTCCAATGGTCAAGTCAATAAAGAGAAGTATAGAGTAAATTTGGCTAAGAGAGAGAAAAGTACTTGATACTTTGGCTATTTATAAGGATCAGCGTCCTGCTATAACTAAGAGTTCGAATGTTCGCAGGATTCCCATTAAAGAAGAAATATAATCTAAATAGGAAGTTGAACCAAACTACCACAATAAGAGTTCTAACCTTGTTAGGTAACCACAAACCCTTGCCCTAATCAGACTTATCGAGATGACATCATTATAAGCCATATTTTAGATTCTGGATAAGCCGAATAGCTAGGAAATCGAGCTATCTAAAGGCCCAAGGCATAGTTCGATTATCATAAGTCCCCTGAAGTGAGAGACATTCACGTTGAAAAAGAATCGAACACCTACCAGGATGGAGATAGGTTTATCGATTGAGCGAAACAATGCGATGCTTTAGACTCTGTGTCAATAATGACTCAAAAAATATCCCTTCGATCTATGCGATGATACTAATGGCAATAATAACTTCTCCTCGAGTTTCGCATTATTGCTGTAAACATATTTAATTTCACACATTCTAGGGATATCTGAACCACACATTTGTCTTCCATCTAATAGCCTAACTCTTCTATAAATACTTTCAACATTTCCTTATTTCTACTTTTTTGCTTCACCATTTTATTTCCTGCTTTATTTTGCCCTATCCATTTCTCTCATCTACTTGCATTTTTCTACCCCAAATCTCCTTTCAATTTCTTCGTTCATCTTTGTAAGTTATTACTTTATATCCTTCCCTCTCCTTTTTATGTTTCCTTTCCTGATTATTTAAATTTTGAAATGAGTGAATCAATAAGGCTTAGTGAGATAAGGATCCTAGATGGCCTATTAAACGATAGCACACCAAGCACTTCTGCTCATAGTTTGTCTACGGAGAGAGCCCCTATAGAGCTTTTAATGTTTCAAACGCCTCCACAAAATGTACATGTGCCCACAAAAAATGCGCAACTAAATACTTCAACGGCTAAGACCCCTGAATCAAGCCAACCTAAACCTAGGAGACCACAAAGAGCCAATCCTTGAGTCCCCAAGATTAGCTCGTCTATCCTAAGGATTAGGTTGGGAATACCTAACCAGTACAAACTTCTTGCTCCTAGCTCCCACATTATCGCTGACTTTAATTTTAATCACAATAAAAAATTGGTTTTTTTATAAAGCTGATATCCGAGCTAGAGTTATCCTTCCTCGAACCCATTTTGAAATCTCTTTTCTAAAGTATTATGATCTCACCATAAGCCAACTACATCCCAATGTTTGGCTTACCTTGACTACCCTTCAAAATTAAATGTTGGAGAATGCCATCGACCTCATAGTTTGGCTGTTCAAGGTAACCACATGGTTGAACTCCAGAATATGATGGAGGACCATAATTACATTCAGGCTCGGGTAGGCTATGGCATTTTCACAGGGAAGCTGGACTTTTTGAAAAATTGAAAAGATCAGTTCTTTTTTGTAGAGAGTGAACATGACTTTCCCATCTGAACCTCTTGGGGATACTTCGTCAACAAGAATGATCACCAGCTGCTACTAACCCTAGAGGAAAAAAAGACTGTGGATCAATAAAGGGAGCTTGCATGAAAGAATCTTGACATTTATGTTTTCCTAAATCCTAAGTCTTCCCTAGAGCCCCAAAATGAGATACGAAGTACATTTTTTTCTATTACTTTTAAAGTAGAGGTCTAATTTTTTCTCATTGTGTTACTATTTTACAGTTATAAAAAGGGCGGAAAAGTAGTCTTTCGGCGAGAAACTAAAGGCTAAAAAGGCCAAGGCTGGAGAGAGCTATGGTCAGTCGAGTGCGGCACAATCTCAAACAAATAGTACGGTACCATTTCAAGCTGCTCATATGGAACCAGCTTAGGCTGCTAGTGCAGCGACTTCTCCTATAGCCATTTTTGGGAATATAGTGCAAACTACACCTGTTGTCGGCTCTCCGAACAACAATCCATCCAATGCCATTACAACATCGGATGCATCTCTAATGTCTCCAGTGAGGCCCTTCCCACGTGGAGGCCAACCCTCAATCCTATTACTTGGGCCATCATCCTCCCAAACTCCTGAGGGAGGGTTGTCTCCCTCCCCTAACTGGAGTGAGAAAATGAGCAAAACCATAAAAAGAATTTCAAAGCATGTGGTTGCAGAACCCTTGCACTTACAGTTATTCCAACCCAGAGTTTAATAGCTTCTATTCATTGCTGACTTACATACTAGGGGAAGTTTCATCCTTTATAAAGCTACAAGTAAATCGCTCTATGTTGTTATAAGGAGGCATCAAGTTGAGGTATTATTTGTGAGCTATTTGCATTATTCTTTTTCTTTATATGCTAACTTATTTTACGTACAGAGTGTGGTTCTATCCAACATGGTGACTGACAAGATGTATGGAATTTTGGGCTTGTTGAGAGAAGAAAAAAAGAATGATGTTGAGTTTGATGGGAAGCTAAAGGAGGCCAAACAAGTGGCTAATCATTGGAGAGATCATACTACTGCCATTAACACCAAGGCTAAGGAAGCGAAAGAGGCTAGCTGTAAGGCACCCGAGGAAGCTACTCGAAAGCTAGCTGAGAAAAAGGCCATTGTTATGAAGGAAAAATAGGGGCTTCAGGCCTTCAAAGCCGAGCTAGAGAAGTGTCAGGCCAAGAAGGCCAAATTGGAATATAATTATGCTGAGCTGGAGAAAAAGATGGCTAAGCTAAAAAAAATATGGACGACCTTATTGCAGACAAAGCTATTGTTTATGGCAATAAGATCGTCTAAGTTATAAAGAATAAGTTCCCCTATAAAGAATTTTCTTGGGAAGAGGAGGTTGATCCCGATGAAGAGTAGTTCAAGATCTTTTGGCCAACTTGTATTTTGTTTTGAACTTTATTTGTAATGAATAGTTGCTTTTAATGAGAACGAGCACTTTTTCTCCTTTGTCTTTGTTTATCTACTATTAGTTCTATTGATGTTGATAATAATAACTCATTAATAGAAGTTTGTTGGACTGATTTAAAAATCAAGATATCAAAATAAGTAATCAAAATGGAAATGCTTATGGCTCAAACTGTCGAACTGAATTATTCAATTTATTAATGAATGTGCTCATGGCTTGAGTTACCGAGCTGAGCTATTACATAAAAGAAAAGGCTATTGCCTTATTGCTGAACTGTATTAAGTAATTACAAAAGTGCTCGTGGCGACATGGCCGATTTGAGATAAGGCAAAAATACTCGTGGCAAAACTATCGATTTGAGCTGAGAAAAGAGCTCGTTGAAAAACTACCGATTTGAGCTAAAAGAAAGAGTCCGTGGAAAAACCATAGATTTAAGTAGAGAAAAGAACTCATGGCAAAACTACCGATTTGAGTAGTTGACACAATGTTCCTAGCGAACTTGCCAGTTTGAGCTATGTTACTAATGATATTTCTTTAAGTTGGAAATGTTCCCAAAGTGCGACAGGATCTTTTCGGCCATGTCTTTAAGGCGATAAGCTCCAAAGTTCATGACCTCATGTATTTCAAATAGACCTACCCAGTTTGCCTACGTGCAAGGTTTGAGGCTTTAGCTTGCGATCATGGTATGATGCCATGCGTTGTTTGTATGTTACAGCTTGGATCTGGGTGTGCTTTCTTTTCTATTAAAGTGCATCTAAATGGTATAACAACAACTCTTTGTTCGTTTCTTCATTGTATTACTCGATCTTTGAGTTTGGCATTCCTATCTCACAAGGAAAAACTGCTTTAACACCATAAGTTAGAAAAAAGGGAGTGGCTCCTATTACCAAATGAGGTGATGTTCGGTATGCCCTTAGTACATTGTTCAATTCATCCACCCAAAGGCCTTTAGCTTCATCAAGCCTTTTCTTTAATCCCGTCAGGATTGTCCTATTGGTCATCTCGGTCATGCCATTTGATTGTGGATGATAGACTGATGTAAACCTAAGCTAAATGTGCAACTCTTTGCAAAAGTTCCTGAAAGAGTGACAATCGAACTATTTTTCATTATCAGTAATGAAAGTTTGTGGGATACCGAACTTGGTTATAATTGACTTTTGGATGAACTTGATTATGTTTGCTAGGGTAATAGTTGCCAAGGGCTCGGCTTCGACCTATTTGGTGAAATGGTCCACTGCTACCACCAATAATTTCCTTTACCCAATAGCTAATGGGAAAGGCCCAAGCATGTCTATCCCTCATTGAACAAAAGGCAATAGACTATTTATCGAGGTTTGCCAGACTGATCCCTAGTGAATTATCTTCCCAAACCACTAGCATTTATCACATTTCTACACTAGCTCCTTTGCGTCGGCTTCTATCTTTGGCCAATAATACCCCTGTAATAGAGCTTTTTAAGCTATTGTCTGAGCTTTTTCATGTGTGCCATGAATGTCCTTGTGTATTTGTCTAAGGACGTAGTTTCCTTTGTTTAAACTTAAGCATAGTGACCAGGGATGTGAATACGACCTTTTGTACAACTTTCTATCCAAGATGGAATAAAGACTAGAATGTCGAACTATCTTTTTGGCATCAGTTTGATCTTCTGGAAGAGCACTTGTATCAAGGAACTGATAAATCAACAGTTGTCATCCATCCATCTACTCGTTTAACTAGACTGAGTAAGTTAATAAGATGGTTGGCGATGACTACCCAAATTGTGTCTTCTGATAGTATAGTGCTGCTTAGGGACATCTACTTGGAAAAAAAGTCAACTCCCTTCCTGAGGTATTTGTTCAATTGTCCACAAGCTCCCATTTTTTCCAGTTGAGATAGTAAGGTAGATACCAAGTCTTGATATTTTATCATTTCTTGCTCTTTAGCTTCAAACTTCCTGAGCAATTGGCTGACGACCAATTGAGAGTTAGAATGAATAAGTAAAGAGTTAGGTTTTACCTCAAGGGAGAGCTGCAACCCAAAGCAAAGTACTTCATATTTTGCAATATTATTGGATGCTGGGAAAGATATCCTGGCCATTCCCTCTTTGGAGATTCTGCCTGGGCTAGATAGCACGACTCCTACTTTGGCTCCTTGTAATGACACTACTCCATCAACGTACAACTTCCAAGTTATCGTGCTTAGTTCAACAGGAGGAGCATGTAACTCAGCCACAAAATCAGCTAATACTTGTTCTTTCATTGCTAAATGAGGCTCTTACCAAAGAACAAATTCTTCTAGGCGAGCTGCCCATTCAGTTATCCTTCTCGATGCCTCCGATTTATGTAACACTTCTGAGGGAAGTGTTGGGTCAGACAATTACTGTGTGAGCTTGAAAATAAGGTCGCAACTTTATTGCTGAGGTGACTAATGTGAAAGCCAACTGTTCAGGAATTGGATATCTTAGTTTGGCACCTAAAAGGACCTTACTAGTGTAATAGATGGGGAACTATCGAATACTTTCTTCTCTTATCAAAATCAAGCTAATGGATCATGTTGGGAATTATCGGTTACATGCATCTCATACATAAACGAAATTTAAAATTTTTAACCAATAAATCTAATCTTGTCATGAATTTACAATATATATATTAATGAGAATAAGAAAAATCACCTTTGATTTTTGTTGAACAGTTGATTTTCCTTCTCACCGGGTTGTTGCAAACCGCAGTGTCCAAAATTGAACACCTCCAATGAGTAATCCACACTAGAGAAGGATTGAATGAACCTATAAAAGGAAAATACAAGGCTGGCCGAAATCCCTTGATGCTAGCAAGGGGAAAGTGGCGGCTAGGGTTTTTGAGAATGAGAGAAATTCTTTTCTTTTAATTGTTCACCTTGTTACCCTAAAACCATATCACTTGGATTTTTATAGTTAGGTTAAAAATCCAACTTCATAATAGGATTGGGCTCTTAAAAATTGCTGGAAAAATATTAAATAGGCTTCTAAAATTATTAATAATTTATTTGGGTAAGTCCTTTCATAAAAGACTATGCATAAAACCCACAAACTAGGCCCTTTATGCATACACTTGGATTTAATGACCCAAATGAATTCCAAATCCATCCAAATTAAATATGTAGGCTCCATAACACTTATGAAATATATTTAATTTATTTTGGTCCAAGAATTAGGCCTCTAAGACCTTCTGTCTATAGTTGGCGTGTAACCCTTCCTCTAGAGGGTTTCTGCGCCAAAGCCATTCTTCTGGGCCTCTTTTAATTTCTCTAATGGATCTATTAATTATTATATCAGCCATATAACACTTATAGTCCAATAATAATTAATTATGAAATACATTATTTCAATTAGATCCATTTTATAAAATATTTCTAAAAAGTTTTGCGAACATTTTTACTTGATCATAATTAATTATTCTCTTATTCACTTCTCTATTCCATAATAATATCAAATATTATTATCCTTGTCATTTTATCATTTTATCATTTTCTCTATATGTGTGTGACTTATTGGGTTCCTGTCCATATTGGCAGTATAATATGTAATTGTGAGTTATATTCAAAACTCACATGATTTAAACTCCTTTAAATCATTTTATCAATCCCTATTGATATTTATGATACATTATTATAAAAGTCATGATTGGCCTCTAGCTAGGCATCATGACTACCCAAATGACAGGAAAGTTAAGTGGTTTAACTATTCCCTTCCATAGAAACAGTTACCGTGCAATTACTCCTTTCACCACTCTTATCTCAAGTAGATTCTGAGTATGGATTTCAATCAACTCATATAAATCTAATTATGTATGCTCTATTAGTTTAACCATTGTTCCCAAAATTCCTTTCATGGATCTCTATCCATCTTGGCATATTACTCTAGCCAGAGATTCTCTGAACAAGGTAATTATAGAATCATGCGAGATAACTTCCCTTAATAAATTTGGGATGGTAAATCCTTTATCAATCACTCAACTATCTTCAAGTAGGTCATAATATACCCAACCTCCTAACTATGTTCACCTCCAGTTGGAAGCAATCAGTTATGGAGTCAAAGTATACCACTTGCTACTTAAGATAACTTTGGTGATCTTAAATCTAAGGATACTTGTACAACCGCTATGAAGAGATTCCTCACTGATATAGATTTAATATCCATGTGAGGATTCTCTTTGTAGGTCTCCAATGAACTTGTTCTTCTAACAAGTATCCACATGTTAGTTTTGATTATCTTTCATAATCACAGTTATGAGAACCACTGCTTGAACCATTCAAGAAGCATAACATGTGCTAGTCTGTCCGAATTAACAATGTCCTGTCTTGTTAATTTTATGACTAGGGATATTTAGATATTAATATATTTGCATGCAATAAACATCTCATATCACGAACACTTTTATGATTGCCTTTGCACTGTATTTATAATATCTAGGACTTCATTTATTAATTTAAGATTTACAAACTCATGTATTTAAACATAGCATTAATAAATGAATGATGCCTTTTATAAAGAATATGAATTCATACATATGAAATACATCCCTTTTACATGGGTTCTAGGGCATGCTCTCTAACAGCTCATTCAGAGACTAACAAGTATATGAACAAATTTTCACCTGGTTGCGGTCGATTGAGCAATGGAGGAGAACTCAGGAACTATTTGAGAGCTTCAAAGGTGGACTGACATTCCAAGCTCCACTCAAAATTTTTCAAATTTTTTAAAGCTATGTAGAATTGAAGGCACCATTTTTCCGAGCAGGAAATGAACCTTCTAAGAGTTGTAATCTTCCCATTTAGTATTTGCACTTTCTTAATTTACTTTGGTGGTTCCATCCTTAAGATGGTATCGAACTTTGTTAGACTACCCTCTATTCTCCTTTTTGAGATCACAAAGCTTAGGAACTTACCAGACCGAACTCTGAATTTATACTTCTCTGAATTCAACTTGAAGCCGAACTTTTTAAGAGTGAAAATGTTTCTTCGAGCTCTTTTGGCAGGTCCGACGAGGTCTTACTCTTGATGATCATATTGTTGACATATACTTCCATGTCCCGACCTATTTGTTCTGTGAATAACTTGTTCATTAACCTCTAATAAGTAGCTCCTGCATTCTTGAGGCCAAACGACATTACTCTATAGTAGTAGGTTGCTCTATGAGTAATGAATTTTGTTTTTTCCTTGTCTTCCGAATTCATGGAGATCTGATGGTAACCCATAAAGCCATCTAGGAAAGCATATTCTTTAAATTCGGCCATTAAGTCCACTAACATGTCAATGTTCAATAATAGGTAACTGTCCTTATGGCACGCTTTATTGAGGTCAGTGAAGTCCATGCACATTTTCCATTTTTCGTTAGACTTCTTCACGAGCACTAAATTAGATGACTAGTTCGAATATAGCACTTCTCTGATGAACCTATTTTTCAACAAGGTGTTTGTTTCTTCATTTATCGCTAACTACTGCTCGGGTGCATGGTTGTGCTTCTTTTGTTTAACTGGTTTGCAGCCTAGTTGGATGCTTAGATAATGGGACATGACATCGGGCGAGATGTCAGTGATATCTGAGGGTTGCCAAGAAAACACATCGACATAAGATTTAAGGACTTTTAGTAACGACTTCATTTCCAGGCTAGTCTTTCTTGAGGCTATTTTCACTATTTTTCCTAGCAATAGCTCCACCTCCTATAATGAATCTATTGGCTCCACCTTTCAAGCTAAATCAATTGGGACATCTAATGTATCTACTGGTAACGCCTGATTTGCCTCTTTCAACATAGTAACATACGTTTCCCAAGCTACTATTTGGTTTCCCCGATGTATAGCTATTCCTTGTGGGGCGGGGATCTTTATAATCGACTTCTGCATAGAAATGTAAGCATCTAATGTGGCCAGAAGAGGTCGACCAAAAATTACATTGTAAGATAATGGCATATTTACTACCATAAAACATGTTATACATAATCTAACTATTAAGTCATCTTCGAGCTGTAAGTGTAAGTCGACCGAACCCTCAACCTTAACGGGCTACCTGAAAATACCAATTACTGGAACTATTAATTTTTCCAGTGGGCTTGGAATTCCCAGAGCTTTGTAAGCCTGCAAAGTGATGAGATTAACTGCACTACATGTGTCTACTATAATCCATTGTAACAAGAAATCCCCAATCATTGCTTCCACCATCAGTGCATCATTGGACATGTTTCTCATCCTTAAAAGAGAATTGAATGATGTATGTTGGGCCAAGTGGACTGGCCCCGTGTGAGAAAACTTCCTTTGCTTTTCTCTTTTTAGAGTCTTCAAACACGTCATAGTGCTTTCCTCCGGCGATCACATAGATCACTCCTACTGAAGCCTTCTTGCTGTTACTTCCTTCCCTCCTGTCCAACTGCCAAGGTAGGGATCGCCTATCATCGCTTTTGCTCCCTTTGACAAGTTGCTTCAGCTCGCCTTTCTTGATATGGTATTCTATTTCCCTTTTGAGTTGTCTACAATTGTTAGTTTCATGTCCCTTGTCTATAATGAAAGGCACAATACAAACTTTGGTCCCTGTTCAAATCTTCTCTCATGGGCTTTGGCCAATTTACCTAGTCATTCTTCTTCATCGAGGATAGGATTTGTGTGGGAAAGGCATTTAGCTTGGTGAACTGCTCTTCGCTTCAATTGCCTGAGTACAATTTTGAAACTACATATGTTCTATTCGACCCCCTTATAGCTCAGGAATCACCCTTTCTAGAACTTCCCCTATTCCGACCTATTCCTCAGGAGTTCTCATTGTCCTTCTTTATCTGTGCATTGTACTTCAGCCACCTAGCTTCATCCATTCGGATGTATTTGTGAGCTCTGGTCATTAGTTCGATAAAATCAAAAAGGGGTTTCTTGCTCAAGGAATCGCTAAAATCTTGACACCATATATTTCAGCCGAGCATGTTGATGGCAACCTCTAAGTTCAAATTCTGAATGTCCATAGCTATCACATTAAATCTGTCCATGTAGCTCCGCAAAAGTTCTCCCTTTCCTGGACGACTTGATGTAGGTCGATCAAGATTTTAGTTGGTCGGATGGCCACTACAAACTTCGCAACAGACATGTCACTAAACTACTAAAATCTATTTATTGAGTGCTTTGGTAGATTTCTGAACCAAATATGGGTGGACTCTGTCAGGGTCTGCAAAAAAACATGGCAAAGGGCAATATCCTCCATGGTATAAATCAACATGATATGGTGGAACTGATTCACATACGCCCGAGGATCCGTGCTTCCATTATAATTTAACAGATTGGGCAATTTTACGCTTAAAAAAGGAGTGAAAAGAGGAGAGAGAAAACTGCCCTGATATTGCAGTGTGTTGCGATTCTACTGTTTCGACATTCTTTCTTCAAAAAGTTTGTCAAACTTGTCCATTGTTAAAGTGATTGTAAGCGCTGAGGTGTTTGGTGGGGATGTGGAGTTTAGAGTTTCAGTGTTCGTGGGGGTCTTTGCTGCAATGACAGTTTGTGGCAACAGTTAGGTTGGCGCCTATGTTGCTATGTGTGATAGCATCATCAATAGCGCCTAAGCAAGCTGAGGAGTAAGGCCAGGTATAGGAGCTACGAGGGTTGCAAAAGGCAAGCTAGTGATGGGGAGATTTGTAGAAGCACCCTGGGAAGTGGGTTCGAGGGATGAGAAAATATGTATGTTTGGAGGTGGTGGGATAGTGCTCCGGTCATTTCCAATTTGGGTGTTTTGGTTTTCAATGTTCATAGTTTTTCCTGAGATAAAGGTTCATACTCACCGCACAAAATGATAATAATTTGAATTTATTGAACTATTACCGAGATCCAACTTGCATTAGAGAGTTCTTCACTGCTCCAAAAGTACTTGAAAGCAAAGAAATTTCGGTAGGATCCCAACCAGGAGAATATCCGACGGTTAAGTCAGCAAAGAGAAATATAAAGTAAATTTGACTAAGAGAGAGAAAAGTACCTAATACTTTAACTATTTATAAGAATCAGTGTCCTGCCCTAACTAGGACTTCAAATGTTCGTAAGATTCCCGTTAAAGAAAAAATATAATCTAAATAGGAGACTGAACCAAACTACCACAATAAGAGTGCTAACCTTATTAGGTAACCACAAACCCTTACCCTAATCAAACTTATCAACACGACGTCGTTATAAGCCATATTTTAGATCTTGGATAACCCGGATGACTAGAAAACCAAGCTACCCAAAGGCCCAAGGCATAGTTCGATTATCAATTTAATTTTATCAATAACAAATAAAGTTTTAAAAAAAATCAAAATTTTAAATACATCACCTTTTTTGTTTAATAAAATTTTTCAAATAATTAATCTGTTCATTTTGATTAATAGTATAACAAAATTTGAATTATCTATTCAATTCAGTTTCTATTAGTAGCATAAGAAAATTTTAATTATCTGTTCAATTTGATTTTGGTTTTTTATTTTTATCACATTCCAATTTTTTATTATTTCAGTTCAATTTAGTTCCCTTACTTCTAGCATTGGCTACCAAGAACACTAACAAAAAGTAAAATCAAAATTGTTTATGGCAGCATCATTATAGCCATAATGGTGTCATGTAAAAATTTTTACGGTCACGGCATCTTCAGTTGCATTCTTCAACAAATGCCAATGAATTTTATAATGCTCGAATTTTTCCCCCATAGCCATAATAGTTCAGAAGCCCTTCATCTTGCCGCCAGTTCTCTTTCACTTTCACTTCTGTCTGCATAATGATGATTTGCATTAAGCTAGTTTATTTTTTAAACCGAAAAACAAGGCACAACCACGCATAGAAATATCACTCGAACATATAGCAAGAATGATAGTTCAGCATCCAAAAAAACCAAAAATTGGAGCAATAATTATTCAGTAGATAGAATCTTGCACCTCCAGATAAACTTTCCTTTGCAAAAACTCTTCAATATCGAGCCGTGCAACTGTTGCAAGTAATTTCAGAGCCCTCCCTTCCTGGAGAGATTAAGGGCACATGCATATGCAAAAAATGGACATGTAAGCACACATCTCACAGTCTGGGTTCCACAAAACATCAACTTTATAATAATATTATTCTATTACAGAAATTTCCAACACTTCAAATGCTAAACTTACTTTTCCAATGATGATGATTTTTTGAGAGTTTTTCTCAACAACAATTTCCACTTGTATAAAATCCTTAGTTGTGGGTCTAGCCTTGTAACTCACCACGTTGACCTCCAGGATTAAGAGTTTAAAACAGAAAAGCACGCTTCCAGTTTAGACATCACTAAAAGCAGCATATGGTGTGTTCCGATGTGCAGAAGATGAATAGAAATTACACCTCATCAGATACTATTATATACCTGACATGCATAAGGAACTTCATTTCGAAACTGCATAAAGATCTTTTCTCTTACAATCTCAGCCACAAAAAATCTTTCTGGATGCTCACTTACAATGTCCTGGGAGCTCATAATCAACATGGTAAAATGAAATATACAGAAGGTACTTCACTTGTATGTATGTAAATACATATGTACACAATTACTACAAAGTATAGGAGAAGAAAATTAAATCTTTTAACTGATTTGACACACGCAACTGAAAACTTGGGCCTACATAGAACATACACAAAGAAAAAGCGTCTTAACAATTCCACTATTTTTTAATTAATGATTAATCAATTTAAACAAAACCAGATAGCAGAAAACATATTGCAACATAATATTGTATCTCATTCATGATTTTTCTTTCTATTCGTTTTTCAAGTCAAGGGGAGGGTTGCCAGACTAAACCCTTGACCATGTGTACAACAAGCTATCTTGACAAGATTTAAATGTTATATAGTTTATCAATAATGACAGAATGCATCACCAGAAATTATGATCTCTCTTCCAGTAAAATTAGAAAGATAACAAAAATCAAGAGACATCTCTAGTTACCTTTGGATAATAAGCTGGTCCCCTTGGAAGTTTTGACAGTATCCAATCCTTGACATCATCCACGCCCTGTCCATATTTTGCACTCACTGGTATGACCTCATCAACATCTGTGAATTTCTCATACCACTGCCAGGGAATATGAATTTTATTAGCTTTTGAATTATTGATAGAAGCACTAACGTAATCATCCTTGGGGACCATATGTGTCATCAGAAAATTGAGAAATTCATAATATGGATAAGAAAATCTTCCCACTTAAACATAACCTCAATAAATATCAAAATATCTCAGCCATATGATTCCGTTGCATCATTAATGTTTTGGCACATGTATTTTGGACTAACCAGCAGAATGCAAAGAAGTAAATATGATTTTCCATAAAGCTATCCCTCATTTAATTTAGCAACAGCATTTCAATACTAGTTTCAAATGAGCCAGTGCAATAAGTGTAAGACTGTAGTTTGATTCATATCTCCATACAACAAATTGGCAAGCATTTTAATGAAGGAGACACCCATAACAGTGTAAAGAAAACAAACATATAGTTCACCACAATATTGGAACTGGAAGAGAAATGGACAAATTATCCCACAGCCTGCAGACAAGTTTGATTTACCCTTTGATCTACTTCAAGATAAATTAGAGCTACTATTAATGTTCCACCAAAGCAGAAGTCATAAAATAATACTATTATTTCCAATAATTAATACAAGTAGCAAAGCCAACAAAAGCATTAATCAGTATTCCCTCACCTCAAGTTTCTTTGCAATTTCACCAGGTTTGATCAAGTCTTTCTTATTCAACACTAGCAAAGTAGGTGGCTTATCTTCAAGGCTTCCCACACCTTCTTCCAACACTTCATCAATCTAGAATCAAGAAATTGGAATGGTTAAGGAGGATAAGTCTTGCAAATTGCAACAGAACAAGAATGGGAAAAGGTTTTTTGTCTATTATTCTTCAAGAATTACGGTGATATATACAGGTATATTGCTAACATCTATGGAAACTAAATCAATTGGCCTAATTAGGAATATTCTAAATAAGGAAGCTAATCAACTATACAGGGAAGCTACTATATACATTCTGTAACACTCCCCCCACAAGCTGAAACAAATATATTAATCATACCCAGCTTGTTACACAGATATTCCACTCGAGATCTATTGAATACTTTTATAAACAAATCATCTAATTGTTCTCCTGTCTTCATATATCAAGGTGAAATAATATTGTATTAAATCTTTTCACGGATAAAGTGACAGCCAATTTCGATATGTTTAGTTCATTCATGATATACTGGATTAGAAGCAATATGAAGAGTAGTCTGATTATTACACCATAGTTTTACTGGCAATGGAGGATTCAAACCAATCTCAGCTAACAAATGATAAATCCTTAAAATCTTACAAGCAAAATGTGACATAACTCTATATTCAAACTCAGCACTAAATCTGTATATCACAATCTGCTTCTTGCTCCTCCAATATACTAAATTTCCTCCAACAAAAACACAATAACCAGTAGTTGTCTTCCTATCACTTTTGGAACCTACCCAATTAGCATCAACAAAGCACTCAATGCTTGAATGCCCATAATTACCGTATAGTATACCTAATCCAGGTGCACCTTTCAAATAACATAAGATTTGCTCTAAAACTTCCTAATGCTTAATTGTAGGAGCAATCATAAATTGACCAACCACGTATACTGCAAATGCAATATCTGGACGAGTCACTGTGAGATAATTCAGCTTTCCAACTAATCTCCTGTATCTCTAAGGATCATCAAAAGGATCACCATTATCTTTTTTCAGATGCACATTAAGAACCATAGGAGTAATACATGGCTTGGCTCCTAATTTGCCAATTTTTGCAAGCAGGTCAAGAAAATGCTTTCTTTGGAACAGAAGAATTCCCTTTTTGCTTCTTCAGACCTCCACTCCCAATAAATATTTCAACTGGTCTAAATCTTTAGTGTGAAATCTACTATGCCTAAAAGACTTCAGTGAAGACATATCTTCAAAATAACACTAGCTTGTGATTGTCTATAGAAAACCAAATGATGACACTGACTCTTCTTTAGCTCAAACTCTTAGACTACCATATTGAATTTTTCAAACCAAACACGAGGACTCTGCTTTAGTCTATATAGGGATTTCTTCAGATAGCAGACCTTACCATACTCCCCCTGAACAACAAAACCAGATCTCCAGGAAAAAAAGCATTATTGATATCCAACTGATGTAACGGCCAATGATAAGAAGCAGCAATAGATATGAAGAGACGAATAGAAGTCAACTTAGTCGCCAGAGAGAAATTGTCAGAGTAATCTACTCCATAAGTCTATGTATATCCTTTGGCCACAAGCCTAGCCTTAAGTCTAGCCACTGAACCATCAGCATTAACCTTGACTACAAAAATCCATCGACATCCAATAGCCTTTTTCCCTTGCAGCAAATCTACTAACTCCCAAGTATGATTATCATCCAAAGCTCTTATCTCCTCTTCCATTACATTACGCCAGTCGGGATGAGATAAAGCTTCTTTAACTATTTTAGGTATGGAAATAGTCTAGAGAAGCAATGACAACACTAAATGGAGGAGATAAGTGATCATATGAAACAAAATTGGCAATGGAATAAGTAGATTTACTGTGATGTTTACCTTTATGGAAACTAATGGGAAGATCAAGATCATTGGATGATGCATACAATGACAAAAGAGACTCTAGTGCAGGACATATATCGTTAAAGACTGGTCTTCTTGAATAAACCTAAACAATTCGTGGCTTGTCTAGAATAGAATTCTGAACACGAGAAGAATCATATTATCTACCTTCTCATTTGAAATGTTAGCTGACAATTTAGAGCTTGATGTAGATGTGTAGATAAGCCATCCATCTTCCTCCCCTGACCCATAAGAGCAGACTCCTCAGAGAATAAAGGTATTTTCTCTGAAAAGGCTATATCTGTTGAGACTAAATACCTTTTGAGATATGGAGAGTAGCATCAATATCCCTTTTGGAGATAAGAATATCCCAAAAATATACATTTCAAGGCTTTAGGATCCGATTTTGTAACCCGAGGCCATACATCACAAACATAACAAGTACGGCCAAATACCCGTGGGTCCAATGGAAACAGTGGCTTTGTAGGAAAGATGGTATATGGTTAACTAAAAAACATGCTGCGAAAATAGCATCAGCCTAGAACTGCTTAGAAACTTTCATTTGGAATAACAAAACTCATGCAGCTTCAAGTAGATGTCTATTCTTTCTTTTAGCCATGCCATTTTGCGAATGTGTATCAACACATGATGATTGATGAAGAATACCATGTTGGGCCATATAAGTCTGAAATGATTCTGACACATAATCCTTAGCATTATCACTTCACAATATATGTACAGACATATTGAATTGAGTCTTAATTCCAGCACAAAAAACAGAAAAATGAGAAAATACCTCATAATGATTTTTTTATAAAATAAATCCAAATCATTCTAGAAAAATCATCCACAAAAGTAAAAAAATATCTTAACCCTTGTTTGGACACAACAGGACAAAGACCCCAAACATTCGAATGAACTACTTCAAAAGCAAACTCAGCTCAATTATTAACTTTAGGACTTGACGAGCTACGATGATATTTTGCAAAATGACAAAACTCACAATCCAATTACCATACATCATAAGACTGCGGACATAATTTCTTCCAAGTAGGCAAAGAAGGATATCCCAACGGACAATATGCTTCAAAACAAGAACACTAGAACAAGCAATAGACCGAGACATCTGCTGATCCAAAATGTAAACACCATCAGATACATGTCTTTTACTAATAATTCGTTTCGTCATAAGATCCTGAAAAAGACAGTGATCAGGAAAAAATGAGATACTAAAATTTAGGTTTTTGGTGAGTTTGCTTACAAAAATCAAATTGAAGGCAAGATTAGGTAAGCTTAATACTGAAAATAAAATGATAGAGGAAGTGGGTTTAACAACTCCAAAGCCCTCAACATTATAAGTTGATCCATCAGCTATTGTTACAGGAGAAGACATTATATGGGACTGAAAGGTAGAGAATTTATAGGGATTACCTGTTATATGATCCGTGGCACCTAAATCAATGACCCATTTATTTGAGGAGAAAACCAAACATGTTTTATCTAGATCAACAATAGATGTAATGGGAGTAGATTCCTTCAGAAGTTCCTGAAACCGAGCATATTCATCAGCTAAGATAGTGATAGATTTCTTAGCGGATGAACTAGATGCAGCAATGTTGGCAGTTTGTGTTCTCTAATTGCGATTCTGCAGTTTTCTACAATACTTCTTTTTGTGTCCAGATTCCTTGTAGTAATAGTAGACAATATTGTTTCCTCATTTATTGTTCTTCTTTCAAGCATCATTTCCCTCTCCTCTTTAACAACTAGAACACTAGGCTGGAGGACAGTTTAAGCATTTTTCTCAATCCGTAACAATCTGCAAAATACATCTTGAATAGCAATGAGCTCAGGACATGAGAGAATCTGAGATTTCGCAGTCTCAAATTCTGGAGAAAGACTGGCCAGAAAACTCATAATAGCCACTTGTTCTCTATGAGTTTGGAGCCTTTTAATGTCTGTATTAAGTGGCAAAAGAACATTTAATTCAGCATATGTTTTGTTGAACTCTATAAAATGAATTGTGAGTGACTTGGCTTCATCTATTTCAGCACGATAAAATATTTTACAAACATCATAAATGCGAATAATATTGCCTTTACCAGAATATAAGAATGCTAAATAATCCATTAGCTTCTTAACATACTCATAATGATCGACTAAACCCACTACATCCCTCTCAATAGAATTCATAATTTGTAACAACAAAAGAGCATTATCTCTAAGCCAAGTTTTATCAATAGAGGCTTTTACAATTAAATGATTATCCTTTTCAACATTTCGCAAATAAATTCTTATTTTCCTACTCCATTCTAAAAAATTAGATCTATTTAATTTATGCCCAGTTATTCTGGTAGGTACTAAAATAATTTTAGTAACACTGGATTTAATATTTTCAATAGACTTGTCTATATCCGCCATATGACTATTAATCAAGAATGAGGCTTCAAATAAAAAACTAGAGAAAAAACCACCAACCAAAAATCACCACAATAAACTGAATAGGATGCAAAAAATGAATCTGAATTTCTGAATTCCAATCGAACTCCAGAACGGTACCTCGTTGAAGCAAAAAATCCAAGAGAAAACCAACTACCACCAGGAGAAAAAACCACCACAAGCAAACACCAAAATCTGACCCAAAACAACTAGGCAACCTCAAAGAAGAAATCGGAGATCCAATGGACAAGGCAAGTGCCCCCACTCACCAGCGCGTGAGAAAGGAGGCAGAAGCTTATGGCGGTGCGTGTGGCTAACTCGCCGGCAAGATGGACACAGGATTTTGTGGAGAGGTCAGAAATACCCCTGCACACCTTTCGACGTTGGCGGTGAGACAAACTAGTCACCAGCCAAAGAGGAACATAATGCAAAACCAAACCAAAAACCCCCGACAGCCTAAAGGCTCTAATACCATGTAACAGAACAAGAATGGGAAAAGGTTTTCTGTCTATTATTCTTCAAGAATTACAGAGATATATACAGGTATATTGCTAACATCCATGGAAACTAAATCAATTAGCCTAATTAGGAATATTCTAAATAAGGAAGCTAATCAACTATACAAGAAAGCTACTATATACATTCTGTAACACAAATAAACCAATTCCACAACCAACTTAGCATACCTGTTCAGGCACTCTGCATGCATCAACAATTACTAGTACACAGTCTGCACTAATGGCAGCACTGCGAACATTCTTCATCATCATAGAATCCAATTTATGCATTTGCTTCTGAATAACACCAGGTGTATCATAAAGAATCATCTACAAGAAAAAAATTTAAATTCGATATATGACAATAAGCCACTGTAATGATGTTTGAATACAGTAGTGTGCATCCATAGAGATGAATAGCTCAGTCAACCAGAATGGATATTCGACAGCTCAAACTCTTTTCAGAAGGCTCAAGTTTTCCCAAACCATTTTGCTGCATATTCAGACTGACACGAAATAACTAGCGAAATAATTCCACAATTTCCGACAAAAATTATTAGCTAAGATATATGTAACTTACTGTAATAGTAACACTTGGAGTTCCAAATTGTAAAAATTGGTACAAGTGATACACTAAGTAGGTCAATAAAGTCATTCTCCTAACATATCATTGCAATCCACTCCACAGTCAAGAATGAGCTTATATTAGGTAGCCAACGCCAATGGCATTTTGATTCTAATAATATGATAACAATTGTTCAATAATTTTAACATGAGTCATGGGCTAAAATCTCTGATTACCAGTTCATATTCTGAGGTGCCATAATGTTTTCTGCAAATAATTTAAGCAGCTTTGGATTGCTTTGAACACATGAATGTGCAAAATTGAAAGTAAATCCTAGTTTAACATTGGGTTGTAGAATTCTACCTCAATACTAACAAAATGAAACTGATTTACTATAAAAAGTAAACACAATGCATCAACTAAGAAAAGAAAGAAAGAATAAATAAATAATTAAACCTGATAATCAGGGCCAGAACATATACCAAGAATCCGATGCCTAGTAGTCTGAGGTTTATCAGTAACAATGGACAACTTTTGCCCTATCATTTGATTCGACAGCGTACTTTTTCCAACATTTGGCTTCCGAAGCACAGCCACATACCCTGCATTCTACCTATTCACTATCATAAAATCCTCTGTAAAATTATCAAGTTACTAAATATAAGAATAATAATAAAAACCTAACCGCTTCTATGATTAGAGGCAGAAGTGAATTCAAGTTCTTCCATATCGTAGTCGTCGAGTAACGCCATGTTCCTCTCTGGTTTCACACTTAACGACAAAATACTTGACTCTTCTCCTTCTTCTTCTTCTTGTTGGCTAATCCAAACTCTTGTTCTTTGTTTGGTATTATGACTAATTTTGGATAGAAATTGAAATTGAATTCTTTCTCTTGGGGGAGAATAACGGGTAAAAATGGAAGTAAGGTTGCAGTTAATCGAGAGTTTGAATTTGTATGGAGGAAGAAAGGGAGAAAGGGAGAAAGCTAGCTGCATTGAAGGAACTTGCATGTACAGTGATAGTTCCATTCAAGTACATTTCAGTTGCTTCATGTCATCTACCAAATACGGACATTGCCGCTCCTGGATTATCTTTACCCCACTGTTTCTAAAACGCTGTCGTTAGCTTTAACTTGTTTTCTCATTAAATACTAACTTGTGTGAGACTTTTTTTTTTTTTTTCTACTTGCGAAAATAGTCAAAATACAAGTAATTTCAAATTATTTTTTTTATCAATACATTACTTTATAATTATTAAAAAAATAGTAAATAAACACTAAAATATTAAAAATAATAATTAGAGTAGCTGTGATTTTTATCATCCTTTTATATACATCACAAATGGAATTCCGTAATGCCTTAAACTTTTGTTTGAATAGGAGTAATTTAGATCGAAACTGAATTTACTTTAACAAAATAAATGAGAGCAATATAAATCTAATTTACTTCTGTTTACTCTCCATTGTTTGGACAACTTAAAATAACAATAAGTAATTCCGTATTTACATAATTTATTTTGATATTTATATCCTGAACCTCCTGTGACCGAAGAAAAGAGAAGAAGGGATAGACGAAGGAGGTATGCCAACATTGGATATCAATATAAAATTAATAATATCAAATATAATGAGATCTAACTAGTGCAGAAATGGTAGGTCTGTGTACACTTAATTTTATAATTAAATATACATACGCAAAAGTGAAATATCAAATTCAAAATAGAACAAAAAAAATATTATATTGCTCACCAATATATTTTTTTTTTTATCTTTTACGATAAACTCTATCCATTTCTAAAAGAATAAAATACAGACGGTCGATTTAAATATACACATACGATGCATATATCAAATTACTCCTCTTGAAGTATTATATTTATATTGACTTTTCTTTTTTGTTATCATTATTATTAGCGGCTACTGAAATCGGATGGTTGGCTGTGGATCGGTTCATAATCCAATGAACTCAAATGAAAACTCCGGCAATCAAACCAATAATGCAATTAGGCTACAGCTACACAGAATCACAAATGCCAATTACAAACAAATCAAAATTATTAGATAGTGCTATTTATTAAAGTTACAAATTAGTCTCGCCCCTCACCGAATTTTAATAATTAAATGTTTTCCTTCTGACGCCTTCGTCTGGTTGATGATGAGATTTGGTAAGTACGGAATCCTATTAGTAACACCTAACAGACTCTGTAATGTTTGACTGACCATGCACTTTTAGTCTTCGAGCCGCTAAATACCACGAAAGCCATTAACAAAAATGACTGATCAAAACCAAAAACTCATTGCCTCCCACATTTCCAGGAACAAATGTAGCAGCTTAATAATTTTGATGATGCCTTTGCTCTTTTTATATCAAAAAAAATGGAACTGGTATAAGTATGAGATTGCTATTAACACGGTGGCATATACAACCTTTTATTCTTCTTTTCTTCTAAAACATCACAACACCTACTCGAACGCCCTCACTAGGCTGCATGATCATGCTCGGCAGTAGTCTCATCAGTTGAAGATGATCCTTTCGAAGCTGGAACATAAGAACATGCTAAAGCTGCGGTGCCAAGGGTTATCACTGTAGCAATTGAAGCCCAGACCCATCGCTGCCTTCTTTTCCTCAACTGCCTATTACGCCGTGCCAACTCTACACGCAGATAAGCACAAAAGAATTAATAAAGCAATATTGGAGTCACAAATATGTGCAACTGATTGACATTTGACATGTAAGGATACTCGTATGCGTAGAACCTAATCATTGCACAATGAAGTACGGCCATAGTCTAAATCATAATTAAAACTATTTGTTTGTCACTATATTAACATTTCAACAACGTAAACTTCAGATATACAATCAATAGGTAAACCATTATCATTCCTTATTTCACTTTTCAGGAAGTGCATACGACTTTACATTCCATTTTGTCTGTGTGTTGAAGCATTGTCCTGCTAAAAGGCCATTACTGTGCAACAATTCTATAGTTCTAAGTCTCTAGTAGACACCCAATATAAAAAACAGAAGAAAGTAAAAGTTGAAGAATCAAGGGACATAACATTCCCTTGTGCAAAAGGAAAAAGTTGGCTTCTGATCTAGAAAGCCATTCATGGTATAAGCAGAATAATTCGCAGACGTCTTCACTTACTGTCCATGAATGCGGTGAATCCATGAACCATCTCATAAGGAATTTTAGAACAAATTAACACATGGAGAGAAAAGAAACTAATAATAATCATAATAATAATAATAATAACAATAATAATAAGTTGGCAATGCTTTTAGGAAGTTAAAAGCTCAAGATTGATAAGCAAACTAAACAACAAGAAACAAAGAGTACAGAGATCTCACCCACAGCTTCTTGATTTCTCTGAGACATTTCTCGATTCATAGCCTCATAATAATGAAGCCGGTCCATCAGTCGAGCAATCTCAAAGTTCTTAGCCTCAATTTGAGTTTCCTTCTCCATCTCTGCCTCAGCTTTTCCAATGCCCCTCCCAATGGAATCTGACACAAATCGAGCGAGGTAAACCTGCTGGCGTATCTCCTCTGCAGGATCGGCATCAGGAGAAAGCACACCCTCCTGAACAACAGAGGGAAATGAAGGAAGAGTCAATCCTACAAGGGCTAATCGCTCCCTGATCCTCTGCCATTGATTTTGCACATTATTCAGAGTTTCCTCTGCTTGCTGTCGCCTCTCTACCTCCATCAATAAATTTAATCTCATTTCACGCAATTCTGCTTCAACATCATTTAGAGTACGTAGAACAGACTGCAGCCCATTGTCAGAGGAAAGCTCTGGAGATAATAAATAGCAAGATAAGTTTATTCATTCTGCCATGTAATCAATAGCAAACATGCTAAACAAACAATACATAATAATGCATGGAAATGAGTGATCTGGGGTTTGCATATATAAATAGAGAACCAATACAAGCTCCTGAATATAAAATGAAAGGTTATATACCATGCCTAGTAAAAAAGACAAGCTTCTTGCAAATATGAAACATTATAGCCAATGTGCGGGGAAAAATAGCAGCAGTAACACAATAAAATTCTCCATCAAAATTTTCTTTCATGCGCAAGTAATAAGCAATAAAGAAATATAGTTATACGTGGCCAGAACATCAAAGTACCTTCCCAAGCATCAAAAAACTCTCCCACTGGTGTGGTTGTAGGGAGCTTCCCAGAACTTTCCATGACAAAGTTGTCCTCACCATCAGTGTTGCTAGTGTAACCCATTGATTCTGGTGGTTCGAAGAAATCCTCAAGCTCACTATCTCTCTCTGAATTCGACGTAACAGACTTAAGCACACCATTTTCCATGGGCAAAACATTACTCACATTTCCAATTTTAAGTTCCTCATTACCGCTTCCCATTTCACCGCCACAGAGACCATTCATACACTCTCCTTCACTAGAGGCCTCATGGTAACCATTTGCAATCTCTTCTTTAGTGTGATTGTTATGGATGCCATTTACATTTTCCTCTTTAACAGAATTAGGAACAGAAAAAGTAACAGAACAATCTCTAGTTGAATCAAGAACCTTATTTTCTGCATTATTTGTATTTCCATAGACCTTAACCTCATCAACATTTTTGCTGTGAGAAGCCACATCATCCTCAGAATGGCTTTTCAAAAGACGTGGCCCACGACGCTTGTGATTAATGATATATGGTGAAGGAGGGAACGAAGATGGTGAATCAGGAACTGGAGTTGCCTCAGGTGTGGCATAAAGTGCAGGTGACATTTGAGGGCGACTAACTTTCCTCTCTACCGCTGATGTACTGTTTCTCCTCTCCAGGTTTGACTTTGGTATAGGCCTGGCTTTTGGAATAGACTTCAGTCTTGGAAAAGGGTTTGAACTAGGAACAGACTTGTCGACAGATTGAGATGTTCCAGGTTCTAATAACCTATCCAAAGCTACAGCAGTGAAAGTTGGCATGGCTCTGCATAATCAACCAGTAGAAAAAAAAAAAACATAAATAAAATTATTGCTCGCCAACATAAAATTTACTGGAAAAAACAGCTATAAAAAAAATGCAACTTAAAGCAGATAAATAAATAAATAAATAAAATCAAACTAGTCCTTAATGCACACTAACTAGGCCACCTTAAAAAGGTATCCAGACAAGAAACGTAAATTAACAAATAAAAGACAAAACGAGATAAATTTAGTGAAAAAAATAAAGACTAGCACAGCCCAATTAAATAAGCGATCTCTAACCCACCCAACAGCCCCAGGCCCCAACCATCTAATCTTCCATGCCATAAAACTGTCATCTAGACAAACATAAAGTTCTCCAATTAGCAAATAGATCTATGGATAGAAATTAGTAATCTCCAGAATTCCAAAGTAGTTAGAGATGTACGCTACCTTGATTTTTAATCTAGAATCAGAAATCAAACACATTAAATAGTATGTTACAACTAAGTTGGTCGGGGTCATAATGAAGGCAGTGAAATGTACATTAAAGCACCTGACAAGTGAACTAGCTCAAGCAAACAACAGGGAGAGATTGAAGTTTCTTATATGGACAGCTCTAGAACGGACATAGGGAAGAGGAGGGAGGGGGAGAGATAGACAGCTCCAATCTGCAAGCAATTCCATTCCTCATTATTTCACACTACTAATTTGCCTACCAAATCAAACTCCCAGCAAGTTCATCCAACCATGAACCCCTAAAAAAAAAACATGAATGAAAGCAGGGTGTGAAAATGTTACAAGGATTGAAAAACCCAGTTGAGTTAATTCTATCTTTTTATGCTCATTACGCAGACACACATCTTTTGATAAAACACTATTTTTGCCTAAAGGAACTGGAACCTAATAACCCACGAATATTACTCAATTTTGTAAGAGAATACCATCTGATAGGCAAACTTGAAGATTGCTGAGGCTCTAGCTACCAGTCACGGTGCCAGGTAACTGGAATGTCAGAAAAGTATATATCCGGCAGCGTGAAATGTAGAGACAGGGTGGGCCGGCTGAGATTATAAGAAGGAAAAGGAAATAAAATAAAATAAAAAGCCAAGCTTTAGGGTTTCATGCTAATGTTCTATTAAATTTGCCGCATACTCGATGAAAATATTGGAAGAATTTGTTCCTATCTCTGAAAAATAAAACAACACGAAAGTTCCAAATCGAATCTACAGAGGGTTTAATGCTCCATTTCTAGCTCGCAGAAACTGTAGATTGAAATATGAAAATAGATAAATAATTAAAAAAAAAAAGGAAGAAGAAAAATAAGAAGAGGAGGTTGATAACTGCAACCTGAAACAAATACAGCTAGACATACTAATGCATGAAGAATCCCAAATTAACCTAATCACACAAAACTATACCCCTATCGGAGCTGGAAAAACAGCTAAAAATAAACCAGAGTCCTCGCTGAAACCTTGAATTCCAAAATATTCTATTTTTACACAATTTTTTTAATCTAAGCAACCAAAACATTCCGAAAATTCAAAATCCAAAATTAAAAACAATAAATTATATTCAGACAAAAAGAAAGAGTAAGAGTTACCTTAAAGGAACAGTAGGAGAGAAATCCTGACACACAGAGAGATAAACGAGAAAATCAGACTGTACAGAAACGATAAAAAGAAGAGCTAAAGCATATGCTGATTTATAATTTGATTTATAGTTTTTCCTTTTATCTTCTTCTCCAATATTAACGTTCACCTTGAAGAACAAGGCAAAATAAAAATGAAAAATAAAAAAGAATTTAATTAGATAAAGAAATAGAGAAGAACCGTTTAGGTAGCGAAAGGTTTATATCAGCTTTAAATGGCCATTTCCAGTCTGATTCTCTCCGCAAATGTTTGAATGTTTCTTGTTTTTCTCTTTTTTGTCATTGTTTTAGAAAATAAATATCTTTTCCTTTTCTTATTTTAATTTAAGAAAATGTTTTAGGGCACACGCATGTGTACACGTCTGGAACTTTTCAAGTCCGAACTTTGACCCGGCGGTGTGTGGCTTCTAGATGATTAAAGGGTATTTTAGACTTCTTATTAGTTATTACAGTTTGAAAGCGACCTCTAGCCGTTTCTCCCAAGTGTTTGGAAGTCTAATATTCATATGCCGGGTCAAAGCAGGCGGTGTCGTTTTTGTCCTTTAATCCCCGCACCTGCCTTTGTAGATTTTACAATGTTTTCATAAGTAGCTCAAAAATCGACTCGATCTACCAACTGAATCAAGAATCAATTAATTGAACTAAATTAATTTAGAATTTTTATTTTTTATTAAATATAATTATTTATAAAAAAATAAAAATATAATATATCAAAATACATTAAAAATTTTGTTAATTAATAAATATCAATGTAAAAATATTAAGACCAACAAAGTTAGTTGTGTTTTTAAAATTATTTGTATACTATTTATATACAAATTGTAACATGGTGATGTTTAATTAGTCAACATTAATTATCCTTAGATGGTGCTTATCAATAGCTAATTGCAGCTCCATTAACATGCAATTTAAGCAATCAAAGCTTAATCCACTTTCTTACTAGCTTTTTAATTCTTAGAAACTAATTATATGTTCAAAGATTCCTATCGTTTCAAAATTTTCAATCATAATTACCAGTTCATTAGTTGTAATTACTACGAAATGATTTTTTCGATCTATATGTAATAAACTCTTATATATACAAAATAATAATTAAAAAAAATTATGTACTGTTAGGATCAAACATAAAAGATTTTTGTGGTGATTCAATTCTACATTCAGATATGTATTATAGACACTGTCTTTGTATATTTTGCATATATATAATAATTTGTTATGGATTTAGTTAAAAGAACACATTATAGGATCTTTAAATTTTATGTTTTTAATTATATCACTGTATTTTTTGGAAATTTAGGAATTGATTTCTTAAAATGCAAAATTTTTTAGTTGAACCGAAATTCGGTCCGAGTCACCAAGTTTCGGTTCAATCTGATTTTTTTCGAGTCAATCCGAGTTTTTACACTTTTCGATTCATGTTGAATCGACTCGGACTGCTTGTTGAGTTACGGTCTGATTGGTTCGACCGCTCGAGTCAACCTGAATTTAATAACCATGGATTTTAGACAATTGCTGAACGATTGAAATGTTTGGATTTCTTGTAATTAAAATTCTTAAAATTACACATGCAAGAGAAGTTAAAAAAAAAACTTTTTCTTAAGTTTAGCATCTTTCCTATCTAATTTCTTAATTTTATTGTGTTGTATTAGGTTTTTAAATATTTAGTGGAAAAAAATTTTAATCATTGATTTAATTAATATCATTATTTTATCAAATTTGTTAAAATAAGTACTAATAAATATCTAGAGACACAGTAGGATACATGAGGACCGGTATAAATAAAATAAAATAAAATAAAATAAAATAAAATTTATTGATACAAAAGTATATTTGCATATTTTAATATAGGCTTTTAAGTTCTTGGTTGCTGATATAAATTAGAAATATTGGCTTGAATTTCCATTTGGAAATTCATTGTCTTCACTCTTAATAATAATAGATCTACTAATCCATGAAATTTGGGTCCAATTTTAATCGGATCTACATGACTTTTCAAATATTTTTCTGTTTAATTCCAACTCATTGTCCAATTATAATTGAAACATAAGATGAAAAGCCTAATTAACATGTAGAAAAAACTTTTGATAAAAAGTTTAAGGCTTTTAACAAAAATATACGAAAAAAATAAAAATAACAAAAAATACAATACTTTTATAATTTTTTCATTAATACAATTTTTAAAATTTTTAATATAAAAAATATAACTTATATTTTCAAAAATACAACTTTTTCCTATACTCACTATCACAATTTCCTAATTCCCTAATTTTTCACTCTTCTCTCTTTGATAACAGCCAAATAAAGATAAAGATTATCAGTTTTAAATTTCGAAGACAATTTCTTTTAAGGGGGAGAGAATTGTGAGGACTCAATCATGGCCCCAATAGGATTACAGTAATTTAATTAGATTAAGGTTTAATAAGGCAAAATTTGATTATTTGGTATTATTGAAGTTAAGTCACATTAAGGGTATATTGGTAATTATGCATAGGAGTATTGGAGTGTAGCTAAAATAGAAAGGAAGGATGCAATTGAATTAAATAAGAAGTTTTGGAGTTGAATGTTAAGAAAATAAGTTTTAAGGGGTTAAAATGTACAAGGGCATTTTGGAAATTTCTCTTTGGGAGATATTTACTCCACTAACTTTTGTATTTAGCTTCTTGAAGAAGGGAACCCTTGGGAATTTTGGGATATGGGGATTGGCTAAGGCAAGAGATTTCTCTCTCTCTCTTTCTCTCTCTCTCTCTCTCTCTCTCTCTCTCTCTCACTCACTCTCTGGTTACAGGGTAAAGAAGAGAAACTTAGGGTTTTGGTGTTTCAACCTTATGAAGGTAATGTTTTCTTCTCATGTATCTCTTCTTTATGTTTGATTTTATAGAACTAAGGATGTATAAAAAGATGATATATCATGTATGTTATTTCCATGTACAAGGAGAAGAATGGAATCAAGAGTAAAAAGGCATGGATCAAGTAAAGTGAGGGAGGCTTCAATGTCAGGTATGAGATTCATTGTTTTGGGATGGTTACTGTGCAAGTTTTCCCTATCATGTTGTATATGCTTTGATAATGAGATTAGGGGTTTAATCTAATAGATGTTGATGATTATAACATGATTAGTAACCTAAATGATCATGTAAACAAGTGGGGAAGAGAAATTTAGGGTTTAATTCTTGATATGTATAATCGGGATTCTGGATTTACTTCATTTCTTCCCATGCGTGGCCACTCACCATGTTTCTCCTTGATGTGCATGGCCACGTGATGTATTCTTCTTTTCCCACCCGTGGCCACATGATGCTTTTCTCCTTCTCACTCATGGCCACGTAATGCTCTTTTCTTCTCACACATGGCCACGCATGTGTTTCCTCTTGGAGACACACGGCCACGTGTGTGTTCCCTCTTGGAAACAAACGACCACATGTGTGTTCCCTCATGGAAACACAAGGCCATGTGTGTGGTTTCCTCTTGGAAACACACGGCCACTCATACCTTTATTCATGGGAATACACAGCCAAGTGATGTTTCTCTTCTCATTGCACATGGCCACTCACTCTTTTTCTTAGAAATGCATAACCGATTACCCTTGTCCTTGCTATACATGGCCAAGCATAACCTATTGTTTTTCTTATTGCATGGCCACATGTGCTTCTTGTACACATACTCCTAAACAATAATCACCCATAATCATAAGTTTGGCAATATCTAAAGTTATTAAAAGAGTTACCTAAGCAGGATGAATAAAGTTAGTCGTAAATGTAAGGATGATGATTGCTCACTAAGTAATGCTTAATATGTAAGTTAAATGGTGATGGATTAATAGATTATGAAAGCCGATATTCCATGTTAAATTCTATAGAGGTATAATTTAGAAAATCAAGACCGTAAGATGAAGCATTATCGAAAGTTAGATGACATGAAGGGCATGGTAAGAGAAAGTAAACGAAACTAAGTTGTAAGTAATCTAAGCCACCAATATACTATTATAATACGATGACGATTGAATTAAGCTATAAGTTACCTAAAGGTGCAAGGGCATGATCATTTAATTTAGGAACCTCCACACATATAGAGAGTGTGAAATTTAAAGTAATTAAATATATTGAGTTAAGTAATGATAGTTCACTTGAATTCTAAACTAGAGGGTTTTACACATGACAATGTTAATATGAATTATGATGCAACAAGGTATGATAAGGCCTAATGAGCATCAAACTGAGAACAACATGAGGCAATATAGTAAGTAAAATGATATGTTATGCAATGTGTCTTATAAAATCAATATAAGGTATGCACTAGGTCAAGGAAGGGTTCTATCCAAAATACTACGATTTAACCTAGTGATAACAAGAGAATAAACGTAAGGTCGCATGTCCGAGTTAAAAGAAAGGGAACATCACATACTATGTTAAATTATGAAATCATAGAAGCTTGGTTATACTCCAGGTATTAATGATTAGTAGTAATGTGTAATAATCTTCTCATTGTTTGTTCATGCCTATAATACAATATGATTAGCACAAAAGCATCCGTAGTGTGTTAATGACTAAGATGAAATAATCTCCCATCACTTACCTAAGCATAAAATATTATAAGATAAAAAAAATATACAAGTAAGATGATTGAAGTATATACGACAATGTTAAAGTATATAACTTGTTCCTACACTAATGAATCATGAAAGTGAATTTAAGGGAGTAAATATGGCATTAAGCTTAAACTGTAAGAGAACCTACTTATTTTATTATATGGATCATAAATGCTTGAGTTTCTATATATATGTGTGTGTGTGTGTTTATGGAATGATATTAATAAGTGTAAGATTAGGGAAATTATTCCCAGCAAGCAGTAACGAGGTATGTCACCAAGAACTATCTATGAGTTATGTAAGTATTATATATTGTATAATTGAAATGAGCATGCTATGATGAGTTGCTTAATTTAATATATGAACAAGTATGAGTAATGGAAGTATGTATTTACATGATTTTAACTACATATTGTTAGTGTAAGCCCTAGCCCCAATGCATTGTAATAAAACACTTTAATTAATAAAATGAGGCATTTATTTTATCCATTGTATTCCTGTCCATATCAATTGATAGAACTATCTAAGAATGTTGTTTCGGTTTAAGTTATCATGTGTGAGGCACATGGTTGTAAGACCTTGAAACAAATGAGACATCATTCTAAATATCCCTAGTCAGTCATTGTTATGGGAATAATAATGAATTAAGACTAGTATGCTCTCTCTGATATTATGAGTTCTGTCTTACGGATCATTAGGACAAGAGTGTCAATCAGAGATCATAGATACATGTTAAAGAACATGGTATCTGGATTCGATCCGTTCATGAGAACACTATATGGTACAAGTCATAAGTGTTTCTCATATGCAAGTTTTGTATCGGAGTTCTTAGACCTAAAATCTCTATGAAACTCTTTATGAATTAATGTGTGCTTTGACATACACCTAACGTGCTCGTAATAGAGTGACAAGTATGGGTATGCTTGGGTATGCATTGATTCATGTTAGAGAGCATGAGAGAAGTGAAGGGATTACCCCTCTCGATAAGTGAGAAAAATATCATCGGCCACTTGATCAGTGAATTGAGAAGTGTATGGCCATACCGAGATGAAATAATGAGTAATCATTATTTATCTGAGAGTTCAGTGTCACTGGAAGATCAAGAAAGGAATTAATATATATAATGATGACTAGTTCCATGCCTTATATTAATTCTGATATTTATGGGTAAGGGACTATGCAAAATTGCATTAGGTCACTAAATGCCATATACATTTTCATTTAATTTGGAATGCTATAATATCTTGCTAGAGAATATATATAGCCTTTGAATTAATTTATTAATTCATTGCCAACATTAAATGGACCTATAAGATCGCAAATAGAGCATTGGACTTAAAATATTTAATTAAAGTATTGGACATTAATTTGGACTTTTAATTAAAGTCAAATTAATGTGTGTGATGGGTTTTAGATTGCTATTGGACCTTGGCCCATGAGAGAGAAAAAATTCAGCCCACAAGGTTTAATTTCAATTAATTAAATGTCTTGTATTAATTTAATTAATTGAGTATTAAAGCCTAAAAGACTTATGATCAAATTAAATCTATTAATTATGAATATTGGTGGCCGAAATTCCAAGAGAAAAATAAAAGGAATTTCGGCACATGCTTTTTATTTATTAAGTGATTTATTTGGTTAATATGTCTTATGTTTTAATCTTGGATTAATTCAAAAGAATTTAAATCAATATATATCTCTTATTTTAAAAAAGTGATAAAGGCTGAAATTAATTATCTTTAAGTATTTGATTTTAGATTTATCACTTAAAAAATAAAAGGATATATATTGAATGAGAGAGAAAACACAAAACCCTAATTTCTTCTATGGTTTTTGCGTGAAACTCACTCTCTCTCTCAAGAATTTCTTTTAGCCAATTTTCACAAGGAGAAAGGATAGTTCCTCATTATCTTGTGATCTTGGGTAGTAATAGCAACCTAAGAGAAGTAAAAAATCAAATTTTGTAGCTTCAAACCATAGTCATTATACAATACATTAAAAGAGAGCTAGCAACCTCTATTTTAAGCCGTCGGTGTAATTGTGTGTGTGAGAATAGAGGGAGTGGCGTAAAAGGCTATTCCTTGGCATTGGTGATCAAAATCTAAGGTGGATAAAGTCATCTCGGTTGCTGGTCATCACCAAACTCAAGTTTTAAAAGGCATCCAAAGTTGTAAATTTTAAAACCCTAAAATTGCATGTTTTGATTCTTGTCATGGAATTGTTTGGCATGTATGATCATTTTTGTTATTTTTCCGCTGCGTGATTGCTATGTTCATACCATGTCATATTCCATCAGTGGTATCAGAGCCTAAACATGCTTATTTTAGTGCTTTAGATGCATGAAAAATTAATTAAAAATCGTCATTATGAAAACATGCAAATCTGAAATTTTCTGTTTTGAGTTTTTTGCATTGTTTTGGTGTAAAAACGATTTTAATTAATTAGCTAGGTATTATAATTAATATGACATGTTAATATACTGTCCTAAGATGTTCTAGGAGCTGTTAATGGTCGGATTTAATTAATAATACCTGATGGTACATGTTAATATTAAAACTAGGTGCTAGTTGGCATGTTAATTGTTAGTTTAACAACTAGTTTTCAATATTAAATGTAAAAAAGATTTTGGAATGTTTGTAAGTGATATTTAAAGATTAATTATCAGGTCTAGACATATTTTAAATTTGGTTTTAATTCTGGTCCATGACAATTTAATTGATTAATTTTAAAATCACTTAAAACTATGACTAGTTTGTGTTTGTTACATGTTTAATCAACATTGTTTGTTTTGTTTTGATTAAAATGGTAAAAAAACATTTAGATCAGATTGGTACAGAATATTAAATCAATATTTATGGACTTATTTAAATTATTAAATGACTTATAAAATTGATTTAAATGTTTGTGCATTTTATGGCATTACATAAGCATTAAACAACTAGTTTTTGTTGTTTGTTTTTGCATGAATGCCGTGTACTATATATGTGTTCTTCATGATTTTATATTTTTAATTCATGTTAGCACATATTATATGTATTTTTAATGTTTATGGGCTGTATGACATAAAATTAAAAATGGCAAAATTGAAAATTATACTAGAGTTGATTTATAGCACAAATCTAACTAGTTAGTGTTTTGGGCTTTTAAGAGAATTTATTCAATAAGAGGATTTAGTCCATTGGGCTTTGGCCCAGGCCCGTCATGGGGTCTTCTCTTAAAGGTTCAAGTACACAATTTCCATTAATGGGCTTGGCTAAATTAATTAAAATTGGACTTTGTTTGATCCATGAATGCTATATATATTTATTTGCTTGTTTGGTGTGATGAATGGATATGCATGGTGCATTCATGGGCCCTGGGTTTTTGTAATTAAATATGGCCTGCGTGCCATTATATTTTATTGTAAAAGTTTCATTTATTTCTTAGAATAAAATTTATTTAAAGACTTTGTAAATCAAGACGAGGCCCACCGGAGTGGAGAAGCCCAACTCGAAGATTCTTATGTAAAGTATAGAATCTTAGTTGTAGGTTTTTGGGCCCATGTTTGTCACGCTTTACTTTATGCAATTATATATATGCATGCTATGTATGGATGACAAAGCGTATGCCATGTAAGCCGTAATAAAATGAATCCTTAAAAAATAGTAAGTCACAAAGTTGCCTTCCTAATTCGAAACATGTCAAGGCATCGATCATCGGTCATGTAGACTAAGAGTCCTAGATGCGCCTGATTATCTTTGTGAGGCATGGGTTGTGAATGTAGGTTGGACTTAACATGGAAAGGGATGCCCGGACCTAGGCAACTAATAAATGGGTTTGTGCTATAACATCTTAAGATATTAGCCCATTTGATCCAAGAGTCATGTACGAGACATGATTGGAGTTTTCCTACCTAAGTAACTTAACTTATTAGGTGTACAAGCTCAGCTTGATTAATGAGTTGTTGTGAAAAGTGGATCTTGGCCTATATTAAAATCACTAACGCGAATTATTTAAGGGGATATTAATTCGGTTTGTGGGATTATGAATAAGACCTCATTTAATCTTGCTAAATTTTATTGTAGATTGAAAATGGCATCTTTAAACAACAATTTATCATTGTGATCGGTCCTTGGAAAGGACAAATTGAATGGCTCCAATTTCATAGACTGGTCTCGAAACTTAAGAATAGTTCTTAAGCAAGAGAAAAAGTCATATGTTTTGGATGCACCCTTGCCTGAAGAACCTGGCAGGAACGCCTTTGCGGTTCAAAAGAAAACTTTTGAGACCAAGAAGAGCGACTCCAATGATGTGACCTGTCTGATGCTGGCCACTATGGTGCCTGACTTGCAAAAGCAATTTATGGACCAAGAGGCTTATGCGATCATGGTACACCTCAAGGAGATGTTCCAAGAGCAAGCTCGTCACGAGAGGTTCATGACAACAAAGGCCTTAATTTCTTGTAAGATGGCTGCGAGTACTCCTGTTAGTACCTATGTACTCAAGATGAAAGGGTATCTTGATACTCTTGAGAAGCTTGAGGTACTAGTGCCAAAGGAATTGGCCACTGACTTGATCTTAGGATCATTGAATGATGATTATGATCCATTCGTGATGAATTATAACATGCATGTAATGAACAAGTCAGTCACTGAGCTTCATGGGATGCTTAAGAATGCTAAAGAGAACATTCGAAAGACCAATCCCGTATTGATGGTTCAAGGGGGCATTAAGAAGGGACCCACTAAGGGAAAGGGAAAGGGAAAGGCAAAACCCAAGAATGACCTGGCTCGGTTCAAGTCAAGTGGGAGTGCACCTCAGGCCCAATCCAAGCCCAAGGCGCAGAAACTCAAAGAGAGTGAGAGCACTTGCTTCCATTGCAACAAGATAGGGCATTGGAGGAAGAATTGCGCTCTCTTCAAGGAAGAACAAAAGAAGAATGGAGCCAAGGCATCCAGTTCTGGTATTTTTGTTGTTGAGATTAACCTTTCTATTTTTACCACTTGGGTATTGGATACCGGTTGTGGTTCTCACATTTGTTCAAATATGCAAGGGCTAAGAAATAGGTGGTTACTTGGGAAGAATGAAGTGGACCTCCATGTAGGGAATGGAGCACGAGTTACTGCCATGGAGATAGGCGACTATTACCTCACTTTACCTTCCGGACTTTGTATTGTTTTGAATAATTGTTATTATGTGCCTGCTATGAACAAAAACATTATTTTAGTTTCATGTTTGGATAATGATGAATTTGATTTTGTTATTAAAAATGGCAATTCTCATATTCGTCGCCAAGGCATTTCTTATGGCAATGCCATGTTGCAAAATGGCCTTTATATCCTTGATCTACAAAACAAAGAGTCCATATACAACATTAATACGAAGAGGGTTAAGTCAAACGAATTAAACCCTACCTACTTCTGGCATTGTCGTTTAGGACATGCAAACAAAAAACACATTTCAAGACTCCACAAAACTAGAGTGCTTGGGTCATTCGACTTAGAGTCTTATGACACATGCGAGCCATGTTTGCATGGAAAAATGACAAAGAGTCCTTTTAATAAGAAAGGTGAGAGGACTAATGGCTTATTGGAACTAATACATACCGATGTATGTGGACCTTTAAGTACACAAGCTAGAGGTGGTTTTAGCAACTTCGTGACATTCACAGATGACTTCAGTAGATATGGCTATGTCTATCTAATGAAGTACAAGTCTGAAACTTTTGATAAATTCAAAGAGTTTAAGAACGAAGTAGAAAACCAACTTGGCAAAAGTATAAAAGCCATTCGATCAGATCGAGGTGGCGAATACTTAAGCCAAGAGTTTGACAGTCATCTAAAGGAGTATGGTATTATTTCACAGCGCACTCCTCCTGGAACACCACAATGGAATGGTGTGTCCGAAAGGAGAAATCGAACTCTGTTGGACATGGTTCGATCTATGATGAGTCAAGCAAATCTTCCTATCTCTTTTTGGGGTTATGCATTAGAAATTACTGCGTTTCTATTGAACCGTACTCCAACTAAAGCAGTTGAGAAGACACCATACGAGGTATGGATTGGGAAAGAACCCAATATGTCTTTTCTCAAGATTTGGGGCTGTGAAGCACATGTTAAGAAATTAACATCTGACAAACTAGAGTCCAAATCCAGTGTCTGCTTATTTGTGGGTTATCCTAAAGAAACAAAGGGATACTACTTTTACTCACAAGCCGAGAACAAAGTATTTATTGCTCGCAAGTCTATTTTCTTGGAAAAGGAGTTCCTTCTCAAGAAAGACAGTGGGAGTAAAGTAGAACTTGGAGAAATTCAAGCGCCACAAACTCCTATAGAGGATGAGTTGGAAATGGGATCAAGTTCACAACCAGTTGTGGAACAAGAACCCAAAAGGTCTGGTAGGGTACGTCAGGAGATTGAGAGATATGGATTTCTAATCACTGACAGTCACACTATTGAGTTAGTAGATCGTGAGGATCCTACTACCTACCGAGAAGCTATTGAGAGCCCAGACTCGGAAAATTTGCTTGAAGCCATGAAATCCGAGATGCAATCAATGTACGATAACCAGTTTTGGACCTTGGTTGGTCCACCGGAAGGTGCTAAGGTAATTGAATGGAAGTGGCTTTTCAAACTCAAAGCTGATAAGACCTACAAAGGTAGACTAGTAGCAAAAGGTTTTCGACAAACTCATGGTGTAGACTATGACGAGACCTTTTCGCCTATAATCATGCTCAAGTCCATTAGCATCTTGCTTGCCATAGCTGCATATCATGATTATGAGATATGGCAAATGGATGTCAAAACTACTTTCCTCAAGGGAAATTTACTTGAGGATGTGTATATGACACAGCCTGAAGGTTTTGTCAATCCCAAGCATCCTAAGAAGGTTTGCAAGCTTCAAAAATCCATTTATGGATTAAAGCAAGCATCCCAAAGTTGGAATCTTCATTTTGATGAGGCTGTCAAAGAATTTAACTTCATCAAGAACGAAGATGAGCCTTGTGTGTACAAGAAGGTTAGTGGGAGCATAGTAGTATTTCTGGTCCTATATGTGGACGACATCCTTCTCATTGGGAATGACATTCCAACATTGCTAAAGGTTAAGCAATGGTTGGGAAAATGTTTCTCAATGAAAGACTTAGGTGAAGCCGAGACAATACTTGGTATTCGAATCTATAGAGATAGATCGAATCGGCTTTTGGGACTAAGTCAAGAAAAGTACATAGACAAAGTACTAAAGCGGTTTAGTATGGGAGACTCAAAGAAAGGATACATACCTTTGGCTTTGGGAGTTCCTTTGACTAAAGAACAGTGCCCTAAAACCAAAGAGGAAAGGGACAGCATGAGTAGAATCCCATATGCATTTGCTATTGGATCTATCATGTACGCTATGTTATGTACTAGGTTGGATGTTGCTCATGCACTGAGTATAACCAGTAGGTTTCAGCAAGACCTTGGTGAAAAGCACTGGTCTGCTGTAAAGGGGATTCTGAAGTACCTGCGAAGGACAAAGAATCACTTCTTGGTTTATGGTGGTCAAGAAGAGCTCGTCATACAAGGTTATGCTGATGCTGCTTTTCAGACCAGCACTCAGGATTCTAGATCGCAATCTGGATTCGTTTTTTGTTTTGAACGGTGGTGCTGTCAGCTGGAGAAGCTTGAAGCAAGAGACTGTTGCCGACTCAACTACAGAATCTGAGTATATTGCAGCGAGTGAGGCTGTAAAAGAGGCTGTTTGGATCAAAAATTTCATTTTTGGATTAGGAGTGGTCCCAAGCATCCTAGATCCATTAGAAATTTTCTGTGACAACAATCAGACCATCGCACAGGCAAAGGAGCCCCGGTCACACCAGAAATCCAAACACATACTCAGGAGGTACCACCTGATCAGAGAAATCATTGATCGTGGAGACGTCAAGGTTAGCAAGATAGCAAGTGAAGACAATGTAGCAGATCCTTTGACGAAACAGTTGCGTCCAAATCTGCACGAAGCTCATTTGAGAGCGTTCGGTCTTAGGGCTATGCCCAATTGGGACTAGTGCTAGTAGGAGATTGTTAGTGTAAGCCTTAGCCCCAATACATTGTAATAAAACACTTTAATTAATAAAATGAGGCATTTGTTTTATCCATTGTATTCCTGTGCATATCAATTGATAGAACTATCCAAGAATGTTGTTTTGGTTTAAGTTATCATGTGTGAGGCAGATGGTTGTAAGACCTTGAAACAAATGAGACATCATTCTAAATATCCCTAGTCAGTCATTGTTATGGGAATAACAATGAATTAAGACTAGTATGCTCTCTCTGATATTATGAGTTCTGTCTTACGGATCATTAGGACAAGGGTGTCAATCAGAGATCATAGATACATGTTAAAGAACATGGTATCTAGATTCAATCCGCTCATGAGAACACTAAATGGTACAAGTCATAAGTGTTTCTCATATGCAAGTTTTGTATCGGAGTTCTTAGACCTAAAATCTCTATGAAACTCTTTATGAATTAATGTGTGCTTTGACATACACCTAACGTGCTCGTAACAGAGTGACATATGCATTGATTCATGTTAGAGAGCATGAGAGAAGTGAAGGGATTACCCCTTTCGATAAGAGAGAAAAATATCATCGGCCATTTGATCAGTGAACTGAGAAGTGTATGGCCATACCGAGATGAAATAATAAGTAATCATTATTTATCTGAGAGTTCAGTGTCACTGGAAGATCAAGAAAGGAATTAATATATATAAGGATGACTAGTTCCATGCCTTATATTAATTCTGATATTTATGGGTAAAGGACTATACAAAATTGCATTAGGTCACTAAATGCCATGTGAATTTTCATTTAATTTGGAATGCTATAATATCTTGCTAGAGAATATATATAGCCTTTGAATTAATTTATTAATTCATTGCCAACATTAAATGGACCTATAAGATCGCACACAAAGTATTGGGCTTAAAATATTTAATTAAATTATTGGACATTAATTTGGGCTTTTAATTAAAGTCAAATTAATGTGTGTGATGGGTTTTAGATTGCTATTGGACCTTGGCCCATAAGAGAGAAAAAATTCAGCCCACAAGGTTTAATTTCAATTAATTAAATGTCTTGTATTAATTTAATTAATTGAGTATTAAAGCCTAAAAGACTTATGATCAAATTAAATCTCTTAATTATGAATATTGGTGGCCGAAATTCCTAGAGAAAAATCAAAGGAATTTCAGCAAATGCTTTTTATTTATTAAGTGATTTATTTGGTTAATATGTCTTATGTTTTAATCTTGGATTAATTCAAAAGAATTTAAATCAATATATATCTCTTATTTTAAAGAAGTGATAAAGGCTGAAATTAATTATCTTTAAGTATTTGATTTTAGATTTATCACTTAAAAAATAAAAGGATATATATTGAATGAGAGAGAAAACACAAAACCCTAATTTCTTCTATGGTTTTTGCGTGAAACTCTCTCTGTCTCTCAAGAATTTCTTTTAGCCAATTTTCACAAGAAGAAAGGATAGTTCCTCATTCTCTTGTGATCTTGGATAGTAATAGCAACCTAAGAGAAGTACAAAATCAAATTTTATAGCTTCAAACCATAGCCATTACACAATACATTAAAAGAGAGCTAGCAACCTCTATTTTAAGCCGTCAGTGCAATTGTGTGTGTGAGAATAGAGGGAGTGGCGTAAAAGGCTATTCCTTGGCATTGGTGATCAAGATCTAAGGTGGATAAAGTCATCTCGGTTGCTGGTCATCACCAAACTCAAGTTTTAAAAGGCATCCAAAGTTGTAAGTTTTAAAACCCTAAAATTGCATGTTTGGATTCTTGTCATGGAATTGTTTGGCATGTATGATCGTTTTTGTTGTTTTTCCACTGCGTGATTGCCATGTTCATACCATGTCATATTCCATCACATATATATATATATATATATATATATATATATATATATATATATGCACATGTGGACATGCACAATGCTAGTTATGAAAGATCACAAGCTATTCTTAATTTCATAAACCTGTGACCATCATGATATGAATGAAAGAAAGTTGATACAACTATGTGATCATATGATAGCATCCTGGTGCACTGGAGCCTATAGCTCAATATTACGGTATGATAAGAATAATGTGCACTCTTGTATGAATGATGGCATTAAGTATATATGTTGTATTAAGTAAAGAAAAGTATGCTGAACCAAAATTGATGTAGTCTTTAATGAAAGGAATGATATGCATTCTTTTATGAAAAGTGGCTTCAAGCCAAATGATGTGCTAAGTAAAGAGGAATATGTTAAACAAAGATGTCTTAAAAGTTAAGATTATGGGTTTTAGTTCAGTTGTGGATTAGATAGGCATGCCTAGAGGGATACAGTCGCAGTTGCCATAGTTGACCCCGTTTGGGTCTTATTCCTTAATGAAACCATCGTTTGACCCCGTTTGGGTTTATAGTTTGTTCCTTGCTGGAACCATTGCTTGACCTCGTTTGGGTCAATTGTTTGATATCTTCGGATATCTATAGTTTGATACCTTCAGGTATCCATTGCTCCCGTTATTTACTTTTTGAACTAGTACTCAGAAGGGCTATTAAAGATGATAAAATATACACAAGATAAAGTAAAACATTCATCGATTGCTCTATTTATGTGATGTAAGCATGAGAAATGACCTATTGTTTGATTGTTTTAAATTCTTTTAACTATAAACTGTTTTATGAAATGAAATGTTATGCTTTGTGATACATGATTGAAATGTTACACTTCAATTAAAAAAGATTCCTATATGAGTATCAGTATGAGATGGTTCCTTCTGATGGGATTCCACAAAGATTATATGAACCCTAAAGCATACACTATTGTACTAGAAGTTATATGAACTATAACATGTGCATTAAGTTTCATGTACTCTGGTTATAAAATGCATGCATGTGACATTGAGACTTTGTCTTATAATCTTGATATGTAATGCTTGTTCCTTATGATCACCTGCCACCCTGTCAATCTATCTATTTATATATAAATGGTTACACACAGGTAGACATAATGATAACATTCATTTAACCAAGTGCAATGCATGACATAGAATGATGCTTCTAAGAGAATTAGGTTACCATGCTAAGATAACATAAAAGATGTAGAGTTTGTGAATCTCATATGAGAATTGTATGATATATGTGAAGTAATTATGCCTACCAGGACTAATTATAAAGGCTATATGACTTAAGTACGCCTTTATATTATGAATTAATGTCAATTGCTTATCTTAGGTGACAATATGATTTAATGTAATAAGTGAAAATCTTATGACATTAATAACTATGATGTCTAGCCTATTGATTAAAAAAGATTATAAGATGCATGATTTATACTAAGTTAAGAAAAGTAAAGGGTACAGTGATGGTGATAGTGATGAATGGCTAAGCTTTTAGGAAGTGAGATAAGTTTCATAATGCATTCAATTATTCTAAACATGATAACCATTAGTAAGTTTGAAGACTATCCTAGGAATGTTATTTAAGAAATGAAGAATATAATAGACTTATATGTTATCCTGTGTGATTGTGAAAGTTTTATGCATGTATGTGATGAATTGTGGAAAGAGGATTATCTTTATATATAGATATATATAGAGTTTTGTTCCCCACTAAGCTTTATAGCTTAGCACGGGTTTGTTTATCCGTGTAGGTTTCAAGATAAGCTGCAGAGGATCGGGCAAGATGCAGTTGCCTTGAGGAATTCAGGATACCTGAAGGCCTTTTTTTATTATGATTATTTATCGATAAGCTTCATTATTTTATTGTGGCATGTAATTATGGCCTTTGATATTATTATTATTAGTATTTTTACCTGATCTCTATTAGGTATGATGATGACTAATGATTATCCATGGTTAAGAAATTAGGGTGTTACAATGATGATTTTATACAAGGAAATAATGTTACATTGTAAATGGATGAAAATGATGTGCACAATGTGAATTGAGATTGATGTATAATGTGAAAAAGTGAGAAATGTGTAAATTATGCATATTTTATATCGATGATACGAAAATAGTTTTGTCCTTAGTATTTAGTTGTGAAGCTAGAGGTATAGGATGCATATGGCTGCCCTACAAAAAAATTTGATTTTACCAATGGAATTTTGCATTTTACCAATGGAAAAAGCCCTTACTGATGGTTTTTTAATGGATTATTGATGGAAGCAAACATGCATAAAGTAGAAATTTATCTACGAAAAAATCCATTGATCAAGAGTTACAAACTAAAATATAAATAAATTTCATCGATAGTTTTGTTGAAAAATCTATCGAATATTTCATTGGTTTGACTTTTTATCGACAAATATTCTCATGATAATCCATCAAGAAATTTAATTAATAAAAAAATAAATTTATTTGATAAAAATAGCGATGAATATATCCATTTGTATTTTTTCATAAAAATAAATTAATTATTATTTATTCTTTTCAAATTTTTTGCAAAAATTATATATTCTTTGTTTGAAAAAGCAAAAATAAACACGATAAATTCAATACAAAAACTCTAAAATTTAAATTGAAAATATATATTAATTAATAAATTTAATGTCTAAAATTAATATATACATGCTAACCATTATGTAAACAAGACCAATATCAATATATTACACAATGTTTTACAGTATTTTACAAAAGTTAAAATTCTAGTTATACAAGTGTTGCACAAATTAAAGTACAAAAAACAAAACATCTATCTATATGTGATAAAACTATCCATTATTTATAATTTACAACCACTAGGATGTACCATGGCCAAGGGATTTGTAGATAACAGCCGATCCTCATCTTTTACTTATTGTTATAGTTTACTTCTTAACACCGTTAATAACCTTTGCTTTACATACGTTGTGAGGTCATCTATAGAACCATACAAACATATATAAATAAGCACAATAAATAATACATATAAGAAAATTGAAATGAGTCTAGCACAAAACATATAAACTTCAGAAAATATTTGTATATCAAATCTGAATCAAATATAAATTCAAACAATAACTAGAAGCTTCATGCTTTTATCTTCATTAGATAAAATGTAAAGTACACATATAATGCATTTACAAGTTTAAAGTCCAAAAGAATGATAAATAGTAAACAAAAATTCAAAAAGACATTAACTGACAACTTTTATATGCAAAGAGGATATCATATAGCACTTTGAGACATCTCTTAGACCATTTCATTTGCCTATTATGTTAGTCACCATCTTAATGTGCACACAAAAGATAGATCACTGATATCATTTAAACCATGCCATGTGTGGAAAATTTATAGTTTTAGCTTGCAAACATGTGAGAAATTTATTAAGAACAAGGAAAGCAAGACATATGTTGCTGTTGACTTTTTAATATGCTGACAATCTAAACACTTCCAGTGGAGGACAATGCAACTTTTGCCTAAATAAATATCTAAAATATAGAAAAAAGAACTATAAATATTAATTTAAAGAAAAAGTCCAAGCTCTGGAGATAGAACTACTTATTAATATCCACCAAAATTTGCAAACATCACATATATATTCATTTCTTGATATATGCATTATACAAAGAGATCAAATATTTCCTTATTAAGGCTAAGATAGGAAGAGTTCAAGAGTACCTTTCCACTAGCTGTAACACATTTCTCATTGTTTAGTTTTATGTATCTTTTACTCACTTCAACATTCACAATCTCCATTCTCTTGTTGAACCTCGAATTCCTTAAACTCCTAGTCAAATTTACATATTCAAATTCCAAATCCCGAAAGAAATATAGTCTTTTAACTCTCAACAAGTCAGTTCTCTTAGCAATATGCCTTTGCTTCAACTTTCTTTTGTTACTTTGATTTTACCTATATTTAATAAAATGAAAAAACCATGTAAGTATTTATGCCTTTAGTGATAAATGATTTGGCCTCTACCCTCTGCATCCTTCAATGAAAATAAGCTTTAAGGCATGCTAAGCAATGACTGAAAGATATTCATTAATTTCCTTTTCAAGATGTGTTTTAAATTTTTTGATGGCAAATTCGCTTAATTCATCTATCGAAAGGTATGATGCTCTATAGAAGCACTTCTGTAAGTTTTAATTAACACAAATTAATCTGCATATTTTTCAAGCATAAAATGCAACACTATTAGACAAAGCTAAGAATAGAAGTCACTTGCTTAGCACATTTAGAGCAATTTTTTGTATCATTTTCAAAAACGCTTCAAGTCCCTCATAACATGCTTTGTTCAGAAAGAGAAGTAGCTTAAAAAGGAAGGCCAAAAGAATAGAACTCAACAATTAAGACCCACCAAGGCATTTGATGCATAATTAAGTTTGAAATAAGAGATACAATATGACAACTTTCCCTATCTAATTCATGATTCATCCGATGATGGTTGTGGTTCTTCAAAATTGTTATTTTTTAATATAAATAACAATGTAAATAGCCAACTTAGCCATCTAAAGGTTTTAAAATGCAATATTAAACATAATCTCATAATGGAAGTGTTAAATTATTTTAATAAAAAATAAAGTTTACTAAATATGCCACTTCAACCCTTTAATTAGTTACTATCAATTACATAATAATCTTTTCAACATTATCGTGAACATTGAAGGGTGGATAAAGGAAAATGCAAAATTAATAGCTAATTTTAATTTTTTTTTTGTAAAATAAGTGAGTTAGATAAAGATCCAAATATAGGAAAATATCCAAAAGCATATTGCACTTTGGACGAAAAACAAAGGGAAAATTTGTGTGAATGGTTGAAAAGCCTAAAGTTTACAGATTGTTATGTTTCAAACTTGGCAAGGTGTGTTGATATAAGGAAGGACAAATTATTTGGAATGAAAAGTCATGATTGTCATGTATTTATGTAGAGGCTAATTCCAATTGCATTTTAGGATCTCTTTCGTAATAATGTTTTAGAAACTATAATAGAATTAAGTTAGTAAAAGCTTGATAGCATCTAAAATATAGTTGTCTGACGTGGAAAGACTAGAAAGGGACATTTTGGTTATCTTGTACAAATTAGAGGGTATTTTTCAACCTAGCTTATTTGATTGTATGGACCATCTACATGTATATTTAGTACATGAGGCTAAACTTGCTAGTCCAATTCAATATCAATAGATGTATCCATTTCAGAGGTAATTAAAGTTTATATTTAATTAAAACTAATATAGATTTATACCAAATAAGTAAATATAATTACCCTAATTGTAATGTAGGAATTTGCATCACTTGAAGAAAAATGTTAGAAATAAGGCTAGATTTGAAGTCTTTATATGCAATGCATATTTAGCAAAAGAAGTAAGTACATTTTGTTCACATTATTTTAAGCCGCATGTGATCACTTAAGAAAAAAAAGTTCCTTGTAATGATGATAGGGAAGAACATATTAATGATGATAACTTATCTATTTTCACATATCCTAGCCGAACATATAAATGCTCAATAAGAAAAGTATTAATAGAGAAAGAAATAGAGGCTGCCCATGGTCACATTTTATTAAATTGCTAAGAAATTCAACCTTTCACGCAGTAAGTTTAAATTATATTTGAAATTGGCTAAGTTCTTTTTCTTATAGATTGGAGTTCATATCTAAGATAATTTACAATATTTTTAGTGAATATAAGGATTTGTTAAGTGAGCTAATATCGGGAAAACCATAGGATGACGTCAATAAAAAAAGTGGAAAAAAAACTTTCCATGTTGGTTCACAAACTATGTAAGTTTTTAACTTGCAATAAATTAAATATTTTAATAAATTACTATTAAAATTACAAAATACTATATTTATTGATTAAATTTTTTTAATTATGTAAGCTTTTAAAAATAAAATAGGGAACATGCTCATATTTTATCTTGCCAAAGGACCTTTGGGAATTATTAAATCATATCCAGTCTATTTCATTAATGGATGCAAATTTCATATAGAAAATTATAGGCATAGCATGGCAACAGTAAATAGTGGGGTTTTCATGTAAGGGGAACTAATGGATTATTTTGAAAAAATTATTAAGATACTTGAAATTGAATACCCCACATTGCCGATAAAATGGTGTGTACTTTTTGTGTGAATGGTTTGATTCTACTTATAACATTTGAACAGAAGTACATAACCAATATAATCTTATTAAAATTAACCAATGGAGAAGATTTAAATAATTTGAATAATTTGTGATGGCAATGCAAGAGACCTAGGTGTATTATGTCTCATATCCCAACTTAAGACGAGATAAGTCAAATTGGTTGGCCATCTACAAAGTCAAACCAAGAGGTGTGTTTGAAGGACATGTAAAAGGAGAAAGTAAGACAAATAAAAGTGAAGCATTTCTGGAAGAAGAACCAGATGTACATGAAATAAATGTATATGTAACATATTTTGAGAATAAACCTTTAAATGATCCAAATAATGAATTTGTGGAAATTTTATATTGAGAGGATGAGGAATCCATAGATAGGCATATATCTAAAGATGAGCCTAACTTTAATTCTAAATCTTAAAAAACACAAGATGATTTTGATGTGTAATTAAGTGATGAAAGTAATTAATTTGTGTACATTTTATTATATCATAACCCAAATTTGTTATTATTACATCAATGGATATTGCTATATATGCTAAAATTATATTTTTCTATTAGAAGAATAATCCATTTCTTTGATTTTCAAGTTGAAAATATGCCAACCAAGAGAAAGAAAGGAATGCTGCCACCTAGGCTCAGATTAAAATTGAATGGAGATGATAGTGTAACACCAGTGTACCTATCTCATTCTACAAGGTATATAGGTTTTAGTGCATTATGTCTAGATCCTTACTTCCCATATAAGGCATCACCTTCACCAACTACAAATCTTGGTGGCTCTTCTCATGTACCAAGTGATTCAGCATCCAATAATCCAAATATATTAGCATAACCTGTAGATACATCCACTCCCATAACATACCATGAATCTATGCAAACCAATGTATCGGGGGTAAATGCTGAGGATGAAGAAAGAGGCCTCTAGCTTGGTGTGAAAGGAGTTGATGGAATAATTTACATTAAGATTATCAAAGATATATGATTTAAATTATAAAAAATTTTGGATCTGATGATAAAAACATAAGTTTATGTAAGGACCCAATCATGACCCTAAAAGGATTATTGTTAATTAATGAGGATCATCGTTAATAAAGGCAAAATAGGATTATTTTGTAATTATCAAGGTTAAGTCCTAAGAGGAAGATTTTGGTAATTTCAACATATAAGTATATGGGTTAAGTTAAATTATAATTAAAGACGGATATAATTGAAGTGAATTAGAAAGTCTTGGGGTTAAGTTGGAAGAAATTGAAAAATGGGGTTTATTAGTGCTTAAGGGCATTTTGGGGAATTTCTTGGAAAGATATTTTCCCCACTCATTTATTTGGGACTCTTGGAGAGATTGGGGATCGACATTTCTCTCTCTCTCTCTCTCTCACTCTTGGTTACGGGATTAAGGAAAAAAACCTAGGGTTTTGGATGTTTCCATCTCATTAAGGTAATGTTTTCCCTTAAGATCTCTTCTCTTTTCTTCTCTTTTTAGTTTGTGATTTCTTTGGTGATGAGAGATTTCAAGATCTTGTTGTCATCATGTGTAAGGAAAATGAGGGAGAAAAGGGAACTAGATCAATGAAGGTTGAAAGAGTTCAAGCTTGAATAACAGGTATGGGATTCATTTGGAAAAGTTACTGTATACATTTTCCATCTCTTGTTGTATGTGTTTCTTTGTGAGATTAAGGGTTAATCTAGTATGTTTTGATGAGTATAAAATGATTACTGACTTAAATGATCATATAAGTAAGAAGAGAGGTGAGATTTGGGGTTTAAATCCATGTTATGGATGATAGGGGTTCTGGATTTTCTTCTTTTCTTCCCACACATGGTCACTCACCCTTTTCTCCTTGTGAATGCATGGCCACGTGATGTTTTTCTTCTTCCTACCCACGGCCACGTGCACTTGTTCTCCTTCAGAACACACGGCCACGTGTGTTGTTCTTCATAACACATGGCCACTCACTCCCTCTTCATGAAAAATGTGTGGCTACGTGAAGCTTTCCTTCTTCCCACCCATAGCCACGTGTGTGTTTCCTCCTGGAAACACATGGCCATATGTGTGACATGATTAACAGACCTATCTGGACTTTTTTGCTTATAATTTGAGCTAGAGAACTCCAAATTGAGTGATTCTTGTTGCGTCTGAAAATAGACTTCCATACCTACATTTCATATGAAGAAACCAAATCCTAAATCTGTCTTTAAATGGGTCATAATTCAGCATCAATTCATGAATTGTTTGCTGTCCAGTCACTAGGAGCAGACCTCAGTATTTGGTAAATATCTAGAAATATAGGAATGATATCAAGATGATTTTGGATGTTTTAGAAACTAGCAACATAATGGAACAAGTTTATAAAAGACCATATTTGCTAAAAATGCCTTTTGTTTTGTCAAAAATTGTATACAATTTGAACTCAGAAAACTGCCTATGATTGTTCATGACTCATAACTCCGATCACGACTTGTGACATATGTTACTCGTGAACAAGTGCATGAGTTATGAAGTTTGCTCCCTTTTACGAGTAGTGACACCTCTTATGACTCGTACACTTCTCTAGTTCACCCAAACACGATTTTTAAGCCCTATAGTGTTACCAAAGCTGGTTTAAAACCTTTTTAAGTAACTTTGAAGTATTTTAAGCATAAAATAAGGATAAGTTGTGACACTAAACATGATTAAATGAAACATTATATGAGAATAAAGTTAGTAAATGAATAATAATGTTAGAATACATGAAAATGATTATTTGAATTTGATGGTATTATAAAGATTATACACATGCGATTTGGATTTGCCCAAAAATATTGCACATTGATATTCCTCTACAATGATATGAGAACACTATGATATAACCTAGAGATAATAAGAGTATAGTCGCAAGGTTTCATGACCAAGTTAAAAGAAGTGGGATATCACAATTCATGTTAAATTATGAAACAGTAGAAGCTTGATTATACTCCAAGTCACATGAGGAGTTAAGGATTTGCTGTAAGGTGTAATAACCTGCTCACCTGTTTTCTCATGCCTATAATACATTATGATTAGCACAAGAGCATCTGTAGGGTGTTGACGACTAAGATGAAGTGACCTCACACAACTTACCTAAGCATAAAATGTTATAAGATGAAAAATACAAGTAAATGATTGAAGTATATACGACTACGTTAAAGTGTATAAAATGTTGTCTCAACTCTGGTGAACCTTGATGTAAAATGAAAGTTACAAGTCTTCAAGTAATGTTCTAACGATTAAGACGATATAATCTTATACAACTCACCTAGGAAATAATGTTATAAAATAGAAAGTACAAATAAGATTATCATGTTTTATGTGATAATGATAAGGTAGATAGTTTGTTACCTATAATATAATAGACTATAAAAGTAAGCAAAAAGGGCTAAAGATGAAATAGTGTTGACTTTAAGCTATAAGAGAACCTATTTATCCTATGATATGGATCATGCATGCTTGAGTGCTGCTGTATATGAATATGTTGCAATGTGCTAATTATGAGAATAGGGAAACTACTCACGGCAAGTAATAACAAGGTACATCATTGAGAACTATTCTAAAGTTATGTAAGTATATGTGGTAGAATTGATTCGAGCATGCTATGAAGAGTAGCTTGGTTTAATATGCAAACAAGTATAAGTAATAAAACCATGTATTGCCATGTTTAAACTGCATATATATGTATGAGTGCATGTGGGTACGTGTAATGCTAATCATGAAAGATGACGTATTGTTATTATTGCATAAACATGTAACTACTTTGATATGAACGAAAGAAAATTGATGCAAGCATACAATCATATGACAACATCCAAATGTATTGGAGCCTATAGCTCAACAATGAGGTATGAAAAGAATGATATGCTATCTTTTATGAAAAGTGGCTTTAAGCCAAATGATGTGCTAAGAAAAGAAGAATATGTTAAATTAAAAGATGTCTTAAAAAGTTAAGCCTGCGGGTCTTAGTTCAGTTGTGGATTAGATAGGCATGCCTAGAGGGATATAGTCGCAGCTGATATATGTTGACCCCATTTGGGTCTTGTTCCTTAATGGAACCATCGTTTGACCCCGTTTGGGTCTATAGTTTGTTCCTTGCTGGAACCATTGCTTGACCCTGTTTGGGTCCATTGTTTGATACCTTTGGATATCCATAGTTTGATACCTTCGGGTATCTATTGCTCCTATTATCCACCTTTCGAACTAGTATATAGGCAGGCTATTAAAGATGTAAATGGTACAAGAAATAAAGTAACGCATGTATCGATCGCATCACTTAAATATATTTATTGGAATCATGATAATGATCTATTCTATTGCTTTACTCTAAATTATAGTTAGCTATAAACTATTGCTATGAAATGAAATGCCATGTTATGTATTACTTGATTGTGATGTTTTACATCAACCATGAGAAAGGTCACCATGTGACTGCCAGTGTAAGTTGGTTTCACGGTGAATAGTTGGGCTGCATGGGCCACAAGCTTGCAAGATTAAATTAAACGTTATATGAACTATGACATGCATAATAACATTCATGTATGGGAAAATTAGAAATGTGTGCATGTGGTATGGAGACAGTGTCAGTTAATCATGAGGTGTAATACCTATTCATTGGAATGGCATGCAAGTTTGTATGTATATGAACATTTATATTTATGTACGTGTATATGTATAATTCTAATATAAATCATAGTGCAAAGCATGATATGATATTAATCTTTATGATGTTTAAAGTGCCATGATAATAAAGCATTAAGGAAAACATGCGTGGAATCCTGAACAAAAATGATAAGTTTGTATATATGTAATGAAATCATGCCTAGCAATATCTTTCGCAAATGTTATATAACATGAGCACTTATGAATAATGTTAAATGCACATGTTAGGTAATTAAATTGGTTAATGGTATTAAGTTGATGGTTGTACAAATATAACGACCATATCAGTATTCTTGAATAAAAGAATTATAAGATGCATGAATCTTCTAAGCAATATTAGAGGGTTGAAGATGATTGTTAACTAACAAGTTTCAAGGATAAGATAAATTTATGCAATGCTTTTGGATTCAGCAATGATGGCATCAATGGTTAAGGTTGAAAACTCCCCAGAATGTCCGTTGTGGCAAGTTAAATAATATAATCTCATATGTTATCTTATGTTATTGTGATAGCTATTTTGGCTTGATGAAGAAAATTGTATGAGTTTTTCCATAGTTTTGTTCCCCACTAAGCTTTATAGCTTAGCACGGGTTTGTTTATCCGTGTAGGTTTCAGGATTAGCTCCTGAAGATTAGACATGATGCAGTTGCCTTGAGGATATGAGGATACTTGAAGGCCATTTATGTTATGTTTATCTTATTTATAAGCTTAATTATCTTATTATGGTATGTAAAGATGGCCTGTCTTATTATTATTATTTCTGCATGACCTTTACTAGGTTTATGATGATGATGATTGGTGATGATTGATGATTATCCATGGTTAAGGAATTAGGGTGTTACAGTTAGTGGTATTAGAGCCTAGGTTGAGTCTTTTCTGGGCAATAAGGAATTAAGGAATTGTTCTAGAAGATTAAGATGAAATTGGTCTAGACCATGGTGTTATAGCTATTGGCATACATTCTGATGATTATGATAAGTATTTGATCTATGATTGATATATATTAGGCCATCAGTAAGAGTTGCCGGAGATTGTGAGATGAATTTTGAGGAATTGTAAATATCTCTCACATCCTGGTTTTAGAAGTACTTAACTGCCTTAATATTTTATGATTAAGGTATAGCATAAGATTGATTATAAGTATGTCTAGATTATTTATTAAGATATTTGAGGAAAAGTTCTTATGAATAGAAGAGAATTTGATCTTTGGCATAGGTGAAGATGCAAGATGTTAAGGTTATTATGATACTTAGGATAAGAAATACAACGAGCATAAGAGTATCTGGAAATCAAAGACAAATACATATGATTGTAGATGATGAGTTTAGTATGCATATAGAGAATGTTTATGGTTATAGTTGTTTATATCTAAAGCACAATTAAGAAATTTTAATTTGTAAGGACCTAATCATGACCCTAAGAAGATTATTGTTAATTAATGAGGATCATCGTTAATTAAGGCAAAATAGGATTATTTTATAATTATCAAGGTTAAGTCCCAAGAGGGGGATTTTGGTAATTTCAACATGTAAGTATATGGGTTAAGTTAAATTATAATTAAAGACAATGATATATAATTGAAGTGAATTAGAAAGTCATGGGGTTAAGTTGGAAGAAATTGAAAAATGGGGTTTATTAGTGCTTAAGGGCATTTTGGGGAATTTCTTGGAAAGATATTTTCGCCACTCATTTATTTGGGACTCTTGGAGAGATTGGGGATCGAAATTTCTCTCTCTCTCTCTCTCTTGGTTACGGGATTGAGGAAGAAAAACCTAGGGTTTTGGATGTTTCCATCTCATGAAGGTAATGTTTTCCCTTGAGATCTCTTCTCCTTTCTTCTCTTTTTAGTTTGTGATTTCTTTGGTGATGAGAGATTTCAAGATCTTGTTGTCATCATGTGTAAGGAAAATGAGGGAGAAAAGGGAACTAGATCAATGGGGGTTGAAAGAGTTCAAGCTTGAATAACAGGTATGGGATTTATTTGGAAAAGTTACTGTATACATTTCCCATCTCTTGGTGTATGTGTTTCTTTGTGAGATTAAGGGTTAATCTAGTATGTTTTGATGAGTATAACATGATTAGTGACTTAAATGATCATATAAGTAAGAAGAGAGGGGAGATTTGGGGTTTAAATCCATGTTATGCATGATCGGGGTTCTGGATTTTCTTATTTCCTTCCCACACGTGGCCACTCACCCTTTTCTCCTTGTGAATGCTTGGCCACATGATGCTTTTCTTCTTCCTACCCATGGCCACGTGCACTTGTTCTCCTTCAGAACACACGGCCACGTGTGTTGTTCTTCATAACACATGGCTACTCACTCCCTCTTTATGAAAATTGCATGGCCACATGAAGCTTTCCTTCTTCTCACCCATGGCCATGTATGTGTTTCCTCTTGGAAACACATGGCCATGTGTGTGACCCGACTAACAGACCTATCTGGACTGCTTTGCTTATAAGTTGAGCTAGAGAACTCCAAATTGAGTGATTCTTTTTGCATCTGAAAATAAACTTCCATACCTATATTTCATATGAGAAAACAAATCCTAAATCTGTCTCTAAATGGGCCATATTTCAACATGAATTCATAAACAGTTTGCTGCCCAATCACTAGGAGCAAACCTCAGTATTTTGTAAATATCTAGAAATATAGGAATGATGTCAAGATGATTTTGGATGTTTTAGAAACTATAAAAATAATGGAACAAGTTTGTAGAAGACCATATTTGCTAAAAATACTTTTTGGTTTGTCAAAAATCGTTTACAAGTTGAACTCAGAAAACTGCCCATGATTGTTCACGACTCGTAACTCTGATCATGACTCGTGACATATATTACTCGTTAACAAGTGTATGAGTCATGAAGTTTGCTCCCTTTTACGAGTAGTGACACCTCTCATGACTCGTACACTTCTCTACTTCACCCAAACACAATTTTTAAGCCCTATAGTGTTACCAAAGCTAGTCTAAAACCTTTTTAAGTAACTTTGAAGTATTTTAAGCATAAAATAAGGATAAGTTGTGACAATAAACATGATTAAATGAACATTATTTGAGAATAAAGTTAGTAAATGAATAATAATGTTAGAATAAATGAAAATGATTATTTGAATTTGATGGTATTATAAAGATTATACACATGTGATTTGGCTTTGCCCAAAAATATTGCACATTGATATTCCTCTACAATGATATGAGAACACTATGATATAACCTAGAGATAATAAGAGTATAGTCGTAAGGTTGCATGACCAAGTTAAAAGAAGTGGGGTATCACAATTCATGTTAAATTATGAAACAGTAAAAGCTTAATTATACTCCAAGTCACATGAGGAGTTAAGGATTTGTTGTAAGGCTTAATAACCTGCTCACCTGTTTTCTCATGCCTATAATACATTATGATTAGTACAAGAGCATCCGTAGGGTGTTGACGACTAAGATGAAGTGACCTCACACAACTTACCTAAGCATAAAATGTTATAAGATGAAAAATACAAGATGATTGAAGTATATATGACTACGTTAAAGTGTATAACCTATTGTTTCTACTCTGGTGAACCTTGATGTAAAATGAAAGTTACAAGTCTTCAAGTAATGTTCTAACGATTAAGATGATATAATCTTATACAACTCACCTAGGAAATAATGTTATAAAATATAAAGTACAAATAAGATGATCATGTTTTATGTGCTAATGATAAGGTAGATAGTTTGTTTCCTATGATATAATAGACTATAAAAGTAAGCAAAAAGGGCTAAAGATGAAATAGTGTTGACTTTAAGCTATAAGAGAACCTATTTATCCTATGATATGGATCATGAATGCTTGAGTGCTGCTGTATATGATTATGTTGCAATGTGCTTAATTATGAGAATAGGGAAACTACTCACGGCAAGTAATAACAAGGTACGTCCTTGAGAACTATTTTAGAGTTATGTAATTATATGTGGTAGAATTGACTCGAGCATGCTATGAAGAGTAGCTTGATTTAATATGCAAACAAGTATAAGTAATAAAACCATGTATCGCCAAGTTTAAATTGCATATATATGTACAAGTGCATGTGGGTACGTGTAATGCTAATCATGAAAGATGATGTGTTGTTATTGTTGCATAAACATGTTACTACTATGATATGAACGAAAGAAAATTGATGCAAGCATACGATCATATGACAACTTCCAAATGTAATGGAGCCTAAAGCTCAACATCGATGTATGAAAAGAATGATATGCATTCTTTTATGAAAAGTGGCTTTAAGCCAAATGATGTGCTAAGAAAAGAAGAATATGTTAAATTAAGAGATGTCTTAAAAAGTTAAGCCTGCGGGTCTTAGTTCAGTTGTGGATTAGATAGGCATGCCTAGAGGGATATAGTTGCAGCTGCTATATGTTGACCCTATTTGGGTATTGTTCCTTAATGGAACCATCGTTTGACCCCGTTTGGGTTCATAGTTTATTCCTTGCTGGAACCATTGCTTGACCCCGTTTGGGTCCATTGTTTGATATATTCGGATATCCATAGTTTGATACCTTCGGATATCCATTGCTCTCATTATCCACCTTTCGAACTAGTACTTAGGCAGGCTATTAAAGATGTAAATGGTACAAGAAATAAAGTAATGCATGTATCGATCGCATCACTTAAATATATTTATTGGAATCATGATAATGATCTATTCTATTGCTTTACTCTAAATTATAGTTAGCTATAAACTATTGCTATGAAATGAAATGCCATGTTATGTATTACTTGATTGTGATGTTTTACATCAACCATGAGAAAGGTCGCCATGTGACTGCCAGTGTAAGTTGGTTTCACGGTGAATAGTTGGGCTGTATGGGCCACAAGCTTGCAAGATTGAATTAAACGTTATATGAACTATGACATGCATAATAACATTCATGTATGGGAAAATTAGAAATATTTGCATGTGGTATGGAGACAGTGTCGATTAATCATGAGGTGTAATACCTATTCATTGGAATGGCATGCAAGTTTGTATGTATATGAGCATTTATATTTATGTATGTGTATATGTATAATTCTAATATAAATCAAAGTGGAAAGCATGATATGATATTAATCTGTTTGATGTTTAAAGTGCTATGATAATAAAGCATTAAGGAAGACATGTGTGGAATCCTGAACAAAAATGATAAGTTTGTATATATGTAATGAAATCATGCCTAGCAATATCTTTTGTAAATGTTATATAACATGAGCACTTCCTTTTGGCTATGAATAATGTTAAATGCACATATTAGATGATTAAATTTGTTAATGGTATTAAGTTGATGGTTGTACGAATATAACGATGATATCAGTATTCTTGAATAAAAGAATTATAAGATGCATGATTCTTCTAAGCAATAATAGAGGGTTGAAGATGATTGTTAACTAACAAGTTTCAAGGATAAGATAAATTTATGCAATGCTTTCGGATTTAACAATGATGGCATCAATTGTTAAGGTTGAAAACTCCCCAGAATGTCCATTGTGGCAAATTAAATAATATAATCTCATATGTTATCTTGTGTTATTGTGATAGCTTTTTTGGCTTGATGAAGAAAATTGTATGAGCTTGTCCATAGTTTTGTTCCCCACTAAACTTTATAGCTTAACACGGGTTTGTTTATCCTTGTAGGTTTCAGGATTAGCTCCAGAAGATCAAACACGATGCAGTTGCCTTGAGGATATCAGGATACTTGAAGGCCATTTATGTTATGTTTATCTTTACTATAAGCTTAATTATTTTATTATGGCATGTAATGATGGCTTGTCTTATTATTATTATTTCTGCATGACCTTTACTAGGTTTATGATGATGATGATTGGTGATGATTGATGATTATCCATGGTTAAGGAGTTAGGGTGTTACAGTTTATACTGATGGTATTGACATCTAATTTGAATCTGATATAAATTTGTTCATATTAAAATGTTTATTCCATTATGTATTTGCTTAAGAAAGATCAGATCCAAGTTCAAAGAGAAGATATAAATTAATGGTTATGTATAGAAAAATCTCTCCCTGCAGAGAAAGAATTTTTATTATCAGGAGCTTGAGGTATAAAAAATAAATTACATTATATGTTTCAAAATAGTTGAATTCATACATTAATGTTATATCTATTATATTTTATAGTACTGATATTATGTTTTTTTTATCAGAAAGAATTTTTTTAGGACTCAAAATTTAATGGTGTAAATTATGAAATTTGGTAAAGGCATGCCTGCCAATGCTATAAAGAATTTGTTGCTAAATTACAAAAAAGTGGTGAATGACCTCTTTCTATTTCTAAAGAAATATGGGATCATTAGCAACAATACTGGGCATCATCCGAAGCCATTGCCATTTCAGAGAGGAATTCTTCAAATAGGCAAAAAGGCCCAGATGGAGAGAATCTAGCTGTGCACACTGGAGAAACTTTGAGCTATCACGAGCATGCAAATAAACATGTAAGTATCTGAATTTTATGCTTATATTTTTATTTATGTATTAAGTAAATCCAATTACACTTCTATTTAATCTAATGTAAGAATTTAGAATAAAAATGTATGATTATTATGGATAATGATGGTTTAATATATGTCGGTTTCCATGGATGGCTGCATTGTTGAGTTAAATTTTTCATTTCACAAGACGTAAATGTCATAAAAATAGAGAAAATTCTGCTGAAGTTTACTTGGTTATGTAGGAAAAGTCTATAGGTAAGAAGGCTATATACCCTGAAGTATTTATGTACACCCACACAAAAAATCATAATGGTCAAACATTCATTAACAACCATTGCAGACAACTTAATGAATGTAAAATTTATACATCAATATTAGTTATTTTATGAAAATATAGCTAATTAATTGTAACTATTGTAATGATAGGAGCAAATACAAGAGACTCTCACTCAATAGCAGTAAAGCTTTGAAAATGTTGATGAGAGTCAAATATTTCTTCAAGTAGTTGGTGGTAAGAATAACCATGGAAGGATTTTTTCTTAGGTTCTATTGGAAAAACATCCCATTTGTATTCCTTTGCATCATCTATAGTTGCTTGAAGTAGGCGGTCTAAGCCTTCTAAGAGAGCCATTCAGCTAGAAAACACACTCACTATGTTGTTGGATATTATAACCCAGCTAAAGAATCGGATAGAAGAGTTAGAAACCAAAGGCAACACCTCTTAGTAGCTAGATTGTCCACCTTTACCAACTACATATTTTAGATTTGTAATATTTAGGGATGGATACTGACTTTATGTTATGTTTATTACGATTTTATGGATTCTTACTTCACAGCAGTAGAATATGTTTTCAGGATTTTTATTGTCGTACACTACAATTTTTATATTGTACTATTAATAAGAATATTTTCTTAAATTGCATTATGAATTTGGATTATATTTATTTAGAAACAATAAATTTTGATTGAAACTAAAACATTATACAAAGCTATCGAAATTTTAATATTTTGTTTGTTAAATTTAGCAACGAAAAAATAATTTCCGTTGCTAAATTAATATTTCATCAGTAAATTTTGCAACATAAATGATATTCCATTGCAAAATTTTGCAATGAATTCAATTTTCGTTGCTAAATTTTGCAACGATACTCGTTGCCGAATTTAGCAGCAAAAATATATTCCATTGGTAATTTTAACCGATTCATGGAAACTTGGATTGGTTGGATTTTGCAATAGAATTCAAATTCCATTGGTAAATTTAGCAACGAAAAAAATTTTTCGTTTCTAAAAAATAACAACTGTCAAATTTGCAACTACTCAATATATTGCTATTTTCGTTGCTAATGTTTATTAGCAATGGAAATTCAACAATTTTTGTTGCTATTTTCCATTGTTATTTGGTTATTTTCTTGTAGTCAAAGGAATGCTTAGACCTAGTGTATGTAAAAAAATCCAATGTTATAATGCCATGAGTAAAATAATTTACGTTGCATTTATTCATTGCGTTGACCTATCATATGTTGAATCTCTGCAAGAAAAATCCAATAGCATGTAAGAAGAAAAAAAAATACACAATCAACTATCAAGCTATACATATAGTAACCATGTATCACAAAAGACTTATCACAACAAACACATCTATTTGATCTCTTTCAAGCAAAAAGTATGATTCTCATTGCACTTATAGAAGAAAATGATGCAGCTAATACACCTGCGGTTGTTGAACATAAGCATGAGCAATGATTCAAACACTATACTTAGGAAGGGTTATGGAATATTGAGTAAAAGAACATATCATAAATAAAAACTCTTGATAAAAACAAACATCTTAACACAACATTAAAGCCTGCATCTGATTTTTAAATTATTGATCAAGAGAGAATAAGATAACAATACAAGACAAAGGTTTACAAAAGCACCAGAACATATATGAACATTATTTGGAAGATATAAAAAATAGCATTGCAAGCATTAGAGAACTTAATAGATTTTTTTCTTTATATCTTCAAGATCTTTAAATTAGGACCCCAGATCCTAAAATTTTCTATTAGTAATCATCCTAATATTTCTTTCATTTTTTCTATTATTCCTTAAAAGTACAATTATAAAATTTTAAAAATAGGTATTTACCCATTATAGAACTTTCAATTTATCTAAGATATAAATGCTTTACAAGAAAGAGTCAATATAAATGTTATAATAGAGCTAAAATATCAACAATGAAAAAGAAAGGCAAGTAATCAAGAGAATATACTAACTTCAAAATTCACAATCTCCATTCTCTTGCTAAACCTCGAATTCAATAAACTCCTTAACAAATTTACTTATTCAAATCCCAAATCCTAAAAGAAAATAAAGTCTCTGAAAAGAGGCAGTAGCATGCCATGTCAGAGATAGTTCTAACATATAAATTTAACTAAAGAACAGTTTAAGATATAAAGATTTTTTCTGCTTAAAAACCTTAGTTATTGAAGCAGCTACTGCAGTTGCAGCTTAGTTCGAGTGTGAAAGTCGACTCCTTTCATTAAAGATAAGCTCTTCACATCTGAACTAAACAGCTAGAATATGTCTAATATTTCTTAATTTTCAAATATACCCATAATAAATACAACTTAAGAAAGAAAATACATATTAAAAAATTAAGATATACAACTTAATTTTCAAATATACCCATAATAAATACAATTTAAATTAGATTCGATTGTTCATCAGAAATGGTAGTCTTTACCTTAAAGAAGGGCTTAAGATGAAAGGCCTTAAATATTAGGAATCCTTTAAGGATATTACGATCAAAGTTGAAGGAGAATATCTAGCTAAAAAGGCTATTTCAGTAGAAAGTAGGGGTTATGGCATTGGTCGACAAAGTTATGGTAACCTAGGAGCAAGTAAGGCAACTAAGTCAGGCAATGGTGGCACTATTGGTAAAACCTTAATGGTATTTTCCATTAGAGTAGAGACAAATTAGAGACGATACTCCAACCTGGATAGATCTTGATCATTGGCACTAAAAAGGTTAATCAAAAAAAGGGAAATTGCAACCACTACCAGCCAGGCTTGTTAAGAACCAAGGCCAGCCCAATTATCGAGTAGATCAGTTCTGTGCTTTTCATTAGCATACTAGGTACTTGACTAACCAGTGTAGGACCTTAAAGAATTTAATCTAAGATCTTATTGACTATAAGTAAATTACTGATAAGGAGAATATAAATAAAAAGAAAATAAGTTACAATTCAATTTCACCGTGTGTATTTATGAATGGCTCGAGTCTCCCAGAATGGTATGTGCTTAGGGAATTGTATTGTAATGAATATATGGTTGTTACCCATCCAGCTCAGCAAGAAACAAGTAAAGAGATGCAAGATGTAAATAGTATGATAAATCAGGAGGAACTATCTAGAGAAAAGACTTCAAGGTCATTATTTAACATCATTGATTATTGGGAATTCACTAGTGAAAGTGGAGATAACGTAAATGAAGATCCCATGGATTTTGAATTCAGAAGAAGTAAAGGAAGAAAGGGTACAAGTTGTGACCAAAAGTAAGAGAGTTGTTCCTGAGGTAGAGAAGCCACCTACACCCGTACTGTCGATTATGCAAAAAGAATTAGAGGATGATTAGATCATCAAACAGTTGAAGAAGGCTCTAGCATAAATTTTTGTATGCGATTTGTTTCGACAGTCACTATCCCATCGACAAAAGTTTATTGAGGCTTTATATGAGTTTACTATGGCTATGACTATCTCACCATCTAAATTGTTTGATTTGCTAAAGGGAACTTCGGGAGAACATTATTTATACTAGGGCGGATACACCAACATAGGGGCTAAAACACAACCATCCATTGTGTATTCGGGCCCACGTTAATGGTAAGCATACTTTTTGTGTTTTGATCAATGATGGGTCTTTTCTTGACATATGCCTATTGATAGCCCTCATTGCCTTTGGAATGGATACATTAAAGTTAGATAAATCCAACCTAATTATGACCGCTTATGATAATTCCAAAAGACAAGCTTCAGGAACTTTCAAGGCATTAGTTAAAATTGGGCTAATTGAATTTGAGGCCGAATTTGCAATCCTAGTTATCTTAGATAACTTTTCAGTTCTTTTGGGGAGGCCATGGTTTCAAAAACTAAATGGGGTGCCCCTAACTTTACATCAGATGATAAAGACCCCACATAAAGGTCAGATGGTTACCATTAAAGCTACTAATGTTAATTAAGTTTCTCTGCTTGAGTTTGGTAATCAACCTTTCAATGGTTTTCTTATTACCATTATCAATGTTAATGCTGAAGATGATCAAGTGCAAACCCTTAAGTGGTTAATATGATGAAGAAAATGAATTTTCGACCAGGTGTTAGTCTGTGGAAAGATTCATAAGCTTGCTAAGAAGCGATTACCACAGCAAGTCAGAAAGATAGAAAGGATCTAGGTTATGTTAATTCTAGTAGAAAAAATAAGGTTTAAAAAATGTCAAAAAGTAGTTCTGCATGTTCTTAATAGCTTCATGCCTGCATATATAGAGCCTAAGTATTGTGGTGAAATTAAGCTCGTTATGGTTGGAGAGCAAATAGCCCTGGGTTAAACACATTCAATGATGTTTTTGATTAGGCCAATGGAACAATCAAACTTGTTAAAGGATTTTGGGATGAGGAAATAATGATAAAGTTGTTTGATTGCGATGATGATGCTCCCGAGGAAATCATGTCTCTAAATTTATTTGCCACCAGGGGCAAACGAAAGGGGAAGGTGGAATTTAAAGTCCTAATGCTAGAGTTGAATGATGATGTTTTGAAAGCTATTATAGAGGTAGATAAGGAGTCTTTATTGTGTATAGAGAAAGGGAAGTTTAATCCACAGCATTGGCATCACCGTAAGTAGATGAAGATGCCTTTGTAGATGTACTTTTTCTACCTAAAATTTTTAATAATGATGTATGTAGTTCAACTTATATTAACAATATGAATGACTTTGCTTATTTGTGTGATGTTTCTAATGATTTCATTATGCATGTTCGTGATCACAAATCATATAGACACTACAAGAAAAATACAATTTAGCAATGGAAAATAGCAACGGAAAATACGTTGCTAAAAACAAATAGCAACGGAAATTAGCAATGGAAAATTCGGTTGCTAATCCGGCAGTTGCTATTTTTAGCAACGAAATTTAATTCCGTTGCTAAATTTAGCAACGAAAAACATATTTCGTTGGTAAATTTAGCAACGGAAAAATTATTCCGTTGCTAAATTCAACGAATTCATTTTCGGTGAAATGGTAAATTTTAGCAACGAAAATACAATTCCGTTGCTAAATTTAGCAACGGGATACGTATCTCCGTTGCTAATTTTAGCAACGGAATAATGAACTTCGTTGCTAATTTTAGCAACGGAAAAAAAAATTCCGTTGCTAATTTTAGCAACAAAAATTTTACATTTTCCGTTTCGTAGCTAATTTTAGCAATATTTTGATAATTATCGTTACTAAATGTAGCCATTGAAATCATCAAAATTTTGAGGATCTGAATAAAATTTCAATTTCAATCTAAATTTATAGTCATTTAAAAAAATATAATGCAATTAATTATAACATAGTATAATCCATAGTCTGAATAAGAATCCATAGAAATATAACATAAATTCAGTATCGATACCTAAATAATATAGTAGAATCCATAAAAACTTAAATATAGAAATGCAACTCAAAATCAGTATGAAAACCTAAATATTACAAATATAAACTATGTAGTTGGTGAAGGAGTACGATCTGGCTGTTGAGAGGTGTTCTTGTTTTTCAACTATTTCACCTCATTCTTCATTTGGATTACAGTATCGAGCAACATACTGACAATATTCTCAAGTTGAATGACTTTCTCACAAGGTTCAGAATGCCTACTACAAGCAGCTGTGGATGATGCAGAGGAATGCAAATGGAATGTATTTGCAATAGATCCTAAGCCAAAAATCCTTCCTCGATTATTCTTACCACCAACTACATCAAGAAATATCTGACTCTCATTGACATTTTCAGAATTTTGTCGCTGTTGAGTGAGAGTGTCTTGTAATTGATCCTATAATTACAATAGTTACAGTGAATTAACTATATTTTATTAAATAATTAATATACAAATATAAATTTAACGTACATTAAGTTGTCTGCAACGGACATTAACAAATGTCTGACTATCATGCTTTTTTGTATGGGTGTACATAAAAACTTCAGGATATGTTGGCCTCTTACCCAATGACTTTTCCTGCATAACCAAATAAACTAAAGTTTATAAAAAATTCAGCAGAATTTCCTTCAAATTTATGACATTTACCTCCTGTAAAATGAAAAACTTATCTAAAAAATGCATCATTATCAAACATTATCATTATCCAACAGTTATCAAACATTATCATTATCAAACATCATCATTATCCAACATTATCATTGTCAAACATTATGAAACATTATCATTGTCCAACATTATCAAATATTATCATTACCTCCTGTGACATAGAAATTTACATATATTAAATCATCATTATCCAACAGCATCAAACATTATTCTAAATTCATACATTGAAACATTATTGTAAATTTCCTAAAATTTAAATACTTACCAGTTTATCTGCATGTTCATGATGGCTCAAAGTTCATCCAGTGTGCACCGCTAAACTCTCTCCATCTGAACATCCCCATCTATTTGAAGAATTTCTCTCTAAAATGGCAATTACTTCAAGAGATGCCCAGTATTCCTGCCAAAGACCCCATATTTCTTCAGAAATAAAAGAAGGTTATTCACCACTCTTGTGTAATTTAGCAATAAATTCTTTATATCGTTGACGAGCACGCTTTCCCAAACTTGATAAATGACACCATTAAATTTTGCATCCTAAAAAAATTCTTTCTGAAAAAGAACAAAATTTAATTAATGTAAAATACAATAGATATGCCATTAATCTATGAAATCAACTATTTCATCACAAATAATGCAATTTGTTTTTTTCCCTCAAACTCTTGATAGTAAAAATCTCTTGTCTGCAGAGAGAGATTCTTCCATACATAACCCTCAATTTCTATCCTCTCTTTGAACTTGGATCTAATTTTTCTTGAGCAAATACCTGATGGAATAAACCTGTTAATATGAACAAATTTAGATCAATTTTAAATTAGATATCCATAGCAACATATATAAACTAATGTTATCTTCTAATATAAAATTACATATATACTCACATATCATTGATAATCTTAATGTAAATTCTTCCATTAACTCCCTTCGCACTAGGTTGAAAGCCTTATTCTTCATCCTCAGCATCTACGGTTGGTTCATTTATTGGTATAGATCTAAAGTATGGTGCAGGAGTAGTGTGTGCTGATATATTTGGATTGTTTGACGCTGAATCACTTGGTAGATTAGGAGAGCTATTGGGGTTTGTAGTAGGTGAGGTGATGCATGATATGGCTGTTGAGAATCTGAATACAGACCTAAGCCTGTAGACCCTACAGGTTGAGATGGGTACACTTGTGCACCGTCATCTTTATCTGATGTTAATCCGAGCCTGGGTGGCAACAGGTTCTTTCTTTTGGGTGGCATGTTTTGTACCTAAAAATCAAATAAATAAATCATTATTTTTATAATACAACAATATAATTACATCATATATAATAATAATAATAATAATAATAATAATAATAATAATAATAATAATAATAATAATAATTAATTGATGCAATAATAACATATTTGGATTATTTTTAAATGGACATCTGATTTTTGGACCATCCATATATGCAGGCTGCAAACTTGCATATTCAATGAATGATTGAACTCCCTCGGCAAACTCAATATTAATGCAACCATCTGGCATTAATCGCCTATACATCTAAGATCTATCAACATTACTCATACTTGCGTAACTGTTATTCAAATAAGATAATTTCATAATTAGATTTATAGGTTAAAAACATCATGGCATAAAATTAAGTTGCATTAAGGTACGTGGCACTCAATCATGATAACCGAGTTATCCTTTGGAAACCAGTAGCCCGCAGGTCGAATCATTTCAGCCTATATACTTTGATACAACAGTGACACAAAATAAGTTTTACAAAATTAAAAGCATTATTTCCAAAACATTATAATCTTAAACTAATTAATGAGATCCTTGTTATATGTTGATAGTGCAAAGAGAGATATGAAGAGTTCAAGATGACATAATCTATTGCATGTAAGTTTATTCAAAAGAGTATAAGAGGTTAGTCATGGAAATATAAATGTTGATTTGTAGGAAAAAAGAAAAAATTAAATTAAAAGTTCATAAAGGACTTTATTAAATGAACACTAGGTACATACCTCTCACCAAATAGTTTCACTTAATTTTAGTTACTTGAATTGCTTTAATGGAAGGAGCTTTCTACCAATTTCAGGCTTCTTAATGATACTAATAGCAGCATTAGCAGCTGGAATACTGCATCTACCAGCAAAGGGATTTTCAATCAACAACTTCTCTAGCACATCTTCATTCTTGCTAACTATCAAACTGAATATAAAAAAGGTAAATTTAGATAAGCTTGAATACTGCATGTATTACTGCAATAATGGGATTTACCAAATAAACAACTTGCATGTCTATCAAAGAAGACATGAAGTATATCACTCTTGTCTGTAAAAAGTTAAAGAGGAAAAGGACAAAAAGCAAAGATTTGAGATATTGCATGGGATGCAAATCACAAAGAACTTGGTAAACCACCAGGACACGTATATGTTATATTCATTGAAATGGAGCTGGAGGATAAAGAACCTCACCTTCATGTGACGGCATGTGTCTAGAAAAGAACAGTTCCCTTGACTAATATCAATATAAAGAGCAATAATCCGCCAAAAATGAACCTCAATAGAGTTAAAGGAATAAAAAATTTGAAAATGCAGTAATCAAATATTGAAGCAAAGAGTTAAAGTAATCAGATATGTAAAATACTGCTTTATTCCAAGTAAAAGACTATAACAATTAATTAAGTCAATTTAGTGGGACAGTATGCAATAAACTATAAGGTTCACTGCTAGTTAAATCCCTAGACAAAATAATGAAAAAAGATCAAGAAAATAGTAGAAAAAAATATTCATCAAATCTAAAACCAAGTATGACAGAAAATAGTAGAAAAAAATATTCATCAAATCTAACACCAAAGATGCCAGACAATAAAAAGGCTCATGAGAACACTATAAATTCAGATGGCAAGATGTATAAACACTCTTATATATCACCATTGATAAGAACCTCAGATACAGCTACTCACCTTGTGGATTGAAATTTCTGACCGAGGATGAAAAATTAAGTAAAATTATTTGTTGGAGAATTAATGTTGTAATGATTAAATATTTATATTTTCTAAAATAATACAAAGTATTGACTGAATTAATGAACGTGATTTGTACTTAATCATTAAATTAAAATTTTAAACAAATTATATTTCGAAAAACAGAGAGAGAAAATTCTTACAACATCCTGAGGAGTAAGAGCCTTGTATCTAGGTAGCTATGAGCTACTATCTTCCCAGTTAGAGGATATAAGTTGATAATCTACAAATTAATTAAATTTATTATTATTGTAATAATAATAATAATAGTTAATTGTAATAAAACAAAGATTCTTGACTTTAAACAACAAATAATTATAATTATGTATAAAATATGGTGAAATTTAGGTCACGCCACAAATGCAATATAAAATTTTCCATTAACCATCAAAATTCAAAATCTTTCACATGAATTAAACTTGTTGTCTTTTGCATGGAAGTTGACTGAAATTAAGAGAATAATAAAATTCTATTTGTGCTCGAGATTAAATATTAATCTATACTTTACAAAGAATATATATACACACACACACACAAATTTTTGTCCGCTAAATAGCAAGATCAAAATTCATGTTTCTTATAGGAAATAAAAAGATGAGAATTTTCTTACCTCAAGCACACAAGTGACTGTATCTACGATAGATATTGATAAGAACCATAAATTAAATATATAATGCATCTAAAGTACTTAATATTAATTCAAAGTCATCTTGGTCCTTTCTTCTTTGATTCATGTGAAATGCGAAGACGAAAATTATTAATTGCATTTCAGCATCCCATTTAGCAAAAAATTAGTAATTACATTTCAGCATTTTATTTATTATATTTTTATGCAAAGAAATTGTCACAAACCCTTGAACTTATAATGCTCTACAGAACCCATCATCTGCCTACTTGCTCTTATGAAGATTACCAAATATCAAGCAGAAAAACCACAATATTCCCCATTCTGCAGTTTCTTTATCTGCCTATCTCCGAAAAGGCATACACTCAACGTAACCATCTTCATCGATCACCATTGTAACCAATACCAAGAAATGAACAAAAACCATCCCTTAAAACCCGATTTGGAGAAACTCTAGATGTGACATTCCCTTGAATTAACAAAAAGAACCTCGCAACAAATTTCCACAAAGGAACGATCTTTAGATAAAAAATGCATATATAATCCTTAATCGCGAACTTAAACAAAAACCCACAACAAAATAGAAATCTTTAAGTCATTAAAAAGTCCATAGTTTTGGTGGATTTATGAGGAACCAATATGATTTTCAATTATAAAAAATAATCAATGCAGAGAAAAGAGAAGCTTACCCCGCCATGTTGAAATAGAGACAAGAAGTGTGTGAGCGAAGCTTTATAATGCTCTTCCCGACTTTGTCTTTCTCTGGTGATGAAAGCTAAGTAGGATTATGGAACTGTAGAGACAAAGTGACTTTTTCTGTCTGAAAATGAATGGAAAACTTAGAAATACGAAGGACAACAATGAGTGGTTGAGAAGGAGAAGATGAAAGGATGAGTTGCAAGAGAGAAGCCTGAAATCAACCAAGAAGTCTTTGATTTTCCTCCAAAAAATCGTTTTTCTTCAAAAATAGATGAAGATCGGAGGGAGAGGTCAAGGAAAAGGTTGGGAGTATAGAGTGTGAGATAGAGAGGGGGATGTTTGAGGCGCAAAGGAAAATAAAACGCAAAAAATGGGGCTTTTTATACCTAGGATTATATGAAATAGCAACAAAATAGTTTCGGTTGCTAAATAAATTGGTTGCTAAAATAGCAACAAAATTAATTTCTGTTGCTATTTTTCATCCCAAATTTCCCTCTATCAAGTGCGACATATTTAGCAGCGGAAAAAAGTTTCGCTGCTAAAAATGGCAGCACTTGATGGAGGGAAATTTTAGGATGAAAAATAGCAATGAAAAAAAAATTTCGTTGCTAAAAATTGCTATTTTAGCAATGGAATTTAATTTCTGTTACTATTTTTTATCCCAAAATTTCCTGCCATCTAGTGCCACCATATTTAGCAATGGAAATGAGTTTTCGTTGCTAATTTTCATTGCTAAATTTTGGCGCAAAAATCTCCCACATTTTTTAGCAACAGAGTACGACCATTTGTATTCCGTTGCTAATTCAATAAAACCTCAACCAATTTTAGCAACGAAATTATTTTTTCGTTGCTAAATAGCAACGAAATTTGATTTTTGTTGTTAAATTAGCAACAGAATTGATTCCGTTGCTATCTTTTCGTTGCTATTTTGCTATTTTCTTGTAGTGAGATTTGATATTATGTCAACAAATAATACTCTGTTTAATCTTGGAACCTCTAAAAGTCTAAGAGAAATCTTGAGAACATCAGATATAACCCTTGAGGAAAGAAAATATTTTGAGAGAATATTGAAAACATATCAACAAATCTTTTCCTAGACCTATAAAGACATGCCAGGTATTGATTGTGACATTGCTGAGCATGCAATTACCAACTATTCGAATTAGAAGCCTGTCAAATAGATGCTCAACAGGCTCAAGCTGGAATAGGTAGAAAAGGTGAAAGAAGAAGTACAAAAGCATATTGAAGTAAAGTTCTTAGTAGAAGTTCAATATCCTACCTAGGTAGCCAATGATGTTACTGTAGCTATGAAGGATGGTATAGTTCGCATGTGCATTGACTACTGAGGCTTAAAAAAAACGTATCTAAAAATTTATTTCCCTTTGCCCTATATATATGTACTTGCTGATAGTGCTGCCATTTTTATGATGTAAAATTTTGTTGATGGATATGCCGGTTAGAATCAAATCCTTAACAATATTATAGACAAAATCAAGATAGCACTTACCAGAGAATGGGGAATTGTTGCCTACAAGGTGATGCATTTTAGATTGAAGAATTTTGGTGCCACTTATTAAAGGATGGTGACTATAATCCTTAATGACTTGATTCATAAAGAACTAGAGGTCTACTTAGATGATATGATGATTAAGTTAGCAACCAAAGAAGGCCATTTTGAGGCCCTAAAAAAGTTCTTTCAAAGGATCGATGAGTACAACCTTTAACTTAATCCAAAGAAGTGCATCTTTTGGGTTACCTCATAAAAGCTACTTAGCCATGTAATCAGCCAAAGAGGGATTGAGGTGGATCTAAAGAAGGTAAGGGTAATCAAGGAGATACCGGTGCCTAAGAAAGAGAAAGAAATTAGAGGATTCTTAGGCCAACTCTAGTATATAAGCTATTTCATTGCTAAGCCTACTTCAATCTATGAGCAACATTTTAAGCTCTTAAAAGAAGATCAGCCATCTAAATGGTGAAGATTGTTAGAGAGCCTTTGATACCATCAAGCGATATCTTTTAAATCTACTAGTACTGCAACTGCAACAACCACCTAAACCCCTAATCCGGTATCTAGCAATTAAGGAAAGCTCAATAGGTGCGATGATGGCCCAAAAAAATGAGTTTGAGTTCGTGGTCTACTGTCGTATCAAAAAGTTTTTGCCCTTTGAAATAATGTATGCAAAAGTTGAAAAACTTTAATTAGTAGTTATCTAGGATACTAAGAAACTAAGACATTACTTTCACTCTTACAGGGTTTAGGCAATAGCCAAGCATGATCCTCTCAGGTACCTTCAGATGGCATTGTCTTTGTTGGGTAAAATGGGAAGATAGTTGATACTATTGCAAGTATTTAAGATTGAACATATAACTAGAAAAACAAATAAAGGCTGTATAGTGGCAGAATTCCTAGATGATCACCCATTAGAAGGGGACCGGGTGGAGTCCGAGTTCCTTAATAAAGATGTTGCGACAATTATGGTTAAATGGTGGTAGATAGATTTTGATGGAGCTATTAATAGCAAGGGTGCTAGTGTAGGAATAATCCTTATCACAACAGATGGAGAAAAGCTCCCTTTGGACAAAAATCTAAGGTATAAAAATACCAACAATGAAGCAAAATATAAAGCCGATGTGTATAGGCCAGAGGCATTGTTAGCCTTACTAAAAAAGGTAGTAGAAGTGTTTGAAGACTCATTGTTGGTAGTCTACCAAGTTTATAGTGAGTGGGCCATTAATGAGGAGAGGTTATTGCCTTAAATGGAATTCTTGAAAGGTTTGGCTGGGTAGTTTGAAGTTTGCACCTTTAGCTTTGAGCCCAAGGATGAGAATTAATTAGTAGATGTCTTGGCAATTGTAGTTTACATGTGGGATAACCCACTAGGAATAGTTATAAAGCAAGTACTGATTACCAATTTTAACAGGCCTTGCCTTGAAACCAAGCAAGTGATGGACACCAAAGTGATTAATGGGAAACCATGATAGTATGATGTACAAAACTACTTAGAAAGATTAGTTTTCCTTGAGAAAACCACTGGGAAAAGATAAAAGGATGAGCCACAAGTTGTCCACTCAATTCATTTGTGTTGACAGAACCCTATATAAAAGGCAACTTGATGGCATTCAATTAATATGTTTGATTAATAAAGAAACCAAGGAGGTTAGGAAAGAAACACATACTAGTGTTTGTGAGCCCATATGAATGGTTTGATGCTTGCCAAGAGGATTGTGTGCCAAGAATTCTTTTGGCTTACCATGGATACATATTGTTCCAGATATATAAAGTAGTGTCATTTATGCGAATAGTATGCAGATTTGAGACAACTACCGATTTCAAAATTTTGCAATCTTACTTCTCCGTGACCCTTTGGAACTTCCAATAGGCATATGTTATTAGTGCAAGAGAAAGGGCTAGATTCATTGAATGAAGTCTGATAAATAAATATGGAATAACTCATCATATTATGTCTAATAATGGAGCTCAATTCAAAGTAGAAACAAAAAGTTGCTTAAAAAACATAGAGTAAAGCACAAAAAAGCTTCTCCCTACTATCTCTAAGCCAATGGTGTAGTTCAAGCAACAAAGAAGAATGTGAAGAATATACTTTCCAAAATGGTGCAATGTGTCAAAAATTGGGTTGAAAAGTTACCTTTTGCCCTATAAGGATATAGGGCAACTACTTGGTCCTTGAAAAAAGCCACACCGTTCTCTTTAGTGTATAGAGCTAAAATAGTACTACATGTAGAAGTTAAACTTAAATCCTTGAGGGTGGCTTTAGAAGCTAAATTGCTAGAGAAAGAGTGGGCATAGTAGAGGCTCTCAAAACTTAGCTTTCTAGTAAAGATCAAATAAAGGCTTATTTTCACAATTAGATTTATCAAAAGAGGTTGTGTCAATCACTCAGGAAAAAGATTAGAAAGCACTCATTAAAAAAAGGTGACCTTATTTTTAAGCAAATGAGACCAGGTATCCCCAACAATCATGGCAAGTTTAGACCTACCTGAGAAGGCCTATTTGTATTAAAGAAGTTATTGCTTAAAGGGGAAAAAATCCTAACTGATAGCGATGCAAATGAATTTAATGAGTCAATCAATATTGATAGACTAAAAAGGTTGCATGGCTGAGATTCAAAAAATAAAAAAAAGCAAATTAATATTAAAAGAAAAGAATATAGCCTTATAGCTCAAAAAATTAAAAAAGGTGGCCTTACTAAAATCGAGCTCCTTGCCAAGGTTAAAAAAAGGCACTCTAGGATAAAGTTAGGTACACAGTGAAAATGTTCAATCAAGAAAATCCGAGAGGGTTAATTGATAATAGGGGAAACATGCTTTCAAGTTCAAAAAAGAATTAATTAGGGTTTTGTATTGTTGAACTTAATATTAAGGATTTATTAAAAAAAGCTTTAACTATAATGTACCTTACAATTTTGGTCCTTATCTAAAAATCTTACAAAAAAGAGGCTCAACTATAGGGTACCTTACAATTTTGGTACTCTATCACTATTCCATTTTTATTAAAAGTGGGAATGATCAAATATCAATGGAATAACCATGAAATAATGATGGAGTACCAAAATTGTAAGGTACCCTATAATTGAGGCTTTTTTTGCATGATTTTTAGATGAGGTAAAAAATTGTAAGTTACCCTATAGTTCAAGCGCTTTTTTTAATTAACCTTAATATTAAATAGTGATAATGTATGATGATATCATGCTAAAATGTGCATGAAAGTAGCGAGAGTCCATACATTAATATAAATAAGAACAGTTCATGTTACACACTCAGAGTTATCTTGTTCTATATAAAAAGTAGTACATAATTCTTATCTTACATTTGCAAAACCGACAAGTCATCCTCTACTACTTTCACATAGGTTATGTTGTAACCAATTTGCCCTGTTATCAAGTACAGGGCTAATAACCCATCTCTTATACATACCCAAGGTAGTGAAATATTAATATGTGAATCTTCAAATATCGAACCTTGCACATAATTGAGCTCGAAGGTGATGATAACCAAAAATGAATATGACAAATAGAGTACCACATTAAAAAGACAGTGGGCACCTCACAATATCCTACTGCTTTCTAAATTGTTCAATGCAGTGAGAGAAAATGTATAAGGTAGCTCTATGTAAGCCAAATAATGGTATACATCTAAAATACAAGTCTTGAATAACATAGTGAGGCACCAACCATGAACACAAAAAATTGATATTGTCATCTACTACTATGGCTATACTTATAATACCTTCCTAAGGAAAGTTGAAGTGGTACAGTTATTGTCTAGAAAGGTAGTGCCTCAGAGAGTAAGTGCTAATTACCCTTGGGGGAGGTTCTTCCAATAGCTTCAACTTTTCTTATAGCCATATGTTAAAAAAAAGTGAAAAAGAAGAAAATAAAAGAGAAAAGGCCTTTAGATATTAAAACCGTTATTAGCTCTCTAAGCAAAAGATAGGCCAAGGGATAGGGTCAAAACCCTGAAACAAAAACTTTATCCTATAAAAAATGAGAACAAATAAAAGCCACTTAGTGGATTTGGTCCATGTCAAGGCAAAAAATAAGGCATAGGGTTATATGACAATCCCCAAGAGGATGCTTTTCCTGCTAAAAAAAGCTAGTGTGAAAACCCACAAGGGGTGCACCATCTTTACAATAATGACTAATTACCTATAGAAATTAGCGGATACCAGACAGAAAAGTAGTAGCATTAGTGCATATTACATCTAAGCCAAGGATGATCTCTACTAAAATTAGGGGAAAGGGGGCCTATCCATTATGAATGCCTTTGAAAATATTGAACAATCGATAGTTACCAGTCAAACCTTTTGAAGTTAATATGAAATATCGACCATGACAGATCAATAGAATAATGTCGGTATGAAAGGTGGGCATATTAGAGAAGTTGTCAAGGGTATTGACCAGTGTTTCCAAATAAATGGGATAGCTTCAAGGCACTAGTCTAATAATTGCTGATGGCAAAATTCCTAAAGCATGGATTGTATCCTTTGGGTAATTTTAGACATAGTTTGGGACATATGGCAGAGTTTTATAGGCAAAGTTTGCACCAATAATTGAAGCAAGTTCCTCAACCAGACGATATAGTTATTTATATGTAAACTTAAGGACATGGAATCGAGGGTTCTAGTATCGAGTAGCAGCCAACAAGAGGCTCATGTCAACCTGAAATCCATCTTAAGAATTTTAGTTAGAATACGAAACAAAAAAAAAGGTTTTCTGAAGTTCTAGGGGCATTAAGTAGTCTATGCAATTTGTTAAGAAAGGTGTTGCCAACACAAAGTAACAAACTATATTGAAGGAAAAATAATGAAAAAAATTAAATAAATAAAAATGCTTATAAATATATAAAGATGAAATGTAAAAAAATGAAATAATTGCATAGTAAATGAAATAAAAGTAATAAATAAATATATAAGAATAATAAATAAGTAAATAAATAAAAAGAAAAGGAAAAGAAAAGAAATAATAATAGGAAAGAAAAGAAATAATAATAATAAAAAATAAATAAATAAATAAATAAATAAATAAAATTTAGCAAGGTAATGAAAAAGGAAAGAGGAGTTAAAAAAGGGACTTACTTGAAAAATGAGGTTACTTTAAGAATTCAGCACATCGAATAAAGAGTTTTAAGCTGTATTAGTAGGCTAAGAATTAGTTGGTCCCTTAACTCACTTCATCAGTCACACCCTTTAGTTATGACTCATCCCTTAGCCATTTAGGTGTTGCAATCTTGCATGGCATATGCATTTCATGCAAGTACTTTACATTTTTTTTGTCGGTTTTGCAAGAAAAGCTCGAAAAGCTCATAAGAAATTAAATCAAGTTGCACAATTTAGAGAGTATTGTAAAAATAAATTAATAGTAATAAATAAATAGAATAAAAGAATATATATATATATATATAATAGAATAATAATAATAAATAGAGAAACATTCATATTAACAATTTAATTACCTAATTGGTAGTAATATGAATAGATAATTTAATTTCCTAGTGGTAATTCCTTAGTTACATTCTAAATCAAAGGTAATTAATTGTAAATATGTAAAATATATTTATTCATAAGGTTTTGCATCTATCATAGGACCATTCACGCCTTCTTTTGGCGAGTCATGGGTTAAGCCCATGAGTCGTTAGGCAAGTCATGTCCTTGAGCCTATGACTTATTCAATTTCATTTAATGGCCCTTTTTTTCTTCCCTCTTGCTCTTTCTTCCTTTATTTCTCACTCACAGACGACATTTCACATATCAGCCCTTTAGTTTTTTGAACATAGCTTCTTCATTTTGGATCCATTTTGCATGATATCTTTGCCAAAATCAAACATTGTTAAGGCACACATCTATAAGAACTAATCTTGTTGAGTTCCATCAAGTATATTACATTATACCATTGAAGCCCCAAGGTCTATTGTTTTTATTTTACACTTATTTTGGCTATGTTTTGGCTTTAATCTGTATATTATGTTATTATGAGGTTTTTTTAATTGAGTTTGATGCTATCATCTTGCGATTTGCTCAAGCTGTAATCGTACCTTACTCTGCTTGTTAGTTGGTTGCTTTGGCTTTTATTTTGATGATGTTATAGTCTATTAAATAAAGTTCAAAAAGAACAACAAAAAGAAAAAGGAACAATAAAAAGAAAAAAAAGGGTCGCAATTGGATAGTTAGTTGAACATTTAGTTTTACTTCTTGGTTTTTGACTGCCATTTACTGTTGAGTTTGTTTTTTAGATGAGTGATTCTACAAAGAATGTAAATAGGAAATATTAAAATATGTATGCTAGAAAAAAAGAGAGAAAAAAAGTAATTGGAAGGCAAAATGTTGAAATGCAAATGTAAAAATAATACTAGTAAATAGTAATAACAAATAATATAATATAATATAATAATAAAAATAATAGAAATCAAATAATGGGATAATATGTATGGGAAATGGATGTACAATTAGTTAATTTAATTAAAAAATATATATAATGAATAATAATAATAAAAATAGTGAGATAAAACATTAATGAACTACATTTTTCATATTTTCATATTTGCATGATCATCCATAATGATAAATGTTTTCAATATCACATGATCTGAGTCACTTTATGTAGAGGGCCTTTAAGTAATTGAGCCATTATATTGCCAGTTTTTAAATATTTTTTATTTTATAATGTTGTCAATATAATTGTATAATTTTGCATATGGCATATTGGTGTGCATGACTGGGTTCTAGCAAGTGTACTAGATCGGCTAGTAATATAGAGAAATAAGATTATAACCCAAAATATCGAACCCAAGGGAGACTTGTGCTTGTATGTGCTATTGTAATTTTAAAGCCAATTTTCGTTTGCAAAAGAGAGAAGAGAAATCCCAAATTTATGATGAGTGAAGAACTAAAACTAACAAACAATAATTTAAAACTAAATTAAAACAATTAAAAAAGCTAAAGTGAAGGAGAAATCTATTGAAGCAAGTAAATTGAATGAGTTAAAAATCAATATTAAAGACAACTTTCACTAAAGGACTATCCACCTTAACAAGTATTGCTATTACTTAAATAAAAGAAAACATACAAGTGATTATGGAGAATTCAGTTTAATAAAACCAGATAAATTTATTCAAGATTACCATTCCAAGCATCAAATTTTCTTATTCAAATAAACTTAACACTTAGCATAAAGAACTGAATTAAGTTTCCTAGATGTCTATTAAAGCCTTTCTCAAGAGATTTAACTTTCACCTATTCTTGGTTACTCTTTTCTTAATCTTAACTTACTCAAATCAATACACAATTATAGCTTATTCAGATTATAATCATGCATTAATCCAACTAAATTAACCTAAGAGCATGCAAGTCATTATTCAACTTAAACCAATTAATTAACCAATGCTTAATCAAGTTAATAATCAACTTAAAATTGAGAAAAGACAAGATTATGTTTAAGAACCAAGAAATAATCAACTTGTATTTAAATTGAAGAACAACTTAAGTCATAACAATACAAGTTTAAGGATTCAAGTATCCTTTAGCAAAAGTTAAAGAAAACTACTCACAAACCATTCTTAAAATTAAAACAATGTTTTGAAGAAAACAGTAAACAAAGAACGCAAAAAAAAACTAAGATAACAAAGCTTAATTCTAAGGATTGTTTTTCTTCTTCTGTGTTTTGGATTGCTATTTATAAGCAAAATTGTAGTAGACTCCTTGTTAAACTCCAGTCACAGGATAGGAATCAAATTCTGCTAAAACAGGAAGCTCGAAAATCCTTCGCGATGTGGGAAAACTAGATCACGTGGTCACGCCCCTCAATATGCCTTCTCTACAAGTGACCACAGCTCCATTTGTTCTTCCTCCACACGTGGCCACGTATGGTCCTTCACTGGAATCAACGTGCTCACGTGGTCTTCACTTTGTTTCTTCAATTCTCATCACATGGCCACGGTTCCTCACAAAAACTTCTTCACGTGGCCACGTGTTTTATGCTTCAATGTTTTCACGTGGTTACGTCTCAAGGCTCTGGACTGGAAACTCATTTTCTCACCTAAATTCTTCATATTTGCACTTATGGCCCTAAACTTTGCACTTTTTACACTTTAAGCCCTTTTATATCAATTTTACCCTGAAAATCACACAAAACATAGAATTAACCTAAAAAACATAAATATTAACAAATTAACTCTAATTTAACCTAAATAAAACCAAAATAACTAAATAACACAGTTAAAAACATATCAAAAACTATATATAATTCACACTTATCAAATACCCCACACTTAAACTTTGCTTGCCCTCAAGCAAATTAGAACAATCCCACCTTCAAAACCATCAAACTTGTACAAAGATATGCAATTTCAAAACCAAACTTAGCATTTTAACAAAAGCACTTAATATAACCTCTAAATAGATCAACTTCAAACAAGAGAATATAAGTTAGTTTCCTGAGTGTGTGTAAGACCAAATCATTTTAAGCAATTTTGAAAATCAAAATATCAACACAACTAGGTAATGAAGTATAGAATTATAAATGCATAAGCATACAATCGGTTTCGTGCTTGAAACTCTAAAAACACAATAGGCCTCTCCTTTAGCACCGAAACCCGAAGGTCATCTTTGCTAAACAACTCAAAACAAGCTTAAAATCACATAGGTCTTTCAAAGGTTGCAATGGGGCTAAAGGTACGTTTATCAAAGAATGGATAAAAGATAATCAAAATGAATATAGCCACTCTAAGATAAAATAGATTACAAAAACCCCAATAACTTAAACAATACAAATTCTGCTCATCCTTGCCTTGATTCCAAACTTTCTTTTTTTAAAAAAATAATATATCCTTTCACCAAGAAGTCATTATTTTTTCATTTTTCCTTATACTATCCCACACTTATATTTTTTCATATTTGCTAGTTCTCTTTGTCTTTCTTTTTTCTTTTTCTCAAACTTTAAACGTTTTTTTTTCAATTTGGACCAGCATTCACAAGCTAGCCTCAAGGTAATACAAGGTATATTTTCAATTGACTTCATCAATAACTTTGCTAAGACTTTGTTACTACACCCAATAAAACTTTACTCTTTTCATGCATCCATTTAATCCTAAAGTGGCCAATTCCATAGGGTGAGATAAAAGCTTTTTAGGTTATATGGTTAAAACACTAGGTGTAACAAGAAAATATTAATGGTACGCATTAAGCATACCCTTATAGGCTCAAAATGGCTTAATCAAAGGATAATTTCATCAAGGTAGGACACAAGTTTTTAAGAAAGTTTATCAAGAAAACTATTGCCTAGATCATTTTCTAAGTTGCTTGAGTTATTCATATGCTTTGAAGGGTGATGAGGAAGGTTCTAGTGCTCTAAATTTCCTTACTTCACTACTTCATTGTATTAATTTTTTCTCTAAGTTAAAAACTGGTCTAAGTGCTTTTAAGAATTTGGAAACTAACAAATATTTATCAAGTTGAAAATTAACCCATCCAAAGGCATATTAAACAACATAAATGTTCTCTTGCTAAGCAAATGTCCAAAACATGCATATTCCATATCCAAGCTCAAAGTGTTCCAAGTTTTGAAGTTAACTAGGGCAAACTAAGTTCTCATGCAAACTAGATGAAAAGATGAACTACATAAGTTTTTAATATGTTTTACAAACTTTAGAAAACAAACAAAACATAAACACAATAAAAGAAAAGAAAATAAAACACAAAACACAAAATAACAAAGTTTGATTCATGAAAAAGAAAAGAAAAGTTGAAAACAAACTCCCTGAAAGGAGGCTACCCCCTCCTCAAAATTTTGCTATCCATAGTAAATGATGATCTATTCCGGTTGAGGTGGTGGTGGAGGAAAACGCTGCCAAAAGTGATGGATAAAATGCTCAACTCTCCTATTTCCTTCTATGACCGTATCATGAAGCATATCCAATCTTCCTTGCATTTGATCGAGTCTAATTTGTTGAGCATCCATCCGGCCACTTAATTGATTAAATGGTGCTTCCCATTCCAGTGTTGTAGGCTTATTGAAGGGGGAAGGTATAGCTGTGGCAACATATTCCTCATCCACCTCCTCTTGCTGCTCCTCTTCAAACCGAATATTGTTCTCTCTTAAGTACTCCTCCCGAGTTTCCCAATGACCACGAGGCCTAGGAATCAGAACTTTCATCCTTTTCAGCATCCTATTATCAATATAAGGCAAATCTCCTTTAAGTGGTTCTCCATAAACCGGATGCTCAACTGCAGAAGCTAAAACAGTAGCTATCCATCCTATGGAAATATTATCAATGTGTCCTAGCATTTTCTGCAAGTCCTTAATTCGAATAGCTATAATGCCCGCTCCATTTATTGCTATTCCATCCATCATGCATCGGAAAACCATTGCTTGAGATACACTAATAGTGCTTGCATTCTTCAAATTGTTGTACATACTCTTTGCAAGAAAATGATGAATGATTCTTAATGCATGAGTCCTTAAAGCATGTACCTTGCATTGTCCTCCCACCCAAGGCTCATCTAATTCAAGATCCTTGATTCGTTCCCAATTCTCCAAAGGCGAAGTATCTTCCAATTCAGTAGGGGCATTTGGCACAAATCCAAGAATTTCAGAGAACTGACTAAAAGTTAAGGAATATCCTTTGTTACCCAAATTAAAACCGACTATGCCGTCCTCCACATCTCTCTTAAAGTAGCATTCAAAAGAGTATAAGAAATCCCGTGCCATATCTGGATATACTTTTGGTTTCTTTTCAATGAACTTCCCCCAGCCAATATTTTGGATCAATGGTTCTATCTCATGATCCCACAGATTTCCAGTCGGGATATTGAGGAACAAATGGCTTAAATATGTGGGCTGGACATAGGTGCATTTGCTGAAGTAGTCAAATTTATTAATCTTGGCCCTGTCCACATATGACGGAATGCGTACCCCGGAAGAACTTGGTACATCAGGATATTTGGTCCTTCGAGGTGCCACTACAAAGAAAGAAAAACACAATGTAAGTATCCACTCATAACCCAAAATAGACTAAGGTGTAAGCATAGGAAGCATGCATTGAATGAATTGAAACACTCTTGGGTGCAATGAGAAATGTGGATAGCATATGTGGAGATCAAAATGATAGGCATAAAAGACATTCAAAGGTTGAGCACAAAGACTATGTTAAACATAATGCCTATCATGCATGAATAACCCTATGAACCAATCTTTGAAGAGGTGAATTAAGTCATAACACATCCCTGCAAATCATAAACATGCTATCCAAGAGTGAAAGTTAAATGTTTTGAAAGAAAAACTCATTGAGGCATTTTATCAAGCATGTTATGAGCACAAATTTGAGCATTAATTTAAAGAGCATAACAAAGATTGTTTACTACCCTATTGCATACCAAGCATTTATAACATGCATATAATACTCATAATCATCCAAAAAAGCAAAAAGAATTAACATGCAACCAAAATGTTAAGTGCAAAGTAACCTAAAAACCAAACATTCATGAACATAAATAGCATAAAACACAACAATGGATGATAAGCAAACAATAATTAAGGAGTAATTAGAGTAAATACTTACTTGGAAGTGAGAATCACACCAAAATTGCAGCACAAAGTTGAGGTGGTGTGTGTGAGTTGTGAAAAACCTAAAATAATGAAGAAAATGTGGACAAGGAAGAGATTATGGGTAGGAGAGAGAGAAAAATAAAGAGAAAGCAAATGGAGATGGTGATGATCGGTGATGAGTGAAAATTCCGTGGTCACGGGTTGATCTTTGTGTTGGTGAGGCATGGGCACGGGTTAGAGGAAATAAAATAAAGATGAAGAAGAGAAGAAGTCGTGGAAGCTTTTATAAAAGGCAGAGGATTGGTGCGTGGCCACGTGAGGTTCATAAGGAGAACTACACGTGGTCACGTGTTGAGGAAAATAGGAGAGCAGCAGTTTTAGCCGTGGCCACGTGATTTTTCCTTTCTAAAACACGTGGTCACATGTTATATAGGAACTGGGTTAGTAAACAAAGACGTGGCCATGTGATGGCCAAGGGAAAGCCACACGTGGTCACGTGTTCATGTATTTTTCTGCCTCTCTTGCCTCGTTTTTTGAAACATATGCACACAAAACTCTTCCTTAAATGCAATTTTTCCATTTTAAGCTTTAAAAACACGAACTTTTTCCATTAAAAACAAGTCTTCTTTAAAAAAAAACTTGATTTACTCTCTCTTTTCATGAATCGAAACACACAAACACACAAAAATTCAAAAACACAAAAACTTAACTAAAACTTAACTGTAAAAAGGAAAGAGAGAAAAGAGAGAAAGATTAAAAGTTTTGAGTTTTTAAAGTCTCCAGCTAGACTTTCTAAACCATTTTTAAGTATCTTGAAGAACTATGGTTGCTTTAGCAACCTCTTGTTGTCCGATTTGGTACGGTTTAAGTTGATGACCATTGACTGTAAATTCACGTCCATCTTTTAAGCTTTTGATCGTCACTACACCAAAATTACTGCTTGATATCAGTTGATATGGTCCAAGCCACTTCGATTTTAGCTTTCCTGGAAATAAACGAAAACGACTATTATAAAGAAGCACTAACATTCCCGGAACAAAATCGTTTACCCTTAGATGCTTGTCATGCCATCGTTTGGTCTTTTCTTTATAAAGTGCAGCATTGTTATATGACCATTGTCGAATTTCATCGAGTTTATTGAGCTGCAATTTTCTCCTTTCTCCTGCATTTCTCAAATCAAAGTTAAGAAATTTGGTAGCCCAATATGCTTTATTTTCTAATTCGACTGGAAGGTGATATGCTTTTCCAAAAACAATTCTAAAGGGAGACATACCTATAGGAGTTTTGAATGCAGTTCGATAAGCCCATAAAGCCTCATCTAACCTAAGAGACCAATCTTTTCTAGAGTTATTTACTGTTTTTTCTAAGATTGATTTCAACTCCCTATTAGATACTTCCACTTGTCCATTGGCTTGAGGGTGGTATGGGGTTGTGATTTTGTGCTTAACACCAAATTTCTTAAGTAAGGTCTTAAATTGATGGTTGACAAAATGTTTGCCTCCATCACTTATAATAGCTCTAGGTGCTCCGAATCTAGTGAAAATATTCTTCATAATGAATTCCAGCACAATTTTTGCATCACATGTCCTAGTAGCTATTGCCTCTACCCATTTACTCACATAATCCACAGCTACCAAAATATACTCAAACCCAAATAAATTTGGAAAAGGTCCTATAAAATCAATGTCCTAGACATTAAAGATTTCCACTTCTAACACATTGTTCATAGGCATCTCATCTCTTTTGGATATATTCCCTACTCGTTGGCATCTATCACAAGTAGCTATCAAAGATCTTACATCCTCGAATAAAGTAGGCCAGAAAAAACCTGATTGGAGTATCTTTTAAACTGTCCTATTTGGTCCGTGATGACCTCCAACTTCACCTCCATGACATTGGTTCATGATAGCTTCTTGCTCCGATTCCAGTACACATCTTCTTAGTATTTGATCCGGGCATATCTTGATAAGGTATGGATCATCCCAAAGGTAATGCTTGGCATCCACTATGAGCTTTTTCTTTTGTTGCCAAGTAAATTCCTTAGGAAGATAGCCACCTACAAGAAAATTAGCTATATTAGCGTACCATGGAACTGAATTCTCACAAGTATAACAAGCACAAATATGTTCATCGAAAAATAAGTCAGAAATTTCTCCCTTTTCGATACTAGCATGATCCAATCTAGATAGATGGTTAGCTACAAAATTTTCTGCGCCTTTCTTATCTTTGATTTCAACATCAAATTCTTAAAGGAGTAACACCCATCAGATAAGTCTTGGTTTAGAATCCTTATTTGCAAAAAGATGTCTCAATGCGGCATGGTCCGACCACACCGTAACTTTGGATCCTAAAAGGTAAGACCTGAATTTCTCAAATGAAAAGACTATTGCCAAGAGTTCCTTCTCCGTAGTGGTGTAATTTACTTGGGCTCCAGTGAGTGTATGGCTTGCATAATAGATGGTGTAGAAAATCTTCTCCTTCCGTTGTCTTAAGACTGCTCCAACTGCATAATCACTTGCATCACACATAATTTCAAATGGTAAGCTCTAATCGGGTGATGCAATGACCGGTGCACTAACTAATTTTTGCTTTAATAGGTTAAAAGCCTGTAAACACTCAGCATTAAAATTCAATGCAGCATCTTTAAGCAATAAATTAGAAAGTGGTTTGGCAATTTTAGAAAAATCCTTAATAAACCGACGAAAAAACTCGGCATGACCAAAGAAACTCCTAATGCCCTTTACACTAGTTGGTAGAGGTAATTTCTCTATCACATCAACTTTTGCTTTGTCAACCTCAATGCCTTTTTCAGAAATTTTATGCCCTAAAACAATGCCTTCTCTAACCATGAAATGACATTTTTCCCAATTTAGCACAAGATTTGTTTCTTGGCACCTTTTCAAAACCAATGTTAGATTATGCAAACAAGATTCAAAATCATGACCATAAATAGTGAAATCATCCATGAAAACTTCCATAAATTTTTCAATAAAGTCATGAAATATGGCCATCATGCATCGTTGAAATGTGGCAGGTGCATTACAAAGACCAAAAGGCATTCTCCTATATGCAAATGTTCCATATGGACAAGTGAATGTGGTCTTTTCTTGGTCTTCCAGGGCTATAGGTATTTGAATATACCATGAATAGCCATCTAAGAAACAATAAAATTTATTTCCTGCTAATCTTTCTAACATTTGGTCAATAAAAGGCAATGAAAAATGGTCTTTTCTAGTGGCATTGTTTAACCTTCTATAGTCAATACATACCCTCCATCCCGTTACCGTGCGTGTAGGAATTAATTCATTATTTTCATTTATTACTACAATCATTCCCCCCTTTTTAGGCATACATTGAACAGGACTTACCCAATTACTATCAGAGATAGGATAGATAATACTTGCATCAAGTAGTTTCAATACCTCATTTTTCACTACCTCTTGCATAGTTGGATTGAGCCTTCGTTGAAGTTGCACCACCGGTTTAAAGTTGTCCTCCATGGGTATACGATGTGTACAATAGCTTATGGTAATCCCTTTTAAGTCGGATGTTGCCCAACCAATTGCTCCTTTATGCTTTTTGAGGACTCTAATGAGCATTTCTTCATTCAAATCTGTCAACAAAGATGAAATAATTACCGGATTAGCATTATCACTTAAAAATACATATTTCAAATGAGATGGAAGTGTTTTAAGTTCAGAATCTCCCTTAGGAGGAGATGGTTCATCCTCCATTTCATTATCTTCACTATGCTCTTATTCCAGAATTTGTATCAACTTTTTCACCTTTGTATCCAACTCTTCCATTTTCCTTGGATGCATCAAGCAACTTTGAAGCTCATCTTTGAGAATGATTTCCTCTTGCTTTGTGTTGGTACATTCTTGAACCTCATCAATAAAGTAAATAGATTCTTTAAAATCATACGAGGGGTGTTTTAGAATTTTATTAACATTAAAAACCATTTCCTCCTCGTTAAATCTTAAAGTAACCATTTGTCCATGAACATTGATTAATACTCTTGCTGTGTTCAAGAATGGCCTCCCCACAATTAATGGCACTTTTTTATCTTCTTCCATGTCCATCACCACGAAATCAACCGGAAATATGAAATTTCCTACTTTTACCAATAGGTCCTCGATGATTCCTTTTGGCTTCTTCACCGATCTATTTGCCAATTGAAGCGTCATTCGGGTTTCCTTTAAATCACCTAGATTCAATTTCCTGCAAGTTGAATAAGGCATCAAATTAATACTAGCACCCAAATCACATAAAGCATTTCTAATAAAATTACCTCTTAATTCACAAGGTAATGTAAAACTACCTGGATCTTTTAATTTTTCAGGAATTTTATTAGTTAATATGGCACTACAATTACCGGACAATTGAACCGTTCCTATGCCTTCTAGCTTTTTCTTATTAGTGCATAATTTTTTCATAAATTTAGCATATTTAGGCATGTGTAATAAAGCTTCAGCAAATGGTAAGTTTATGTGTAGCTTCTTAAACATGTCCAAAAATCTACTCAATTGTTCATTTTGTTTCTCTTTTCTAGAACAGGAAATGGTAATTTAGATTCATCAATAACAGTAAAAACAAGTTTGTCCTTACCTTTACCCTTCTCGAATGTAGGAGATACGTTTTCAGTATTTTTTGAGTTAGAATTACTTATCTCCATTGTCGGTTCCACCTTTGAGGAAGAATTCTTACCATGTTCATTATTCTCTAACTCTTTCCCACTCCTTAAAGTGATTGCTTTGGCTTTCTCTTTTGGATTTCGGTCTACATTGGATGGAAATGTCCCTTAAGCATAGTTTGATAAAGAACTAGCAAGTTGCCCCATTTGGTTTTCTAGGTTCCTAATGGATGCCTCTTGGTTTCTCACCCAAATATCTTGCGATTTCCATCTAGCATCTTGACTAGCTAAAATTGAGTTTTGGGAAGCCATGAAATTTGCAATCATTTCTTCAATATTAGATTTCTTTTCTTGAGGAGGGGGAGGTTGAGCTTTTTGAAAACCGAGTGGTTGGTGGTATGCTTGTGATGGGTATTGATTTAGGTAGTGAGGTGGAACTTGGTTTTGGTATGGAAGTTGACTATTGTGAGGTTGATTATGATTAAATTGGGGTCTAGGATTAGGGTTAGAAGAAGAACCTTGATTACCTTCCCTCTATGAAAAATTTGGATGGCTTTTCCTTCCTGCATTGTAAGTGTTGCTATATGGGTTCAAGGCATTGACTTCTTCTACCATATTTTCAGCATTCTTCATTCCCAAAGGTCTTTGAGTTCCTGCATAAGAATCAACTTCATTAGATAACATAGAAACATTTTTAGCTTTAAGCTCATTTATTTCTTTTAAGTACCTTTTTTCCATTAATTCTAATTGAGCTTTTAGCATGGCTATGTCATCAATATTATGAACTCCCTGTTTCTTTCGAGTTGCTTTAGAGGTTGCCCATTGAGCATCATTGGTGGCCATCTCATCAAGGAGTAAAAATTCATCCTCGGGAATTTGATTCATGAAACTTCCATTTGAAGTTGCATCTAACAAAGATCTTATTGATTGATGGGCACCTACATAGAAAATATGCATTAATTGAAAAATAGGAACTTCATGATGTGGACAACTCTTTAAAAGTCTCCTAAATCTTTCCCATGCTTCATGGAATGGTTCTTCATAAAATTGCTAGAAGTCACTAATTTCTTTCCTAATGAGGGCAGTCTTAGTAGGTGGGAAGAACATGCAAAGAAATTTTTCTTGCATTTTTTGCCAAGAATGGATGGATTGATTTGGTAGAATTTGTAGCCAATGTTGGATTTTAACTGTTACATGCATCACATACATGAGCGGAATTTTAAAATTTTTTAACCATTAGATCTGATCTTGCCATGAATACACAATATAACTATATGAGAATAAGAAAAATCGCCTTTGATTTTTGTTGAACAGTTGATTTTACTTCGCATCAGGTTGTCGCAAACCACAGTGTCCAAAATCGAACACCTCCAATGAGTAATCCACACTAGAGAGGGGTAAATTGAACCAACAAATTGGTGTTTAACTAGGGCTGGCCGAAATTCCCAAGAGCTAGCTTAGGAGTTGGCGCAAAAGGGAGAGAGAGATTAAGAGAAAAGACTTTCTTTTTATTTTAATCACTTAACTCTAATTCTCATTAGTTGGCTTTTTATAGTTAGGTTAAAATTACAACTCCTTAATGAGATTGGGCTCTTTAAAATTGCTGGCGAATTATTAATTGGGCCTCTGGAATTAATTATAATCATTTGGGCTTAATTAAATCCAATTTAAAACTTTTCATAAAAGTCTATGCACAAAACCCACAAACTAGGCCCTTTGTGCAACTAATTAGATTTAAATACCCAAATGGATTCCAAATCCAACCAAATTAAATATGTGGGTTCCATAACACTTATGTAACATATATAAATTAATTTGGTCCATTAAATAGGCCATTAAGGCCTTCTATTATAAGGTAGGCGTGTGGCCCTTACAGAAGGGCTTCCGCCAACTGCTTCATTCCTCTGGCCCTTAATAATTGCTCCAATGGACTTATTAATTATTATACCAGTCCTATAAAACTTATAGTAGTCCTAAAACACTTATAAGACAATAATAATTAATCATGAAATACATTATTTCAATTAGGTCCAATTTTGCAGAACATTTCTCAAAAGTTTCGCGGACAATTTTATTTGATCATAATTAATTAAACTCTTTAATTAATTATTATCATATTCTCTTCTCTACCTTTATAATAAAATCAAATATTATTATCCCTATCATTTTACCATTTTGCCCTTTTCTCTATATGTGTGTGACCTATTGGATTCCTGTCCATGTTGGCAGTATAATAAGTAATTGTTAGTTCTATTCAAAACTCACAAGATTTAAACTCCTTTAAATCATCTTATAAATCCCTATTGATAATTTTGATACATCATTATACAAGTCATGATTGGCCTCTAGCTAGGCATCATGACTACCCAAATGTCAGGAAAGTCATGTGGTTTGACTGTACCCTTCCATAGAAACAGTTATCGTGTAATTACTCCTTTCACTACTCTTATCTCAATTAGATTCTAAGTATGGATTTCTGTCAACTCATATAAATCTAATTATGTATGTTCTATTAATTTAACCATTGTTCCTAAAATGCCCTTCATGGATCTCCATCCATCTCGGCATATTACTCTGGCCAGAGATTCTCTGAACAAGGCAATTATAGAATCATGCGAGATAACTTCCCTTGTTAAATCTGGGATGGTGAATCCTTTCTCAATCACTCAACTATCTTCAAGTAGGTCATGATATACCCAATCTCTTAACTATGTTTACTCCCAGTTGGAAGTAATCAGTTGTGGAGTCAAAGTATACCACTTGCTACTTAAGATAACTTTGGTGGTCTCAAGTCTGAGGATACTTGCACATCTGCTATGAAGAGATTCCTCACTGACATAGATTTAATATCCATGTGAGGATTCTCTTTGTAGGTCTCCAATGAACTTGTTCTTCTAACAAGCATCCATATGTTAGCTTTGATTATCTTCCATAATCACAGTTATGAGAACCACTGCTTGAACCATTAAAGAAGCATAATATATGCTAGTCAGTCCAAATTAACAATGTCCTATCTTGTTAATTCTTTGACTAGGGATATTTAGATATTAACACATTTGCATGCAATAGACATCTCACACCATGAACACCTTCATGATTGCCTTTGCACTGTGTTTATAATATCTAGGACTTTATTTATTAACTTAAGATTTAGAAACTCATGTATTCAAACATAGCATTAATAAATGAATGATGCCTTTTATTAAGAATATAAATTTCATACATATGAAAAATAACCCTATTACATGGGCTCTAGTGTTGGAATTTAACGGTTACATGCATCACATACATGAGTGGAATTTTAAAATTTATTAACCATTAGATCTGATCTTGCCATGAATACACAATATAACTATATGAGAATAAGAAAAATCACCTTTGATTTTTGTTGAACAGTTGATTTTACTTCGCACTGTGTTGTCGCAAACCACAGTGTCCAAAATCGAACACCTCCAATGAGTAATCCACACTAGAGAGGGGTAAATTGAACCAAAAAATTGGTGTTCAACTAGGGCTGGCCGAAATTCCAAGAAGCTAGCTTGGAGTTGGCGCAAAAAGGAGAGAGAGAATAGAGAAAAAGACTTTCCTTTTGTTTTAATCACTTAACCCTAATTCTCATTAGTTGGCCTTTTATATTTAGGTTAAAATTCCAACTCCTTAATGAGATTGGGCTCTTTAAAATTGCTAGAGAATTATTAATTGGGCCACTGGAATTAATTATAATCATTTGGGCTTAATTAAATCCAATTTAATCCTTTTCATAAAAGTCTATGCACAAAATCCACAAACTAGGCCCTTTGTGCATCTAATTGAATTTAAATACCCAAATGGATTCCAAATCCAACCAAATTAAATATGTGAGTTCCATAACACTTATGTAACATATATAAATTAATTTGGTCCAAGAAAAATCCCTCTAAGCCCTTCTGTATGGAGTTGGCATGTGGCCCTCTTCTGAAGGGCTTCCTCCAACTTCTTCATTCCTTTGGCCCTTTATAATTTCTCCAATGGACCTATTAATTATTATATCAGTCCTATAACACTTATAGTAGTCTTATAACACTTATAAGATAATAATAATTAATCATAAAATACATTATTTCAATTAGGTTCAATTTTGTAGAACATTTCTCAAAAGTTCCGCGGACAATTTTATTTGATCATAATTAATTAAACTCTTTAATTAATTATTATCTTATTCACTTCTCTACCTTCATAATAATATCAAATATTATTATCCTTGTTATTTTACCATTTTACCCTTTTCTCTATATGTTTATGACTTATTGGGTTCCTGTCCATGTTGGCAGTATAATATGTAATTGTGAGTTCTATTCAAAACTCACATCATTTAAACTCCTTTAAATCATCTTATCAATCCCTATTGATACTTTTGATACATCATTATACAAGTCATGATTGGCCTTAAGCTAGGCATCATGACTACCCAAATGTCAAGAAAGTCATGTGGTTTGACTGTACCCTTCCATAGAAACAGTTACCGTGCAATTACTCCTTTTACCACTCTTATCTCAATTACATTATGAGTATGGATTTCTGTCAACTCATATAAATCTAATTATGTATGTTCTATTAATTTAACCATTGTTCCTAAAATGCCCTTCATGGATCTCCATCCATCTCGGCATATTACTCTAGCTAGAGATTCTCTGAACAAGGCAATTATAGAATCATGCGAGATAACTTCCCTTGTTAAATCTGGGATGGTGAATCCTTTGTCAATCACTCAACTATCTTCAAGTAGGTCATGATATACCCAATCTCCTAACTGTGTTCACTCCCAGTTGGAAGTAATCAGTTATGGAGTCAAAGTATACCACTTGCTACTTAAGATAACTTTGGTGATCTCAAGTCTAAGGATACTTGCACAACCGCTATGAAGAGATTCCTCACTGACATGGATTTAATATCCATGTGAGGATTCTCTTTGCAGGTCTCCAATGAACTTGTTCTTCTAACAAGCATCCATATGTTAGCTTTGATTATCTTCCATAATAACAGTTATGAGAACCACTGCTTGAACCATTTAAGAAGCATAACATGTGCTAGTCTGTCCGAATTAACAATGTCCTATCTTGTTAATTCTATGACTAGGGATATTTAGGTATTAACACAATTGCATGCAATAGACATCTCACATCATGAACACCTTCATGATTGCCTTTGCACTGTGTTTATAATATCTAGGACTTCATTTATTAATTTAAGATTTACAAACTCATGTATTCAAACATAGCATTAATAAATGAATGATGCCTTTTATTAAGAATATAAATTTCATACATATGAAAAACATCCCTATTACATGGGCTCTAGGGTATACTCTCTAACAATCTCCCACTTGCACTAAAGCCAATCACTCATATGTCTCAGACCCATGCTTTTTATATGGTGATCATGCTTAATCTGGGAAAGTGCTTTAGTAAGGGGATCCGCCACATTGACATATGTGGGAACCCTTTCTATTTTCTCATCATTTTTAGCTACTATTTCCCTTATGAGATGGTAACGTCTGAGAATATGCTTGGATCGCTGATGGGACCGTGGTTCCTTTGCTTGCGCAATGGCTCTATTGTTGTCACAATATAAAGGAATCGGATCAACAATGCTAGGCACCACTCCTAGTTCGGTTATGAACTTTTTGATCCAGACTGCTTCTTTGGCTGCTTCTGAAGCAGTAATGTACTCAGCTTTCGTCGTGGAATCAGCAGTTGTTTCTTGTTTGGAACTTTTCCAACTAACTGCTCCTCCTCCCATTATGAACACATAACTAGATTGTGATTTACAATCATCTTTGTCAGATTGGAAGCTAGCATCTGTATACCCATTTACTTCCAAACTGCCCTCTCCATATACCAAGAATATATCCTTAGTCCTTCTCAAGTACTTAAGAATATTCTTGACAGCTGCCCAGTGTTCCTCTCCAAAATTGGATTGGAATCTGCTTGTGACACTCAAAGCAAATGCTACATCTGGATGTGTACATAACATAGCATACATGATAGAACCAATTGCAGATGCATACGGTATTCTATTCATGCTCTCTCTATCATCTAGTGTCTATGGACACATAGACTTAGAAAGGTATTTCCCATGCACCATGGGTATAAACCCTTTCTTAGAGAGATCCATATTGAACCTCTTCAATACTTTATCTATATATGTACTCTTAGAAAGACCTAGCAACCTATTGGATCTTTCTCTATAGATCCTTATTCCCAGAATATAGGATGCTTCTCCAAGGTCTTTCATTGAGAATTGCTTGGATAACCATATTTTAATAGATTGGAGAAGAGAAATGTCATTTCCCATGAAAAATATGTCATCTACATATAGAACTAGGAAGACAATTGCACTCCCACTGACCCTTTTATACACACAAGGTTCATCTTCATTCTGTGAGAAACCAAACTCTTTGATTGTCTCATTGAATCGTATGTTCTAGCTCCTAGAGGCATGCTTCAATCCATAAATGGATCTTTGAAGCTTTTATACCTTTTCGCCATTTTCTGATGTGAATCCTTCTGGTTGTGTCATATACACATCCTCGATAAGATTTCCATTAAGGAAAGCTATCTTCACATCCAATTGCCAAATCTCATAATCATAATGAGCTGCAATGGCTAAAAGTATTCTTATAGACTTAAGCATCGCTACAGGAGAAAAAGTTTCATCATAGTCAATACCTTCTTTTCGACGATAACCTTTTGCTACTAAGTGAGCTTTATAGGTAACTATATTACCTTCCATGTCAGTCTTCTTTTTGAAGACCCATTTGCACCCTATGGGTTTTATCCCTTCAGGTGGTTGAGTTATAGTCCATACTTTGTTCTCATACATAGAGTCCATTTCAGACTGCATAGCCTTAAGCCATAAATCATGTTTTGAACTATTCAAAACTTCTTGATAGCTTGTAGGCTCATTGTCCTCTACTACAGTTATGCCTCTATCGAATCAATGTGAAATCCATATCTCACAGGGATAGAACGCATCCTAGTAGATCTTCTAGGATTTTGTGTATAATCAGGTTCAACTGTAATCTCATCATTATGAAATTTAGTTTCGGGTTCAATTGGTTGATCATCTTCTATTTGTGGGTCTTGAACTTCACCAAGTTCAATTTTACTCCCACTGTCCTCTCGTAGGAGAAATTCTCTTTCCAAGAAGACAGCATGCTTTGAAACAAACACCTTTTGTTCTAAGCGATGATAGAAATAATATCCAAACATTTCTTTTGGATATCCTATAAATAAACATTTGTCAGACTTAACATCCAGTTTGTCTGACATTGTCCTCTTCACATAAGTAGGACAACCCCATACTTTCATATGGGAAAGCGTGGGTTTCTTGTTATTCCACATCTCGTATGGAGTAACATCAATCGATTTACTAGGAACTCTGTTTAACACATAAACAACAGTTTCTAGTGCATATCCCCAAAAGGACTTAGGCATGTCCGCTCGGCTCATCATTGATCGAACCATATCTAATAGTGTTCGATTCCTCCTTTTAGATACACCATTGTGTTGTGGTGTATATGGAGGAGTCCATTGAGATAAAATCCCATTATCTCTAAGATAATCCTGAAACTCTTGACTTAAGTATTCTCCACCTGGATTTGATCTAAGTGTTTTAATACTTTTTCCAAGTTGTTTCTCTACTTCATTTCTGAATTCTTTGAACTTTTCAAATGCTTCAGACTTATATTTAATTAGATAGATGTATCTAAACCTGGAATAATCATCTATGAAAGTAATGAAGTAGGAGTAATCTCCTCTGGCATGTGTAGTCATTGGACCACATACATCTGAATGTATTAAGTCCAAAACCATTTTATCTCGTTCTCCTTTACCAATAAAGGGAGCTTTTGTCATTTTTCCCAATAAACAAGATTCGCTTGTATCAAATGATTCATAATCAAATGATCCCACATCACCTGACTTGTGCAATTTGGTCATGCATTTTTCATTTATATGGCTTAAACGACAATGCCATAAGTATGACGTATTTAGATTATCATGTTTCATTCTCTTGGTATCCACATTATGTACTTCTTTAATTAAATCAAGAACAAATATACCATTCTCAATGATAGCTTTTGCATAAAATATATTGTTCTTAAAAATGTAACAACATTTGTCCTTTAAAGAAATATCATAATCGTTCATCAAACAACTGAAAGAAATAATACTTTTGGACAAAGCTGGAACATAATAACAATTATCTAATTCCAGTACTGATCCACTAGGAAAAGGCAAATAGTAAGTCCCCACAACTGTTGTAGAGATGTTCTGTCTAGTAGCTGACTGCAAACATATCTCTACCTTTCCAACTCTTCTAAAGCTTCTAAGCCCCTATAGATCATTACATAAATGAGATCCACATCCGGTATCTAATACCCAAGATTGTTTTAAAGCAATAGAATAAGTATTAATTTCAATCATATGAATACCTGAAGTAGAAGCATCAACTTGCTTCTTCTCCTTGAGAGAATCTAGATAGGCCTTGCAGTTATGCTTCCAATGACCATCCTTTCCATAATGGAAGCAAGTTCCTTTGGGAATCTCTTTCTTGGCAACCTTCTTCTTGGAGATCCCACCATTCTTTGGCTGTGCCTTGGTTATCTTCTTCTTCTTCTTCTGCTTCTTGCCTTTAGCAGAAGTGACAACCATGACACTTTTTGGATCCTCTTTAAATGATCCATCAGCTATCTTGAGCATATTGATTAACTCAGGAATGGATACTTGGATCTTGTTCATGTTGAAGTTAAGCACAAAAGGTGCATAACTTAGAGCCAACGAGTACAAGATTAAATCTATGTATAGATCATTATACATAACATAGCCAAGTCTACTCAAATGCTCAATATACCCATACATCTTCAATGCATGAGTAGCAGCTGAAGTGCCTTCCACCATTTTGCAGCTAAATAGAGCTCGAGCAATCTCATATTGCTCAGTTCTAGCCTGAGAAGAAAAAAGCTCCTCTAGATGCAAAACGATGGTTCTAGCATCCATCATTTCATGTTGCTTCTGAAGCTCCGAGGACATAGCACCCAGCATCAGACATGCTGCTGCTTCACTATCCTCCATGTATTTTCGATAAATGCCTTTGATCTCATCAATGGCATCATCTGATGGAAGTGGTGGTGGATCTTTATCTAAGACATAGTGGATCTTTTCAGCTTTGAGAACAATTCTCACTTGCTTGATCCAATCAGAATAGTTATTGCCAACCAGCTTGTTATCCAAGATTGATCATATATTAATGTTTGATGTGCTCATGATGATGACCTAGATGTGAAAAAGAAAAGATATGAGAGTATGTTCATATATATATGTATGCATTAATAAGGTCTTTAATTAATCCATTTACTCCCACTATTTTATTGCGAATTAATAGCCCTCACTATATAATCCAAGAAAACCCGATGGTTTTCTTAGTGGGCCAATATCCAATCCTTGATATGTAATTTGACCTTGACTGTGGTCAACAAGCCAAATTCCATACCCTTGAAAGGTAGGTATCTCTATACCAATTGTGTCTTTACACAACTATTGGATCATTAGGTTATCAACTCTTGATGCATGCATATCATATATGCATTCCCTAATCTTGCCTCTAGAACCATTAGCCTTGACTGTGGTCAACAAACTAATGAGCTAGCTAAGATGACCCATTTAATTAGATTTGAACATATTCGATATAATGTGAGCTTGACTGTGGTCAATAACCCACACTATAAAGAACCCTGGTTCTCCTCAAAATAATTGAAGTCTTATATACCTTAGTATTTGTTTGAGGGTTTTAGTTAATTAAGTCTCATCATACATGGTTGGCATACATTGTTATGCATCCTATATCTATCACATAAATATAAGCATACAAATATGGTATAGTTATGGACTTCACTACATTGATTTCCCCGAGCCAAGAGGGAAATCAAAAGGTCACACCTAGGTAGTATGCATGATTCAAACAAGAAAATAATTACATTATCTTCAAGCTTGTTTGATCTCCATCCGGCCCATCTTGCTGCTTGATATTGGTCTCCATCTCTATTTCTAATTCTAATCTAAGTAATCTAATTACATATTACAATTTGAAATGAAATACAAACCAAAAACAAATGGCCGGGACATGAAAGTCCTCATTAGGCCAAAACATGCATTATGCTCAATCACATTGGGCTTTGTCCATAACTAACCATCATGCCAATCATACACCCTTATATGCCTCTCTAATGCATAAAGAAATGGATTACTAACTTTGTTTCAACCTTTGAAACTATATTTTGTGTTATTTTAATGATGTGATCAAATTAGGAAACTTTTTCCATTTTGGAAACTTTCATTTTAGGAAACCTTTTTGCATGCATGTGTTCTTGTCTTAATAATCAATCAATTTGATTATTAATTAATTATAAATTGATTATTTAATTAATTAATCATATTAAATAATTAAAAGAATCAATTTTGGGCTTAAAACAAATGTAGGCTGAAACCCACAGAAGAAAAACCCTAATTGTGTTCACACACAAACTAGTTTTGTGTCTTTTGGACCATTTGGGCCTTTTGGAATGAGCCAAGCCCACTCCAGCCCTTAAAACCCATTAATAAACTTAATTAATGTTTATAATGTTTAATTTAAATCAGCTCCTTGGGCCCACCAAGTCATTCACTAATTTAAACCAAGTCCGTAAACATAATTAAGCCCATTAAGTGGTTTTAATAAATTAAAATTAATCAAATTAATTTAAGGCCCATTTTAATTAATCCAATTAATTAAAAACACTTTAATATATCATATATATATCAGATTTAGAAGATCAAAAGTCGTTCTAACCAAGAACACATCAAGAACACACGAAGAACACCAATTTATCGAACTTTTTGACTAAACTAGTTTTCATGCAAAACTTGTTCGATTTTCATTCCTTTCGATCCTACGGCTTAATATCACATATTAAACACATAAAATATCATCTAAATGATTTTTAAATGGATCCATAAGAAATTAAATTAGAACAGCCCCTACATCACCTAGGGTTTCACGCCAAACCATAATGGGTTTCACGCCAAACCCTAATCACAATCATTCAAAAATTTCGTTTTTGTTTCCAACAAATTTATTTGATCACACATACAACCAGAAATCAATATTTCTCATTCATGAACAATCAAATCTAATATTTTAAAGTTCATGAAATAAATAACTCAAAACAAAACAAAACTTATTCTGCAGAAAAATATAGAATTGTATATCCATGCCAAAACCGTGGCTCTGATACCATGTTGGAATTTAACTGTTACATGCATGACATACATGAAAAAAATTTTAAAATTTTTTAACCATTAGATCTGATCTTGCCATGAATACACAATATAACTATATGAGAATAAGAAAAATCACCTTTGATTTTTGTTGAACAGTTGATTTTACTTCGCACCGGGTTGTCGCAAACCACAGTGTCTAAAATCGAACACCTCCAAAGAGTAATCCACACTAGAGAGGGGTAAATTGAACCAAAAAATTGGCGTTTAACTAGGGCTGGCCGAAATTCCAAGAAGCTAGCTTGGAGTTGGCGCAAAAAGGAGAGAGAGAATAGAGAAAAAGACTTTCCTTTTGTTTTAATCACTTAACCCTAATTCTCATTAGTTGGCCTTTTATAGTTAGGTTAAAATTACAACTCCTTAATGAGATTGGGCTCTTTAAAATTGCTGGAGAATTATTAATTGGGCCTCTGGAATTAATTATAATCATTTGGGCTTAATTAAATCCAATTTAATCCTTTTCATAAAAGTCTATGCACAAAATCCACAAACTAGGCCCTTTGTGCATCTAATTGAATTTAAATACCCAAATGGATTCCAAATCAAACCAAATTAAATATGTGAGTTCTATAACACTTATGTAACATATATAAATTAATTTGGTCCAAGAAAAAGCCCTCTAAGCCCTTCTGTAAGGAGTTGGCATGTGGCCCTCTTTTGGAGGGCTTCCTCCAACTTCTTCATTCCTTTGGCCCTTTATAATTTCTCCAATGGACCTATTAATTATTATATCAGTCCTATAACACTTATAGTAGTCTTATAACACTTATAAGATAATAATAATTAATCATAAAATACATTATTTTAATTAGGTCCAATTTTGCAGAACATTTCTCAAAAGTTTCGCGGACAATTTTATTTGATCATAATTAATTGAACTCTTTAATTAATTATTGTCTTATTCACTTCTCTACCTTCATAATAATATCAAATATTATTATCCTTGTTATTTTACCATTTTACCCTTTTCTCTATATGTGTGTGACCTATTGGGTTCCTGTACATGTTGGCAGTATAATATGTAATTGTGAGTTCTATTCAAAACTCACATGATTTAAACTCATTTAAATCATCTTATCAATCCCTATTGATACTTTTGATACATCATTATACAAGTCATGATTGGCCTCTAGCTAGGCATCATGACTACCCAAATGTCAGGAAAGTCATGTGGTTTGACTGTACCCTTCCATAGAAACAGTTACCGTGCAATTACTCCTTTCACCACTCTTATCTCAATTAATTTATGAGTATGGATTTCTATCAACTCATATAAATCTAATTATGTATGTTCTATTAATTTAACCATTGTTCCTAAAATGCCCTTCATGGATCTCCATCCATCTCGGCATATTACTCTGGCTAGAGATTCTCTGAACAAGGCAATTATAGAATCATGCGAGATAACTTCCCTTGTTATATCTGGGATGGTGAATCCTTTGTCAATCACTCAACTATCTTTAAGTAGGTCATGATATACCCAATCTCCTAACTATGTTCACTCCCAGTTGGAAGTAATCGGTTATGGAGTCAAAGTATACCACTTGCTACTTAAGATAACTTTGGTGATCTCAAGTCTAAGGATACTTGCACAACCGCTATGAAGAGATTCCTCACTGACATAGATTTAGTATCGATGTGAGGATTCTCTTTGCAGGTCTCCAATGAACTTGTTCTTCTAACAAGCATCCATATGTTAGCTTTGATTATCTTCCATAATCACAGTTATGAGAACCATTGCTTGAACCATTCAAGAAGCATAACATGTTCTAGTCTGTCCGAATTAACAATGTCCTATCTTGTTAATTCTATGACTAGGGATATTTAAATATTAACACATTTGCATGCAATAGACATCTCACATCATGAACACCTTTATGATTGCCTTTGCACTGTGTTTATAATATCTAGGACTTCATTTATTAATTTAAGATTTACAAACTCATGTATTCAAACATAGCATTAATAAATGAATGATGCCTTTTATTAAGAATATAAATTTCATACATATGAAAAACATCCCTATTACATGGGCTCTAGGGCATACTCTCTAACATCTAGGGCATACTCTCTAACAACCAATCCCTAGCTTTTCCTATGAGTGTAAATGGAAAGAGTTTCAACCTAATTGCATCAGTCGATACATTAGGAATTTTCACTGTGTCACTCACTTCTAAGAACATATCTAAATGTTGTGCAGGATCCTCTATGTCCGAACCCGAAAATTGGTTTCTTTGTACCATAGTGATGGTAGCAGGTTTAATCTCAAAGGGTTGGTGGTGAGGAATTCTAATAGTTCTATGTTCTTCATTTCACCTAAGGATAGCATAATCCCTAATGGTTCTAGGTCTATACCCATTCCCGGGAGCTTGGTGGGGTATGTGTTGCTCTTCAATCCTAGGTGGCAGATCATTCATAGGTTGTTCTATTTCTGGGTCATTCATGTTGCCTCTTAACCTTTTAATCCTATGGAATATCCTTTCAATTTCAGGGTCTAATGGTAGGATAGGGTTTTCTCTCACCATAAACCACTAGTCACCCAAAAAGAAAATAAGAAAATAGATGAAGAAGAGAAGAAAAACACACAAAAATAACCTTAAAATCAAAATAAATAAACAAACGCCAATGTTTCCCCGGCAACGGCGCCAAAAACTTGACCGGGTTCTAGCAAGTGTACTAGATCGGCTAGTAATGTAGGAAAATAAGATTATGACCCAAAATATCGAACCCAAGGGAGACTTGTGCTTGTATGTGCTATTGTAATTTTAAAGCCAATTTTCATGTGCAAAAGAGAGAAGAGAAATCCCAAATTTATGATGAGTGAAGAACTAAAACTAAAAAATAATAATTTAAAAATAAATTAAAACAATTAAAAAACTTAAAGTGAAGGAGAAATCTATTGAAGCAAGTAAATTGAATGAGTTAAAAATCAATATTAAAGACAACTTTCACTAAAGGACTATCCACCTTAACAAGTATTGCTATGACTTAAATAAAAGAAAACATGCAAGTGATTATGGAGAATTCAGTTTAATAAAACCAGATAACTTTATTCAAGATTACCAATCCAAGCATCAAATTTTCTTATTCAAATAAACTTAACACTTAGCATAAAGAACTGAATTAAGTTTTCTAGATGTCTATTAAAGCCTTTCTTAAGAGATTTAACTTTCACCTATTCTTGGTTACTCTTTTCTTAATCTCAACCTACTCAAATCAACACACAATTATAGCTTATTCAGATTATAATTATGGATTAATCCAACTAAATTAACCTAAGAGCATGCAAGTCATTATTCAACTTAAACCAATTAATTAACCAATGCTTAATCAAGTTAATAATAAACTTAAAATTGAGAAAAGACAAGATTATGTTTAAGAACCAAGAAATAATCAACTTGTATTTAAATTGAAGAACAACTTAAGTCATAACAATACAAGTTTAAGGATTCAAGTATCCTTTAGCAAAAGTTAAAGAAAACTACTCACAAACTATTCTTAAAATTAAAACAACATTTTGAAGAAAATAGTAAACAAAGAACGTAAAAAAACAACTAAGAAAACAAAGCTTAATTCTAAGGATTGATTTTCTTCTTCTGTGCTTTGGACTGCTATTTATAGGCAAAATTATAGTAGACTCCTTGTTAAACTCTAGTCACAGAATAGGAATCAAATTCTGCTAAAACAGGAAGCTCGAAAATCCTTCGTGATGTGGGAAAACTAGATCACGTGGTTACACCCCTCAATATGCCTTCTCTACATGTGACCATGGCTCCATTTGTTCTTCCTCCACACGTGGCCACGTGTGGTCCTTCACTGGAATCCACGTGGTCACGTGGTCTTCACTTTGTTTCTTCAATTCTCATCACATGGCCACGGTTCCTCACAAAAACTTCTTCACGTGGCCACGTGTCTTATGCTTCAATGTTTTCACGTGGTCACGTCTCAAGGCTCTGGACTGGAAACTCATTTTCTCGCCTAAATTCTTCATATTTGCACTTATGGCCCTAAACTTTGCACTTTTTACACTTTAAGCCCTTTTATATGAATTTTACCCTGAAAATCACACAAAACACAGAATTAACCTCAAAAACATAAATATTAACAAATTAACTCTAATTTAACCTAAATAAAACCAAAATAACTAAATAACACAACTAAAAACATATCAAAAACTATATATTATTCACACTTATCAGTGCACATTGATTGGTTCGGGTTAAGTCATCTTAGTTTAAATACTTAGTTTGTTTGCAAACTTTTTATACAGGCTAGCTTGATAAATATTTAGCCAACATGCTGCCAAAATTTGAGCAAAACTTAGTAAAATTTAAATTGCTAAATTTAACTTGTCATAGCTAATATGTCCTTTCATTAGTAGTTAATTTTGGCATGTTAATTGCTTTATAAATATATTTAATCCAATCAATGAATCTTAAATGCTAAAATAGTCTAGTTACATCATAGCATAATACGAATGATGAATTAACTATTATTCCATGTTTATCCAAATGCCTTTAAGCAGATGACCACAGCCACCACTAATACACAGCCACTAGAGTGGATGACAGCTAAGCAGACTAAGTGGTACAAAGCCATTAGTGACATGCATATTCAACCTAGTTGATTCATAAGATATCACTTCCTTAAGAGTATGGAGATTTTGGATAAGGCCTAAAATTTATTAGACCATGCTGGTTGGCTTGATTTTAACACCTTTGCATTTGCCATGTATCTTGAGATGGTTAAGTAGCTCTTAGCCACATTTTAGTATCAAGGATTTTAGCCACCTAAAATAAAGCACAAGCTTGTTACTTTTAGAGTATTGCATAGATCCTTTAGCCTGATATAAAGACATGTTGCTATGGCTTTCTAGCTGCCAGTCGGTGATAACATTATCACTATTAGGAGATCGGCTAATCTAGAGTAGTGGGCTACTATTTTTGGCCCGGTTCACCATATGACCCTACCTTAGTAGGCTACCATGTTATCTTCATTGGTCTTATGCTACCTTTAGAGAGTTATATCATGCTCACATATAGGGCATCCTGACAGTCCAAGGTCGCTCAATGTGGTGGATATTTAGAGCTTATGGATTATGTGCACAGGACACCACTTAGACATTAGCTATGACATCCTCAATAATATTAGCAAAGTGGCTTAGAAGCTACTATAGTGATAAGTGATGTGATTGCCTGACTCTTATTAGCTTTCAAAGTGGTAAAGTAAGAGATTGGTCATTATGTAGATGGTAGTGTAGTGGTTAGCTTTAAAACAACCCTCAATATATAGATGGTCATTCGAGTAAGGTGAGCTCCAGTTGGTTATAGGATGCTTTCACTGGAGGAGATGGATTAGACACATATATAGGTGATAACCTATAGCAGGGTTAGATGAGGACTAGCTTGTATAAAGACCACTTGATGATTATCCTTTGCCCCATTCACCTCACTCAATAGGGGCTCCAAATTTGCCAACAGGAGATACACAACCATAGCCTACGCCACCTTAAAGTTCTAAAAGACTTTGGGTGCCATCCTTATGCAAGACTCATAGGTTTCGACCACATGGTGATCCAGGCGCTTCTTCTTCTAGAAGACCTATGTCACCCCTTCTAGGTTTTATGACATCAACTTTGATAACTCCAATTTAGTGTTAGTTTTCTCTATGTTTTGCCTTTAATTTTTACATGTTTTAGTGTGTTTTTGGTGTTTTTAGTGTTTAGTGTGTTAAAATTATTTCTCTTTACCACAGTTGATAAGATTGATGAATTGTTGAGTGAAAATTTGCTTAATGGTGAAATTTGTGCTATTATGCTGAATTTACTCAAGTTACGGCTGAGACAATTTTGTTCTAGTCGTGACATTTAAAGAATGATTAAAACTCACCATTTCGGTAAAAGGTTATTGGTAAGATACATTTATTTCAATTGTGTCCCTATGATATGAGCTTGAAAAGTTCATAAATAGTGTGTATTTGTGTTTAGTTTTACCAAGTATAGTATTTAATACTAATATATTTTATGTGTATTTTGTAGCTTCTATGTGTTTTATGTGTTCTTGGTTATTTTATTTGTTTTATAGGAGTTAAGGAATCAATTTGGAGCTTAATTTGGCAAATTTGGAAGCACTAATGAAGGAGTGAAGAAGAATCCCTGCCACGAGCACGACAGATGCCATGAGCGCGACAAGGGATGCATGTCTAGGGTAAGAAATGAGGATGAAAAAGGAGAAAAATGGTCTATCGCAAGGGCGACAGAAGCTGCAATCACTACAGAGGGTGGTTATAGGTAGTTGAACTTGAAAAGTCACCTAAAAGGACACCAAGGTTCACCAAGGGTTGCATACCTATGGAGAGGCACTTGAAGGCACTTAATGCTTGAAAATCTATAAATATCCTGGAATTTATAATCAAATGGGATAGATCTTACAAATATTTATTTTTCTAACTTGAAAATGTAGTTGAAAAACAATAGTTTTAATTTTTAGTTTATTTTATGTTTTGAAGAAGAGACTTACAAGGAAGAGGATTCATCATACATGAGTAAAGGATGAGAATTCTTTTACTTAATTTCTTGTTACTTTCTTTCTTTGTTATTACTATGAATAGTTTTTAGGAATTTGAATGTCTTTATTCATATTTAATTATTTCTCTTTCATTTATCTTTATATGTAGAATTTTCTATTAAAACTTTATTAGTATTATTATAAGTTAAGGAAAACGACCTTAGATGGCAATTTCTTCTTTGAAAATCATCATAGTCATTATAAGTAAGAGAGTTAGCGAGAGCAACATTTTTCTGATAGTTAATAGGAAATTAATTATCAAAGCACAGTTTGAGAAATCGCATGTGGAGATAGTTATTATAGGTTGGTTTTTATTCTTTGAATGTGTATTTATGTAATTATAGTCTAAATGCGAGAGTTGCAATTTAGAACCATAAATGCATGTTTAAGGCATAATCTAGTCTAGATGCAAGAGCTGCGACATAGAACATTATTCCAACTTGGCCTGCATGATAATGATTGAATTATAAGTAAGAGAACAATATCAAATTACATACTTATATATATGTTATATTCATAAACTCATAAGTCTTCTCTGTTAATCATTAAAGTAGAATAATATTTAATTTAGTGTAGTGTAGTGTTAATAATAGTTTTAACTTGCAAATTAATGAGCATTGTAAACAAGATTAAAGTTGAGTAGTGGTAGTGTGCAATGTTAATCAACATTCCTCGTGGGATCGATATCTGAAGTACTATAATTGGTACACCGTATATTTGCGATATTTAAGCTTTTAGAAAAAGCACAACAAATTTTTGGTGCCGTTGCTGGGGAATGCTTGATTAAATGTATTGTCATTATGACTCTTGATTTATTATTTTGGATTAAAATATTCATTTTTTTTATTTTGTGTTGTTTTTATAGGAGTTTGTTGTTTTTGTTTTTTATATTGTTTAATTTTTAAGTTTATTTGGTATATAAACATAGTTTATTTTTTATTTTATAGGTTATTTTACTTAGTATTTCATTACAAATTTTAGAAAAAAAATTACACAACTAATGATATTGTCTTCTTTATCCCGAGCACAACGGTGAAGGGAGAAAAATTTTTGCAGCTATTGTTAAGAGCACGCTGGCGTAGCCCTTGCAGCTGCAAATCTTTGTGATTAGGTAGTTAGGTATGTCATGAGCATGACTCTCCTCGCGAGCACAATGCAAGAGGGGTATTAGCCTTCTGTCGCAAGAGTGCCCATATCACGATCAAAACATAGGGGATTTTTGGATCCGTCATGAGGTTGTGACAGGCTACAGATTTTGCATTTTTGGCCGTTATAAATGTCTTCTTTAATCCTTCTTCACCGGGGTCCCTTAGTGGTCTGACTGAGTAACTTCACCTTTTACTCCTATTTACTTTTTAGTTTTATTTTGTGTTTGTGTTTTTCTTTTATAGTGTGTTTTATGGTGTTTTTCTTACACAATGAGGATATTGTGCCCTTCAAGTGTGGGGGGGATATTTATGTTATGTTGTTTCATGTTTTTGTTGCTTAGGGTAGTTAATTGCTTATGTTATTTCATGTTTTTGTTTATTGTTATGTGTATATTATGTTGTGAATTTAATTTTGGAGCTTGTGTATTTGGAACCTATTTGGAAATAAATGCATGCTTTAGCTTGAATTTCTATCATTTTTAGTCTAGTTAGGCAAATTATTTTTTAAGCTGATCATTTTTGTTTTACTTAGATAATTAAATGTACATAGTGAAGGTTATGACTTGGCAAAGCACTTTAGTGTAGGTTCTTTTTAAGTTGAGTATCTTCTCACATGTATAAAAGGATTATTTTTGCCAATTTATTGCTTAGGGTAATTTGACCTATAGCTTAAGTGAGCTTTTGAGCCTTCTACATTGACATTTTTCTTGTAGGAGAGCCTTAATATGCCATATGCTCTAGAATTTTTCCTTGGTAAACTTTGAGATTACATTTAGTATGAAATGTGCATGAAAAATGATAAGGACATTTAGATTGAACCATTTTTGGCTTGCTATAAAAACTTACCTTTTAACTTTAGGTAGCCAATTTTGAGCCTTAAACCTATTTTTGTTGAGTAACATGTAATTAGCTAATATCCTTTGCTAAACAAAAATCCATTTCTTTATGTTACCCTTTTTGTGAAGAGAAATAAATTGCTATATCATTAGGAGATATATATTGTTAATATAAACATGATGTATTTAAAATGTGAGTTAAAGAAATTCCCTTTATCTCTAGGATCAATATTAGAACAAAGCTAGTTTCTAAAAAAAGAAAAAAAAAAGAAAGAAAGAACAAGAGAAACTAGTAGTTAGTGTGATAGTGAGAAGGGAATATGAGAAGTTAAGTACATCATGCAATGCTTAGGTTCTTAAACCAATCTTTTATGATATGGTGATATTGTTTCTATTCACAATTTAAGCTACTTAAACCAAAAATTATCCTACCTTAACCTAAGCCAAGTTACAACCCTTGTAAGACCCTTTCGATTTCATGTATTATTTTATACTAGTAGTGGAGATGTTTACAAGCTTACAGTAGGCATTGGCATGTTTAAAGAATGAGAGAAACACTAATCCATAAATACATTGAGTGAATTAGTGCTTTAAGAATTTAATGTTTGAGTGAGAACTACTTTAGGCAATATTTGGTGTGAAATAATGTTTGCATGTGTTAAGATATTCAAGTTCTTAAGTTCATACATTCTCACACTTTGCTACTTCATAATTTTACAAATGTGCATGGTTCTTTAAGTTTAATGGTGAATGGTTTTGTTTGAGACTGTTGGATTTTAACGGTTACATGCATCACATACATGAGCGAAATTTTAAAATTTTTTAACCATTAGATCTGATCTTGCCATGAATACACAATATAACTATTGAGAATAAGAAAAATTACCTTTGATTTTTGTTGAATAGTTGATTTTACTTCGCACCGGGTTGTTGCAAACCACAGTGTCCAAAATCGAACACCTCCAATGAGTAATCCACATTAGATAGGGATAAATTGAACCAAAAAATTGGTGTTTAACTAGGGCTGGCTGAAATTCCAAGAAGCTAGCTTGGAGTTGGCGCAAAAAGGAGAGAGATTAGAGAAAAAGACTTTCTTTTTGTTTTAATCACTTAACCCCAATTCCTCATTAGTTGGCCTTTTATAGTTAGGTTAAAATTCCAACTCCTTAATGAGATTGGGCTCTTTAAAATTTCTGGAGAATTATTAATTAGGCCTCTGGAATTAATTATAATCATTTGTGCTTAATTAAATCCAATTTAAACCTTTTCATAAAAGACTATGCACAAAACCCACAAACTAGGCCCTTTGTGCAACTAATTGGATTTAAATACCTAAATGGATTCCAAATCTAACCAAATTAAATATGTGAGTTCCATAAGACTTATGTAACATATATAAATTAATTTGGTGTATGAAATAGGCCATTAAGTCCTTCTGTTCTGGACTTGGCGTGTGGTCCTTACAGAAGGGCTTTCGCCAACTGCTTCATTCCTCTGGCCCTTAATAATTCTTCCAATGGACTTATTAATTATTATACCAATCCTATAACACTTATAGTAGTCCTATAACACTTATAAGAAAATAATAATTAATCATGAAATACATTATTTCAATTAGGTCCAATTTACATAACATTTCTCAAAAGTTGCGCGGATAATTTTATTTGATCATAATTAATCAAACTCTTTAATTAATTATTATTATATTCACTTCTCTACCTTCATAATAATATCAAATATTATTATCCTTGTCATTTTACCATTTTACCCTTTTCTCTATATGTATATGACCTATTGGGTTCTTGTCCATGTTGGCAGTATAATATGTAATTGTGAGCTCTATTCAAAACTCACATGATTTAAACTCCTTTAAATCATTTTATCAATCTCTATTGATATTTTGATACATCATTATACAAGTCATGATTGGCCTCTAGCTAGGCATCATGACTACCCAAATGTTAGGAAAGTCATGTGGTTTGACTGTACCCTTCCATAGAAACAGTTACCGTGCAATTACTCCTTTCACCACTCTTATCTCAATTAGATTCTGAGTATGGATTTCTGTCAACTCATATAAATCTAATTATGTATGTTCTATTAATTTAACCATTGTTTCCAAAATGCCCTCCATGGATCTCTATCCATCTTGGCAGTTTACTCTGGCCAGAGATTCTCTGAACAAGGTAATTATAGAATCATGCGAGATAACTTCCCTTATTAAATTTGGGATGGTGAATCCTTTGTCAATCACTCAACTATCTTCAAGTAGGTCATGATATACCCAATCTCCTAACTATGTTCACTCCCAGTTGGAAGTAATCAGTTATGGAGTCAAAGTATACCACTTGCTACTTAAGATAACTTGGGTGATCTCAAGTCTAAGGATACTTGCACAACCGCTATGAAGAGATTCCTCACTGACATAGATTTAATATCCATGTGAGGATTCTCTTTGCAGGTCTCCAATGAACTTGTTCTTCTAACAAGCATCCACATGTTAGCTTTGATTATCTTCCATAATCACAGTTATGAGAACCACTGCTTAAACCATTCAAGAAGCATAACATGTGCTAGTCTATCTGAAATAATAATGTCCTATCTTGTTAATTCTATGACTAGGGATATTTAGATATTAACACATTTGCATGCAATAGACATCTGACATCATGAACACCTTCATGATTGCCTTTGCACTGTGTTTATAATATCTAGGACTTCATTTATTAATTTAAGATTTACAAAATCATGTATTTAAACATAGCATTAATAAATGAATGATGCCTTCTATTAAGAATATAAATTTTATACATATGAAAAACATTCCTATTACATGGGCTCTAGGGCATACTCTCTAATAGAGACTTTGCAAACTTGGGTTCAATTTGTGAAGAGATAAGCATTTTTGCATGTTGTTTTCAAATATTTTCCAAATGTAAAATTAAGCTCTAAAATTGTATGTTTGTGTTGTTTACTTATTTGTTAGGTTTTGCTTGGGGACAAGCAAAAGTTTAAGTATGGGGAATTGATATGAGCTTGAAAAGCTCATAAATAGTGTGTATGTGTGTTTAGTTTTACAAAGTATAGTGTTTAATATTAATATATTTTATGTATATTTTGTTGCTTTTATGTGTTTTATAGGAGTTAAGGAATCAATTTGGAGCTTAAATGGGCAAATTTGGAAGCACTAATGAAGGCGTGAAGAAGCCCTGCCGCAAATGCGACAAGGGACGTATGTCTAGGGCAAGAAATTAGAAAGAAGAAGGAGAAAAATGGTATGTTGTGAGGGCGACAGAAGCCGCGATCGTGACAGAGGGCGGTTATAGGTAGTTAAACTTAAAAAGTCACCTAAAAGGACACAAAAGTTTGCAAAGGGTTGCTTATCTATGGAGAGGCACTTGAAGGGACTTAATGCTTAAAAATTTATAAATGCCCTGGAAGTTATAATCAAAAGGGAGAGATCTAACAAATATTTATTTTTCTAGCTTGGAAATGTAGTTGAAGAACAATATTTTTACTTTTTAGTTTATTTTATGTTTTGAAGAAGAGACTTAAAAGTAAGAGGAACCATCACACATGAGTAAAGGATGAGAATTCTTTTACTTAATTTCTTGTTACTTTCCTTCTTTGTTATTACTATGAATATGTTTTAGGAATTTGAATGTCTTTATTCATATTTAATCATTTCTCTTTCATTTATCTTTATATGTAGAATTTGATATTAAAACTTTATTATTATCATTATAAGTTAAGGAAAATGACCTGAGATGGCAATTCCTTCTCTGAAAATCATCATAGTGGTTATAAGAGAGTTAGCGAGAGCAACATCTTTCTGACAGTTAACAGGAAATTCATTATCAAAGCATAGTTTGAGAGATCGCATGTGGAGATAGTTGTTATAGGTTGGTTTTTATTATTTTAATGTGTGTTTATGTAATTCTAGTCTAAATGCGAGAGCTGCAATTTAGAACCATAAATGCATGTTTAAGGCATAATCTAGTCTAGATGCCAGAGCTGTGGCATATAACATTATTCCAACTTGGCTTACATGATAAAGATTGAATTATAAATAGGAGAACAATAACAAATTCCATACTTATGTATATTTTATATTCATTATACTCATAAGTCTTCTCTGATCATCATTAAAGTAGAATAATATTTAATTTAGTGTTGTGCAGTGTTAATAATAATTTTAAAATGCAAATTAATGAGCATTGAACATAAGATTAAAATTGAGTAGTAATAGTGTACAATGTTGATCAACATTCCTCATTGGATCGATATCTGAAGTATTATAATCGGTACACCGTATACTTGCAGTATTTAAGCTTTTAGAAAAAGCACAACACCCTACCATTTTTTGAAGAATTCAGTGTAGAAGCATTTTTCATGGTATAGACAATTTTTTCTTGTCTGTGACCCTCACAAATTATAAAAAGTAGAGTCTGTTTGGCAAAAGGGAGAGGATAAAGATTTTAGTTTTCTCTCTAGTTTCTTTTATAGTTTTTAGGGTTTTTATTATTTTCTTCAGTTATAAACACTTTATTTTCATTAATTTCAATAGGATTATTAGATTAAACACTAGTTTTCCATTTAGTTAATCCATTTATAGTCTAGATTCAATCAAAAGTTGTTGAGATTGGAAGAGAGGAGCTGGTTTAGATTTCATCTTCAAATTCAACAAATGGTTTTATTAGTTTCTTTCTCTCTATTATCTTTATTTTCTTTGATGTGTAGTGAGTAGTGAACTTCTTGCTTAGGGATCAATGAATCCCCATACCTATGTAAAACTTTAAGCTATTTCATAATTAATATATAATCAGATGTTTTATTCTTTTATGTGAAGATCTAAATATTCATTTTATGCAAGTATTTTATCATTCTTTAGTGTTAGAGGAATGGATTTGTGCTTATTTGTATTGAATGTTTGCATGCTCTATTTTATCATGTATTAGCTGTAAGTTTATAACAGAGGCTATTAGATCTATAGTTAGTGCATTGTAGATTCAAAAATATAAGAGGAATGAATGGGTATTGGATTGATTGGCTTCAAAATGGGAAGTCAATCTATATCTTTGAATTTTAAGATATATATGTAGGCTAGTTACACAATTGGCTCTGACATGGGAAATTGAATAGCTAGAATAGTTAGCTCTAGAATGGGAAGTCAATCCACATCTAGATCATATTATTTTCATGTTAAAAATATAATATGAATTAGGTATTGGGAGGATTAGAGACTTCAGCATCCTTTTAATGATTTTTTTTATCTTAAACTCTATTTTACGTTTTTATTACATTTGATTAGATTGCATTACATTATTAATTCATTTTATTTTGTTTATTTAAATTTGAATAGTTATAATACTAATAAACAAACACAATTGGCAAATTCTTTACAAGTATAATTAATCGATAAATTTTATTTCACAAACACAATCTCTTGGGTACAATATTCTTAGAGCCTTAATTGTATTCCTCTACATTACTTAGCTGATTCAATACACTTGCTGACATCAGGTTAAGTTTTTGGGGCCATTGTTGAGGGTTGGCATTTTTGTGTAATTGTTTATTGATTATTTGTACTTTTCATTTTCTTCTTATTTTTTTCTTTTTATATTCTTTTCAGGTTATTAATGGTGCATGAATAGATTGAGATTGCAACAACTAGCACCATTTAATCCATAAATTAAGAGGACTCTACACAGAAGGCGACGAGAAAATTAAGCTATAAATATGGATGATCAACCACCACCTCCTGATGCACCTCTCGAGAACAAACAAAGAGTTAGGCAACAAAAATCTCAACAACAAAGGGATCCTAGACCTAGGAGCATCACAGATTTTGCTACTCCAATGTGGAAAGTGGAGCATAGAACAATTTTGCTTCTTCGACAACAATACATTGAGCTTAAATGTGCAACCATGACCATGGTGCAAGGAAATTAGTTTTTCGGATCAAAGTTGGAAGACCCAGCTTAACACCTTGACATTTTCTTGGAATTCAGTGATATTCTTAAAATTTAAGCAATTTCCACAGATGCAATTCGATTAAAGTTGTTTCCCTTTACTCTCATTTGGAAGGTGAGTGGTTAGTGGTTGGCAAGTGTACTGAATCGACAAGTAATATAGGGGAATATAATTAAGACCTTAGAATACTGAACCAAAGAGATAAAAGGTAGCTGTGTGAGGTATCTAGAGCTGAGCAGGATTAATTTGAGATAAATTTCAAAGTTTTCAATTGAAAATGTCTTAAATCTAATTAACAAAATAAACAAATAATAAAGCTAATTAATTTAAATTTTAAACATTAGTTAAAACATTGCCAAGGTACTCTAATCCTCCTTATACCCAATGCATTGAATTAAATCACAACAAAATTTAAGGCTTAAATGTGGACTGTAAGGACCCAAAATAGGCCTTAGTAGAATTCAAGGGCAATTACATGTTATTAAAGTCTAATTGAGCATTATTTGATGAATTATTAAGAGCTAAGCTATTAATTGGGGCAAAAATATTATTAAGTTATCAATAATTATGTGATAAATGTGTAAATTATATGTTATAAATTTTATAAGGTCATAATTAAATTATTATTGTTGGTTTAATAATATTCAAGGGCGTAATTGAAGTAAAAAGTATTAATCTGTGGTAAATTTGTAATTACGGCATCTTTAGTGGCAAATGTGAATGAATAAATAATTGAGAGGCAAATTTAAGGAAATGAATAAATGGTGGGGTTAATTTATGGAATAGATTAAATGGTGGAGACAAAATATAACATGCAAAGAATTGGATGTTATTAATGTGACATGCAAATTCTTGAGGGATTAAAGAGGACATTTACCATAGTATTATATATAGAATAATCTTAGTGGGTGGAAAGGGAAAAGTGAGATGGTGGAGAGTGGTGTGGTCAGCATTTGTGAGAGGAGAAAAACCAAAAATTAATTCCACTCATTTCCTTTGAAGGTCTTTGAATCTTCAAGTAATTTAAGTGAGAATTCTTGATGGTTAATTAAGGCAATTAAGTGCATAACTCTAAGGTAAGTGGTTTCCATTGAATTTTATCTTCTTCTCATCTTGGTTGAGATAAATGATGAACAAGTGCTGGATATGGTGGATTGGGGATGATTTGTGTTTTTGTAGTTAAAGAAGGAGGAGATAGAAAGGATAAAGGGAAAGACATTGCAAGGGATTGAAAGCTTGGGTTTGATAGGGGTCGGCTAAGGTATGGGATGGTACTTACCTTGCATGCATGTGAATGTTGATTATATCATCAAGGTGCATATGTGTGTTAGATGGAATAAATGGGATGAGATATGAATTTAGAATTTGTTACAATAGGTGTTACATGAAGATTGTTGTAATTATTGACTGTAATTTTATCTATAAAATTAGTTAGGGACCTTAATTTGAAGCTATAATAATCTTGATTGTTCCATATGAGATATAGGTATAAAATTGTAGTTGAAAAATGGCATTAATTTGGCCCCTAATATATCCCTACATTGATTGAATATTAGATGAATCTTTGATTCCGATTTTGAATAGCTTGGGGTAAAAACTTCATAATTGATTGTACAATGATCATAATGACATGAGGTCAATTCCTACTTAAATTAGACTTCAAAACCTACAATTTATATGAAGAAATTAAAGCCAAATAATGCCTATAACATTGCCTAATTTTCACTTGAAAATCGGAAATTCTGTGTTGCCTACTATGATGAACAGTCTTTAGTAATTTCAATATATCTCGAGTTCTAGAAATGATATTGCAAATATTTTTGATGTTATAGAAACTAGAAAAGTATATCTACAACCTTTTAGAAGAAAACGTTTTCTAAAAAGGCCGTTTACTATGTCAAAAATGAAGTACAAGATTAAGTTATTAAGCAGTTTGCAGGATTTTGGAAACAGGGTGAAAAACTCGTATGGCCAAGCATACTGTCGCGAGCGCGACACTTGCCGCGAGCGTGACATCATGATTTTGACCCATAACTATGCTTTTTATTCCCCTTTATCAGTATATTATGCTACCCCTATGTGTTGCACATATGACTGAACAAAATAGGCCTTGAATGCAAGTATTCGAGAGCTATAAACTCATGTGTATATAGATTTGTATCAAAGGATATATATATGGATTTGCATGATTTGTATCATTTACATTGAAAATTGTCTATGAATGTATACCTATGCATCATGGAAATTGTACATTAATAGTTAATTTATAGCACCATGAATAATTATGAAATTATTATTAATCATATATGTGTATGATAATATGATTGTGATATGATGTGTTGTCTAAAGATCATATGTTTAAGTATAAGTTCATGATGAAAGTTAAATGTATGTGCCATATGGAAACATATTAATAGCATATGATTGATGAGTGATTGAGGTATAAATATTGATAATCATGCTTATCAGAACAAGCTTATTAAATGCGAATGTACTACAGGTATGTACAATCTATGATTATATTTATAAGTGCTTGAGCATGTAATTGTCCTATGAGATAGAAAATGATTAAATGTCACTTAATAGGTGAGATTATATACATGTGCAAATGGTATACTATAAGTACAGCTTTGAAGTATGAAATGAACATGAATATAGTGTTGCCTGCAATAGAGTTCAAATGTGAATATAAATACATGAATGATAGTTAATATTAAAAATGCTATCCATGAATGTTCATTTGGTGCTGGGGTTTATGAACTAAGAAAATGAAAACATGTCATGTTATATGTATTTATGTGTAAAGATGATGGTACCTAGTTGTATACATACCGATGAACCTAAGGCTACTAAATCTAGTTGTATGACTGGCCTTTAATTGGTTGATATATATATATATATATATATATATATATATATATATATATATGACTGGCCTTTATGAAATTCCTTTTGTTGCATACAAAACCCAAGTCTAAAAAATGCTCAATATACATATGTATCTATACTACTAGTACAAAAACAAATTGCATGTTAATTGCTAAATGCTCTTTATATATATGTGTCCTTTATTCTTATATGTATTACATTGTATGATTTCTATAAGTGAATTTAAATGTTTAATTTCTTTCATTTCTTGAAATAAATCATTGTTACATTTGAAGCATGTTGGATGCTTGTTGACGATCACTGTGAGTGGTCGTCTATCATGATTTAGTTCCCCACTAAGCTTTATAGCTTAGCACGGGTGTTTCATCCGTGTAGGTTGCAAGGTCAAGACTTTCTCTTAGGATAGATATCTGTAGCTGGCTGGCCAACACAAGTCTTTGAAGATTATAAAGTATATAGTTTTCTTTTTGTTCCTTTTTGTATTTCAAAGGTCTTATGTTGTGTTGGAAATCTTGTAAAAGTACAACCGTTTTGTAAGATGTTATTAGCGGTTATATTTTTGTAAAGAGACTCTAATGTATATTGTGCAGTTTTAATAGTTTAGCACTCTTATGGATTAAGTATGAATATCAGTTCTCTATATAGTTGATATATGTTTATGTTGCACAGTAGAACATGTGTAATGAGATGAATAAAGTGATATGTATAGATTATAGAATAAGGGTGCTACATGGACAACTGAACTAAACCCCAAGTATCCCATTCCGAAGCCTACTCCTCTAACTACCCGATATCCCATTCTTGATCTTATTTGATAGCTAGCACAAGCATGGGTTCCAAGACCTATATATGAACTAGTATCCCATTTTGGAGCTTACTAATTAAATACCCATCTATTCTTCAACTATTTTTGAATCAAATGCGGTTTACAAAGAGAGTTCAAGACCTCAAATTCGAAATCATCGAGGAATCTAGACGTAGAAAAAATAAGAATAGAGCATTGCAATACCCATTCCATACAAACAAAATAATCATTCATTCAAATGAAATAAAATGATCACATGCTTAATAAAACAGATAAATGAATAATCACAAAGAAGAACAAAACATTCAAACACATATAAGTCAAAGATAGGTTAAATCCATTTCATAAATCCCTTAGCAACAAAACTAAAAATTAAACATTAATAAAGTAAAAGGAGAAAGGCCTGTCCCAACTGCATTAGATACGGCGGAGACAAATGGTCTCTCACGATTGCTAAAATGAAATGGTGTGGATTGGGGATTCTATAAGGCACATGGCTGAGACACTTTGGTCTCTCTCATATGCTAGTTAAATTTGTACACGAAAGTCAAAATCACTCCATTAAACACACTAAAACTTGGTAAATCTCAATAGAATTCTATTAGGCATAAAAAGAGAAATTTAACACCTAAAACACTAAAAACACACAAACACAAGATACAAACATGAACAAAAATATACTACAATTAAACAGTAAATTGGAGTTATCAAATACCCCACACTTAGCTTTTGCTTGCTCTTAAGCAAATGAAGAAATCACATTCTACATACTAAAACTCAAAGAAAGAAAACTCAAATTTAGAAAAATTAGAACAACACTTTAGTAGAAGTCACTAACCAAAATCTTAAATAAAAAAGACTCAACTAAAAAATACTAGCTAATCTCTTTGTGCTTATATGCTAGGGCCAAAACAATTTATAACAACTTTTAAAACAAAAATTCCAGTGCAATCCGACAATCGAGAAAAAAAATTTGTGTGTAAAAGATTACACATACGGGTTTGCTTTTGAATTCAAGAAATAGCAAGGAAACCCAAAGGTTATCTTTGCACATAACTCTCAACAAGACAAGAACCTCAGGACTTAAGAGGTTGTAATGTGGCTAAGGTATGGCTACCATGAAAAGATTAGGGTTCATAAATTAGAACCGCCATTTCTACTTCAACTCACCCATTTTCTTCTCAAAAGTGAGACTTAACTCTACCCTTATTCAGTCATTATTGTCAAACTTAGATATCCAAAATGTAAAACAAAAAGCACAAAGAAGAGGAAGGATTCTTTTTAAAAAATTTTGTAAGATTATGGCTCAATTAGGTTTTAAAGAGCTTAAAATCCCTCTCTACACATCAAGTACCCTATAGTTAGATGGAACTAAGATTGCTAACTTTTTCATTTTAGAGCAATCAATTTTTTCATTTAAGAAGTAGGGACTCCAAAAAATGTCTTTAAACAAGACTACATTTTACAAATTTTTAATGTCATTTGGCAATGGCAATGGCAATGTATCCCCAATTTTTAAGTCTAACATTTCAAGCACAACCCTTCATTTCACTTACTAGCATTTCTCGATAAAAACTCTTCTCACTCCCTTTTAGAATGGCCAGTTAAAAAAGAAGGTAAGACAAAGGATTTCTAGGCTTGTGGGGTTAAAATGCAATCGTAATTCAATAAAAAAATAACTAAGTCTGTATTAAGCATGCTTTAAAGGCTTAAAAGGGCTTGTAAATGGTATAATACAGCAAAGGCAGGTGAAAAATCTTTTAAAAATTAAGTGAAGAAATAGAATTGCCTCTGTCATTTCTAATCTCATTTTTGAGTTGTTTAATTAATTTGAAGGGTCATGAGGAAGATTTTAGTGCTCTGGAATTCCTATTCAATCACCTTCATGCACTGGTTTTTTATTATTTTCAAAATCAGGCTTAAAGTGCATATTTATTAGGAGACCTACTAGCATTGATCTAATTGAAAATAATTGATAAAGAAAATTTAATTCAATAACTTACCATTCTCTTGCTATTCTAAAGAGTCTAAATTAGGCTTTCTAATTCTAGGTTCAAGTTCATTCACAACAGGAACAACTATGAGGGTAAACTTACTCTAGTGCACAAGTATAAAACAACAACAACAAACAAAAAAAAAACATCACAACTAAACTAAAATCAAATCATAGTTGAAAATTAAACTAAAACTAAATAATAATAGAAACTATAAATTAAAACTAAAGCAACAATAAACTAAAATACAAAATTTAACACAAAACATAAGGTTACTAGAAAATAAAACACAAAAATAGCTAAATGAGTTGGATTCATGTTTATTATGCCAAAATTGATGCAAATGCACAAAGAATGGAGTGCTAGAATTGATAATGCATATGAGAAGAGGAGAAAATGGAATGGAATGACAAAGGATGGACAGAAAGCATGGCACATGGTAGAGACAAATCAATCTCTACCATATGCACCCTTCTATATGGAGATTGCACATTGCACACGACTGAGACAATTTGGTCGTTGTCATGTGCCCCCTTTTAGAACTAAAAATGTACTTAGCATGTGAGTGAGATGGTTTTGTCTCTACCGTGTGCACCAAAATTTCTACAATTTTTTTCCAAGTTTTACACCAACTTTCATGCACATTGAAAAACCTCATTTGTAATCTTATTCATGAAAAAATCAATGCTCAAATGAATCACCACACAATTAGAAAAAATACAAGAAAAAACAAAAAAATGTAAAAGCAAAACAACCAAACAAAATAAATGAACTAAATAAAAAGTAGGGTTAAAGAATTAGTTCTGGTTTAATGAGTCCCATCTCAACTCTCGTTTTTGTTTGGCAGTCAAGCTTGTGACCCAAACATTTATCTCTTTAGACTCTAGTTCTCATTTTCCTCCTTCAGTGAGACAAATTTATGGAAATTTACTAAGGTAGGGAACACCATGTCTTTGATGAAGTACACCTCCACCTTGAGTTCTTAAAAAGCATGCTCCTTCAGCTCTTTTAGCCTTAATAAACTCTTCAAGACGACTAAATTCAGTGTTTCCACTTGAGAGTTGAACCATTCTTGCTCCTTTGGCAAATAATTCTTCACAAAAGATTGAAATTCATTTTCAATGCTACAGGCCTTTTCTTCAATAATGATTGGTACCTCCTCTAATTCATGCACCTCACACTTGATTTCTTAATTATGTATTAGCTATGCATGACTCAATTTCTCCTTTTTATCACCGTCACCTCGATTTCACACCAAAATAAATATAAAATTCCAATTTGGATTCTAGGTTTTTGATTCTTAATTCTTTGCTTCTTAATAGATGCTCTTGAGTCTTCAAAAAATTCTTTTGGATCTTAATCTTTTCCTTTTAAGAATTAGTTGTCGCCTTCCATTCTTCTATTTCATCTCTAAATTGCTTCTCCCTACTTACAAGCAAGTCAATGAGAACTTGAATTTTGGAGGCACTTAACTCTTGCGATATCCATTATGAGCAAGGATCATTAAAAGATGGCAATAAGTAAACTATTAAAGGTTGATACGAGTACTGAAGTTCTTGCATTTCTCTCCTCAACTCTTTCGTTTGTGCTCTCAAAAAACCAATTTATCATCTTGGACAAAACCACACATCAATTGAAAATGCATCAAAATCATCCTACAAAGAATAACACTAAATCAAAAATAAAGAAAAATAAAAGTCTCAAACTAAGCTCAAATAGAGATATCAAACAAACAACACCGTTTATCCCCAACAATGCCACCAAAAACTTGGTCAGTGGTTGACAAGTGTACCGAATAAACAAGTAATATGGGGGAATATAATTGAGATCCTAAAATATCAAATCCAAGGGATAAAGGGGTATTAAGTGAGAAATCTAAAGCTGAGCAGGATTAATCTGAGACAAATTCCTAAGTTTTCAATTGAGTGCATCCTAAATCTAATTAACAAAATAAAAAATAAAAAAGCTAATTAAAATAAATGTTAAACATTAATTAAAACATTGCCAAGGTGCACTAATTCTCCCCATACACAGTGCATTAAATTAAACAACAGCAAAATCTATGGCTTAAATGTGGACAATCCAACTAAATACCTGTTAGAAAGTATGCCCTAGAGCCCATATAATAGGGATGTTTTTCATATGTATAAAATTTATATTCTTAATAAACGGCATCATTCATTTATTAATGCTATGTTTAACTACATGAGTTTGTAAATCTTAAATTAATAAATGAAGTATTAGATATTATAAAGACAGTGCAAAGGCAATCACGAAGGTGTTCATGATGTGAGATGTCTATTGCATGCAAATGTGTTAATATCTAAATATCCTTAGTCATAGAATTAACAAGATAGGACATTGTTAATTCGGACAGACTAGCACATGTTGTGCTTCTTGAATTGTTCAAGTAGTGGTTCTCATAACTATGATTATGGAAGATAATCAAAGCTAACATGTGGATGCTTGTTAGAAGAACAAGTTCATTGGAGACCTGTAAAGAGAATCCTCACATGGATGTTAAATCTATGTTAGTGAGGAATCTCTTCATACCGGTTGTGCAAGTATCCTTAGACTTGAGATCACCAAAGTTATCTTAAGTAGCAAGTGGTATACTTTGACTCCATAACTGATTACTTCCAACTGGAAGTGAACATAGTTAGGAGATTGGGTATATCATGACCTACTTGAAGATAGTTGAGTGATTGACAAAGGATTCACCATCCCAGATTTAACAAGGGAAGTTATCTCGCATGATTCTATAATTACCTTGTTCAAAGAATCTCTGGCAAGAGTAAAATGCCAAGATGGATAGAGATCCATGGAGGGCATTTTGGAAACAATGGTTAAATTAATAGAACATACATAATTAGATTTATATGAGTTGATAGAAATCTATACTCAGAATCTAATTGAGATAAGAGTGGTGAAAGGAGTAATTGCACGGTAACTATTTCTATGGAAGGGTATAGTCAAACCACATGATTTTCTTGACATTTGGGTAGTCATGATGCCTAGCTAGAGGCCAATCATGACTTGTATAATGATGTATCAAAATATCAATAGAGATTGATAAAATGATTTAAAGGAGTTTAAATCATGTGAGTTTTGAATATAACTCACAATTACATATTATACTGCCAACATGGATGGGAACCCAATAGGTCACACACATATAGAGAAAAGGGTAAAATGGTAAAATGATAAGGATAATAATATTTGATATTATTATTAATGTAGAGAAGTGAATATTATAATAATTAATTAAAGAGTTTGATTAATTATGATCAAATAAAGTTGTCTGCGGAACTTTTGAGAAATATTCTGTAAATTGGACCTAATTGAAATAATGTATTTCATGATTAATTATTATTATTATCTTATAAGTGTTATAGGAATACTATAAGTGTTATAGGACTGGTATAATAATTAATAAGTCCATTAGAAGAATTATTAAGGGCCAGAGGAATGAAGCAGTTGGCGAAAGCCCTTCTGTAAGGGTCACACGCCAAGTCCAGAACAGAAGGACTTAATGGCCTATTTCATGCACCAAATTAATTTATATATGTTACATAAGTGTTATGGAACTCACATATTTAATTTGGTTGGATTTGGAATCCATTTGGGTATTTAAATCCAATTAGTTGCACAAAGGGCCTAGTTTGTGGGTTTTGTGCATAGTCTTTTATGAAAAGGTTTAAATTGGATTTAATTAATCCCAAATGATTATAATTAATTCTAGAGGCCCAATTAATAATTCTCCAGCAATTTTAAAGAGCCCAATCACATTAAGGAGTTTGAATTTTAACCTAACTATAAAAGGCCAACTAATGAGGAATTAGGGTTAAGTGATTAAAACAAAAAGAAAGTCTTTTTCACTAATCTCTCTCTCCTTTTTATGCCAACTCCAAGCTAGCTTCTTGGAATTTCGGCCAGCCCTAGTTAAATACCAATTTGTTGGTTCAATTTATCCCTCTCTAGTGTGGATTACTCATTGGAGGTGTTCGATTTTGGACATTGTGGTTTACGACAACCCGGTGCGAAGTAAAATCAACTGTTCAACAAAAATCAAAGGTGATTTTTCTTATTCTCGTATAGTTATATTGTGTATTCATGGCAAGATCAGATCTAATGGTTAAAAAATATTAAAATTTCGTTCATGTATGTGATGCATGTAACCGTTAAAATCCAACAACACCTAGTATCCTATTCTAAAGCCTACTACTCTAACTACCCCAATATCCCATTCTGGAGCTTATCTGATAACCGGCATAATCATGGGTCCTAAGGCCTATATATGAACTAGTATCCCATTTTGAAGATTACTAATTCACTACCCATTTATTTTTTAACTATTTTTGAATCAAATACAGTCTCCAAAGAGATCAAGATCTCTATTCTAGAATCATTGATGACTTTAGATGTAGAAAAAATAAAAATAGAGCATGGCAATACCCATTCCATACAAACAAAATAATCATTCATTTAATGAAATAAAATGATCAAATGCTCAATAAAACTAATAAATAAATAATCACAAAGAAGAATAGAACATTCAACCATATATAAGTCAAAGATAGGTTCAATCCATTACATAGATATGGGGATTCATAGATCCCTTAGCAAAAAGAAAAAACTATAAATTATACATTAATAAAGTAAAAGGAGAAAGGAAAGAAGAAACTCGTGAAGTCCCTTGTAACTGATGAAGCCCTAATGTGAATCCAAGCCTTCTTCTCTAACTCTCTATCAAAATAAAACTAAAACTAATTATAGAAAATTAAATCTAACCCTAAAACATACATTAAAAATAAGCCTAATCCAAGGCTTACATTAAAATAAATCTACACTGCAACAAAAAATAAACAAAAAAGTTTCAATTATTTTGTAAAAAAATAATTTTAAGTTATCTTTATTTTTAACATCTAAGAAAAATCATTTATTACTAACTATTACAAATCCCCAAAATATATCCAAATGAAACAATAAGAAAATAATAAAAAGAAATTAAATGAATAAAAAAATAGAGTATGGAAATTGAACCATTAAAGACCAGCCTTCCAGGACCTCTCAACCTCAAATTCTCCAATAAAAGGTCATGTATGTAAATTAATTTCTCAAAAACACACAAAAAAGAAAAACAATTAGTATCCGATATGTTAAAAATAAATAATAAAGTAAAATATAATAAACGTGCATTTTGGAATAAAAAATCAAACAAATAGAATATCAAAATACACAAGTAGAATTAAAAATATCACTCAAAGATATAAATGAACATGCATATTAACCTAGAATGAAAAATAAAAAAAACCACAATAAAAGGGTCAAACCGAGGCCATATATAGCTAGAAAAGAGAGATAGACGACTAGCATAATGCAAAAGATGGGACAGAAAGAAAGGTTTGTAATGTCCCATTGTTCAGTGTGACTGAAGGGTCGTTTGTCCGACTATTTTCCTATCTCTCACAACCATAATAGAAAAGCAAGTGCAAAATGTATATAAAGAAGAAATAAATCCATATTTTGATCTAATCATGCATATTGTACCTCCTAATCATGCCAAAACTAATTCTAAGAGCTAAAAACACATTTAAATAATGCCAAACCAACTAATTCAACATAATATACAAAAATTTAATTATGGAAGTTAAACATACATTAATGGTGAAATTCCTAAAAACATGCTTCCCTACATATTTTGATCACATTCAGGTAATCATAGCATCATAGAAATATATATCATGGCATTTAAAATAAGTTGAACAATAAGAAATCGGGTAATCATGGCATTCACATGTTAAATAAAATTAAACTAAATAAAAATATGCTTCATACCATAATAAAAAGGAGAACTGGACCCAGAATATTAACCTTAGTAAACTTTTCTATAACACTAGAAGATCAAGCTTCAAGTTTTAATTAATTGATTTCCATGATTTCAAGATTAGTAAAAGTATTTTGTGTGAAAAGAAAATAATGCAAGGGCTACTGTTCCCAAGAAATAAAAATATGTTTTTTCTATCAAGAAATAGTGGCTGCTCTCTGTAGAATGTGTCATGATGCCCCTTCCATAAAAAACCTAGGGTTTTAGCTTATATATGGTGGAAAGAGATTTCAAATCTTTTCTAAACTTGATTTCCTTGAAATCCACCTAGAATCTTACCATTTAACACTAAATTCTATCCAGGTTCTATAGCTACTGGCAAACATGCAAATTACTGTAAAAACCCTAAAGATGATGCCTATCATTGATAGACGACCAGCACTGGAAGAGCTTTTTGAAATTCCCAAAATTGCCTTTTTATTCTTGGCCTAATGATCTGTGGTCACTACTTATAATAGACGATCGTCTGTCTTTAAGCCACATATAGACTAAGATGGTCGTCCATATATGACAAATAGCCAAAAGGATGGCCATAGATGGCCATCCATCCATGACAAACGACTATCTAACATAGAAAGAAAAAAATTTAAAACTTTCAAAATTAATTTTAATTTTTCTTAGGAAAGCAATGTTAAAACCCACCAAAATTGTTAAAATCAAGCATGAAACTCAAAGTTTACATTTTCTATCTAAAATGCAAATAGTTTTTCCTCATTGGGTAACTCTGATCTGGGCTACCTTGTGACCTGATGCCTATAGTTAACTCTAATTTTAGGAAAACTTGTGTACTAGTTCCTAAGTGAGCCAAAATTCAGAGTAAAAAAGGAAAAAGATGCATACTTAAGGCAGCATAGCTCTTGTTGGCGACTAATTTGATTTAATTAAAAATGTTAACCAATGGCAATGAATCTTTTAATTTGATTAAAGATGCATACCATCTGAGTTAGTGAATCTTTTGGTGGGATTTGATTGAAGACTTGTACCATTTGAGGTAGCGAATCTCTTGGTAGGTAGTTATTGTCATTTGTTGATGTGTTAACGTTGTTGCTAAAGTCTAATTAGCGCTAGCTTGTCGGCATATGGAATCAGGATGAGTTGCTTGTATCTGATTATCACCAACTGTCGACATACAAAATTAAAAAAGTGTGTTTTGTATCTGATTAGTGCCATGTAAGGCCTTAGCATATGCCCTAGGAGAATATGCACATGCTTAAGTGATATTAGAGTTGATACATACATGGTTAGTTAATAAATTATAAAATAAGACCTAGAGGGAATTACTTCAAAAGAAAGGGGCATTATGGTAATTTAACTTTAAGGCATACACATACATATTTAGAGAAAGCCATAATGTAGTGATTAAATTGAAAAAGAGGAAATGTGTTGGAGTAGAAATGAGAAATTAAAAAGAATGAGGGAGCAAGATGTAATTCGCCTAAGACCCAAATGTGAACCTATAGGATGAAGTCACCTAGCTCTCTCTAAAAATCTCATGAAAATGGAAGAAAGACCATAAATAAAAATGAGAGATGGTCAACCACATTAGGATACCAAATATGGCCAATCTCTCCACAAAACTAGCCATTTCCACCACTAAACAACATCGTAATTTCAACTATATAGTTTGAGAGGAGAGAGAATTTAGGGTTTAGATATTTCTAAGGTAATAATCCTTTTCTCTTTTACCTCTCTTTTGTCCCATATCTTAGGAAATAAATTAATTTAATAAATAAATGTTTATATATATGATTTTTTGCATCTAGTAGGAGAGGCCAATAAGAAGAAAGAGGAAGAAAAGGAAATAGGTTAAAGAGGTACTTTTGGTTGTATAAGAAGGTATGGGAACTCTCAATAGTTTGCATGTGCTTGCAAATTTAAAATGATTAGGAATGGTATATTGGATATGTAAATGAGATATAAACATGGCTGTAATGCTTGTTTGTGCATAAGAGATGAAATATGGAAAGTATTGTTGAAATAGGCAAATTCTAACTTAGGGTTCACTTGACTAAGCAAGACTACTTTTCTTATAATTTGCAATGTAGAGCCTCAAATTGAATAATTCTAATTGTAGAGTATAATACACTCACATAACTAAATTTCAAATTAGAGGTCAAAGTATGGTTTTGCCTCTGAAATTATGAAAAACTAAAGTGAAATGTAATAATGCCTCTTACCATGTCATTTGGAGTAGTTTGTATTGTTTGATCAATATATCAAGATTTAAAAACTCAAATGGAATGATTTTAATTATTTTAAAATTAGACACATATGGGAAAAACTTTGTAGAAAGCCACTTTGCTCAAAAATGTCATTTATTATGTCAAAAACCCCTCACAAATTAAGGCAGAAAGGTTGCCAGTTGAGAGAGAAAAACCCAAAATCAACTCGGCTAGACACCTATTCGACCCTGATAGACCAACACTATTTGGACTGAATAGAAGTAAAGAACCTGACAGGACAAGAAAATGGTGCCACCAAGTCACTCCTCAATTTAGCCCAAACATGATTTTTAGACTCCCGATCACTATTGAAACTAGCCTGAATTTCCCCGAACACTTTTAGAACATTTTATACATAAAAATTAGAGTAATGTGTTTCATGATATACATGTAAAGCATAATGTAATGTTGAAATATAGTTATAAAATAAACCTAAACATAAGGAAACATAAACATATGAGTTAGTTTAGGCCACCATTAATCCCACATATCAACTTTATGCTTATAAAGCTAATGTAACTAAGATATAAGAGTATAAATGGAGGCATACATACTTAAACATGCATAAATACATGTGAGCATGCAAATTTGAAGTATTATAATTAAATGATGCATATGTATATAAATGTTTGCAATCACATGAATATACATCAATTATCAAACATATACAATTGTGATTATGTATGGATACTTATATATGCAAAAATGTACAATGTAATGAGTTAAAAATGATGAATGAAATGATGTGAAAGATGATTCAATGCCTACATATAGAACTTGGTTGCAGATAGAGCATGCATATTGAATTTAAACCATTGGTTCCCTTATCTATAGTTATGAAATTCTTTGTGTGATTTTTGGTATAAAATTGGACATTGATTCGTTTTATATGAAAAAACCCAATTAATTAAGTATAAAACATTGAATGTGGATTTCCTTTAATTATTGCGTGAAAACCCATTTTTTACTAAATATTACAACCAATTTGCAACAAAAATAATAGCAAAGTATAATACAGGCTAAGTCCAGAAAAAACCTAACAATTAAATCGATAGATGAGAAATTAATCCCGAGCTAATTTAGGCCCTTAACTTCTAATTCTCCCATAAGAATAGGAATTAAGTTTTAATTATTGTATTCAATTCTATTATTAGATTCTTAATATCAATATCATATTGCATTAGAAATATACTTATATCACTTAGCTTCATATACATTAATTTTACTATTTTGATTTCTATAATTTATTCTTGGTTAATCACATGCATTTACTCTTTTTTCATGAAGGTGTGTTAATACTAAGTTAACTTCATAGAAAACCTCATTAATTTATCAAGAGACTAAGATAATTAACTAGATTAATATGCATACAATTTTTAACTAACCCTGTTCCTACCATATAAATATTTACCTTACTATTCTATATATTAATTGCATCTAATAATAGACTTAATTATATTATCATTATTTATCCAATCCTTTATCTCTAGAATACATTTCTAAGTTATTAATACACTGGAAACCTTTTTTCTCTAGAATACATATCTAAGTTATTAATACACTGAAAAACAGTTTGTACAAAATTCATGAATTAAGCCCGTTTATATACATAAGCTGCATGTTCATGATTTTAAAGCTCTTATATATGTATAAGAAGTCACACATGTCATTAAACAATATTGAACAAGTAACATATACTATAGAGAACATGTATTCCCCAACATGATTATTAATAAGACATCATTATTGTGCAAGTTTATATGCATATAACTTATAGCCCTAGTATAGACTTAATGCTATCATCATATTTAAACCATTCTTTTCAATTCTTTGATGCTGTTTTAATTTACTATAAACTTGAAACATTAGTTCATTTCCTACCTAAGAATAAAAATAATAGTTTACATTGATATTGTTAAAATTTAAGCAATTTCCACAGATGCAATTCGGTTATAGTTGTTTCCCTTTGCTCTCATTTGGAAGGTGAGTGGTTAGTGGTCGACAAGTGTACCAAATCAACAAGTAATATAGGGGAATATAATTAAGACCTCAGAATACTGAACCAAAGGGATAAAGGGCCATTGAGTGAGGTATCTAGAGTTGAGCAGGATTAATTTGAGACAAATTCCCAAGTTTTCAATTGAAAGCATCCTAAATCTAATTAACAAAATAAACAAATAATTAAGCTAATTAATTTATATTTTAAACATTAATTAAAACATTGCCAATGTACTCTAAGCCTCCCTATACCTAATGCATTGAATTAAACCACAACAAAACCTATGGCTTAAATGTGGACAACCAAACTAAACCCCTAGTATCCCATTCCTAAGCCTACTACTCTAACTACCCGATATCCCTTTCTTAAGCTTATTCGATAGCTAGCACAAGCATGGGTCCCAAAACCTCTATATGAACTAGTATCCCATTTTGGAGCTTACTAATTAAATACCCATTTATTCTTTAACTATTTTTGAATCAAATGCAGTTTATAAAGAGAGTTCAAGACCTCAAATCTGGAATCATCAAGGACTCTAGATGTAGAAAACATAAGAATAGAGCATGATAATACCCATTCCATGCAAACAAAATAATCATTCATTCAAATGAAATAAAATGATCACATGCTTAATAAAATAAATAAATGAATAATCCCAAAAAAGAACAAAACATTGAAACACATATAAGTAAAAGATAGGTTAAATCCATTACATAGATCCCTTAGTAACAAAGCTACAAATTAAACATTAATAAATTAAAAGGAGAAAGGAAAGAAGAAACCTATGAAGTCCTTTATAACTGATGAAGCCCCAAGTTGAATACAAGTCTTCTTCTCCTACTCTCTAGCAAAATAAAAAATAAAACTAAAACTAATTGCAAAAGATTAAATATAACCCTAAAACTTGCATTAAAAAGAAACCTAATGTAAATCTTATATTAAAATAAATCTATACTACAATAGAAAATAAAGAGAAAACCTTAAAAAATGGAAGAAAAAATCCCTAAATCTAAAATGTATGCTCTTTACCCTTTTTACCCAAATACAAATGCAGCCCTCACAGCATTTAGAAATGGATACGGCGGAGATATTTTGGTCTCAGCCGTGTCTAATCGGCCAAATTAATCTTGTAGCATTAAGACACGACTGAGACGTTTTTGTCTCAATTGAGTGCACCTTTCTTGGCTAAATCATCCACAAACTTTGTATTAGGCATGATCGGGACAAATGGTCTCTCCCGATTGCATTAGATACGGTTGAGACAAATGGTCTCTCCCGAGTGCTAAAATAAAATGGTGTGGATTGGGGATTCTATAAGGCACATGGCTAAGACACTTTGGTCTCTGCCGTATACTAGTCAAATTTCTACACAAAAGTCAAAATCACCCCATGAAACACACTAAAACTTAATAAATCTCAATATATTTCTATTTGGCATAAAAAGAGAAATTTAATACCTAAAACACTAAAAACACACAAACATAAGATACAAATATTAACAAAAATACACTACAATTAAACACTGAATTGGAGTTATCAAATACCCCACACTTAGCTTTTGCTTGCTCTTAAGCAAATGAAAAAACCACATTCCTGCATACTGAAACTCAAAGAAAGAAAACTCAAATTTAGAAAAATTAGAACAACACTTTAGTAGAAGTCACTAAACAAAATCTTAAATAAAAAAGACTCAACTAAACCATACTAACTAATCTCTTTGTGTGTATGTGCTAGGGCCAAAACAATTTATAACAACTTTTAAAACAAAAATTTCAGTGCAATCCGACAATCGAGAAAATAAATTGTGTGTAAAAGATTACACACGCGGTTTTGCTCTTGAAATTCAAGAAATGCCATAGGCCTCTCCTTTAGCATCGAAACCCAAAGGTTATCTCTGCACACAACTCTCAACAAGATAAGATCCTTAGGACTTAAGAAGCTATAATGTGGCTAAGGTATGGCTACCAAGAAAAGATTAGGGTTTATAAATTAGAATTGCCATTTCTACTTTAACTCACCCATTTTCTTCTTAAAAGTGAGACTTAACTCTACCCTTATTCAGTCATCATTGCCAAACTTAGATATCCAAAATGTAAAACAAAAGGCATAAAGAAAAGGAACGATTCTCTCTAAAAAAGTTTTCCAAGATTATAGCTCAATTAGGCTTTAAAGAGCTTAAAATCCTCCTCTACACATCAAGTACACCAAAGTTAGATTAAACTAAGATTGGTAACTTTTTCTTTTTAGAGCAATTAATTTTTTTATTTAAGAAGTATGGACTCCAAAAAATGTCTTTAAATAAGACTACATTCTAAAACTTTTTAATCTCATTTGGCAATGGCAATGCCAATGTATCCCAAATTTTTATGTCTAACATTTCAAGCACAACCCTTCATTTCACTCACTAGCATTTCTTGATAAAAACTCTTCTCACTCCCTTCTAGAATGGCTAGTTAAAATAGAAGGTAAGACAAATTATTTTCAGGCTGTGGGGTTATAATGCAAACGTAATTTAATAAGAAAATAACTAAGCATGCTTTAAATGCTCAAAAGGGCTTGTAAAGGGTATAATACAACAAAGGTGGGTGAAAAATCTTTTAAAAATTAAGTGAAGAAATAAACTTGCCTATGTCATTTCTAATCTCATTTTTTAGTTGCTTAATTGCTTTGAAGGGTTATGAGCAAAATTTTAGCGTTCTAGAATTCCTATTCAATCACCTTTATACTCTGATTTTTTATTATTTTCAAAATCAGGCCTAAAGTGTATATTTATGAGGACACCTACTAGCATTGATCTAATTGAAAATAGTTGATAAAGAAATTTTCATTCAACAACTTACCACTCTCTTACTATTCTAACGAATCTAAATTAGGCTTTCTAATTCTAAGTTCAAGTTCATTCACAATAGGAACAATTACGAGGCTAAACTTAATCTAGTGCAAAAGTATAAAACATCAATAACAAACATCACAACTAAACTAAAATCAAATCATAGTTGAAAATTAAACTAAAAATAACTAAATAATAATAGAAACTATAAATTAAAACTAAAGAAAAAATAAAATAAAATACAAAATCTAACACAAAACATAAAGTTACTACAAAATAAAACACAAAAAATAGCTAAATGAGGTGGATTCATGTTTATCATTCAAAAATTAATGCGAATGCACAAGGAATGGAGTGCTAGAACTGATAATGTAGATGAGAAGATGAGAATGGAATGGAATGACAAAGGATGGAAAGAAAGCATGGCACATGGCAGAGACAAATCAGTCTCTACCGTGTGCACCCTTCTGTATGGAGATTGCACATTGCACACGGCTGACACATGTAGGGATTTATCGGTTACATGCATCTCATACATAAGCGAAATTTAAAATTTTTAACCAATATTACTGATCTTGCCATGAATTTACAATATTCTTATTAGTGAGAATAAGAAAAATCACCTTTGATTTTTGTTGTACAGTTGATTTTCCTTTGCACCGGGTTATCGCAAACCATAGTGTCCAAAATTGAACACCTCTAATGAGTAATCCACACTAGAGATGATAGAATGAACCAACAAATTGGTAGAGGACAAGTGCTGGCCGAAATCCCTAGAGCTAGCAAGGGGTTGGGCGGCTAGGGTTAGAGAGAAAAAGTCTTTCTTAAGTGTTAAAATCACTTAACCCTAATTCCTTATTAGTTGGACTTTTATAGTTAGGTTAAAATTCCAACTTCATAATGAGATTGGGCTATTTAAAATTGCTGGAGAATTATTAATTGGGCTTCTAGAATTATTTATAATTATTTGGGCTCAATTAAATCCAATTCAAACCTTTTCATAAAAGACTATGCACAAAACCCACAAACTAGGCTCTCTAAGCAAATAATTGGATTTAATTACCCAAATGAATTCCAAATCCAACCAAATTAAATATGTAGGCTCTACAACACTTATGTAACATATTCAATTTAACTTGGTCCAAGAAATAGGCCTTTAAGGCCTTCTGTCCGGGAGTTGGTGTGTGGCCCTTCATTAGGAGGGCTTCTGTGCCAACTTCATTTCTTTGGCCCTTTATATTTCCTCCAATGGACCTATTAATTATTATATCAGCCCTATAACACTTATAGTCCAATAATAATTAATTATGAAATGCATTATTTCAATTAGGTCCAATTTTACAGAACATTTCTCAAAAGTTTTGCGAACAATTTTACTTGATCATAATTAATTAAACTCTTCAAATAATTATTATCTTATTCACTTCTCTATCCCCATAATTATATCAAATATTATTATCCTTGTCATTTTACCATTTTATCATTTTCTTTATATGTGTGTGGCCTATTGGGTTCCTGTCCATGTTGGCAGTATAATATGTAATTGTGAGTTATATTCAAAACTCACATGATTTAAACTCCTTTAAATCATTTTATCAATCCCTATTGATATTCTTGATACATTATTATACAAGTCATGATTGGCCTCTAGCTAGGCATCATGACTACCCAAATGTCAGGAAAGTCAAGTGATTTGAATATACCCTTCTATAGAAACGGTTACCGTGCAATTACTCATTTCACCACTCTTATCTCAATTAGATTCTGAGTATGGATTTCTATCAACTCATATAAATCTAATCATGTATGTCCTATTAATTTAACCATTGTTTCCAAAATTCCCATCATGGATCTCTATCCATCTTGGCATATTACTCTGGCCATAGATTCTCTAAACAAGGCAATTATAGAATCATGCGAGATAACTTCCCTTATTAAATCTGGGATGGTGAATCCTTTGTCAATCACTTAACTATCTTCAAGTAGGTCATGATATATCCAATCTCCTAACTATGTTCACTACCAGTTGGAAGTAATCAGTTATGGAGTCAAAACATACCACTTGCTACTTAAAATAACTTTGGTGGTCTCAAGTCTAAAGATATTTGCACAACCGCTATGAAGAGATTCCTCGTTGACATAGATTTAATATCCATGTGAGGACTCTCCATGCAGGTCTCCAATGAACTTGTTCTTCTAACAAGCATCCACATGTTAGCTTTGATTATCTTCTATAATCACAGTTATGAGAACCACTGCTTGAACCATTCAAGAGGCATAACATGTGCTAGTCTGTCCGAATTAAAAATATCCTTATATTGTTAATTCTATTACTATGGATATTTAGATATTAACACATTTGCATGCAATAGACATCTCATATCATGAATACTTTTATGATTTCCTTTGCACTGTGTTTATAATATCTAGGACTTCATTTATTAATTTAAGATTTACAAACTCATGTATTTAAACATAGCATTAATAAATAAATGATGCCTTTTATTAAGAATATTAATTTATACATATGAAAAACGTCCATATTTCATGGGCTCTAGGGCATACTCTCTAACAATCTCCCACTTGCACTAGAGCCAATCACTCATATGTCTCAGACCCATGCTATTTATATGGTGATCGTGCTTCATCTGGAAAAGTGCTTTAGTGAGGGGATCCACCACATTATCATCTGTAGGGATCCTTTCTATTTTCACATCATTTCTAGCTACTATTTCCCTTATGAGATGGTAGTGTCTGAAAACATGCTTAGATCGCTAATGAGACCGTGGTTCCTTTGCTTGTGCAATGGCTCCATTGTTGTCATAATATAAATGAATTGGATCAATAATGCTAGCCACCACTCCTAGTTTAGTTATGAACTTTTTGATCCAGACTGCTTCTATGGCTGCTTCTGAAGCAGCAATGTACTCAGCTTCTGTCGTGGAATCAACAATTGTTTCTTGTTTGGAACTTTTCCAACTAACAGCTCCTCCTCCCATTATGAACACATAACCAGACTGTGATTTACAATCATCTTTGTTAGATTGGAAACTGGCATCTGTATACCCATTTACTTCCAAACTGCCCTCTCCATATACCAAGAATATATCCTTAGTTCTTCTCAAGTACTTAAGAATATTCTTTACAGCTGCCCAGTGTTCCTCTCCAAAATTTGATTGGAATCTGCTTGTGACACTCAAAGTAAATGCTATATCTGGACGTGTACATAACATAGCATACATGATAGAACCAATTGCAGATGCATATGGTATTCTATTCATGCTCTCTCTATCCTCTAGTGTATGCGGACACATAGACTTAGAAAGGTGTTTCCCATGCACCATGGGTATAAACCCTTTCTTAAAGAGATCCATATTGAACCTCTTCAATACTTTATCTATATATGTACTCTGAGAAAGACCTAGCAACCTATTGGATTTATCTCTATAGATCCTTATTCCCATAATATAGGATGCTTCTCCAAGGTCTTTCATGGAGAATTGCTTGGATAACCATATTTTAACAGATTGGAAAAGAGAAATGTCATTTCCCATGATCAATATGTCATCCATATATAGAACTAGGAAGACAATTGCACTCCCATTGACCCTTTTATACACACAAGGTTCATCTTCATTCTATGAGAAACCAAACTCTTTGATTGTCTCATTGAATCGTATGTTCCAGCTCCTAGATGCTTGCTTCAATCCGTTAATTGATCTTTGAAGCTTGCATACCTTTTCGCCATTTCCTGATGTGAACCATTCTTGTTGTGTCATATGCACATCCTCAGTAAGATTTCCATTAAGGCAAGTTGTCTTCACATCCATTTGCCAAATCTCATAATCATAATGAGCTACAATGGCTAAAAGTATTCTTATAGACTTAAGCATCGCTATAGGAAAAAAAGTTTCATCATAGTCAATACCTTATTTTTGACGATAACCCTTTGCTACTAAGCGAGCTTTATAGGTAACTATATTACCTTCCTTATTGGTCTTCTTTTTGAAGACCCATTTGCACCCTATGGGTTTTATCCCTTCAGGTGGTTGAGTTAAAGTCCATACTTTATTCTCATACATGAAGTCCATTTCAGACTGCATAACCTTAAGCCATAAATAACGTTCTGAACTGTTCAAAACTTCTTGATAGCTTGTAAGCTCATTGTCATTTACTACAGTTATGTCCTTATCCGAATCAATGTGAAAACCATATCTCACAGGGATAGAACACATCCTAGTAGATCTTCTAGGATTTTGTGTATAATCAGGTTCAATTGCAATCTCATTATTATAAAATTCAGTTTTTGGTTCATTCGGTTGATCATCTTCTATTTGTGGGTCTTGAAATTCATCAAGTTCAATTTTACTCCCACTATAATCTCGTAAGAGAAATTCTCTTTCCAAGAAGACAACATGCCTTGAAACAAACACCTTTTGTTCTAAGGGATGATAGAAATAATATCCAAACGTTTCTTTTAGATATCACACAAATAAATATTTGTCAGACTTAACATCCAGTTTGTCTAACATTGTCCTCTTCATATAAGTAGGACAACCTCATACTTTCATATGAGAAAGCGTGGGTTTCTTGTTATTCCACATCTCATATAGAGTAACATCAACCGATTTGCTAGGAACTCTGTTTAACACATAAATAGTAGTTTCTAGTGCATATCCCCAAAAGGACTTAGGCAAGTCCGCTCGGCTCATCATTGATCGAACCATATTCAATAGTGTTCGATTTCTCCTTTTAGATACACCATTGTATTGTGGTGTATATGGTTGAGTCCATTGAGATAAAATCCCATTATCTTTAAGATAATCCTGAAACTCTTGGCATAAGTATTCTCCACCTCGATCTGATCTAAGTGTTTTAATACTCTTGCCAAGTTGTTTCTCTACTTCATTTTTGAATTCTTTGAACTTTTCAAAATGCTTCCGATTTGTATTTCATTAGATAGATGTATCCATACCTGGAATAATCATTTATGAAAGTAATGAAGTAGGAGTAACCTCCTCTGGCATGTGTAGTCACTGGACCACATACATCTGAATGTATTAAGTCCAAAACCATTTTAGCTCATTCTCCTTTACCAATGAAGGGAGCTTTTGTCATTTTTCCCAATAAACAAGATTCGCATGTATCAAATGATTCATAATCAAATGATCCCAAATCACCTGACTTGTGTAATTTGGTCATGCATTTCTCATTTATATGGCCTAAACGACAATGCCATAAATATGAGGTATTTAGATTATCATATTTCATTCTCTTGGTATCCACATTATGTACTTCTTTAATTAAATCAAGAACAAATAAACCATTCTCAATGATAGCTTTTGCATAAAACATATTGTTCTTCAAAATGTAACAACACTTGTCCTTTAAAGAAATATCATAATCGTTCAACAAACAACTGAAAGAAATAATACTTTTGGATAAAGTTGGAACATAATAACAATTATTTAATTCTAGTACTAATCCACTAGGAAGAGGCAAATGGTAAGTCCCCACAACCGTTGTAGAGATGTTCTGTCCAGTAGCTGACTACAAACATATCTATGCCTTTCCAACTCTTCTAAAGCTTTTAAGCCCCTGTAAATCATTACATAAGTGAGATCCAAATCCGATATCTAATACCTAAGATTGTTTTGAAGCAATATAATAAGTATTAATTTCAATTATATGAATACCTGAAGTAGAAGCATCAACTTGCTTCTTCTCCTTGAGAGAATTTAGATAGGCCTTGCAGTTACACTTCCAATGACCATCCTTTCCACAATGGAAGCAAGTTCCTTTGGGATTCTCTTTCTTGGCAACCTTCTTCTTGGAGATCCCACCATTCTTTGGCCGCGCCTTGGTTATCTTCTTTTTCTTTTTCTTCTTTTTATTCTTCTTCTTCTTCTTCTTCTTCTTCTTCTTCTGTTTCTTGCCTTTACCAGAAGTGACAACCATGACACTTTTTGGATCCTTCTTAAAGGATCCATCAGCTATCTTGAGCATGTTGATTAACTCAGGAATGGTTACTTAGATCTTGTTTATGTTGAAGTTAAGCACGAAAGGTGCATAACTTGGAACCAACAAGTACAAGATTAAATCTATATATATATATATCATTATCCATAACATAGCCAAGTCTACTCAAATGCTCAATATACCCATACATCTTCAATGCATAAGTAGCAGCTGAAGTGCCTTCCATCATTTTGTAGCTAAATAGAGCTCGAGCAATCTCATATTGCTCAGTTCTAGCCTAAGAAGAATAAAGCTCCTCAAGATACAAAATGATGGTTCTAGCATCCATCATCTCATGTTGCTTCTGAAGCTCCGAGGACATAACACCCAGCATCAAACATGCTGCCGCTTCACTATCCTCCATGTATTTTCGATAAATGCCTTTGATCTCATTAATTGCATCATCTGATGGAAGTTGTTGTAGATCTTTATCCAAGACATAATGGATCTTTTCAACTCTGAGAACAATTCTCACTTGCCTGATCCAGTCAGAATAGTTGCTACCAACCAGCTTGTTATCTAAGATTGATCGTATATTAATATTTGATGTGCTCATGATGATGACTTAGATGTGAAAAAGAAAAGATATGAGAGTATGTTCATATCTATATGTATAAATTAATAAGGTCTTTAATTAATCCATTTACTCCCACTATTTTATTGCGAATTAATAGCCCTCACTATATAATCCGAGAAAACCCGATGGTTTTCTTAGTGGGCCAATATCCAATCCTTGATATGTAATTTGACCTTGACTTTGGTCAACAAGCCAAACTCCATATCCTTGAAAGGTAGGTATCTCTATACCAATTGTGTCTCTACACAACTATTGGATCATTAGGTTATCAACTCTTGATGCATGCATATCGTATATGCATTTCCTAATCTTACCTCTAGAACCATTAGCCTTGACTTTGGTCAACAAGCTAATGTGCTAGCTAAGATGACCCATTTAATTAGATTTGAACATATTCGATATAATGTAAGCTTGACTTTGGTCAACAACTTATACTATAAAGAACTCTGGTTCTCCTTTAATTAATGGAAGGCTTATATACCTTTGTATTTGTTTGAGGGTTTTAGTTAATTAAGTCTCATCATACATGGTTGGCATGCATTGGTATACATCCTAGATCTATCACATAAATATAAGCATACAAATATGGTACAGTTATGGACTTCACTACATTGATTTCCCCGAGCCAAGAGGGAAATCAAAAGGTCACACTGAGGTAGTATGCATGATTCAGTATGCATGATTCAAACAAGAAAAATAATTACATTATCTTCAAGCTTGTTGGATCTCCATCCGGCCCATCTTGCTCCTTGACAGTGGTCTCCATCTCTATTTCTAATTCTAATCTAAGTAATCTAATTACATATTACAATTTGAAAAGAAATACAAACAAAAAATAAATGGCCGGGACATGAAAGTCCTCATTGGACCAAAACATGCATAATGCTCAATCACATTGGGCCTTATCCATAACTATCCATCATGCCAATCATACACCCTTATATACATTTATAATGCATAAAGACATGGATTGCTAACTTTGTTTCAACTCTTGAAACAAGCTTTTGAGTTATTTTAATAATGTGATCAAATTAGGAAACCTTTTCCATTTTGGAAACTTTCATTTTAGGAAACCTTTTTGCATGCATGTGTTCTTTCCTTAATAATCAATCGAATTGATTATTAATTAATTATTAATTGATTAATTAATTAATTAATCATATTAAATAATTAAAAGAATCAATTTTGGGCTTAGGATTAAGGGTAGGCTGAAACCCCCCAAATGAAACCTTAATTGTGTTCACACACAAAATAGTTTTATGTCTATAGGACCATTTGGGCCTTTTGGAATGAGGCAAGCCCACTCCAGCCCTTAAAAACCATTAATAAAATTAATTATTATTTATAATATTTAATTTAAATAAGATCCTTGGGCCCACCAAGTCATTTACTAATTTAAACCAAGTCTGTAAACATAATTAAGCCCATTAAGTGGTTTTAATGAATTAAAATTAATCAAATTAATTTAAGGCCCATTTTAATTAATCCAATTAATTAAAAATACTTTAATATATCAGATATATCAGATTTAGAAGATCAAAAATCTTTCTAAACAAGAACACACCAAGAACATATCAAGAACACACGAAGAACATCAATTTATCGAACTTTTCGACTAAACTAGTTTTCATGCAAAACTTGTTCGATTTTAATTTCGTTTGATCCTATGGCTTAATATCACATATTAAATACATAAATTATCATCTAAATGATCTTATAATGGATCTATAAAAAATTAGTTTAGAACAGCCCCTAAATCTAAAAGCTTCTCACGCAAAACACATAATTCTTTTCTCAAAAAATTTGTTTTTGTTTCTGATATATATATTTGATCACACTTATATCCAGAAATCAATATTTCTCATTCATGAACAATTAAATCTGATATTTTAAAGTTCATGAAATAAATAAATCAAAATAAAATTTATTCCACAGAAAAACATAGAATTGTATATTTATGGCAAAACCTAGGCTCTGATACCATGTAGGGATTCATCGATTACATGCATCTCATACATATTCAAAATTTTTAACCAATATTACTGATATTGCCATGAATTTACAATATTCATATTAGTGAGAATAAGAAAAATCACCTTTGATTTTTGTTGTACAGTTGATTTTCCTTTGCACTGGATTATCGCAAACCAAAGTGTCCAAAATCGAACACCTCCAATGAGTAATCCACACCAGAGATGATAGAATGAACCAACAAATTGGTAGAGGAAAAGTGCTAGCCAAAAAACCTAGAGCTATCAAGGGGTTGGGTGGCTAGGGTTAGAGAGAAAAAGAGAAGAAGTCTTTCTTAAGTGTTAAAATCACTTAACCCTAATTCCTCATTAGTTGGACTTTTATAGTTAGGTGAAAATTCCAACTTCATAATGAGATTGGGCTCTTTAAAATTGCTGGAGAATTATTAATTGGGCTTCTAGAATTATTTGTGCTCAATTAAATCCAATTCAAACCTTTTCATAAAAGACTATGCATAAAACCCACAAACTAGGCCCTTTATGCAAATAATTGGATTTAATTACCCAAATGAATTCCAAATCCAACCAAATTAAATTTGTAGGCTTCAAAACACTTATGTAACATATTCAAGTTAACTTGTTCCAAGCAATAGGCCTCTAAGGCCTTCTATCTGGGAGTTGGCGTGTGGCCCTTCATCAGAAGGGCTTCTATGCCAACTTCATTTCTTTGGCCCTTTATAATTCCTCCAATGGACCTATTAATTATTATATCAGCCCTATAACACTTAAAGTCCAATAATAATTAATTATGAAATACATTATTTTAATTAGGTCTAATTTTACAAAATATTTCTCAAAAGTTTCGCGAATAATTTTACTTGATCATAATTAATTAAAATCTTTAATTAATTATTATCTTATTCCCTTCTCTATTCCCATAATAAAATCAAATATTATTATCCTTGTCATTTTACCAATTTATCCTTTTCTCTATATGTGTGTGACCTATTGGGTTCCTGTCCATGTTGGCAGTATAATATGTAATTGTGAGTTCTATTCAAAACTCATATGATTTAAACTCCTTTAAATTATTTTATCAATCCCTATTGATATTCTTGATACATTATTATACAAGTCATGATTGGCCTCAAGCTAGGCATCATGACTACCCAAATATCAGGAAAGTAAAGTGGTTTACTATACCCTTCCATAGAAACAGTTACGGTGCAATTACTCCTTTCACCACTCTTATCTCAATTAAATTCCGAGTATGGATTTCTGTCAACTCATATAAATCTAATCATGTATGTTCTATTAATTTAACCATTGTTCCCAAAATGCCCTCCATGGATCTCTATTCATCTTGGCATATTACTCTGGCCAGAGATTCTCTAAACATGGCAATTATAGAATCATGCGAGATAACTTCCCTTATTAAATATGGGATGGTGAATCCTTTGTCAATCACTCAACTATCTTCAAGTAGGTCATGATATATCCAATCTCCTAACTATGTTCACTCCCAGTTGGAAGTAATCAGTTATGGAGTCAAAACATACCACTTGCTACTTAAGATAACTTTGGTGATCTCAAGTCTAAGGATACTTGCACAACCGTTATGAAGAGATTCCTTACTGACGAAGATTTAATATCCATGTGAGGACTCTCTATACAGGTCTCTAATGAACTTGTTCTTCTAACAAGCATCCACATGTTAGCTTTGATTATCTTTCATAATCATAGTTATGAGAACTATTGCTTGAACCATTTAAGAGGCATAACATGTGCTAGTCTGTCCGAATTAACAATATCCTTATATTGTTAATTCTATGACTAGGGATATTTATATATTCACACATTTGCATGCAATAAACATCTCATATCATGAACACTTTTATGATTGTGTTTGCACTGTGTTTATAATATATAGGACTTCATTTATTAATTTAAGATTTACAAACTCATGTATTTAAACATAGCATTAATAAATGAATGATGCCTTTTATTGAGAATATTAATTTATACATATGAAAAACATCCATATTTCATTGGCTCTAGGGTATACTCTCTAACAACACAATTTGGTCCCTATCACGTGCCCCCTTCTAAAACTAAAAATGTACTTAGCACGTGATTGAGATGGTTTGGTCTCTATCGTGTGCATTAAAATTTCTTCAAAATCTTTTCAAGTTTTACACCAAATTTCATGTACATTGACACAGTCATTTCTAATCTTATTCATGAAAATATCAATGCTCAAATGAATCACCACACAATTAGAAAAAACACAAGAAAAAACTAAAAAATTTAAAAGCAAAACAAGCAAACAAAATAAACGAACTAAATAAAAAGTTGGGTTAAAGAATTAGTTCTTGTTTAATGAGTCCCAGCTCGACTCTTATTTTTATCTGGCAGTCGAGCTTATGACCCAAACATTTATCTCTTCAGACTCTGTTCCTCATTTTCCTCCATCAGTAAGAGAAACTTATGGAAATTTACTAAGGTAGGGAACACCATGTCTTTGATGAAGTACACCTCCACCTTGGGTTGTTAAAAAACATACTCCTTCGGCTCTTATAGCCTTAATAAACTTTTTAAGTTGACTGAATTCAGGGCTTCCACTTGAGAGTTGAACCATTCTTGCTCCTTTGGCAAAGAATTCTTTATAAGAGATTGAAATTCATTCTCAAAGCTATAGGCCATTTCTTCAACAATGATTGGTCCCTCCTCCAATTCATGCACCCCACACTTGATTTCTTAACTATGTATCAGCTATGCATGACTCAATTTCTCGTCATTATCACAATCACCTCGATTTCGCACCAAAATACTCAAGAATTCAGATTTGGATTCTAGGTTTTTGATTCCCAATTCTTTACTTCTTAATAAATGCTCTTGAGTCTTCAACAAATTCGTTTGGATCTTAATCTTTTCCTCATGAGAATTAATTATCGCCTTCCATTCTTCTCTTTCAACTCTAAATTGCTTCTCCTTACTTACAAGCAAGTCAATGAGAACTTGAATTTTGGAGGCACTTGAATCTTTCGATATCCATTTTAAGCAAGGATCATTAAAAGATGACAATAAGTAAACTATTAAAGGTTGATGCGAGTACTGAAGTTCTTGTATTTTTCTCCTCAACTCTTCCATTTTTGCTCTAAAAAAAACAATTTATCATCTTAGACAAAACCACGCATCAATTGAAAATGCATTAAAATCTTCCTAAAAAGAATAATACTAAATTAAAAAAATAAAAGTTTCAGACAAAGCTCAAATAGAGATATCAAACAAACAACACCATTTATCCCCAATAATGGCACCAAAAACTTGGTCGATGGTCAACAAGTGTACCAAATAGACAAGTAATATATGGGAATATAATTAAGACCCTAAAATATCAAACCCAATGGATAAAGGGCTATTAAGTGAGAAATCTAAAGCTAAGCGGGTTTAATCTGAGACAAATTTCTAAGTTTTTAATTAAGTGCATCCTAAATCTAATTAACAAAATAAAAAAAATAATAAAGCTAATTAAAATAAATATTAAATATTAATTAAAACATTGCCAAGGTACACTAATTCTCCCTATACACGGTGTATTAAATTAAACAACAGAAAAATCTATGGCTTAAATGTGGACAACGCAACTAAACACCTAGTATCCCATTCCAAAGCCTACTACTCTAACTACTCGATATCCCATTCCGGAGCTTATCTGATAACTAGCTAAGCATAGGTCCCAAAACCTAGATATGAACTAGTATCCCATTTTGAAGCTTACTAATTCACTGTCCATTTATTTTTCAACTATTTTTGAATCAAATATAGTCTACAAAAAGATCAAGACCTCTATTCCAGAATCATCGAGGGCTCTAGATGTAGAAAACATAAAAACAGAGCATGGTAATACCCATTCCATACAAACAAAATAATCATTCATTCAAATGAAATAAAATGAACAAATGCTCAATAAAATAGATAAATGAATAATCACAAAGAAGAATAGAACATTCAAGCATATATAAGTCAAAGATAGGTTCAATCCATTACATAGATATGGGGATTCATAGATCCCTTAGCAAAAAAAAAACTACAAATTATACATTAATAAAGTAAAAGGAGAAAGGAAAAAAAACTCATGAAATCCCTTATAATTGATGAATCCCCAAGGTGAATCCAAGCCTTCTTCTCTATCTCTCTAGCAAAATAAAAAATAACACTAAAACTAATTGTAGAAAATTAAATCTAACCCTAAAACATACATTAAAAATAAAATTAATCCAAGGCTTACATTAAAATAAATCTACACTACAACAGAAAATAAATAGAAAACCCTAAAAAATGGTAGATCTAAAATGTCTGCTCTCTCTCCTTTTAAACTAAATAAAAATGCAGGTTTTATAGCATCAATAGATGGACACGGTAGAGATACTTTAGTTTTAACTGGGTCCAATGGACCAAAATATTACTATAGCTTTAAGACATGGCTTAGAAACTTTTGTCTCAGCTGAGTGCACCATTCTAGAATTAATCATTCTTGAACTCTACATTTCACAGGGCTGAGACAAATGGTCTCTCCTAAGTGGATTGGACATGGCCAAGGCAAATGGTCTTTCCCGAGTGCTAAAATGAAATTGTGCAGATTGGGGTTTCTATAAGGCATACGGTTGAGAAACTTTGGTCTCTGCTGTGCGTAAGTCAAATTTCTATACAAAAGTCAAAATTATCCCATTAAACACACCAAAACTTGTTAAATCTCAATATAATTCTATTTAGCATAAAAAGAGAAATTTAACACCTAAAACACTGAAAACACAAAATGATACATAAAGATGAACAAAAATACACTACAATTAAACATTGAATTGGAGTTATCAGTAAGAGATTGGTTATAGATGCAACCAAATAAACTTATTTGGTCTTAGGAACAAATGCAGGAAAATATCTTAGTTAGATACTTTCCTCTAGCGAATATCATAAATATAAGGAATAACATTTATAACTTTCAGCAATTGAGTGAGGAATCTTTTCATGGAGCATAAGAGAGATTTAGAAGGTTGTTGAAGAGCTATCCTCATCATAAGATAGATATACATCAACTTATGTCAACATTTTATACAGCTTGTAACCCTACAATGAGATCTTTATTTGATGCAGCATCAGGGGGTAGCTTTATAAATAATGTTCCAAAAGTAGCATTTTTGTTGCTTGCTAAAATTGCAATGAACAAGGCACAATGGGCCAACACTAGGGCTATGAATAAGAGGCAAGGATTCTATTATGTGGATGAAGTGGTAATGTTAAAGGCACAAATTGAGTTGTTGAAAAATGATTTAAATGGGTTAAGAAATCAAAATGCATTAGTTGTATTGCAGGAATGTGATTCATATAAAAGAGCTAGTTTGGTGAATGAGTCAAAAATAAATGAGTCATACATCCAAGCGATGGGAGATGTAATTGTCATTTATGATTACAAAAGGAATGACCAATTCAACAATCATTATAATCTAGGGTCGAGAAATCATCTAAACATTTCATGAAGAGGGGGTAACAAAGCTTCATCATCAAAAAACCAACCTAAAGCTCCATTCAATCTACCAACAACAAATCTTCAAAACAAACAACATCAAAGTTATCATCAGCAATATAGGCCTTAACAAGTCGAAACACATTTTTAAGTACCTTACTAAGCCCTACCAGCTTATCAATAAAATTTCCAACTGTATGGATTTCAAGCTAGACAACCCCTACCATAAGTCAAAAAGCTAAATTTGGAAGATATGTTTGCTAGTTTCATTACTTGTCAAACTCAATTCACGTCTAGCTAAGATGCTTGGTGGAAATCACAAGAGTAGTGGAATAGAAATCAAGACGCAGTAATGAGAAACTTGAAGGCATAAATTGGCTAACTAGCCACTAATATAGGTCAAAACCACTCAGGAAAATATCCAAAGGAGATCATTGAGGATTTGCTAGACAAGGTTGGGAATTTCATATTTTCGATAGATTTCGTGGTTATAAACATAGCTGAAGATAAGAAAATACCTCTTGTAGTTGGAAGAACATTTCTTAATACTATAAGAGTGCTTATTGATATGTATGGACAAACAGTCACTCTTCGATTTAATAAGGAGAAGATGGTGTTCGATGTTAACAAGGTTATAAAGTATCCATCATATGAATTTAAGGACTCCTTATGTTTTGTGGATGCAATTCAATCTTGAACGAATGACTTACAAGAAGGGATCTTACTATATGACCCTTTAAAAAGTTGTTTGATGCACTCTTTTGAAGATCTAGTGTTCAACAAGGCTGAGAATGATGTTTTGGTAGATTTAGAGATGGAATTTATGCAAAAAGATGACACAAAAGAAGAAGTACTTGAACATCCTAGAGAAGATTCCAAACTGAACTCAAACCTCTTCCTTCTCATTTGAAATATATGTTTTTAGATACTAATGAGAAACCTGTGATAATTTTTACTATTTTTATAGGTGAAGAGGAAGAGTTATTGATTAAAGTGCATGGAAAGCACAAGAAAGCCTTAGGATAGGAGATAATTGATCTCAAGGGAATTAGTCCAAGCTGCTGCACCCATTATATTTCTTTAGAGGAGAATTGTAATCTTGTAGTTCAACCGTAACGGCAATTGAATCCAGTAATCCAAGAAATGGTTAAGAAGGAAGCTTTGAATTTGTTGGAAGCATGTATTATTTTCCCAATTTCTAATAGTAGTTGGGTAAGTCCTGTTCAATATGTTCCAAAGAAAGGTGATATGACTGTTGTAGAGAATAACCATAACAAACTCATTCCAACTTATACATGGTAATACAATCCCATTTCCATTTAGGTACAATGATAGGCTATAACAAGCTAAAAGCAGCCTGATGTTCTAGTATCGCCTACTGGCATGTTAAACATTTAGTCACAAATTCTGCTATTTCTCTTTTCATCCAAGGCAACCAATAAGTTGTCTTTAATTCTTGATACATCTTATTGCTTCCTAGATATATGGTATAATTATTGCTATAAGATTCTATCAAGATATTCTTTTTTAATTCTGCATTGTCTGATACATGAATTCTTCCTTTGTAGTATAGATAATCATCACTACAAAGGCATAATTCATTGCCTTTTCCTATATGTATTTGAGAAATGACAAAGGTTAACTGGTCATCTTATCTCTAGGTGGTTTTTACCTGCTATAGGCAATCATGTTTAAGTTGCATTTCAGCTACTAGTGCTCCATCTTGAGGTGTAGATAATGTAACATTCATGGCATTTAAGGCTGTTAGGTGTTTTCTACTAAGTACATTGACTACCACATTTGCTTTACCAAGATGGTAGTCAATCAAGCAGCTACAATCTTTAATAAGCACTAACCAATTCCTTTGTCTCAAGTTGAGTTCTTTCTGGGTGGGTAGATATTTTGAACTCTTTGTGATCGATGTAGATGTTGCATTTTCCCCATATAGGTAAGGCCTCTAATTCTTCAATGCAAACAGAATAGCTACTTACTTCAAATCATGGGTAGGATAATTTCTTTTATAAGTCTTAAGTTGCTTGTAACATAGGCTACCATTTTGCCCTCTTACATTTACACACATCCTAACCCATTTCTTTAAGCATTACCTTAGATGACAAAAGGTTTACTCGAGGTGGGTTGTGTTAGAATGGGAGCTTCACTCAATATACTTTTTAGTCTTTCAAAGCCCTCTCAGCATTGGTCTATCCATTCAAATCTAGCATTCTTCTCTAGTAACTTGGTATGTGGGGCAACTATTATGGAAAACCCTTTTACAGACTGTCTATAGTAACCTACTAATCAAAGAAAACTCCTTACTTTCAAAACATATTTTAGGTGGTTTAAATTCTAAGATAGCCTCAATCGTTTTAGGGTAAGCGTTATTCCCTTCTGCTGATATCACATAACCAAGGAAGGTAAGTTCTTTAAGCTTTACCTTACGCTTTGTAACACACTAAAATTTCATCTATCATGCATAGTACATTGTAAAGCATGCACAATAACCCTAGGATAGTTATCAGAGTAATTACACTAGTATAATATAGAGAAAATCATAGAGGCTTAAAGTTTAAGTGTGCTCACCCTTGACCAATCAGGGGATGGGTGACCGATCTGGAAAGTAGAGTTAAGCATTTGATGAGATAATATAAGTTAAATGGAGTCCAATGGTACAATTTAAGAAGATACTTGGCTTACATAGGTCCTCAAATCGAGTAGAGAAGCATTTTCACGGTTACTGTAAAAGGCTTGACCGAAAGTTTGACCGAGCTCTGAAAAAATTTCGTAGAGCTCCAAAAATTATTCCAATCATATAGACCTATTAAAAAAGTATAAATAGTCTATTGAAATTGAACAATAAATTTTCTGACAGATTTGAAATTTTGGGTTTTGGACAAGCTGAGTTTGCATCTGAAGCTGGAAGTATACTGAAATGATGTTAGAATGAGCTAAAATTTTAAAAACATGATTCTGGTTATGCTAGTGCATGTAGGGAAATATTTTAGAGCAGTCGGACAAGAAAAACATCGATTTCAGAAAAGTGGTAAAAAATTGAGATCAAATTAATTAATGTTCTTAATTAAAATTTTTTTATTATATAAGGACATGGAAGTCATTAAAAATAATCCATAATAACCTATAAACAGTACCATAGTTAAGAGATGGGTAGGGATCAAGGAAATGATGACAAGTGGCTTAAAAATAAGCCATTAGATCAAATAGTACATGGAGGAATTTGTGTAAGGCCCCTAACATGATCCTAATTTAATTTGCATATTTTTGTGATTAAGTAAGGGGCTAAATTATCATGTTATTATGTTAATTGCATGAAAATAAAATAAAAGAATATAGTTTAATAGTAATTGAGGATGTAATTGAAGTAAAACATATTAATTTGGGGTTAATTTATATTTTTGGAATTTTAGTGGACAATTTTGAAAGAATGAATAAATTGATAGGCTGATTTAAGAAAAAGGAGTTAGTGGAGGGGTTAAAGTCTAACATGCCTAAAGGTTTGTGGCATTTGTGTGACATGCAAGATTTTGAGGGAATAAAAGGGAAATTTTGCCACTTATATAAATAGAAAGAAGATAGTGGAATGTAGAGGTGGCTGTGTGAGTGAAGGTGTCGGCAATTGAAGAAAGAAAACCAGAAAATAGATCATCTTCTTCTTCCTTCTTATTTCCATTGATTTATCTCAAACAATTTGAGGATGATGTTTGTTGATTAATCAAGAGTACAAGGTATTAAACGTAAGGTAATTAAACTGTTAATTGAACCCTTCATCATCATCTTCTTCTTGTTTCATTTTGACTGAGAAAATGTAAATATGCTGGAAATATATGATGATGATGATGATGATGATGATGATGGTATTTATGAAGGAGAAGAGGAAGGAAGGAAGAGCAAAGGAAAGGGTATTGATAGAGGTTGAAGACATTGGGTTTATCAGCCAAGGTATGGGAACTTGCATAAGTGTGTGTGTATGCTTGATGTGTTAGCATGAGAGATGTCTTTACTGCTTCTATTACATGTTTTATATGTGAATCTCAAGCTTGGAAGTGGTTTAGAAAGGAAAAATACACGTTTGATTGAAAGATGTAAAAATCTATTTTAAGGATCATATGACCAGTCTGTAGTATTTTTGTTATATCTTGAGTTTCCGTGACTCAAATTGAGAAATTCAAATCGGATATGAAACTATACACACAAATCTTCATTGTATATGAAGAACATGAAATCTGAATCAATTTGTATGATAGAGAAAATAGGCTTGAATCCGGGTCTTGCTTGCTGCCTTTGTTTTTTAGAGCAGTCTTCGGTTTTTAGGGTATATCCTGAGATTGAGAGCTCTGATTGGGTTGATTTTTGATGTTTTGAAAACTAGAACAATATATCTACAACTTTGTAGAAAGAATTGAGAACTGATTTTCATTGTCTGATAGTGAAAATTTGGATAGTTTCTCTGCTTGAAGCACGTAGCCACGCATGTGTATATTTCTTTCTTACCCATGGCCACATGAGCCTTTTCTTTCCCTTGTACGTGGCCACGTCTGGTTCCTCTTGTGAAAACACGTGACCACATGTGTTTCTTCTGTATAAAACTTCATTCATTGCACGTGGCCACGTGAGTTTTTCTTCTTCTTTGCACATGGCCACGTGTGTGATTTTCTGAATGATCTATTAGTACTATTTTGCTTATAAGTTGAGCTAGAGACCTTGGAATTGAGTGATTCTTTTTGCGTATAAAAATAGACTTCCATACCTAAATTTCATAAGAAACCTAAGCTTAAATCTGTCTCTAAGTACATGTAATCTAGGGTTGAATCCGGACTTATTTTCTAGACTGTTCAATGTAACAGAAACTACAATTTTGAGCAGATTGTTACTACACTTGATAATATGATTTTAAATTGATGGAGACATATAGTTTCTTATGTGATAGTAAATTTAATTGAATGAGACATGTAATATGACTATCAATGAAGGATTTATATGCACACATATGCATTCATTTGTGTATATGAATAAAGACTAATGATAAAATATCTATCCTATACATGTAATTAGTCTTGTACATGATGGTCATATGCCAAATTGATATATATATATATATACACATGTAAACCCTATGACATGAAAGTGTACATTTTGACATGTACCTGTGATATGAAATAGAGAATATGATGGTATGACCTTAACATGTGTATATGCAAATATGGAAACATGTTGATAATATATGTGTTGGTAAACATGCTCAAAAGAATAAGTCAACTATATGCGAATGTACCCACAGGTATGTACACTTATGATTATGTATATGAGTATATGAGCATGTAATTGCCCTATGAGATAAAAGATGTTTTAGCATGACTATGAACATGTGAGATGCTTAATGTGAACATGATCAAGTATATGATATGATGATTATATGTCATGCCTATATGCTATGATGCAAATTGTATAGTCATACAGATTTGAATAAGCCAGATGTATAACTTGGCATATGAAATGTGCATATATCTGATTATGCACCAGAGAATTCATAGTTTTATAAGACTATGTATATGTGCACAATATTATATATGAATACAGTATTAATATGTGAATTGAACACGAATATAATTCTGCCTGCGATAGAGTTTTAGATGTGGATAGATAGGCGCCTATAGGGAAATTGCAGCTGCCATAGTTTGGCCCGATTGGGTCCATAGTATATATGATCCCGTTTGGATCATGATCAATCCCGTTTGGGTTGATAGGCTACCCTGTTTGGGTATGCTTGACCGGTTCACAGTACAGTTTGGCCCCGTTTGGGTCTATAGATTTGATATCTTCGGATATCCTTCTTTGATACCAATGTGTATCCATAGTTCCCGTTATCCACCGATAAAGCTAAGGCAGGCTAAACTTTATTCATAGAATGATCAAAATTAAACAGTTAAAGTTATTTGACTAAAGCTTGATATTGTGGCTTATATTGTTGGTTTACCACAGGAATTATGTTTGAATTGAATATGTTCACATGGAAAATTGCCATCTATACGAATTATGAGAATGAAATATGTGTTACTCTCCTGGGTACTATGTTTATGTTCATGAGAATATGCTTTACGCTTTAAAGTATATGTTACTGTTGCCATGTTATGTTGGACATGTTGTTTATAATATATGAGCATATTGTAAATGCATGTTTTAATGACCTGTGTGTGTGGTCATCCATCTGTAGATATTCCCCACTAAGCTTTATAACTTAGCACGGGTTATTTATCCGTGTAGGTACAAGTAGCAAGACTTTTGTTGAGGGACGTTCTCTGCATCAAGAAGGGCCAACCATCGATTGATAACCTTGATGTAGGATGTTTTGTAATACAATTATCATATGTTTTGTATAAAGGCCAGTTATCTTATGTTATGTATAAAACCTATGTGGAATATTGTAACTCACTAGTAGTAAAGCTAAGACAGAATATGTGTGCATGTGATATACATAATGTAATATTCATATAGTCTAGTATGCATGATAATAGGTATGAAATGGAAAACAGGAATAGACTTGTAGCACGAATATAGGTATATGAAACCATATGGCATGATTAATTGCTAAATGATGATTAAATGAACATGTAGTGTAAGCATGATTAATAGTATTCATGATACATGTGTAATAGGGTATTTGCATAGGGGGTGTTACAATTTATGTATCAGAGCCCTAGGTTTAGCCTTTTCTGGGTAAAAATGAACCCAGGATTCTATAGTATGATATAGTGTTTTGTTGGCCTAAGGCAGAAGTTCCTGTTTTTCTTATAGATTGAAGATGGAGAGCTCTAGAGATGCATTTCAGGAATCGGCTGAAAGTAACAGGCCGGTTAGAACTAATCCTTCCAATATTGGACCTTCATCTTCAAATCCAAATGAGGTTCCAACAGCCGTCCCCACAGAAGCATTGTTAAAAATATCACAGGATATGGCTCAAGTTCTTCAAAGAATGATAGCGCCTAAAGCTCCAATATCTGAAATTAGAAAGCATGGTGCTGAAGAGTTTTTAGGCACTAATCTGGAACAATCTGAAGAAGCTGAATTTTGGCTGGAAAGGCTAGAGAGAATTTTTGATGAAATCCATTGTCCAGTGGGTCATAAGGCATCTTGTGCTGTGTCTCTATTACAGGGTGCAGCTTATGATTGGTGGAAATTGGTGTTGAAGCAACCTCAATTACCAGATCCCCTTACATGGAAATTTTTCACAGCTGAATTCAAGAAAAAGTATGTTACTGAGGAGTATAAGCAAGAGAAGTTAAAGCAATTCCTCCACTTGAGGCAGAGAATTATGTCTGTGGCTGAGTATGAGAAAGAATTCAGTAACCTGTGCAAATATGCTCCTGATGAGATGTTAACTGATGCTTTTAAGTGTAGACAGTTTGAAGATGGGTTGAATGATCATATCCGAGAAAAGTTGATTGGGTCTACATCTTTGCAAGTGGTTAATTTCACTCAACTCGTTACAGCAGCCTTGCGAGTTGAAAAGAATGAAATGGAAAAAAGGGAGAGAGAGTAGAGAAGAAGTGGGTCCAAGGGTGGATCTTTTACAGGAAAGAGAGCTAGAGGAGCACAAAGAAATCAGCCAGCTGAGTCTGGCTATAGTTCTGCAAAAAGGGACAGGAGACAAAAATCTTCGGCAATGTCTAAACAGGGAAAGGAAGCTTCAGGGAATCAGAGTGGGGGGCAACCTCCAGTGTGTCCCCATTGTTCTAGGAAACATTGGCGTAATTGCAGGAAATTGTCTGGGGCATGTTTCAAGTGTGGTGGTACCGATCACTTCATGGCAAGCTGTCCTTCGAAGAGGGAACAGGGTGTTGAACAACAGGGCAGTAGAGGAACTTTTAATGCACCATCTTCAGGTAGAGGTAGAGGAAGAGGACGTGGGGGATCGAGTTATCAGGGATCCCAGTCCAGGAACATTTCTGAATCAGTTGACAGGCCCACAGCTCCAGTTGTTCCTATTCGGGCGTATGTAATGAAAGCTAGAGAGGATCAGAGTACTCCAGAAGTCATAGCTGGTACATTCTCTCTTTTTGATTCTGATATGCATGCACTTATTGATCCTGGTTCCACTCATTCTTATGTTTGCACTGGGGATATGGGTAGAAATGAGTCTACTGTACATGAACTGGAATATGATATATATGTAACCAACCCTTTGGGTCACAGTGTTGTTGTTAATAGAGTGCATAAACAGTGTCCTATTGTAATTCAAGTGAAAGAATTCCTTGCTGATCTTATTGAGTTACCATTCCTGGAGTTTGATATTATACTTGGTATGGATTGGCTGTCTAGACATCATACAGTGATTGATTGTGAAGCTAAAACTGTAACTCTCATTGGTACTGATGGTGAAGAAACTTTAGTACAGGGCATTCGATCTAAACCCATAGCTAATGTAATATCAGCTATGCAAGCTAAGCGATTTTTGAGAAAAGGGTGTGAAGCTTTCTTAGCACTTGTGCTTGATTCAAGAATAGAAAATGTAAATCTTCAAGAGATTCCAGTGGTGAAAGAGTTTCCTGATGTGTTCCCTGAAGAATTACCTAGTCTTCCACCTGAAAGGGAAGTTGAATTGTCTATAGACATTCTACCTGGTACAGCTCCTATTTCGAAGGCACCATATAGGATGGCTCCTTTGGAATTGAAAGAACTAAAAGCTCAGCTACAGGAGTTGCTTGACAAAGGCTTCATTAAGCCTAGTACATCGTCTTGGGGTGCACCGGTTTTATTTGTGAAGAAAAAGGATGGGTCTATGAGGATGTGCATAGACTACAGACAGTTAAACAGGGTAACAATCAAAAATAGGTATCCCTTACCAAGAATTGAAGATTTATTTGATCAGTTGAAGGGTGCTGGAGTATTTTCCAAGATTGACTTGCGCTCGGGTTATTATCAACTTCGGGTTAAGGATGTAGATGTTTCCAAAACAGCCTTTAGAACCCGATATGGGCATTATGAGTTTCTGGTGATGCCATTTGGGTTAACAAATGCACCGGCTGCGTTTATGGATCTTATGAATAGGGTGTTTAGACCCTACCTGGATCAGTTTGTTGTTGTGTTCATAGATGACATTTTGGTGTATTCGAGGGATGAAGCGAAACATGCTGAGCATTTGAGAATTGTTTTACAGACTCTGAGGGAGAATCAGTTGTATGCTAAGCTGAGCAAATGTGATTTTTGGCTTAAGGAAATTTCTTTCCTTGGTCATGTAGTATCTTCTGAAGGCATCAAAGTGGATCCAGCTAAGATAGAGGCTATAGTGAATTGGCAGCTGCCTCGAAATGTGACAGAAGTGAGAAGTTTTCTGGGCTTAGCAGGTTATTACCGTCGCTTTGTGAAAGGCTTTTCAGTTATAGCCGCACCACTCACTAAACTGTTGAGAAAGGGTATAAAGTTTGAGTGGACTGACCGGTGTCAAGCAAGTTTTGATCAATTGAAGAAATTTCTGACAGAGGCTCTAGTTTTAACACAGCCAGTTTCAGGAAAGGAGTATGCTATGTATAGTGATGCTTCTAGAGTTGGCTTGGGTTGTGTGTTAATGCAAGATGGTAAAGTAATTGCCTATGCATCTAGACAGTTGAAGCCACATGAACAAAACTATCCAACCCATGACCTGGAGTTAGCAGCAGTAGTGTTTGCCTTGAAAATTTGGCGACATTATTTGTATGGGAAAAAGTGCAGAATCTATACAGATCACAAGAGTCTCAAATATTTGCTCACTCAAAAGGAACTTAACTTGAGACAGCGAAAATGGTTAGAACTGTTTAAAGATTATGATTGTATAGTGGATTACCATCCAGGCAAAGCTAATGTTGTAGCTGATGCTTTGAGCCGTAAGATGATGGCTGCTATGATTGCACATCACTGTAGATGGAAACTTGCTTATGATGGTGCTTTAATAACACAGTTGAAGGCTAGACCTTGTTTGAGGCAAACAGTGATTGATGCACAGAAACATGATGAAAAGTTGCAACAGATTTTGAAGTCTTGACATGAAGGGACCTAGTCTGAGTACTCAGTGAAAGAAGATGGGGGTGTGTATTATCAGAATAGATTATATGTTCCTGATGACAAAGAATTAAAGAGAACAGTATTGAATGAGGCTCACAATACAGTATTTACTATGCACCCTGGTGGGAATAAGATGTACCAGGAGTTAAAACAAAGTTATTGGTGGCCTGGCATGAAGAAAGATGTTGTAGCCTATGTCTCCAAATGTTTGACTTGTTAGCAGGTAAAAGCAGAGCACCAGTTACCCTCTGGTTTGTTGAACCCCATTCCAATTCCACAATGGAAATTGGAGGATATCACTATGGATTTTGTAACAGGATTGCCCCTTACACAGAAAAAGCATGATGCTGTTTGGGTTATAGTTGACAAGCTGACTAAATCAGCTCATTTCATACCAGTTCGGATGGACTACCCTATGGATAAGTTGGCAGAACTTTATGTAAATGAGATTGTTAGATTGCATGGCATTCCGGTGTCAATAATCTCTGATCGAGATCCGAGATTGACATCGAGATTTTGGAAAAGTTTGCAACAAGCATTGGGAACTCAGCTTTGTTACAGTACAGCATTCCACCCTCAGACGGATGGGCAATCTGAACGGGTTATTCAGATTCTAGAGGATATGATGAGAGGATGTGTTTTGGAGTTTGCAGGAAGTTGGGATAGGTATCTACCTTTAATGGAGTTCGCCTACAATAACAGTTATCAAAGGAGCATCGAGATGGCACCTTATGAGGCCTTGTATGGCCCAAAATGTAGAACTCCTATTTTCTAGACTGAATTGTCTGAGCGCTAAGTTATTGGTCCTAATATTGTTAAAGACACAGAAGAAAAGGTACAAGTTATCAAGCAGAGATTGAAGGAAGCTAGTGATAGACATAAGTCTTATGCTAATTTGAAAAGAAGAGATATTGAATATCAAGTGGGTGACAAAGTGTTTTTGAAAGTGTCCCCTTGGAGAAAAGTATTAAGATTTGGGAAAAAGGGTAAACTGAGTCCGAGGTTTATAGGCCCATATGAAATTCTTCAAAGAGTTGGGCCAGTGGCATATAGATTGGCTCTTCCTATAGAATTAGCCAAGCTTCATGATGTGTTTCATGTTTCTATGCTTCGAAGGTATCGATCAGATGAATCCCATGTGATACCAGTTCAAGATGTGCAAGTACAGCCAGATTTCACTTATGATGAAGAACCTATAGCAATTATGGCTAGAGAAGTTAGACAGCTTAGAAATAAGCAAATTCCACTTGTTAAAGTACTCTGTCAACATCATGATTTACAAGAAGTTACTTGGGAGCCAGAAGCAGCTATGAAGGAACAATATCCTTACTTATTCCAAACAGGTATGAATTTCAGGGACGAAATTCTTAAGGGGGAGAGAATTGTAAGGCCCCTAACATGACCCTAATTTAATTTGCATATTTTTGTGATTAAGTAAGGGGCTAAATTATCATGTTATTATGTTAATTGCATGAAAATAAAATAAAAGAATATAGTTTAATAGTAATTGAGGATGTAATTGAAGTAAAAGATATTAATTTAGGGTTAATTTGTATTTTTGGCATTTTAGTGGCCAATTTTGAAAGAATGAATAAATTGATAGGTTGATTTAAGAAAAAGGAGTTAGTGGAGGGGTTAAAGTCTAACATGCCTAAAGGTTTGTGGCATTTGTGTGACATGCAAGATTTTGAGGGAGTAAAAGGGAAATTTTGCCACTTATATAAATAGAAAGAAGATAGTGGAATGTAGAGGTGGCTGTGTGAGTAAAGGTGTCAGCAATTGAAGAAAGAAAACCAGAAAATAAATCATCTTCTTCTTCCTTCTGATTTCCTTTGATTTATCTCAAACAATTTGAGGATGATGTTTGTTGATTAATCAAGAGTACAAGGTATTAAACGTAAGGTAATTAAACTGTTAATTGAACCCTTCATCATCATCTTCTTCTTGTTTCATTTTGACTGAGAAAATGTAAATATGCTGGAAATATATGATGATGATGATGGTATTTATCAAGGAGAAGAGGAAGGAAGGAAGAGCAAAGGAAAGGGTATTGATAGAGGTTGAAGACATTGGGTTTATCAGCCAAGGTATGGGAACTTGCATAAGTGTGTGTGTATGCTTGATGTGTTAGCATGAGAGATGTCTTTACTGCTTTTATTACATGTTTTATATGTGAATCTCAAGCTTGGAAGTGGTTTAGAAAGGAAAAATACACGTTTGATTGAAAGATGTAAAAATCTGTTTTAAGGATCATATGACCAGTCTATAGTATTTTTATTATATCTTGAGTTTCCATTACTCAAATTGAGAAATTCCAATTGGATATGAAACTAGACACACAAATCTTCATTTCACATGAAGAACACGAAATCTGAATCAATTTGTATGATAGAGAAAATAGGCTTGAATCCGGGTCTTGCTTGCTGCCTTTGTTTTTGAGAGCAGTCTTCGGTTTTTAGGGTATATCTTGAGATTGAGGGCTCTAATTGGGTTGATTTTTGATGTTTTGAAAACTACAAAAATATATCTACAACTTTGTAGAAAGAATTGAGAACTGATTTTCATTGTCTAATAGTGAAAATTTGGATAGTTTCTCTGCTTGAAGCACGTAGCCACGCATGTGTATATTTCTTTCTTACCCGTGGCCACGTGAGCCTTTTCTTTCCCTTGTGCATGGCCACGTCTGGTTCCTCTTGTGAAAGCATGTGACCACGTGTGTTTCTTCTGCATAAAACTTCATTCATTGCACGTGGCCACGTGAGTTTTTCTTCTTCTTTGCACATGGCCACGTGTGTGATTTTCTGAATGATCTATTAGTACTATTTTGCTTATAAGTTGAGCTAGAGACCTTGGAATTGAGTGATTCTTTTTGCGTATAAAAATAGACTTCCATACCTAAATTTCATATGAAGAAACCTAAGCTTAAATCTGTCTCTAAGTACATGTAATCTAGGGTTGAATCCGGACTTATTTTCTAGACTGTTCAATGTAACAAAAACTACAATTTTGAGTAGATTGTTACTACACTTGATAATATGATTTTAAATTGATGAAGACATATAGTTGCTTATGTGATAGTAAAGTTAATTGAATGAGACATGTAATATGACTATCAATGAAGGATTTATATGCACACATATGCATTCATTTGTGTATATGAATAAAGACTAATGATGAAATATCTAACCTATACATGTAATTAGTCTTGTACATGATGGTCATATGCCAAATTGATATATATATATATATATACATATGTAAATCCTATGACATGAAAGTGCACATTTTGACATGTACTTGTGATATGAAATAGAGAATATAATGGTATGACCTTGGTATGTGTATATGCAAATATGGAAACATGTTGATAATATATGTGTTGGTAAACATGCTCAAAAGAATAAGTCAACTATATGCGAATGTACCCACAGGTATGTACACTTATGATTAAGTATATGGGTATATGAGCATGTAATTGCCCTATGAGATAGAAGATGTTTTAGCATGACTATGAACATGTGAGATGCTTAATGTGAACATGATCAAGTATATGATATGATGATTATATGTCATGCTTATATGCTATGATGCAAATTGTATAGTCATACATATTTGAATAAGCCAGATGTATAACTTGGCATATGAAATGTGCATATATCTGATTATACACCAGAGAATTCATAGTTTTATAAGACTATGTATATGTGCACAATATTATATATGAATACAGTATTAATATGTGAATTGAACACGAATATAATTATGCCTGCGATAGAGTTTTAGATGTGGATAGATAGGCGCCTATAGGGAAATTGCAGCTGCCATAGTTTGGCCCGATTGGGTCCATAGTATATATGATCCCGTTTGGATCATGATCAATCCCGTTTGGGTTGATAGGCTACCCTGTTTAGGTATGCTTGACCGGTCCACAGTACAGTTTGGCCCCGTTTGGGTCTATAGATTTGATATCTTCGGATATCCTTCTTTGATACCAATGTGTATCCATAGTTCCCGTTATCCACCGATAAAGCTAAGGCAGGCTAAACGTTATTCATAGAATGATCAAAATTAAACAGTTAAAGTTATTTGACTAAAGCTTGATATTGTTGCTTATATTGTTGGTTTACCACAGGAATTATGTTTCAATTGAATATGTTCACATGGAAAATTGCCATCTATACGAATTATGAGAATGAAATATGTGTTACTCTCCTGGGTACTATGTTTATGTTCATGAGAATATGCTTTATGCTTTAAAGTATATGTTACTGTTGCCATGTTATGTTGGACATGTTGTTTATAATATATGAGAATATTGTTAATGCATGTTTTAATGACCTGTGTGTGTGGTCATCCATCTGTAGATATTCCCCACTAAGCTTTATAGCTTAGCACGGGTTATTTATCCGTGTAGGTACAAGTAGCAAGACTTTTGTTGAGGGACGTTCTCTGCATCAGGAAGGGCCAACCATCGATTGATAACCTTGATGTAGGATGTTTTGTAATACAATTATCATATGTTTTGTATAAAGGCCAGTTATCTTATGTTATGTATAAAACCTATGTCGAATATTGTAACTCACTAGTAGTAAAGCTAAGACAGAATATGTGTGCATGTGATATACATAAAGTAATATTCATATAGTCTAGTATGCATGATAATAGGTATGAAATGGAAAACAGGAATAGACTTGTAGCACGAATATAGGCATATGAAACCATATGGCATGATTAATGGCTAAATGATGATTAAATGAACATGTAGTGTAAGCATGATTAATAGTATTCATGATACATGTGTAATAGGGTATTTGCATAGGGGGTGTTACAATTTGGGCCTTAGATTTGGTGGACCTAAAGACAACATAGATGGGTATAGAATCATCTATAATTCTACCCTAAATTTTGTAATCTTCCACTCTTTTCATTGAAGAATCCGAACCTAGCTCATTTTGGCCATCTTTCATAATTTTCTTCATCTTTTATTCCTCCCACCAAATCTCAACCCTAAATTTTCACCACATACTCCAGAAATCATTCTTTAAACCCTAAAAGTTGGATTACATCAGGGAGAAGCTTGAATTTGGAGTTATTTTAGAGAGAGAAAATTGACCTAATTAGGTAACACTTTGTGTTTTGTTAGATTTTGTTAGAAAATTTTTTATGAGCTTGTAGAGCATGGTTAGTATAGAGTTTAGTAGCTTTTATTTATTTGTATTCATGGTTGAAACTCATCATTTTCTCCCTTCTAATTTTGGCCTAAAGAAGAACTATAAGGCAAAGAGAAAGGCAAGGAGAATGAAAGAGAGGATAGGGAAGAATAAGTGAATTCCAAGCTCAATTAAGGTTAGTGGATACAAATTACATTTAATTTCATCTATTTTAGTTAATTTAACCTAAATTTTACATTACCTAACTCTATGAAATTGAGTACAATTGTGAAATAAATTCATATAACTTGATAAATTGATGAAACAACCTAATATGAATACAAATAAATGGAAGAAAAAACATGGAAATGAAAGATATTATAGTAGCCGAATTAGGTACCTATGTATAAATTGTGATAATTTAATGATTAATGATGTATTAAGTAAGATTTAGACATCATAATGGGTAGAGAATGTAATAGAAGTGGTGGAACATAAAAATAATAAATGTACATAATGTTATATGAGTAAACATAATGATTGAAGTTAAGGAAACTTAACAATTGTAAGATAATTTGACCATGTATTGTTATATGAGTGTTATAAATGACATTTGAAACATATTTGGTATGGAAATGAAGAAAAAATATGGCATTGTAGGAGTGAGATCTTAACATGGCCGAATGATGAATGTGGAGAAATTGTTATGTTTCCATTCCTTTTTATATGTTAATGTATATGTTTATGATAAATATATATTGTTTAAGCATAATTGCACACTAATGAGACATGTAATAATTATAATATAATATGATTAGTAAGGAAAAACATGTAAAATGTGACATAAATTACAAAATATAATTGCCCTTGGTGTATAGTGGACAATACAGGATCCTAGGATTTAATGGCTAGCCACTAGGATACATATATCATGGTTCTACCATGAGATTTGAATTATTGCATACACTGAGGTTTAGCCAGCATATAATATGACACATGGTGGGCTAGCTAGATTGTATTATGTTGTAGTCCCTCCTCCTTGACTGGAGTAGCAGTATCATATCAAATATGGCCCCCCAATCCATCAGTACTATTGGAGTCCTCATCCTGCATATTCGGTTCAAGGATTTCCACTCGTCACATTAAGGGCAAAGTCATAATTTGGTGGAAATTTGAGGACTAAATAGTAAATTATGCTTAAAAGATATTAAAGATGTAATAAAATAGTGAAAAAGATGAAAAATGGAAGTAAACAAGTTAAAAAGGGAAAGATGTAATTACACGGGAAAATAGAGATAAAAATGGTAATTTGGCCTTCAAAATGTGATTAGAGAAGTTAAATTAGTCAAATAGGTGAAAAAGGCTAAAATTGTAAACAAGGAAAAGTTCAGGGACTAAAACATAATTTGGCACTTTATAGCTTAATATAGGGACTAAAATGGAAATTTACCATCTAAAGTGAAATAAAAAGGTAATAAAAAGAAATACTTAGGGACTAAATAGTAATTTTCCAAAATGTAGGGAATTATATAAATTTAAATGAAGGAATTAAATAAAAGAAAAATTAAATGATAATTTGATACATATTAAGGAATTAAATTTTAAAGTTAACTAAGTATAAAAAACACTAAAGGTAAAATAGTAATTTTACTTAAAATAGTGTTAAATGAAATTTTGTGAAGTTGTATTAGGCAACAAATAAAGGAAGAGGTAGCGAAGAGGTACCACGTGGCATGTATATATGAAGACTTTTGGACATGTAGTTATATATATATAGTTCTATGTGGATTGTGTAATATAACTGGATACCTATATTTTGGACTCGATGTATGAAATATGGCATGTAATGAATATTAAATGTTAGTAAGTGTGATGAATTATCTAATGTGGTTACTGTGTTGAATGGATGAGTTGTGGCTGATAATAGAAGTGCAATTTTAGGGATTGGAGGTAGAGATTACTATTTGGGAGTGTGAATTTGATCATTTGTAGGTTTAGGTAGCATAAATTATAAGCCGTTATGCTGCCGAAAATTTTATAAAATGAATAGTAACCTAGCAATATTAGGTAAATTTAAGAATCAAAATGCTAAATTAAGCTACCAACGACAACGTACATCTATAATGCTATGATAACTATAATAATATCACTCGAGCTATAGCAATATGGTTTAACATAGGGTGCACATTTTGTGGTATTATAACAGGTTTAGGCAGTAAATGTGAATGTAAATTTATAGAGAATGATTGAAATGATATATGTACATGCCACATGAGACTAAGTGAATTTGAAATTAAATCATACCTATCCCTTTGTGCATTTCAATGATACCTATGCTTTTGGATCCAGATGAGCATGTGAGCGATGCAGAAAGCAAGGCATTAGCCTTAGACAGACTGATAGTTAGTACTCCAACTGCTCAATCTCATATGCCCACTCAGCAGACACTGCCACTAGCTCCTCCGGCTTTTCAGCTAGTAGCACAAGCCCCACAAATTTTATACAGATGGTGGCGGATCTATCATATAGATAATTCCAAGCTCCAGCTCTCTCATAGCCATAGCAGCAGCCGTTAGCTCAGCCATCCAGAAGACCAATTTTAGAACAATTAAAGAGGCTTGGAGCTAAAATTTTTATGGTAGAGAGTAGGTGACAACCACAAAAGTAGAAGAATGGCTGAACTAGATAAAAAGACTTTTTAAAATCACCCACAGCCCTCCAGAAGAAAAGCTAAAGGGGACAATAGCTCTATTTTAGGGTCCAGCTTACACATGGTGGGATACAGTCAGTGTTACACTCCACTAGAATAATTAACCTAGGACTTCTTTCTTCAGCGATTTAAGGATAAATATGTGGGAAAGGAGCATCAACAAGTTATAGAAGAAGCATTTTGGTGATTGCGCCAGGGTACCCGCACTATTTAGGAATATGACAGAGGGTTTGAGAGTTTAAGTGCCTATATGAATAATTATCATATAAAACTAGCTAAGATGTGGCATCTATTTGAGAGGGGACTACATACTGAGATTAGAAAGGCATTAGTAGTCCAGGAGTTTACCAACAGGAGAGATTTGGTGGAAGCAGCTATGAAACTTAAAGTAATAGATGCTAAAAAGCCAGTAGAAAGGATAAATTCCAGCAAAGAAGGAAGCCATGCATAGGAGCATCTAGTAGATCTAGCTAGAAGCCTAGAAGTTTAGCAGCTACCCTATAGGATTCCCCAACTACTCCAGCACCGAGCAAGAAATCAATAACATGAGTGGCTCCACCCATAGCCTCAATTAATAGTACACCTCGAGGCTCTAGTAGATATGACACTCCTGCCTATGAACATTGTGGATGCTGCCACCCGGGTGAGTGTTAGAGATTGATTGGGGCTTGCTTGAGATGTGGGTCTAAGGATTATAAATAGAAAGTTTATCCTAGGTGCCAGATGACTTCATCAGCCACTCCTGCTGGCATACCTACCACTACAGCACCTAGAGGCTATGGCAGAGGTGGACCCAGTGGAGCAGCATCTACTAGAGCTAGTGAACAGGTGCCTCCTACTTTAGATAACAACTAGCTGCCCAAGCTTATGTAGTGAGAGCCAGAGAGACCAAGATGCACCTAATGTCATTGTAGGTAAATTCTATTCATTTGATGCTCTAGTCTATACCTTAATAGATCCTGGGTCCACACACTCTTATCTTAGCACAAAAATTTCGCATGGGAAGGGTTTAGTTAGATCACAGTTAGAACATGACATCCTTGTGAGCAATCTTTTAGGGTATGAGGTGAAAATGAATACAATATATAGAGATTACCCTTTCCAAATTCAACAAATAACTTTCCTTACAAACCTAATTGAACTCCCCTTCCATGAGTTTGATGTCATTTTGGGTATGGGCTAGCTCCACAAACATCAAGTAATAGTTGAGTATCGGTCAAAGAGAATCACACTAAAATCTCCCAAAGGACAGGAAATCATAATGGTGGGTGAGAGATTTGATTTCTTCTCAAATGTTATATCATCTACAACAACATGCATGTGTATCACAAAAGGATGTGAGGCATACCTAGCCTATGTGGTAGAAACTAAAAAAGAAAAGCCAAAGATCATTGATGTGCCTACTATTCGAGACTTGCCTAATGTCTTCCCTAATGATTTATTAGGATTACCACTAGAAAGGGATGTTGATTTTACCATTGATATAATGCCAGACACTGCTCCTATTTCTATTACTTTGTATCATATGGCACTTACAAAGTTGAAGGAATTGAAGATTCAGTTGCAGGAACTACTTTAAAAAGGGTTTATTTGCCTGAGTGTATCACCATAAGGAGCACCATTATTGTTTGTTAAAAAAAAAGATAGTTATCTCCGGTTGTGCATTGACTATAGGCAATTGAATAAAGTCACCATAAAGAACAAATATCCCTATCCTCGAATTGATGATTTATTCGATCAACTGAAGGGTGCAACGATTTTCTCAAAAATTTGCTTGAAATCTGGCTATCACTAGCTCCAAGTTAGGGAAACAAATGTGCCAAGGACCACTTTTCGCTCCAAATATGGTCATTATGAGTTCTTGGTTATGCCATTCGGCCTTACTAATACACTAGTAGCATTTATGGATTTGATGAATCGCATCTCCCACCGATACTTAAACCAGTTTGTGGTGGTATTCATTGACGACATACTAGTGTATTTAAGAACTCCAGAAAAACATGACAAACACCTAAGAATTTTTTTGAAAACTTTAAGGGATAAGAAGTGATGGAATATGACATGGTATGATAATCATGATAGCACAGCGGAAAAATAAAAATTTTTTTCATACATACCATACATATCCAAAACTAGGAACGAAAACATGCAATTTTAGGGTTTTGAAACTTACAATAGATGATGTCTTTTTATTCTTTGATTTTGTGATGTCCAGCAACCAAGATGCCTTTATCCACCTTAGATCTCAATCACTAATGCCAAGGAATAGCCTTTTTCTCCAATCCCTCTATTTTCACACACACAATTGCACCGTCGGCTTAAAATCGAGATTGCTAGCTCTCTTTTTGGTATTGTGTAATGGTTATAGTTTGAAGCTACAAAACTTGATTTTGTACTTCTTTAGATTGCTATTACTGCTCAATAACACAAGAGAATGAGGAACAATCCTTTCTCCTTGTGAAAAATTGAACAAAAGAATTAAGAGAGAGTGAGATGATCTTCACGCAAAAACAAGGTGTGTAGGATTTGTTTTCACGCCAACTCCTTCTCTTTTTTAGGGTTTTATTTCATTTAATATATATGCTTATCCTTTGGCAAGTCTTTGATTTGAATTCAACTATCCTAAGATAATTAATTTAAACTCTTTCACTTCCTAAAGATAAGTAATATATCTTGAATTAAACTCCTTTGAATTTAAATTCAAATTTGAAATAAATCATAAGACATTTAAATAAATGAAATCACTTAATTTAAATAAATGCCATGTGCCGAAATTCCTTGAATTATCTCTTGGAATTTCGGCTACTTCATTAAATAAATAAGTGATTTAATTTAATTTAAATTCCTTTAGGCTTTAATACTCAATTAACTTAATTAATGTAACATAATTAATTAATTGAAATTAAACCTTGTGGGCTGAATTTTTCTCTCTCATGGACCAAAGCCCAATAGCAATTTTATAACCCATTACATACACTAGTTTGACTTTAATTAAAAGCCCAAATTAATGTCCAATACTTAATTTAAATATTTTAAGCCCAATGCTTTGTGTGCGATCCTATAGGTCCATTTAATGTTGGCAATGAATTAATAAATTAATTCAAAGGCTATATATATTCTCTAGCAAGATATTATAGCATTCCAAATTAAATGAAAATGCATATGGCATTTGGTGACCTAATGCAATTTTGCATAGTCCCTTACCCTTAAATATCAGAATTAATATAAGGCATGGAACTAGTCATCCTTATATATATTAATTCCTTTCTTTATATTCCAGTGACAATGAACTCTCAGATAAATAATGATTACTCATTATTTCATCTCGGTATGGCCATACACTTCTCAGTTCACTGATCAAGTGGCCGGTGATATTTTCTCTCTTATCGAGAGGGGTAATCCCTTCACTTCTCTCATGCTCTCTAACATGAATCAATGCATACCCAATCATACCCGTACTTGTCACTCTGTTACGAGCACGTTAGGTGTATGTCAAAGTACACAGTAATTCATAAAGAGTTTCATAGAGATTTCAGGTCTAAGAACTCCGATACAAAACTTGCATATGAGAAACACTTATGACTTGTACCATGTAGTGTTCTCATGAGCGGATCGAATCCAGATACCATGTTCTTTAACATGTATCTATGATCTCTGATTGACACTCTTGTCCTAATGATCCGTAAGACAGAACTCATAATATCAGAGAGAGCATACTAGTCTTAATTCATTTGTTATTCCCATAACAATGACTGACTAGGGATATTTAGAATGAAGTCCCATTTGTTTCAAGGTCTTACAATCCATGTGCCTCACACATGATAACTTAAACCGAAACAACATTCTTGGATAGTTTTATCAATTGACATGCACAGGAATACAAAAGATAAAACAAATGCCTCATTTTATTAACTAAGTGTTTTATTACAATGTATTGGGGCTAGGGCTTACACTAACAAGAAGTTGTATGCAAAATTTAGCAAGTGTGAGTTCTGGTTGAATGAAGTTGCCTTCTGTGGCCATATGGTGTCAGTAGAGGGTATCAAAGTTGATCTTAAAAAAGTAAAAGCCATCCTAGAATGGAAGCCACCTAAAAATGTGTTGGAGTTTAACGGTTACATGCATCACATACATGAGCGGAATTTTAAAATTTTTTAACCATTAGATCTGATCTTGCCATGAATACACAATATAACTATATGAGAATAAGAAAAATCACCTTTGATTTTTGTTGAACAGTTGATTTTACTTCGCACCGGGTTGTCGCAAACCACAGTGTCCAAAATCGAACACCTCCAATGAGTAATCCACACTAGAGAGGGGTAAATTGAACCAACAAATTGGTGTTCAACTAGGGCTGGCCGAAATCCAAGAGGCTAGCAATGGAAGTGGCGCAAAAGGGAGAGAGAATTAAGAGAAAAAGACTTTCCTTTTGTTTTAATCACTTAACCCTAATTCTCATTAGTTGGCCTTTTATAGTTAGGTTAAAATTCCAACTCCTTAATGAGATTGGGCTCTTTAAAATTGCTGGAGAATTATTAATTGGGCTTCTGGAATTAATTATAATCATTTGGGCTTAATTAAATCCAAATTAAATCTTTTCATAAAAGACCATGCACAAAATCCACAAACTAGGCCCTTTGTGCATCTAATTGGATTTAAATATCCAAATGGATTCGAAATCCAACCAAATTAAATATGTGAGTTCCATAACACTTATGTAACATATATAAATTAATTTGGTCCAAGAAAAAACCCTCTAAACCCTTCTGTATGGAGTTGGCGTGTAGCCCTCTTCTGGAGGGCTTCCTCCAACTTCTTCATTCCTTTGGCCCTTTATAATTTCTCCAATGGTCCTATTAATTATTATATCAGTCCTATAACACTTATAGTAGTCTTATAACACTTATAAGACAATAATAATTAATCATGAAATACATTATTTCATTTAGGTCCAATTTACAGAACATTTCTCAAAAGTTCCGCGGACAATTTTATTTGATCATAATTAATTAAACTCTTTAATTAATTATTATCATATTCTCCTCTCTACCTTTATAATAATATCAAATATTATTATCCTTGTCATTTTACCATTTTACCCTTTTCTCTATATGTGTGTGACCTATTGGGTTCCTGTCCATATTGGCAGTATAATATGTAATCATGAGTTCTATTCAAAACTCACATGATTTAAACTCCTTTAAATCATTTTATCAATCTCTATTGATATTTTGATACATCATTATACAAGTCATGATTGGCCTCTAGCTAGGCATCATGACTACCCAAATGTCAGGAAAGTCATGTGGTTTGACTGTACCCTTCCATAGAAACAGTTACCGTGCAATTACTCCTTTCACCACTCTTATCTCAATTAGATTCTGAGTATGGATTTCTGTCAACTCATATAAATCTAATTATGTATGTTCTATTAATTTAACCATTGTTCCTAAAATGCCCTTCATGGATCTCCATCCATCTCGGCATATTACTCTGGCCAGAGATTCTCTGAACAAGGCAATTATAGAATCATGCGAGATAACTTCCCTTGTTAAATCTGGGATGGTGAATCCTTTGTCAATCACTCAACTATCTTCAAGTAGGTCATAATATACCCAATCTCCTAACTATGTTCACTCCCAGTTGGAAGTAATCAGTTATGGAGTCAAAGTATACCACTTGCTACTTAAGATAACTTTGGTGATCTCAAGTCTAAGGATACTTGCACAACCGCTATGAAGAGATTCCTCACTGACATAGATTTAATATCCATATGAGGATTCTCTTTGCAGGTCTCCAATGAACTTGTTCCTCTAACAAGCATCCACATGTTAGCTTTGATTATCATCCATAATCATAATTATGAGAACCATTGCTTGAACTATTCAAGAAGCATAACATGTGCTAGTCTGTCCGAATTAACAATGTCCTATCTTGTTAATTCTATGACTAGGGATATTTAGATATTAACACATTTGCATGCGATAGACATCTCACATCATGAACACCTTCATGATTGCCTTTGCATTGTGTTTATAATATCTAAGACTTCATTTATTAATTTAAGATTTACAAACTCATGTATTCAAACACAGCATTAATAAATGAATGATGCCTTTTATTAAGAATATAAATTTCATACATATGAAAAACATCCCTATTACATGGGCTCTAGGGCATACTCTCTAACAAAATGTTGTAGAAATCAAAAGTTTCCTTTGATTGGCTGGTTATTATATACGGTTTGTTAATGAATATTCTATGATAGCTGCCCCACTAACTAGGCTACTACAGAAGAATGCTAAATTTTACTGGACGAATCACTGTCAAGAAAGCTTTGAACAATTGAAAACCATGTTGACTGAAGCACCGGTGCTTACACAACCCACTTCAGGTAAGCCATATCTCATTTATAGTGATGCTTCCAGAAATGGGTTAGGATGTGTGCTTATGCAGGAAGGCAAAGTGGTAGCCTATGCTTCCAGGCAACTTAAAACTCATGAACGAAATTATCCTACCCACAACTTGGAGTTAGTAGCTATTGAGTTCGCACTAAAGATCTGGAGGCATTATTTATATGGGGAAAAATGTTACATCTACATTGATCACAAAAGTTTAAAGTACTTGCCTACTCAGAAAGAACTAAACCTAAGGCAAAGGCGTTGGTTAGAGCTTCTTAAGGATTATCACTGCTTAAATGACTATCATTTTGGTAAAGCCAATATAGTAGCAAATGAACTTAGCAGGAAGTACTTAGTAGCATTAAGAGTAATGAATGTTAAACTAAATGTAGCTCAAGATGGAGCACTGGTAGCTGAAATCCAGGTGAAACGTGACTGGCTACAATAGGTAAAGGCTACTTAGAGGCAAGATGATAGGTTAGCCTCTATTATTTCTCAAGTTTAAGCTAGGAAGGATAGTGAATTCTCCCTTGGTCCTAATGATTGCTTATACTACAAAGGGAGGATTTGTGTACCAAATGATGCACAAGTGAAGATGAATATCTTGATAGAAGCTCATAGTAACAAATATGCGATGCACCCAAGCAGTAACAAAATGTACCAAGACTTGAAATCAACCTATTGGTGGCTAGGGATGAAAAAGGAAACTACAGATTTTGTAACTAAATGTTTGATATGTCAGCAAGTGAAAGCCGAACATCAGGTTCCTTCAAGATTACTACAACTTATCAACATACCAAAATGGAAATGGAAACGTGTTACCATGGATTTCGTGTATAGATTGCCACTGACCAAGAGACATCATGATTCCATTTGGGTGATAGTAGACCGATTAACAAAGTCTGCTCACTTTATACCAGTGAGAATTGATTTCTCATTAGCAAGGTTGGCAAAAATTTACATTAATGAGATAGTAAGATTACATGGGGTTCCCATCTTCATCATTTTAAAGAGAGATCATTAGTTTACATCCAAATTTTGGCAACAGTTTCAAGAAGCATTAGGGACTCATCTAGATTACAGTATAGCTTTCCACCCACAGATAGATAGTGAATTTTAGCGAGTCATCTTGATATTGGAGGATATGTTGAGGTGTTACATACTCGAATTTGGTAGCAATTGGGAAAAGTATCTTTCACTAGAAGAATTCATATATAATAATAGTTATCAATCCAGCATCAAAATGTCACCATTTAAAGCACTTTATAGGAGAAAATGTAGGAAACCTTTATGTTGGACCGAGCTAAGAGAGAGTAAGCTAGTGGGACCAGATTTGATCTAGAAAACCAAAGAAAAAGTGAAATTTATCAGGGATAACCTGAAGGCAGCTACAGATCGATAAAAATCCTATGCTGACTTGAAAAGGAAAGATATAGAATTCAATGTGGGTGGAAAAGTGTTCTTAAAGGTTTTCCAGTGGAGGAAGATCCTGCGATTTGGTAAAAAGAGAAAACTTAGTCCAAGATTCATTGGCCCCCATGAGGTAGTATAGTAGGTTCGACCGGTAGCCTACAGATTGAAGTTACCACCAGAGTTAGAAAGGATTCATGTTGTATTTAATGTGTCCATGTTGAGGAGTTATCGATTTTATCCTTTGCAAATAATTACACGAAGGAAGTCCAGCTGCAGCCTAATCTGCCATATGATGAGGAACCCGTAAGAATCTTGGCTAAAGAAACTAGGCAGTTGAGGAACAAGAGAATTTCACTTGTCAAGATACTTTGGACACATCATAATATGGAGGAAGCAACTTAGGAAATAGAAGAAGCAATGAGACAACAGTATCCTCAACTCTTCAATCTAGGTAAATTTCGAGGATGAAATTTTTATTTAGTGGGGGAGTAATGTAACACCCTAAAATTTTATCTGTCATGCACAATATGTTGTAGTGCAAGTATAGTAACCCTAGGATAGTTATCAGAGTAATTGCACTAGTATAATATAGAGAAAATCACTAAGGCTTAAAGGTTAAGCGTGCTCACCCTTGAGCAATCAGGAGATGGGTGACCGGTCTATAAAGTATAGTTAAGCATTTGATGAGATAACATGAGTTAAATGGAGTCCAGTTGTGCAAATTAAGAAGAAACTAAGCTTAAATATGTCCCCGAATCGAGTAGAGAAGCATTTTCTAGGCTATTATAAAAGGGTTGACCAAAAGTTTGATCGGGTTTGAAAATTTCACAAAGCTCCAAAAATTATTCTGATCATATATACCCATAAAAATAGGATAAATAAGCTATTGGAGTGAAAAATAAATTTTCTGAGAGTTTCAAAATTTTAGGTTTCGGACTAGCTGATTTTACCTCTGAAGCCAGAAGTATACTAAAACAATATCAGAATAAGCTAAAATTGTAAAAAAAATGCTCTTGCACATTCTACTACCCATAAGGAAAAATTTCACAGCATTCTGACAAGAGGAACATCAATTTCAGAAAAATGGTAAAAAATTAAGATAAAATTAATTAATGGGCTTAATTGCTATATTTTAATTATATAAGGACATACAAGTCATTAAAAATAATCCATAATCATCTACAAGAACTATCATGTTTAAAAGATGTGTAGGGATCTAGGAAATGGTGACAAGTGGCTTAGAAATAAGCCATTAGCTTAAATAGTAAATGGAAGAATTTGGGCCTTAAAGACAACATAGAGGATTTAGAAATTTGGTGAACTTAAAGACAACATAGAGGGGTTTAGAATCATCTTTAATTCTGCCCTAAATTCTATAATATTCCCTTCTTTTCATTGATGAATTTAAACCTAGCTCATTTTGGCCATCTTCCATCATTTTCTTCATCTCTTCTTTCTCCAACCAAATATAAACCACAAAGTTTTACCATATACTCTAGAAATAATCCTTTAAATCCTAGAAGTTGGATTGCATCTGGGAGAATCTTGGATTTGGATTTATTTTGGAGAGAGAGAATTAACCTAATTAGGTAACACTTTGTGATTTTGTTAGAATTTGGTTCGGGAAATCGTTATGGGCTTGTAGAGCATGGTTAGTAGAGTAGTTTAGTTGATTTTATTTATTTGAGTTCATGGCTAAAACTAATGATTTTCTCCCTTCTAATTTTGGCCTGAAGAAGAACTATAAGAAAAAGAGAAAGGCAAAGAAGATGAAGGAGAGGAGAGGGAAGAATAAGTGAATTCTAAGCTTAATTAAGGTTAGTGGATACAAATTACATTTAATTTCATCTATCTTAGTTAATTTAACCTAAATTTTACATAACTCTATGAAATTGAGTAGAATTATGAAATAAATTCATATAACTTGATGAATTGATGAAACACCCTAATATGAATGCAAATAAGTGGAAGAAACAACATGAAAATGATAGATAATGTAGTTATCAAATTAGGTACCTATGTATAAATTATGAGAATTTAATGATTAATGATATATTAAGTAAGATTTAGACAACATAATAGGTAAAGAATGTAATGGGAGTGGTGCTGCATAAAAATAATAAATGTACATAATGTTCCATAAGTAAAAATAATGATGGAAGTTAAGGAAACTTAGAAATTATAAGACAATTTGACCATGTATGGTTATATGAGTGTTATAAATGACATTTGAAACATATTTGGTATGCAAATGAAGAAAAAAATGGCATTGTAGGTGTGAGATCCTAACATGGCTGAATGATGAATGCAGAGAAATTGTTATGTTTTCATTCCTTTTATATGTTAATGTATGTGTTTTTTTATAAATATATATTGTTTAAGCATAATTGGACACTAATGAGACATGTAATAATTATAATATAATATGATTAGTAAGGAAAAACTTGTAAAATGTGACATAAATTATAAAATATAGTTGCCCTTAGTGTACAATGGACAATCTAGGATCATAGGATATAATGGCTAGCCATAGAAACACATATACCGTGGTGCTACCATGAGATTTGATTTATTACACACATTGAGATTTAGCCAGCACATAATATGACACATGGTGGACTAGTTGGATCGTATTAAGTTGTGGTCCCTTCACATACACTAAAGTTACAGTATCATGTCAAATACAGTCCCTCAAGTCCAATAGTACTATTAGAGTCCTCATCCCGCATATCCAGTTCGAGGATTATCACTAGTCATATTAGGGGCAAAATCATAATTTGGTAAAAATTTAAGGACGAAATAGCAAATTATGCCCAAAAGATTTTAAAGATGTAATAAAATAATGAAAAAGACAAAAAATGGAAGTAAACAAATTAAAAAGGGCAAAAATGTAATTATGCGGGAAAATAGGGGTAAAAATGGTAATTTGGCCTTCAAAATGTGATTAGAGAAGTTAAATTAGTTAAATAGGTGTAAAAGGGTAAAATCATAAATAAGGAAAAGTTAAGGGACTAAAACATAATTTGCCACTTTATAGGTTAATATAGGGACTAAAATGAAAATTTACCATCTAAAATGAAATAAAAGTCAAAGGTAACAAAAAGGTCCAAAATTGGAGTTGAATATGATAAAAAGGTAATAAAAAGAAAGACTTAGGGACTGAATGGTAATTTTCCAAAATGTATGGATTTATATAAATTTAAATGAAGGAATTAAAGAAAAGAAAAATTAAATGATAATTTGATATATATTAAGTGATTAAATTTTAAAGTTAACTAAGTACAAAGAATGCTAGGTGTAAAATGGTAATTTTACTTAAAATAGTGTTAGATGAAATTTTATGTAGTTGTATCCACCACTAGGCAACAAAGTTGCTTAGCATGTGGTTTATTTTGGCTACTGGCATAGGTAAAGCAAGAGGCAGTTAAGAGGCACCACATGGCATGTACATGTGAAGACTTTTAAACATATAGTTGTATATATATTTTTATATGTTGATTGTGTAATATAACTGGATACCTGTATTTTGGACTCCATGTATGAAATATGGCATGTAATGAATATTAAATGTTAGTAAATGTGACGAATTATGTGATGTGATAACTGTGTTGAATTGATGAGTTGTGGCTAATAATAGAAGTGCAATGTATGGAATTGGAGTATTGGAGGTAGAGATTACTATTTGGGAGTGTGAATTTGATCATTTGTAGGTTTGGGTAGCATAAATTATAAGTCGTTTTTCTGCCAAAAATTTTACCAAATGAATAGTAACCTAGCGACATTGAGTAAATGTAAGAATCAAAATGCTAAATTAAGCTACCAACTAATTACTTAAATTGGACAATGTATTACTATAACGTAATTGTAACTATAATAATATCACACGGTCTATAGCAATATGATTGAACGTAGGGTGTCACACACTTGCTGAACTTCGCATACAACTTCTTATCTCTTAATATTTGCAATAGAATTTGTAATTATTAGTCATGTTATTTAAGAGTTTTTCAATACACCATAATATCATAGATGAACACCACCATGAACTGATCCAAATATGGGTGGAAAATGTGTTTCATTAAATCTATGAATGCTAATTGTGCATTAGTCAGACCAAATGGCATGGCCAGGAACTCATAGTTACCATATCGAGTATGAAAAGCTCTCTTTGGTAATCTACTTCTCTAACCCAAAGCTGATGATAACTCAATCTCAAGTAAATTTTTTAGAACATCCCTACACCTTTCAATAGATTAAGTAAGTCATCAATCCTGGGCAGAGGATTATTGTTCTTTTTGGTGACTTTATTTAGCTGCCTATAGTCGATGCACAGTCATAACAATCCATCCTTCTTTTTCACAAATAATATTTGTGCTCCCTATGTTGATACACTGGGGAGAGGAATCCTTTGTTGAGTAACTCCTGTACCTAGATTTTTAGCTCCTTCAATTCAGTGAGTGCCATGCGATATGGTGCTATATAAATAGGAGTTGTGCCAGGCATAACATTAATAGTGAATTCAACTTCTTTCTTTTGTGGCAATCCTAGTAAATAGTTAGGAAAGATATCCAAGAAGTCATGTATAATGGGAACATCACTGATTTTCGGCTTCTCTTCCTTAAGTTCTATCATATAGGTTAAATAAGCTTCACACCTTTAAAATTCATCTAGTTGATGTAGTGGCTAAAAAGATATTTGACAAGGGATTAGATCATTCATGTACAACGATGATCTCTTGTTCCTCTAGAGTGTTTAATGTAATCCTTTTTTGATCAACAATCAACCATTACTTGATTTTTATGGAGCCTATCCATCTCCAAGATTACATCAAACTCACGAAAGGGGGAGTTCAATCAAATTTACAAGGAAAGTGGTATATTATTTTTTGATGGGACAATCTCTATAAACCTTATTGACTACCACACTATGCCCCAAAGGATTTCTCACTAGTATGTCCTAGTTTAACTTTGATTTAACTAAATCCTTCCCAGGTGCAATCTTTGTGCTAATATATGAGTGTGTGGAATTAGGATCTATTAAAAGATGAATTGGAGCATCAAACAAATAAAAATTACCTACTATGAAATCAAGGGTGTCCTGGTCCTCTCTTGCTCTAAATGCATAAGTGTAGCCAGGAAGTCCTCTTTTCGCAGCTAGAGGCACCTTTGCACTTCGACTTATTGATGTGGCTCCTATGGTCCACCCCTAGCATGTCCTTTGGGAGGTGTTGTACTATTTTTATTTACAAGAGTCACTAGTGAAGCAGTCTATGCTCATGGGCAATCTTTCCACATATTTTCCTTTGACCTATATCTCAAACAAACCCTTATAAGTCTTCATCATTCACTCGGATAGCAACACCCCAATGATTACCTATGGGGCTATCAAATCTCCCAAAACCTCGGGGAACACTGGCAACAGAGGTAGCTGGTAGGGCATCTCGAGCCGTAGATTTCTGACTCTGCCCTAGTGTGGCTATAAAAGCTGGAAAATGAGCTACATAACCTTTCTGCTTTTTACCGAGTCCACTAGATGCAACAGTTGGTGGTCTCCTCCTCTTTTATGATTTGGCCTTTCTACTAGCTTCATCAGCCTATATAGCTTCAACTCGTATAGCTACCTCCACTGGAGCTCTCATATTAGTATTCTCATGTGCTGCTAATGTCACCCTAATTCTATTATCAACTTCTTATTCAAAAAGCTTGCAAAATTTTATTATAGTTATGTTGTAGTCTTTCATATAAGAACTAAGTCTCTTGAATTCTTTTTCATACTCCAACACTGTTTTGTTGCCTTGTTGTAGTCACCAGAAAGCATTTTCTATAGCTCGCTGGTATTTTTTTCCTATGTATTTATCCCTAAATTGCTGAAGAAAGAAAGACCATGTCAATTCTTCTGCTAGAGTATATGCTAGGCCCTAAAATAAGGCAATTGCACCCTTTAACATTTTCTCATGTGGACTATTAGTGATCTTGAAGAGTCTCTTAATCTTGTTTAGCCATTCCTCAACCTCTGTAGCAATTAATTGATTCCGAATGTAAAAGCCTTTCGCACCTAATTTCTTTAATAGTTTTAATATGGATTTTCTGTGCGACTGAGGGGGTGGCTGATGCTAAAGCTATGAAGTAGCTGGGTCCTACATCCTCTCGTATAACAGATCTGCCATCATCTGAATTAATTCTTGTGGTGTAGCTAGTAGAGGTGCATGTAGAGCTGGTGGTGGCATAGACTGACTCGGATGATCAATAGAAGTAGTATCATTAACTGCTAGAATAGCAAAGGCCCCACTCTCAGCATCGCTTGCCATTTTAATCGCATATCTAAAACCAGAAGCCATGACTATCATTGAAAATTCAGAAAGGGGAGAAGTAAGATTAAACATCAAATCCACTTATTCCTTATATGGCATATATATGTACTAGTTCTGTAATGGCCTCAACACCGGGTCAGCCGTGAATAGCGCCTTCCGGTAGTGAATAGTGTTTTCCGGGCCCGAAAGAACACCCGGAAGTCGAAAATATTTTATTGGACTATTTGAAAGGAATAGTCATGGTGAATCCGTGGTTGAAATTTGAAGTGAATTCGAGGTCAAATAGGCCTCCGAAAGTCAAAAATACGAAAAAGGTAGCGAGTCAATTTTCCCGGTAGGGAAGGAGATTTGGTTTTGCTTAAATAATTAAAAATAGTAAACGAACTCCGAATATCGCCAGATTTTGCGTACCTACATGAATTTTTATGTAGAATATTTTGGTTTTGAGAATGGAATTTTTCGGTGACACCGGTAGTTGTCAAATCGGACCGATAAGTTTGAATCGGACCGATAATGGACTCTGATTGAGCCAAAAATTTATATCCTACCTATTTTTGATGTTTTAAGAATGATGGAATCAAAATTGAAATAATTTGAAGTGAGGAAGAGAGAGAAATTAATTTGGGCTTTAAATAGGCCTAATTGGGCCTTAATGTTTGAGTGGGCAAAGCCCACTCATTTAAACTCTAATTTGGCCCATGAATAGGATATATAAGGAGCAAAATATCTGGAGTTTATCTCCAGAAACATCCAGCTTGGTCTCCTCCTTAGGTGGCCGAACCACCACTTCTTCTTCTTTCCCTTTTATTTCTTCTTCTTCTACCTCAAATTTCTCTTAAAACCCAACATAAGAAATGAAGTTCCAGCTCTCTAGATCACCCTAGTGATCTTAAGCAAGTGACTTGAGCAAAGGAAAGCAAGAAATCAAGTTGAGAAAGAAAATAGGGTAAGTTGGAGTTTATGAATTTTAGTGTTTTAAATTATTTCTTTGATGTTTTCCCATAGATTTTGAGGTCTAGATAATGAATATGAGCTTGGATTTGTCATTTGAGGACAAAAAAATTGATGTTAGGAAGCTTGAAGATTTCGGCCAAGGAGGAGAGTGTGGATGGATGGAGTTGTGCCTTGTGCTAGGTGAAGAGAAATGAAGTTTAAGGAAGGTTAAGCATGGAAAAAGGTTAGTGACTACAAAATCCTTTAGTTTCCCTATTAATATGAATTTTTCTTAATTATGTAATTAAGAGAAAAATATGTAAAATTGTTAATTAGTGAAATTATGTTAGGGAAAATGAAATGAAACATGAGAGGAAATGAATTAAAGGCTTTAATGAAAGAAAGAAAATTTTTAAGGTGAAAAAGATTGGTGGCCAAATTCCCTAAGTAAAGAAAGTGATGAGAAAAATGCATGAAATTAATGTATGTTAATTAAAAATAATAATATACATGATAATTGATGTCTATTAATTTTTAGAGAATATTTGAAGTTTATTTGGGAATTTTTAAGATTTTGTATAGTATATGTATTAAATGAAAATTGTGATTTATTGTGAATTAAATGGTTAATTTGATGAAAAATGACAATAACCAATAAATAATGTATGAATAAATTTTATTGGAATTTATTGAAATTATTGAGATTTTATTGGAATTTTTATGTGTATATGTATAATGAAAATAATTGAATTTTCTAATGCATAATTGTATAAAAATGACAAAAGTGATGAATTAATGTGTTAGGACATGAATGTCAATAATGAGAAAGAAAAAGTCAACCGATGGATTTTTCGCAATAATTATTAGGTCGAGAAAATAATAATAATAATGAATTATTGGAAAATAATTCATAAATAAATGAAAATGAAGTAAATAAATTATTACGTAAATAAAAAGAAAGATAAATGAGTTTTGAATAGATAAAGGACTTAATTGAAAGAAAATAAAAGTTTGGGGGGCAAAATGGTAATTTTGTCAAAGTAACTAATTAACGCGTAAAAATAAGTAAGAAATTTTCAACAAGGGTAAAATGGTAATTTTGGAGGCCTACGGTTCCAAAATATAAAGTTCTCATGATAAAAGGACCAAAATGTAATTTTACCCGAAATGGTAAAATAAAGAATTAAAAGATGAATAATGAAGTAAATTATGTATTAAAAATGAAAATAAATGAATATAATGGCAAAATCGTAATTATGCCTACGAAATGAATAAATCGATGGAAAAAGGTTAAATTATGCATATTCGAGACTGAAATAATAAATGATATTAATTAAGTCCCTAAATGCATAAAAGTAGAAAATAAAGACGTGACTAATTTATCAGAATAAATTAGTCGACAAAAAGTATTAAAAGAATTAATGGTTATAAAAATGTTTCGCCGACGAAATAAAGTTGGCATACCGAACGATTAAAAAGTCTGAACGATAAAAGAAAAAGAAGTCAACTATTGAATGATTAAAGAATAATTCGCAAAGAATTATATAAAAAGAATGAAAAGAAAATTGTGAATTATTATGTTATAATTCATAATTTATAATCGGTATAAAAGATTAAAAGATCTAAGTATCTGAGTGAATTATCGAAGAATAATTCACTAAAGTCACTGGAAAAGAGACAGTGAATAAAGTGAATAAAAAGTTATTGAGTAGTCAAAGGCACGAAAGAGTGCATTTGACCAAAATATAATGTATAGTGATAAACAAAAAGATAGAAATGAAAAGTTTTAAATGTTTAAAAATGTTTGCAATGATATTGATTATGTTGCCCTTAGCGATAGACAGGTAGTATGATTCTTGTTTTGGATATAATTGGCTAGCCATAGGGACATCTCTGTACCGCGGTGCAAGTCATGACGACTTGCTTAGCTATGGGCGGGATCTTTGATCTCCATAGCTTCAGTGAAAGTAAAAGTGAAAGTGTATCTGTATCTGTATGTGAGACTTGATCTTTCGAGATCATTTCTCTATCTGCTACGTGGGACCTTTGGGTCCAGTCCCGTGTATCCTTTGTGGGAAACCTGTTATATTGCACTAGGGGCACATCGAAATGAATAAATAAGTACTGTTTCATTGACTTGAATACAGAAAGTTATAACGAAACGATTCGTTTGAAATAAAATGCAAAGTCAAAATAAATCTGTAAAGATTTCTGGAAAGTGTAATTAGTAATAAAAAGAAATGTTTTATAAGAGTAAGATATTAAATCAATGTTTAGTTAAGCTTTTACAGGAAATTCGAATAAATCTTGATTTATGTGAGAAAGATAACTTTAATTAATCAGTAATGCTTGTATCATTTACCACAGTAAAGATAATGACAACTCTGGAAAATAATATTAATTTTCCTGCTTAAAGTTAAAAAGTGATGATAGTGACAAAAAGTGAACTTAATGCTTAGGTAACGCTTTTCTGAAAGGTAAATTACCTGAAAAGTAAAATGATATAAGGCATAGGATTATGCAATAAAAGTAAAGTACAAGATATAAGTTTTAATTAGATAATTAAATATGAATAATGTATATAAGAAAAAAATAAGTTTTGACTGCAAAGTACTCCAAAATGGCTATATCGCTTTGCGATGAAGCTTATAAGCCTTTTAACAGTAATGTAATTATTAGATCAAAGTTAAAGTAAAGTAATAGAATATATAGCAAAAAGTGAAGTCAGATTATAGATTGAATAATTGACCAGTAAAGCAAGTATTAAAAGTAGTTTATTTTGGTACTAGTAAGGACACGAGTACCAATACACGTTGTTACTTAAAATGATGATTGAATTGCTATGGATAAAGGATAAAATGAAAGTACTGATAAAAAGTAAAAGTTAACGTAAAGATTAACGTAAAGATAAAAAGTAAATCTGATATTGATCTACCTAAAAAGATACTATAGTACAGTTAAAAGTTTAGAATAAAAGGAAATTTTAATGAAATAAGAACAATAGAAGCATAAATTATGAAATTATGCTTATTCTTGGGAAATTCTTGGATTAGTAGTCACCACTGGGCATATTTAATGCTCAGCACGTAGTGTTTACTGCGTGCAGGTTCTGAAGTGTTGCAGGAGCACAGTACATTGAAGGACCAGATCGGAAGAGAAGACTTTTGTGATTTTTAGTGTAAGCTTTTGGCATGTATATACTTAGATTATTAAGGTAAAGGCTCGAACTGTATGTAGATTGTATGATTATTTGTTTTGGATGCATGGACAGTATGAGTTTCGAGATGATGTTTGTTTTAATTGTTATAAGATTGTTATTTGATTCTGGAATTAATGGAAAAGTATTTTAAATGTTTTGAATTGCTCGGAAGAAAAAAAAAAAAAACTTACCGGTTTCGGCTAAGTTTCGTTTCGGAAAAGACTGTTCCGAGAAGGGTGTTACAAGTTCAATCATCTGCTCAAACTTAGATGTTTACTCCGATCTTAGGATCACCTAACCCTACTCTAATACAAAAAAATATGACATCGTAGCCTCAAAATATAAGACCGTAAATGGTGAACTATTGTTGTGATATCACATGGTTGCTTAAGTTATTCATTTCATTAAAAGGTGACTTAATACTTAATTTGGCTTTCAATTCTCATATGTACATTAATGCCGAAATGTCATTATTCATTTGGTAAAAATTTTGGTAGCATAATGGTTTATAATTCACGCTACCTAAACCTACAAATCGGAAAATTTACACTCCTAAAATGGCAACCTCCACCTCCAAAACTCTAATAACAATCACAACACTTCTAACATCAATCACAAACCATCATCATAGCACGTATCACATAATTGTATTTTAAACATCCATAATAAAATACATAACTACATGTTCACTAGTGTTTCATATTCATTACATATTACATAACCATTTTTACAAAACTAACACATTATACATGTAAGTCTATACATCCCAAAATGAGTATACATATACATGATATTCATCCATCCTTCACTTAGTCTTCAATTACCTATCCCCATACATAATTAAAAAAATCACGCATTAAGCAATGTTGTTACCTAGTGATGGATACAACTACACAAAATTACACATAGAAATTATAATAGTGAAATTATGATTATACCTTTAATTATTATTTTTTCCATTAACTTAGAATTTATTCTATTTAATGTCTTAAATTACCATTTAGTCCTTCTATAATGTATTTTTTTCCTATTTCTTTCATGCAGTTCTTACTTGGGTGAAAAATTACAATTTAGTCGCTAAACTTTCCTTTTAGCTTATATTACTTTATTTAAATCCAATTTTTGTTCTTTTGACTTTTATTCCATTTTAAGTCTAGAATTTACATTTTAGTCCTTATCTTTAATCATGTAACGATAAATTACAATTTTGTCACTAAAACATTTTGATTATTATGATTTTACCCTTTTTTACCAATTTAACAATTTTAACTCCTTTAATCACATTTTCATTACAAAATTACGATTGTACCCCTATTTTCTCTCTTAATTATATTTTTACCCCTTTTTGACTAAATATTTACATTTTTCACTTTATTTGCCATTTAATCACACATACAACACCTTTTATATCAAATTTACCATTTAGTCCTCATTTTTTACATATTTATATTTTTGCCCCTAGTAGTGTATAGTGGAAATCCTCAAATTGGATATATGGGATGAGGACTCCAATAATGTAAATGGACTGGAGGGACCTTTTAACATGGTCCTACTACTTTAGATTATGTGTGTAAATATGTGAGGTGACTACTTGACATAGCTAATGCCTTAATTGTAAATCCAATCTCATCGTGCTTTTGCAGTATATGTGTCCCTATGGTTAGCCATTATATCCTATAATCCTAGATTACCCACTATACAGTAAAGGCAATAATTTTTTTTACTTTATGTCATGATTCCACATTGACTTTCGATGTTGCTCACATTATGTCATAATTTCCATTTGTTGATATCTTGTTCATTCATGCACAATATATATACATTCATCATAATTAAGTGAAATATCATACAAATAAAGCATAAAAAATTCATTTCCAAAAGGCAACCCATTCGGCCACATTGTGTTCATAAACGTACATTATGAATTTTCATGCCATTTCACATTTAATAGGTTTCTTTAATCACGTTAAGCCTTCGCTTAAAAATACACATTCAAACCATGCTTATAACTTTTTAATATGTAAATGGTTACCATTATATTCAAGTTAAGCACATTATGTACACATGTAATTTAAGGTTCCTGTCTTGCATACTACATCCATTTGTTGTTATAATGTCCAAATTATGCTATATCTTTCACTAATTAGTTAATTGTCACAAGATACCTTTTGGTACCCTATTTGGGCACATTAGGATTCCTTAACTTTTGATTGATTTCCTCCCTAATTATTTTATCTTTATATGATATTATGTAATTTTATGAACTTAGATTTAATTATTTCACATTTATACATAAATTACCTTAGTTATATAATGTAACATTTAGCTAAAATTCAAAGAATTTAATGAAATTAAGTGTATAATTTTATTCACTAACTTCAAATGTCTTAAAAATCACCTATTATTCTTTCTCTTTGCATTTCCCTCCTTGGTCTTTTCTTACTCTTTATTTCCACCTTTAAGCCAAATGGGAGGGAGATTTTGTGAGTTTATGCTATGAATTTCAATAAATCAATGCTACCAAACAACTATTTCAGTGAGGCTCTACAAGTCTATAATAAAATCTCTAATTAGTTCTAAAAAACCTCAAGAATTTATCAGTTAGGGTAACTTTCTCTCATTATAAATTCTTATTTTCCAAGCTTTCTTTTGATTTAATTTAGTTTTTATGTTAAAGAAGAGGTATTTTAGTTTACGGAGATGGAATTAGGGCTTAAGATTTTGTGGGAAATAGAAAGAATGACAAGAAAAAATATTGATGATGTTTAGCAGGCTGGTTCGGATTTTGGGGAAGAAGAAGGGTGAGGATGTCAAATTTTTGGCCAGAAATGTAAAGGATTTTAGATGTAACACCCTAATTTTATTAACCTAACTATATTATTGTGTCATCCATCATTAATCAATTTTACTATGTTATTACACCATTGAGCATACTTTGATCATACTAACACATCATCGTGCTAGTTATTATACATATCGATTAAGCATTACTCTAGTTGTTCACATGCTATATCTCTTTTTGCTACACAACCATACTAACACCATATAAGTTCTTAGCACTCTTCACCTACTATATATATATATATCACATATGAATTTTAGGGATTACTACCACTATTCTTATGTTTTACTTTTTTGTACTTAAGTGTCCATATCATATGCCAGTTGTTTTAGATCATAAAAGCATACATTTACTAATATATTTACAAAAATGAGCTTGTATAACTCAACATACCCAAACTAGATACATATTTACATACATATAACTATTGAAGCAAAATAATACAAAAATATACATTAAGAAATCCCTACATCAACTTTTTCCTGAGTTGTGTTGGCCTTTCCTGATGCAAAGAACGTCCCTAAGAAAAAGTCTTATCTATTGAACATACACAGATAAAAATAACTCGTGCTAAGCTATAAAGCTTAGCAGGGAACAATTTATGATGGACAACCACTCAGAGCGATCATCATAAGCATACTCAACATACATCACTATCATATTATAAGATTACAGTAACAATACTATATTAATAATTGAAACGTAACTAGGCATACAATCAATAAGGTAACCAATCTCATTATATAACCTAGCATGCACAAATCTTATGTATGATTAATATAATTTATGCTTTATAAAATTGATGCATTTATGACAAATAGTGTAATCATATAGTACATGAATAACATCCAAGCATTTTTGTTCTTGAGACATGTATTGGAGTAATAATTACAATTATAATTAGAGAAAAACATATGCTTAATTGATAATATTTGAATATTTAAGTTTGGATTCAAATATTGTATTTATAACTATGACTGTAGTTAGCCTACCTAAATTCTAAAAGTGGATGACGAGAATAGTAGATACCTGTAGGTATTGGTTATAGAAATACCAATAGGTATTAAGTTTGGTAGATCCAAATGGGATCAAATAGTAGTCCCAAATGGGGACCACAGTAGACCTAAATGGCCAGATAGTAGCAGCTGTGACTTAATCCCTTTAAGCGCCTATCAATCCCTAATTGAACTCTATTTACAGGAGTTAATGGTGTTCATATACTTTTTAGTTATCTTTTCATGCTTAAAATTTATTGTGTAGTCTTACACATATACTATTATATATGAAGATATATAAACTCATATATATGCATGTATAATCAATCTCAGGTATCAATATAAGCAACTGTAATTACATAATACTATAATCATTTACCTTCGGCTGACAACTTTTAAGCAGAAGCATATAAGATTATTCATATCCATTCAAATAAATAATAATCAATATGTTTGTTCATGGGCTTATTGCATAGTATGTTTCCTAAAATTATATATATATATATTAGTATAATTCTTACAATGTGTTGGTGTATACATATATATAAACATTATAAATTCACATGGAAATTGTGCAAATAGTTTTTCGTTTATTTAATTTTATATAAGATAGTATATATGATGGCAGCTAACAGGGGAATTTAGGGTAGTTATTACATATGTAGCTGGCTATGCCTATGGTTGTCTACATTGAGGCATCTACATAAACAAAATAAAAAATTCATTCATTCATTCGGCAACACAACATGTTATGTAATCATTCTAATAGCAATTCCAAAATTGAGTGTACAATCATGATTGAATTGTTTGAAAATTAGGCAGCAATACAAATAATTATCATAGTCAGGTAAATTTAGATGACTAAAATTCTAGTAGAATTAATAAAACTGGATAATATATATTTTTAGCAAAATTTATAAATTTAGCAAATAGGGCTACATGTTAGATAATTATTTATTAAATTAAACTACATGGGGAAACATGCATCAAAATCAATATTAAAATTAAGAAATTTAATTTGACCTTAGATCCTGTACTAATGAGTTATACATAAACACGAGTTGAAGTAACAATGTAGTAAATAAACAAAAACATTTTTGACTAAAATTGGGGCAGCATAATGACTAGGAATTCAGGGCCTTATGCACGAAAAGATAGTCCAAACAATACCCACAACAATCTACTTATCTTCACTGTTAAAGATGCTCACATATAATTAATCAGGATAATTCACAAATTCAAGCATATCTATTTATTTCATTTACTTTTATTAGTCTAAATTAATTATCTATTCCTTTTCCAATATGTTTTCTTATTGCCTTAAAATAAATGCTAATTACATTATTTTATTTAGCTCAAAACACACACTTTAGCTACTATATCATTTTGCAAAATAACTCAAGATAAATAGAAATTTTATATATGAAGTAGTAATTCCACAAAAGAAATGTTTCTAAATGACTAATAATGCCAAACTTGGTATTTGATCAACTCTACAATTTTGTTTTTAATTCTTATTTTGCTTTTTCCCTTTTGCCTCATCTACTGCTCCCTCTTGTTCTTCTTTCTCTTTTCGTGTGTGTGCCTTTGTTTGTTTTTTAGCTACTATTCTTTTTCCCTTTTTAATCAATTTGCTTAACTAAAAAAACTACTTAAATCTAAGCTTAAAAAATATTCAAGCAACTAAAAGAACAAAATAACATCACTACAAAGGCAAAAAAAATCAAAGCAAAAATAAAGGAATATAGCACAAAAAAATCATTAAATATGCAGATTTAAACTAAGTTGGGTAAACAATCCTAGAAAATAACAAAAAACATGGATGGCAACCTCAATAACTCAAGAAATGAACATAAAGTGTGAAAAACCAACCTCAAATCTTTAATGGGAGATTGAATTTTAATGGAGAAAACTCAACAAAAAATTTTCCTAGACGTGTTGGCTTTAACCTCGATCACAATGGTAAAAATGGCATGCAAAAAGGAGCTTATGTTAGAGAGTATGCCCTAAAGCCCATGTAAAAGGGATGTATTTCATATGTATGAATTTATATTTCTAATAAAAGGAATTATTCATTTATTAATGCTATGTTTAAATACATGAGTTTGTAAATCTTAAATTAATAAATGAAGTCCTTGATATTATAAACACAGTACAAAGGCAATCATGAAAGTGTTCATGATATGATGTGTGTATTGCATGCAAATGTGTTAATATCTAAATATCCCTAGTCATAGAATTAACAAGATAGGACATTGTTAATTCGGATAGACTAGCAAATGTTATGCTTCTTGAATGGTTCAAGCAGTGGTTCTCATAATTGTGATTATGCAAGATAATCAAAGCTAACATGTGAATGCTTGTTAGAACAATAAGCTCATTAGAGACCTGCAAAGAGAATGCTCACATGGATATTAAATCTATGTCAGTGAGGAATCTCTTCATAGCGGTTGTGCAAGTATCCTTAGACTTGAGATCAACAAAGTTATCTTAAGTAGTAAGTGGTATACTTTGACTCCGTAACTGATTACTTCCAACTAGGGGTGAACATAGTTAGGAGGTTGGTTATATCATGACCTATTTGAATTTAATAGAGGTCTCATCATGAGTTATTTTCGATGTGGTGTGTTCATAATCGTAAATCAGTTTGTTCGACTTATTGGATTTTTAATCAATTATTGCAATGTGTTGGTCGTCCGGAGTCTCCTCTCACACATGGACATGTAATAGCTGTTGTTGCTAGGAGTCTTGACATTGATTTGTGTACTTATGATCCTGTCCTTCCATGTCTATATTTTTTCAAACATCTTTTTGTTAAGGGTGAAGTTGTTAATAATTCTTTTCAATTCATTCCACCACTTTCACGATCTTGTTTTAAGGATCTTGCAGGAACTTCTACTCTACAAGAAGCTGCTGTGGAGAGCACTTCAGATGAGCTAATGCAAGAGGAGCAGTGGCATAGTGATGATATCATGGCTGATGTCCCTAGTGAAGAGGCTGTTGTTTTGCCTGTTGTTGGATTTTCTTCACTTATGACTCATTCCATGTTCACCCAATTGCTACACAATCAATCAGCCATTCAGCATCAACTACAATCTTTGGAGCAAATTACTTCACTTTTGGTTTTTCATAAATGCCGCCTTCAGCACAAGGTGGATACCTTCATTAATCAAGCGGGCTATGTGGTGTCCTCTCCTCCGCATTCACCATGATCTTTAGGGGAGTTTTCTTTCTCTATTCTTTAGTTTGTTTCTTTTTCTTTTTGTTTTTATTCTGTTTGTTCACATTTAGGATAATGTTTGTTCTAAGTGTGGGGGAGCATATGTTGTGTGTTGCATGTTTTGTTCATATTATTATTTTTGTTTGTTTGTGTATCTTTTTCTTCATTTAGACTAAACTTTTCAGTAGGTTTTATTATAAGCATTGTTCACTTTGTATATGCTATCAGTTGTTATGTTATGTCATTTGATTTTTGTGCTTATTTGATTAGTTTATCAAGGCTTTTGGCATGTATTTTATGTTTTCAAGTTATCTTTTTTTACTTTTTTCAACATTTTAGGTTATTTAGTCTCTTTACTAACTATGCTTTAAGGTTAAAACTTGATCATTTAGTTTAAGATTATTAGGATTTTTGTTGCCTCATGGAAACTATAGCCATAATACTTACCTTTAGCCTTTCAATAATGGATGAGGACTAGTAAAAGAAAACAAATGATGAAAAGAAATAAACAAAGCAAGATGTATTCTTAAAAGTTCAATAAAGTATGGGATGGAGCGTAAAATGCACCCATTACTACATTTTCTTGCTATTCTAATTAAAAGGGATAAAGTTTAAAGGTATACCCATGTTAAAAAAAAAACAAATGCAATCTAAAAATGCCATGAGATTGGTTTAAGAGTATGAGTGCTTACAAATTGTCCTAAAAGGCAACTAATAATCCTAGAATCTTAGGTTTTATGATCAATATTCTCTCTTAAGCATGGTTAGTTTTAAGACATTATATTCTTAATGTTGGGTTTAGTAAACTTAGGTGACTTGGTAACTTAGAATACATGTTTTAAGATTTGATTTACTGATATTTTGAGTGTTTAAGGTATTTAATTTCATTTCAATCTTGTTTTAAGTGAATATTGAGCAATGCTTTATAGTATAACTTACTTAGTTTAACTTGGAATTAAATTTTCTCATTCTTTTCTTACTTAAGGACAAGCAAGGTTTAAGTGTTAGAGAATTTGATATCATGTAAAATGTCTACTATTTAGTGTGTATTTTCTTTCATTTAAGTAGTTAAGTATGTAATATTATGTGTATTTTACGTGTTTATGTTTAGTTTATGTGTTTATTTGTGTTATAGGTCAAAGTTAGTGCAAATGTAAAGTGATTTGAGGAAATGGTGAAGGATTCGGATGAAGCTCATGAGTCATGAAGAGGCTCATGACTCGAACAGAATTGCACAAGACGTAAAGGTGCTCACGAGTGTAACAAAGGCAACACATTCACAAGTCATGAAGGCGTTCATGACTCGATAGGCAAAGCAGGAGGCATTTATGAGTCGGAGGACGTTCACGAGTGAGGAAGACCTGATGGAGTTCACGACTTGTGAAGACATTCACGAGTCGATCAAGGCACCTATTTTCAAACGATGCCACTTTTCAGTACTCGATTTCTCAGCCAACCATCAAGACTTTTCAGCGTAGCTTTTTATGTTGACAACCATCTTGAAAGGACATGTTTGTAGAGTTAATCTCTATAAATATGGGGAAGCTTTGAAAAAGGAGATCGAAGAAAATTCATTAGTTTACGTAGAATATTTTAGTTATTTTTGGACAAAACTTTTTACTTAGTTTGTAGATGATGAAAAAAAAGCAAAGTCAAAGAAATAAGAGATATATAAGAAGGTCTTATTAGAAAGTAAACCCCGGGGAGTGATGATGTTTCTTTTCTCTTATTCATTTTCATTTCAAATGTGTATTTGGCTAAGTTCTTTTGTACATTATAATTATGAAATATAATTTGTTTTGGACATGTTTATTATCTTTATGTATGAAGTATGATTTAAATTTATTTGGGTGCATTGATTTGCTTATTATGCTTGATCACCATAATTAGCATGATGGTCAATTTATTCATAATGAGAATTGGAATTCTTTGATGGAAAGACAAATAAATTTACTTGAAGCATTGAATTCACTTAGAGATAAGGAATTCACTTTATGGAGTTAAAGAATTGGCATAGAACTTCATAATTTTTATTTATCTCTATAATGTCATGAGAATGCTTATAGACTCAAAATAAAAATACCTTTAATGATAATGAGAATTGCTTTAAAGAAACTTAACCATATTCTCCAATCATGTCATACATACAATTGTTAAAATGGTTCTTAAATGAAATTGGTTCTCTTAGTTATAATGTATGTTTAAAACATCATTTAAGTCGTCTATCATCCAAAATTGATTTAATATATATTTAAAGTAGTTTAGTTGTTAAATTAAATGCATGATTCTTATTTTATTTGTTACCTATCCATCTACTACTTGTTATTTCAATACAAAATTGTTACGTTCCCTTTAGAACGATACCCTACTCATACTATAAGCAGTCTAGTGAGACTAAAGGTTCAAATAAATCCCCATCACGCACTTTCTATATTGCCATTTTTCTGCTGATTTATGTTGTTCAGTATCTAACATTGAACTTAGAGGAATCAATCGGTGACTATCGACTGCTTAGTATCACCGAAGGCATACACAATGGCCTACCTTCTTTTTCTTTAATCCTAACAGAGACTATCCTTGGCTTGGACACTATCTATATAGGTGCTACTACTTTCCTTTTCAGTAGCCCCTTATTACTCCAAGTAATAGTCATTGGTTTAAAAGGTAGTGCACCGTTTCTGGGTTTTCATACTAGCTTTTCTTGGTAGGAAACATGTCCTTTTTAGGAATTTCACACAACCCTATGTCTTACTTTTGCTTAGAATAGAACTAACCCATTCCGATGGCTTTTATTTTATTAGCATTTTTTTGTTCATTTTTTCATTCTTATTGCATTTTCTTTTTGTTTTTGTTTTTTCTTTTTTTTTTTCAAACATGGCTACAAGTTAAAATTGATAGAACAACCACCTCCCAAGGTAGTTAACACATATTCTTTAAGGCACTACCTTCTTAGAAAGCAACTATATTTGAACTCTCCTCAGTAAGGCATCGTACAGTTAGCAATAATGGGTGATGACAACATAAACTTTATTAGTGCATGGCTAGTCCCGTACTATGTAACCTAGGATGGGCATTTTGGATGTGTACTACTATGTGACTTGTATAAGGCAACCTTCTTAAATGTTTCTTGATGCACTCGACAATTTTGATAGCAACAAGACATTATGAGGTACCTACTATCTTTTTAAGGAGGCACTCTCTCTGTTACTTTTTTTTTTGTAATCATCATCTCTAATTCCAACTATATGCAAAAGCTAGTATTCAAAGACTTATGGACTATGTCATCACCACTTTAGCCACATATGAGAGATGTCTTACTAGCCTTGTAGTTGACAATAAGGCATTGGCTAAGGTAAAGCCCCAACAGAAGTAGTACAGGATGACTCATAGATCTTGTACATGTAATGTAAAATTTATGCACTATATCGAACAAAATAACTCTAGGTATGTAAAATAAATTGCTCTTATTTATATTAATGTATGAGTTTGCATTATATATGTGAGCATTTCAACATAATTTCACCATACATGATCACTAATTAAGACCAATTTCAAAAAAACAAAACTCTATTCAATCTTGTAATTAAACCTTGAAAGCATCTTTCCCCTGTTTTCCATCATCCCTTTTAGGTTTTCATAAATAAATAATTTCACTTTACCCCTAATTTTTTTCCAAGGTGCCTTTTCTGATTTTCACATTGTGTAGTACCCAATTTCACCCAAGTTGCCATTTTTTCGGTTCTTGAACCATGGGGTTGTATTCTTTTTTTTTCTTTCTTTCTTTCTTATTTTTCTTTTTTTTTTTTTGTTTTTGGAGTTTAGCCATAGAACCCTTTTAGCCTATCAATATTGATAAGCTCTTTAACTCATTGACATCATTGTCACTCATGCTCGTAGCTCTTTTAGACAACAACTTTAGGGGTGAAACACAATCTATTACATTAATTCCAAATAATAACAACATTATATAAAGTTCACCACTTATAAGTTCATAATTTGCCTACATTTACATATAAGATGTTGCATATCGTTTTTCCAACATAAATCAATAAATGAGTAACTATAAAAAAATCAAATAAGACAATGTAACAATTGAAAGGTATCACCAAACATACATACTTAGAGATATCTCTTGCATTTTTGGCTCTACATAAATCAAAATAACAAGTTATATGTTTATAATTGATTTATTATTATCATAGAATGAGTCTTATCTATCTCTCATCTGATTCACACAATGCTCAATAATTAACATGTATTTCTGGTGATATACCATTAGTTATAAATACTATAGCAAAATAGCACATTGTATAAATACAATTTCGTATATCATGCATTCCTAAGCGTAAGAAACATATTGAAGCCATCATAAGAATTTTTATACATACAACAACATAATGTTCTTTCACTCTACATTCATGTTATTCCATAGGCTATACATTATTGCTTATGAAGGTAACATATATATAATCTTGCAAAAAACATTTGACTATAAAAGATCATGTATTCCTCAATTAGATTAGTGATACCATATTAATATCAACCGAGTTCATATGCATGACTTCTTGGTCTAACATGAATAAGTGATTCTAATTTTCCAAGTACTTGTATTTATAATGTGGTTTTATATAAATATATCATGTTTTCCATGTACCATATTTAATCATCATACTAAAATAATTGTAATGTATTCATACTCTAGTTTAGCCTACTCAAGTTCTAAAGGTGGATAATGAGAACAGTAGATACCTAAGGGTATCAAAACGGTAATCGATAAGATTTCCAAGGATATTGTAAATATAGACCCAAACGAGGCCGAGGCCAACTATATGGTAGACCGGTCAAGCAGATTGAAACAAGGTTGACTAACAACCCAAATAGGGCTATTTATGATCTAAATGGGATCAACTATCATTTAGACCCAAATGGGGTCAACGGTAGCAGCTGCAATATCCCTAAAGGCCTTTATCTATCCACCGTTGAATTCTAATAGCAGGCAAATGCTTTGGTCATATAACTTTCATTTACCATGCTTTAACATTTCTAAATCAATTTCAAGGGTGACTATTCATATAAAGATATACACTATCATTTCAATCAATAATTTTACATGCAATTATATATATATATATATATATATATGTATGTATGTATGTATATATATATCTTGACTTTATTTTCCATACTTTGCTTCACTTAGTTCAATCATATACATATGTGTATATGAAACCTTACGTGTAGTTATGTCAAAGGTAATCATATCCAAGTTCATGTAATACTTTATTTAAACATGTGATTATACACACTAATGAGTATTATTGTTCTCTACTTGAAATCAATTCAAGGCATGTAATCTCTTTTCAATAAGGCCTACATATATATATATATAGTTATATAAATATATTTCAAACTATGAGTAGGATAATCGTAATCATATATGTATGTACATGAATGATTTTCCATAGCACTATATCATGTTCATGATTAAGCATCTTCATTCCATGCTTTACTCTTTCGTTACCATATACATAAAGGTAACATACATACATACATACATACATATATATATATATATATATATATATATTCATGTTCATGCATAATTCTCTCTCTCTCTATATATATATATAGATATATACACACATATATATGTATATATATATATATGTGTGTGTGTGTGTGTGTCATAACATGCACACCTTGTGATTAATACTTTACAATACTTGAAACTTGCTTTAAATCATGTAATTCTTTCACATAAATTCTTATATGACATTCAAGTAATTGTACCTCAACATATCTCTTTGTTTTAATATGATTTAGCATAATAGCTCATACACATAATGTATGTAAGTATGTACATGTTATCTCAACAAAATAATAAGTATAATAGTTCATATATTTGTTATATGACATGTTTCGTTTTACAAAGAAATACTATCCTATATTATTAAACATAAACTTTATATGCACATTATTATTTACATTAACATTATATTACACACATATAATGATTACCTATATGTGTGCGTACATATATGAATATATTTATGTGTGTGTGTGTGTGTGTGTGTATTACATGAATGTAATCATATGATAACCATATATTAAAAACTTTCATTTATCATGTTTGAACATTTCTTAAATTCATAGTATAAATGCATGTTCAAATTAGCATCTACTCTATCACTAGAATATATACATGTAAGCATAATTGCATATAATAAACATGTACATAAGTTTGATCATTTATGAATATTTTTGTATAATTATCAATAATCCTTACTTATGTACATATATGATTATATATATACCTTTTTCAACAATCATATTACATTCCATATATAATTAAATGTGTTTCCATGTAGGCATACATTTAATGTAACAACATTTAAACATTAATATAAAATATATTAAAAATTATGACTCCAAAATTCAGCACAGAGGCAGAATTCTAGATCCAACTTGTGTGCCATTTTTAATTTGTAAAACATCATTTTTAGGCCGTATGGCCTTCTAAAAACATAATCACACATGTTTCTAGTTTCTAAAACATTAAAATTTGTCTCAATATCGCATTTATAACTCAAGATATTCAAGAAAAGCCATAGGTTGTTCATAAAATAATAACAGTTTTTGTTACCACTTATAAAATTCATAGCATAAAATAAGGAAAGAATTAGACTAAATTTCCTTCATCAAAGTTATACTCCTATGTATTTAATTTAATCATAATTTGACATTATAGTAATTTGACTTGTCTACCTAGACTTATGCCAAAATACCAAAATTTGTTCCTTAACAGTGCCACCAATTCCTATGAGTTTCAAGATAACATTTGACATGCATGCCGACAAAATTAGGAAATGCTTCCTTCATGTGAAATGTACATTTAAAAGTCTATTTTGCATATAATTTAACCTCATAGAATTCTGATCACTATACACAAAAATACATCATAATTACCACCACCTATTCCAAAACTAAAATCAACAGCACACATGAAATTTAATTAAATATATGGATGGCTTAAATGCAAATTTAGTGCTAGGTCCCTTCTACAAATTTGTAGACATATCTCCTATGTAATTTTAGAAATTGGAATGATCTCAATTAGAGTTTTTTTAACTCAAATTATGCTAAAATTACAGTCATTAGTTCATAATGCTTCATGTATTCTCTTTTAATAACATTTCTTAAAACTTGTTTCTTTTTCTCAATTGTTCATACTATAAGAAATTTAAATCATGTTTCTACTCTAATTATCCACATGAATGTATGAGAATCCTATTAGTCCCATATCTTGGCCATAATTTCAAAGCCTTCAAACATCCTTCACCATATCTTTTCTTTATGCTCTCAAATCATTCTTCTTTTCTACTAAAGACATGTATGGACAAATCCAACAATTCTCATCATACTAGGTTCTCTGTCAACCTAAATAAAAGAATAAATGACAATTAAAATGAGAAGAACACGTTACCTTTAACTTAATTTCTCTGTTAGATTTTCTTCCCATACATGCAAAGAATTCTTCCTTGAGAGCTTAAGGGAGGAGATGAAAATTTTTTTTTAGAGAGAGATGAGACAGAGGAGAGAAACTCAAAAAATCATATTTTGTTTTTTCCCCTTTGATGGCTGGCCAACCTATCCTATAAACCTCTCTTTCCACTCTTTTCTCTCCCATATGCATGCTCTTAAAAAGTGTGTGGTAAGGGAAAGTTTCCAAAGACTCACTCAACTAATTGCATGTAATAGTTTCGCCCCAAGGTTTCTCTCTAACCTAAAATGTGACCCACATGTCCTTTCTTCTTTTAAAATCTTGTCCCACATTTCCATCATTTCAAAATTAACTCCAAATATTTTATCTTCTCTTAATTACACCCTTTAATTAACTTTTACCTATTTAATTGTATCCATAAAAATACAATTAGATCCCAAATGATCACACAACAATACTTTTAATCTTAATTACACACTTTTACATATTATAATGTAATTTGACTTTGTCACCTTAAATCTTATAAAATTATTAATTCACAATATCTCACTTATCTATAATTCATCTAATTATTCTTAATTAGATATTGATACATTGATGTTGCCCTAAAATCCTACTAAGGCCTATTTTGGGTCCTTATACATCTCCCGCACTTCAAGAATTTCATCCTCGAAATTCCTATCTGTAACCTTTATTCATATACATCACTACTATTTTTTTATTTCTTTATATACTTATGTATCTATGTCAATCAACCTTCATTCAAAACTATCTCTACTAGCTTCACTTGTTCTTTACATTATAACATTTAGATTTCTGTACTTAATCACTTCTCAAATAATTCTATCTCTATATAAGGGCTACCTTATCATACAATTATATCATTACTACGCTCATTGTATATCCTGTCAGTTTCTTTTATTAGTTGGGGCCTGTACATGCAATATGATGCTTGATGCTATGTTATACGTGAATGATGCTTTCATGTATGCAGTAAGATGCAAATGCATATTCTCGTGTGTTGTATATATTTTTACCCCATCCATTGTGTATTGTTTCATCAATTGCCCGTACTCAATAAGGAGACACTAACAAGTATATAGAGCATTATAATCACTCTTCAACTTGATATCTCAAAACCCTCGATTATAGATATTTTCATCAACTAAGCAAAACTCCATCTCATGTATCATAATTAAATAATCATTATGTATTCTACTGACACCTATTTCATAATCCCATATATTTTTCATATGCGCATATTATGTACTATTCGATCCAAAATTAAGATCCCAAGAAAACAAATACTATCATATATGTAGTCTATTTCTAAAACTTCAATCATTTACATTTACCCACATATACAATTATTCATATATCCTATTTATTAGATTCTATCGAATTATCACACTTCAATCTAACCATATCAAGACAAGGATATCTGCATTGGCCAACACTCTAAAACTTCCTATGATAATAACCTTAAACACCTATAGCCCAGAAACAGCTAAACCTAAGCTCTGATATCACTTAATTGTAGCACCCTTATCCCTTAACCCATGCATATCACTTTATCCTTCTCATTACACAAGTTTTAAAGTGACACTTAAACATAAAATAACTATACAGAGAACATATATTCATACTTAATCCATAAGAGTGCTATACTATGAAAACTTTACAATATACATTAGAATATCTTTACATCAAACAAATGATAAACATCTATACATACCATATTTAATCAATACCATAAAAAAACTTTATTATATACAAAGACCCCAAAATAAAAGTCTACACTAGTCTTCCTTGTTGACTTAAATTGGCCATCCTGTTGTAGATATCACCTCAACAACGTACACGGATGCAACACCCATGCTAAGCTATAAAGCTTAGTGGGGAACATATATATGAGAACGACCTCTTTTAAAAGTCGTCAAAATGCAAATACATACAAGCATATCATTAAGAACATTAACCAGTCATTTATAAACATATTCACAATATTTTCCAGGTACTAGATTATACATGCTAAACTTACACACATTACCAATTGCCTACTAATATTTCATTTGCTTATTAGTTTTACTCTTGTAAATATTCTTTTAACACTTAAAGTTTAGACATCAAGATTTATTTTAGGACTTATTTATATATATAAATCCATTACAACCTTTAACATTTTCCTATATACATATATCAATCTTAAAAGCATGGCAATATGATTCTATATTTCATATAAAGGATATGATAGATCCTAGAACTTTAAGTTAATAAATTAGATATTATGCACTATTAGATACCATTAAATATTTATGCCTTTTTAGTGGCGAAACATAATCTATTACATTAATACCAAATAATAACAACATTCTATAAAGTTCACCACTTATAAGTTCATAAATCGTCTACATTTACATATAAGATGTTGCATATCTTTTTTCCAACAGAAATCAATAAATGAGTAAATATAAGAAAATCATATAAGATAATGTAACAATTGAAGGGTATCATCAAACATACATACTTATAGATATCTTTTGCATTTATGGCTCTACATAAATCAAATTTACAAGTTATATGTTTATAATTGATTTATTATTATCATTTAATGAGTCATGTCTACCTCTCTTCTCATTCACACAAGGCTTAATAATTAACAGGTATTTCTGGTGATATGCCATTAGTTATAAATACTATAACAAAATAGCACATTGTATAAATACAATTTCGGATATCATGCATTCCTAAGCGTAAGAAACATATGAAAGCCATCCCAATAATTTTTATACATACAACAACATAATGCTCTTTCACTCTACATTTATGTTATTCCTGTGAGAGAGTATGCCCTAGAGCCCATGTAATGGGGATGTATTTCATATGTATGAACTCATATTCTTAATAAAAGGCATCATTCATTTATTAATGCTATGTTTAAATGTATGAGTTTGTAAATTTTAAATTAATAATTGAAGTCCTAGATATTATAAACACGGTGCAAAGGCAATCATGAAAGTGTTCATGATGTGAGATGTCTATTTCATGCAAATTTGATAATATCTAAATATCCCTAGTCATAGAATTAACAAGATAGGACATTGTTAATTTGGACAGACTAGCACATGTTATGCTTCTTAAATAGTTCAAGCAGTGGTTCTCATAACTGTGATTGTGGAAGATGGTCAAAGCTAACATATGGATGCTTGTAAGAAGAACAAGTTCATTGGAGACCTGCAAAGAGAATCCTCACATGGATATTAAATCTATGTCAGTGAGGAATCTCTTCATAGCGGTTGTGTAAGTATCTTTAGACTTGAGATCAGCAAGGTTATCTTAAGTAGCAAGTGGTATACTTTGACTCTATAACTAATTACTTCCAACTGGGGGTGAACATAGTTAGGAGGTTGGGTATATCATGACCTAATTGAAGATAGTTGAGTGATTGAAAAAGGATTCACCATCCCAGATTTATTAAGGGAAGTTATATCGCATGATTCTATAATTACCTTGTTCAGAGAATCCTTAACCAGAGTAATATGCCACGATGGATAGGGATCCATGAAGGGCATTTTGGGAACAATGGTTAAATTAATAGAAGATACATAATTAGATTTATATGAGTTGACAAAAATCCATACTCAGAATCTAATTGAGATAAGAGTGGTGAAAGGAGTAATTGCACGGTAACTATTTCTATGGAAGGGTATAGTCAAACCACTTGACTTTCCTGACATTTGGGTAGTCATGATGCCTAGCTAGAGGCCGTTCATGACTTGTATAATAGTGTATCATAAATATAAATAGGGATTGATAAAATAATTTAAAGAAGTTTAAATCATGTGAGTTTTGAATAGAACTCATAATTACATATTATACTGCCAATATGGACAGGAACGCAATAGATCACACACATATAGAGTAATGATAAAATGGTAAAATGACAAGGATAATAATATTAATATTTTTTTTATTATGGAAGAGAGAAATGAATAAGCGAATAATTAATTAGAGAGTTTAATTAATTATGATCAAGTAGAATTGTTTGCAAAACTTTTTAGAAATGTTCTGCAAAATGGACTTAATTGAAATATTGTATTTCATAATTAATTATTATTGGACTATAAGTGATATATGGCTGATAAAATAATTAATAGATCCATTGGAGAAATTAAAAGAGGCCCAAAGAATTGGTTTTGGCGCAGAAACCTTCCAAAGGAAGGGTTACATGCCAAACCCATATAGAAGGCCTTAGAGGCCTAATTCTTGGACCAAAATAAATTAAATATATTTTATAAGTATTATGGAGCCTACATATTTAATTTGGATGGATTTTGAATTAATTTGGATGATTAAATCCAAGAGTATGCACAAAGGGCCTAGTTTGTGGGTTTGGTGCATAGTGTTTTGTGAAAGGATTTAAATTGGATTTAATTGAACCCAAATAAATTATTAATGATTCCAGAAGCCCATTTAATATTTCTCCAGCAATTTTAAATAGCCCAATACCATTATGAAGTTAGATTTTTAACCTAACTATAAAAATCCAAGTGATAGGGATTTTAGGGTTAAGTGAAAATTTAGAGAAAAGAAATTCTCTCTCTTTGAAAAACTCTAGCAGACACTCCTTTGCTAGAATAAAGGGGAATTCAGCCAGCCCTTGTGTTCAATCATTCTAAGTTCATTGAATCCTTCTCCAGTGTGGATTACTAATTGGAGGTGTTAAATTTTAGACATTGTGGTTTGCAACAACCCGGTGAGAAGGAAAATTAATTGTTCAAAAAAAATCAAAGGTGGTTTTTCTTATTCTCACTAAAATTTATATTGTAAATTCATGGCAAGATCATATCTATTGATTTAAAATTTTAAATTCCGCTTATGCATGTGATGCATGTAACAAAAATTCCCAACAATTTCACATGCTATACATTGTTTCTTAGGAAGGTAACATATATATATATATATATGTGTGTGTGTGTGTGTGTGTGTGTGTGTGTGTGTGTATGTATGTATATATATACATACAGATATATGTGTGTGTGTGTGTGTGTGTATAATCTTGTAAGAAACATTTGACTATAAAAGATCATGTATTTCTTACTTAGATAAGTGATAACACATTAATCTCAACCGGGTTCATAAGCATGTCTTCTTGGTCTAACATGACTAGGTGATTATAATTTGCCAAGTACTTGTATTTACAATGTAGTCTCATATATATATATCATGTATTCCATGTACCATATTTAATCATCTTACTAAAGTAGTTGTAATGTATTCATTATTTAGTTTAGCCTGCTCAAGTTTTAAAGGTGGATAACAGGAACGGTAGATACCTGAAGGTATCAAAATGGTAATATGTAAGATTTTAGAGGATATCATAAATACAGACTCAAATGAGGCCAACTGTATGGTAGACCGGTCAAACGAACCCAAATGGGGTTAACTAACAACCAAAATGGGGCTATTTATGATCCAAATGTGACTAATTGTAATTTAGACCCAAACGAGGTCAACGGTAGCAGTTGCAATAACCTTATAGGCTCCTATCTATCCATAGTTGAACTCTAATAGTGGCCAAATACTTTGTTCATATAACTTTCATTTACCATGCTATAACATTTCTAAATCAATTTCATAGGTGACTACTCATATAAAGATATAAACTATCATTTCAATGAATAATTTTACATGTAATTATATATATATATATATATATTATGTATCTTTACTTTATTTTCTATACTTTGCTTCACTTTGTTCAATCACATACATATGTGTATATGAAACCTCATGTGTAATGATGTCCAAGGTAATCATATCCGTGTTCATGTAATACTTTCTTCAAACATGTGATTATACACACTAATGAGTATTGCTATTCTCTACATGAAATCAATTCAAGGCATGTAATATATTTTCAATAACGCCTACATATATATATATATACATAGTTATATAAATTTATTTTGAACTATGATTAGGATAATCATAATCATATATATATGTACATGAATGATTTTCTATAACACTATATCGTGTTCATGATTAAGCATCTTCATTCCATGTTTTATTCTTTCATTACCATATACTTATAGATAACATACTTATATATATTCATATTCATGCGTAACTTATATAATATATATATATATATATATATATATATATATATATATATATATATATATATATGTCATAACATGCACACCTTGTGATTAATACATTATAATACTTGAAACTTGTTTTAAAGCATGCAATTCTTTCACATAAAATCTTATATGACATTCATGTAATTGTACCTAAATATATCTCCTTGATTTCATATGCTTTAACATAATAGTTTGTACACATAATATATGTAAGTATGTACATGTTATCTTAACTAAATAATAAGTATAACAGTTCATATATTTGTTATATGACATGTTTCATTTTACAAAGAAATACTATCCTATATTCATAAACATACACTTTATATGCACATTATGATTTTCATTAACATTGTATTACACATATATAATGGTCACCTATATGTGTGCGTACATATATGAATATATATATATATATGTGTGTGTGTGTGTGTGTGTGTGTGTGTTACATAAATGTAATAATATGATAGCCATATACTATAAACTTTCATTTATCATGCTTCCATGTAGGCACACATTTAACACAATAACATTTAAACATTAATATAAAAAAAATTAAAAATTCTACCTCTAAAATTTTGCACCGTAGCAGAATTCTGGATCCAAATTGTGTGCCATTTTTAATTTTGAAAAAATCATTTTTAGGCCATATGGCCTTCTACAAACTTAATCTTGTATGTTTTGAGTTTTGAAAACATTAAAATTCATCTCAATATCACATCTATAACTCAAAATATTCAAGAAAAACCATAGGCTATTCTTAAAATAAAAAATATTTTTTGTTACCGCTTATAAAATTCATAGAATAAAATAAGGAAAGAATTAGACTAACTTTCCTCCATCAAAGTTATACTCCTATGTATTTAGTTTAACCAAAAGTTTACATCATAGCAATCGGACTCCTCTACCAAGACTTATGCTCAAAATACCAAAATTTGTTCCTTAACAACGCAACCAGTTCCTACGAGATTCAAGCTAACATTTGACATGCATGCGAACATAACTAGTAATGCAATGAACATTTATAATTCTATTTTGCATATAATTTAACCTCATATAATTCTGGGTACTATACATAAAATTACATCATAATTACTACAATAAAATATATTTAATTTATTTTGGTCAAAGAATTAGGCTTTTACGGCCTTCTATCTAGGTTTGGCGTGTAACCCTTCCTCTAAAGGATTTATGTGCCAAAACCAATTCTCTAGGCCTCTTTTAACTTCTCTGATGGATCTATTAATTATTATATCAGTCCTATAACACTTATAATCCAATAATAATTTATTATGAAATACAATATTTTAATTAAGTTCATTTTGCAGAACATTTCTAAAAAGTTCTGTGAACAATTCTACTTGATCATAATTAATTTAACTCTTTAATTAATTATTCTCTTATTCATTTCTCTCTTCAATAATAATATCAAATCTCCCTACATCAATTTCTATCATTCTAGAGTTGGCCTTTCCTGATGCAGAGAATGTCCTTAAGCAAAAGTCTTATCTATTGAACCTGCACGAATGAAATAACCCGTGCTAAGCTATAAAGCTCAGTGGGGAAATAACTCATGATGGATGACCACTCACAGCGGTCATTAGCATACCCAATCAATATGTGTCACATACAACATAATATATCAATAATAATAAATTTGTAGCTTTAACAATATCTCAAATATATAAGCATTAAAGCAATGAGGACAACAGATATTCAAATATCTATAATTCATATAGATGGAAATTACGCATGAGAACATTTACAATCAAGACATTATTTCTATAATCAAACCAATAATATCATCAAATAATATTATTTAAGCAAGTAAAGCATCAATTTGATATTTGTGATTGGTATTATAAATATGATTTAGCCTGTATTAGTTCTAACAGTGGATAACGGCAACTGTCGATACACTTTGGTATCAAAATGGTGGATATTCAAAGATATCAAATCAATAGACCCAAATGGTACAAACTGTACTATAGACTAGTCAAGCAGACCTAAACGGGGCTGTTCATGATCCAAACGGGATCAACTATACTCTAATCCCAATTGAGCCAAACTGTCGCAACTACGATTTTCCCTATAGGGACCTATCTATCCATATTTGAACCCTATAGGCACTTATAGTATACCATTTGCACATGTACATAATCTTGTAAAACTATATATTCTCTAGTGCATAAACATATATACACAATTCATAAGACAAGTTATACAATTTGATCATATTATCCTTGTGACTATGCATTTTGCATAACAACATATGGCATGACATACAATCATCACATCACATCATGAGTTGTGACAGTTGTTCGAGTCATGATAGGGCAGGGATTGGTTTTTAGGTTCAACTTATGAGCGATTTTTGACCTTTAAAATGACATTTTTAGCACAAATGGTCTTCTACAACTTTATACCCCTATGCTTTTAGTTTCTAAAACATCAATAATCAATGAAATATCATTTCTAAAACTTAAGATAAACGGAAATTACTAATGACTATTCCTTTTGGTTGACAACACAAGATTCTGATTTTCAAATTAAGTTTAGGCAAGCTAAGAGCCATACTTAGGCTTTGATTTCTTCATAAAAAAGGTATATATGGGAGTCTATTTTATAACTGAGCTAGAATTATCCAATTCTCATCTCTAAATCTTAAGATATTGCAAAAATACTAAGAACTATTTCTGTAAATACCACTATCAACTATTTCGGTTTCAAGTTAACTTTTGACATTCTTAAAAATAGAATAAATTTATGCTTTCTTCTTATAAATTGTAGAGATATAAGTATAGTTTAACTATAAGGTGGCCTCATATCAATTTAACAAATATACAAACAATTATGCTCAAATTACTACAAACTATCCATTAACATTGACTGAAATTCACTTTTAGCTTCTATCAAAGTTTAAAGTTACAAATAGGCAAAACCAACCTTAGGCTTCTTCTATAAAAATGTAGGTATAAGTCTTATTTAAAATTACCAATTATAATGAACTCAATTAGAGTTTTGTCACCCAAGTTGTACAAAAATTACAGCAAAACCTTCAAGTCTTTTCTATAGTTGTCCTTATTTAAAGCTATTAAAAGATATTTTAGGTTACTTTGTTTTGAATCTCTTAACCTAATTAATATCTCTCTTCATTGTTCACATTCATGCTAAGAAAACAAATTATTTCCCATACCTTGGTCGAAATCCACCTTGAAGCTTCAATCTTTTAGCACCTTTTTTCCTATATCCTTCTTTCTCACTTTTTCTTCATGTACATATATTCATGCACTCATGCATTAAATCCAAATTTATTTTTTCCATTAACATACATTTTTTCTTTAAGAAATAAGAAGAAATGAGATGAAAAATTGAATCCCTTACCTTTACAAATTCCCTTTCAAAAACCTTTAATTCAACTCTCATGCAATAGATTTTTCCCTTACAAATGAATGAGATAAATAAGGTGAATTTTCTTAAGAGAGGAAAAGAGAGAAGAGAGGTGAAGAGAGAAAGGGTGTCATCCCCCTCTCAAGAACACCCAAATCTTATGTTTCTCTCTCCTAAATCAAAGATTTTGCTATTTTAAAAGGGAAGGAAAAGTCCCCTTTTGATCCTTCACCTTTTTGCATGTAATAAAGCTACCCCTCTTCTTTTAATCTCTTATATCATAAACCCCATTTTGTTTCTAGCTTTTTAGATATTACCCCACATGTACCACCTTAAAAAATTGACCCCACATTTATATTTAATGCTTTAATTGCACCCTTAATAAATTTTATGCTAAGTAATTTACACTTAATTCATATAATACAATTAAATTATCACATGCCCCACAACTTAAATACTCATATCACATATTTAATTTGATCTTAATCAATATAAATTTATTTAATCATGCATTTAAACTAGGATCATAGTTAGGCCCTCACAGTTCTCTCCCACTTAAATAATTTCGTCCTCAAAATTCTTACCTATTTTAAACAACTGAGAATGTTGTTGTTTCATAGCTGCTTCTGGCTCCCAAGTGACTTCTTGCAAATCATGATGTTTTCAAAGTACTTTGACAAGTTGAATTTGTTTATTCCTCAACTATCTAACTTCTCTAGCCAGAATCGCTATCGGCTCTTTGTTATATGTGAAATCTGGTTAAACTTGAATTTCTTGTTCTTGTAATACATGAGATTCAACTGAACGATATCTTCAAAGCATAAATACATGAAATACATCATGAAGTTTGGCTAGTTCCATAGGGAGAGCCAATCTATATGCCACCGATCCAACTATTTGGAGGATCTCATATGGGCTAATATACCTTGGGCTCAATTTACCCTTTTTTCCCAGATCTTAAAACTTTTCTCTAGGGGAAACACTTTTAAAAACACTTTGTCACCCACTTGATATTCAAGATCTTTCCTCTGCAAGTTAGCATTAGCCTTCTATCTATCACTAGCTTCTTTCAATCTTTGCTTGATAATTTGCACCTTCTCTTTTGTATCTTTAACAATGTCTGGACCAATAATTTTGTGCTCCAATAATTCAATCCAATAAAAAGCAGTTCTACATTTTTGGCCATACAAGGCCTTATATGGTGCCATCTCAATACTCCTTTGATAGTTGTTATTGTAAGCAAATTCTATTAAAGCTAAAATACCTATCCTAACTTCCTGTAAAATTTAACGTGCATCCTCTCATTATATCCTCTAGAATTTGAATAACCTATTCAGATTGCTCATCTATTTGAGGATCAAAAGCTATGTACTATAACGAAGTTGAGTTTCGAGTGCTTGTTGTAAACCTTCCCAAAATCTCGATATGAACCTCGGATCTTGATATGAAATTATTGACACTGGAATGGCATGCAACCTAACAATCTCATTTACATAAAGTTATGCCAGTTTATCCATATAGTAATCCATCTAAGCTGGTATGAAATGAGCTAATTTAGTAAGCTTATCAACTATAACCCATACTGCAACATACATTTTCTGTGTAAGGCATAATCCTGTTACAAAATCCATGGTAATGTCTTCCCATTTTCATTGTTGATTGGAATTGAATTCAATAATCCCAAGGGCAACTGGGGTTTTTCTTTAACTTGCTGACAAGTCAAACATTTGGGGACATACTACACCACATCTTTCTTCATAGCAGGCCACCAATAACTGTTGGAATTTAACGGTTACATGCATCACATACATGAGCGGAATTTTAAAATTTTTTTAACCATTAGATCTGATCTTGCCATGAATACACAATATAACTATATGAGAATAAGAAAAATCACCTTTGATTTTTGTTGAACAGTTGATTTTACTTCGCACCGGGTTGTCGCAAACCACAGTGTCCAAAATCGAACACATCCAATGAGTAATCCACACTAGAGAGGGGTAAATTGAACCAAAAAATTGGTGATCAACTAAGGCTGGCCGAAATTCCAAGAAGCTAGCTTCGAGTTGGCGTAAAAAGGAGAGAGAGAATAAAGAAAAAGACTTTCCTTTTGTTTTAATCACTTAACCCTAATTCTCATTAGTTGGCCTTTTATAGTTAGGTCAAAATTCCAACTCCTTATTGAGATTGGGCTCTTTAAAATTACTGGAGAATTATTAATTGGGCCTCTGGAATTAATTATAATCATTTGAGCTTAATTAAATCCAATTTAATCCTTTTCATAAAAGTCTATGCACAAAATTCACATACTAGGCCCTTTGTGCATCTAATTGAATTTAAATACCTAAATGGATTCCAAATCCAACCAAATTAAATATGTGAGTTTCATAACACTTATGTAACATATATAAATTAATTTTGTCCAAGAAAAATCCCTCTAAGCCCTTTTGTATGGAGTTGGCGTGTGGCCCTCTTCTGGAGGGCTTCCTCCAACTTCTTCATTCCTTTGGCCCTTTATAATTTCTCCAATCGACCTATTAATTATTATATCAGTCCTATAACACTTATAGTAATCTTATAACACTTATAAGATAATAATAATTAATCATAAAATACATTATTTTAATTAGGTCTAATTTTGCAGAACATTTCTCAAAAGTTCTGCGGACAATTTTATTTGATCATAATTAATTAAACTCTTTAATTAATTATTATCTTATTCACTTCTCTACCTTCATAATAATATCAAATATTATTATCCTTGTTATTTTATCATTTTACCCTTTTCTCTATATGTGTGTGACCTATTTGGTTCCTGTCCATGTTGGCAGTATAATATGTAATTGTGAGTTCTATTTAAAACTCATATGATTTAAACTCCTTTAAATAATCTTATCAATCCCTATTGATACTTTCGATACATTATTATACAAGTAATGATTGGGCTCTAGCTAGGCATCATGACTATCCAAATGTCAGGAAAGTCATGTGGTTTGACTGTACCCTTCCATAGAAACAGTTACCATGCAATTACTCCTTTCACCACTCTTATCTCAATTAGATTCTGAGTATGGATTTCTGTCAACTCATATAAAACTAATTATATGTGTTCTATTAATTTAACCATTGTTCCTAAAATGCCCTTCATGGATCTCCATCCATCTCGGCATATTACTCTGGCCAGAGATTCTCTGAACAAGGCAATTATAGAATCATGTGAGATAACTTCCCTTGTTAAATCTGGGATGGTGAATCCTTTGTCAATCACTCAACTATCTTCAAGTAGGTCATGATATACCTAATCTCCTAACTATGTTCACTCCCAGTTGGAAGTAATCAGTTATGGAGTCAAAGTATACCACTTGCTACTTAAGATAACTTTGGCGATCTCAAGTCTAAGGATACTTGCACAACCGCTATGAAGAGATTCCTCACTCACATAGATTTAATATCCATGTGAGGATTCTCTATGCAGGTCTCCAATGAACTTGTTCTTCTAACAAGCATCCACATGTTAGCTTTGATTATCTTTCATAATCACAGTTATGAGAACCACTGCCTGAACCATTCAAAAAGCATAACATGTGCTAGTCTGTCCGAATTAACAATGTCCTATCTTGTTAATTCTATGACTAGGGATATTTAGATATTAAGACATTTGCATGCAATAGACATCTCACATCATGAACACCTTCATGATTGCCTTTGCACCGTGTTTATAATATCTAGGACTTCATTTATTAATTTAAGATTTACAAACTCATGTATTCAAACATAGCATTAATAAATGAATGATGCCTTTTATTAAGAATATAAATTTCATACATATGAAAAACATCCCTATTACATGGGCTCTAGGGCATACTCTCTAACAATCTCCCACTTGCACTAGCGCCAATCACTCATATGTCTCAGACCCATGCTTTTTATATGGTGATCATGCTTAATCTGGGAAAGTGCTTTAGTGAGGGGATCCGCCACATTGTCATCTATGGGAACCCTTTCTATTTTCACATCATTTCTAGCTACTATTTCCCTTATGAGATGGTAGCGTCTGAGAACATGCTTGGATTGCTGATGAGACCGTGGTTCCTTTGGTTGCGCAATGGCTCTATTGTTGTCACAATATAAAGGAATCAGATCAACAATGCTAGGCACCACTCCTAGTTCGGTTATGAATTTTTTGATCCAGACTGCTTCTTTGGCTGCTTCTGAAGCAGCAATGTATTCATCTTTCGTCGTGGAATCAGCAGTTGTTTCTTGTTTGGAACTTTTCCAACTAACTGCTCCTCCTCCCATTATGAACACATAACCAGATTGTGATTTACAATCATCTTTGTCAGATTGGAAGCTGGCATCTGTATACCCATTTACTTCCAAACTGCCCTCTCCATATACCAAGAATATATCCTTAGTCCTTCTCAAGTACTTAAGAATATTCTTGACAACTGCCCAGTGTTCCTCTCCAAAATTAGATTGGAATCTGCTTGTGACACTCAAAGCAAATGCTACATCTGGACGTGTACATAACATAGCATACATGATAGAACCAATTGCAGATGCATATGGTATTCTATTCATGCTCTCTCTATCCTCTAGTGTCTGTGGACACATAGACTTAGAAAGGTGTTTCCCATGCACCATGGGTATAAACCCTTTCTTAGATAGATCCATATTGAACCTCTTCAATACTTTATCTATATATGTACTCTGAGAATGACCTAGCAACCTATTGGATCTATCTCTATAGATCCTTATTCCCAGAATATAGGATGCTTTTCCAAGGTCTTTCATTGAGAATTGCTTGGATAACCATATTTTAACAGATTGGAGAAGAGAAATGTCATTTCCCATGATTAATATGTCATCTACATATAGATCTAGGAAGACAATTGCACTCCCACTGACCCTTTTATACACACAAGGTTCATCTTCATTCTGTGAGAAACTAAACTCTTTGATTGTCTCATTGAATTGTATGTTCCAGCTCCTAGAGGCTTGCTTCAATCCATAAATGGATCTTTGAAGCTTGCATACCTTTTCGCCATTTCCTGATGTGAATCCTTCTGGTTGTGTCATATACACATCCTCGGTAAGATTTCCATTAAGGAAAGCTGTCTTCACATCCATTTGCAAAATCACATAATCATAATGAGCTGTAATGGCTAAAAGTATTCTTATAGACTTAAGCATCGCTACAGGAGAAAAAGTTTCGTCATAGTCAATACCTTCTTTTTGATGATAACCTTTTGCTACTAAGCGAGCTTTATAGGTAACTATATTACCTTCCATGTAAGTCTTCTTTTTGAAGACCCATTTGCACCCTATGGGTTTTATCCCTTCAGGTGGTTGAGTTAAAGTCCATACTTTGTTCTCATACATGGAGTCCATTTCAAACTGCATAGCCTTAAGCCATAAATCACGTTCTGAACTGTTCAAAACTTCTTGATAGCTTGTAGGCTCATTGTCCTCTACTACAGTTATGCCTCTATCCGAATCAATGTGAAATCCATATCTCACAGGGATAAAACGCATCCTAGTAGATCTTCTAGGATTTTGTGTATAATCAGGTTCAACTGTAATCTCATCATTATGAAATTCAGTTTCAGGTTCAATCGGTTGATCATCTTCTACTTGTGGGTCTTGAACTTCACCAAGTTCAATTTTACTCCCACTGTCCTCTCGTAGGAGAAATTCTCTTTCCAAGAAGACAGTATGCCTTGAAACAAACACCTTTTGTTCTAAGCGATGATAGAAATAATATCCAAATGTTTCTTTTGGATATCCCACAAATAAACATTTGTCAAACTTAACATCCAGTTTGTCTGACATTGTCCTCTTCACATAAGCAGGACAACCCCATACTTTCATATGAGAAAGCGTGGGTTTCTTGTTATTCTACATCTCATATGGAGTAACGTCAACCGATTTACTAGGAACTCTATTTAACACATAAACAGCAGTTTCTAGTGCATATCCCCAAAAGGACTTAGGCAAGTCCGCTCGGCTCATCATTGATCGAACCATATCTAATAGTGTTCGATTCCTCCTTTCAGATACACCATTGTGTTGTGGTGTATATGGAGGAGTCCATTGAGATAAAATCCCATTATCTCTAAGATTATCCTGAAACTCTTGACTTAAGTATTCTCCACCTCGATCTGATCTAAGTGTTTTAATACTTTTGCCAAGTTATTTCTCTACTTCATTTCTGAATTCTTTGAACTTTTCAATGCTTCAGACTTATATTTCATTAGATAGATGTATCCAAACCTGGAATAATCATCTATGAAAGTAATGAAGTAGGAGTAACCTCCTCTGGCATGTGTAGTCATTGGACCACATACATCTGAATGTATTAAGTCCAAAACAATTTTAGCTCGTTCTCCTTTACCAATAAAGGGAGCTTTTGTCATTTTTCCCAATAAACAAGATTCGCATGTATCAAATGATTCATAATCAAATGATCCCGAATCACCTGACTTGTGCAATTTGGTCATGTGTTTTTCATTTATATGGCCTAAACGACAATGCCATAAGTATGAGGTATTTAGATTATCATGTTTCATTCTCTTGGTATCCACATTATGTACTTCTTTAATTAAATCAAGAACAAATATACCATTCTCAATGATAGCTTTTGCATAAAATATATTGTTCTTAAAAATGTAACAACATTTGTCCTTTAAAGAAATATCATAATCGTTCATCAAACAACTGAAAGAAATAATACTTTTGGACAAAGCTGGAACATAATAACAATTATTTAATTCCAGTACTAGTCCACTAGGAAGAGGCAAATAGTAAGTCCCCACAACTATTGTAGAGATGTTCTGTCCAGTAGCTGACTGCAAACATATCTCTGCCTTTCCAACTCTTCTAAAGCTTCTAAGCCCCTGTAGATCATTACATAAATGAGATCCACATCCGGTATCTAATACCCAAGATTGTTTTGAAGCAATAGAATAAGTATTAATTTCAATCATATGAATACCTGAAGTAGAAGCATCAGCTTGCTTCTTCTCCTTGAGAGAATCTAGATAGGCCTTGCAGTTACGCTTCCAATGACCATCCTTTCCACAATGGAAGCAAGTTCCTTTGGGATTCTCTTTCTTGGCAACCTTCTTCTTAGAGATCCCACCATTTTTTGGTTGTGCCTTGGTTATCTTCTTCTTCTTCTGCTTCTTGCCTTTAGCAGAAGTGACAACCATGACACTTTTTGGATCCTTCTTAAATGATCCATCAGTTGTCTTGAGCATATTGATCAACTCAGGAATGGATACTTGGATCTTGTTCATGTTGAAGTTAAGAACAAAAGGTGCATAACTTGGAGCCAACGAGTACAAGATTAAATCTATGTATAGATCATTATCCATAACATAGCCAAGTCTACTCAAATGCTTAATATACCTATACATCTTCAATGCATGAGTAGCAGCTGAAGTGCCTTCCACCATTTTGCAGCTAAATAGAGCTCATGGAATCTCATATTGCTCAGTTCTAGCCTGAGAAGAATAAAGCTCCTCTAGATACAAAATGATGGTTCTAGCATCCATCATTTCATGTTGCTTTTGAAGCTCCGAGGACATAGCACCCAGCATCAGACATGCTGCTATTTCACTATCCTCCATGTATTTTCGATAAATGCCTTTGATCTCATTAATGGCATCATCTGATGGAAGTGGTGGTGGATCTTTATCCAAGACATAGTGGATCTTTTCAGCTCTGAGAACAATTCTCACTTGCCTGATCCAGTCAGAATAGTTGTTGCCAACCAGCTTGTTATCCAAGATTGATCGTATATTAATGTTTGATGTGCTCATGATTATGACCTAGATGTGAAAAAGAAAAGATATGAGAGTATGTTCATATATACGTATGCATTAATAAGGTCTTTAATTAATCCATTTACTCCCACTATTTTATTGCGAATTAATAGCCCTCACTATATAATCCGAGAAAACCCGATGGTTTTCTTAGTGGGCCAATATCCAATCCATGATATGTAATTTGACCTTGACTGTGGTCAACAAGCCAAATTCCATACCCTTGAAAGGTAGGTATCTCTATACCAATTGTGTCTCTACACAACTATTGGATCATTGGGTTATCAACTCTTGATGCATGCATATCATATATGCATTCCCTAATCTTGCCTCTAGAACCACTAGCCTTGACTGTGGTCAACAAACTAATGGGCTAGCTAAGATGACCCATTTAACTAGATTTGAACATATTCGATATAATGTGAGCTTGACTGTGGTCAACAACCCACACTATAAAGAACTCTGGTTTTGCTCAAATTAATGGAAGGCTTATATACCTTAGTATTTGTTTGAGGGTTTTAGTTAATTAAGTCTCATCATACATGGTTGGCATACATTGGTATGCATCCTATATCTATCACATAAATATAAGCATACAAATATGGTATAGTTATGGACTTCACTACATTGATTTCCCCGAGCCAAGAGGGAAATCAAAAGGTCACACCTAGGTAGTATGCATGATTCAAACAAGAAAATAATTACATTATCTTCAAGCTTGTTGGATCTCCATCCGGCCCATCTTGCTCCTTGAAATTGGTCTCCATCTTTATTTCTAATTCTAATCTAAGTAATCTAATTACATATTACAATTTGAAATGAAATACAAACCAAAAACAAGTGGCCGGGACATGAAAGTCCTCATTGGGCCAAAACATGCATTATGCTCAATCACATTGGGCTTTGTCCATAACTAACCATCATGCCAATCATTAACCCTTATATGCCTCTCTAATGCATAAATAAATGGATTACTAACTTTGTTTCAACCTTTGAAACTATATTTTGAGTTATTTTAATGATGTGATCAAATTAGAAAACTTTTTCCATTTTGGAAACTTTCATTTTAGGAAACCTTTTTGCATGCATGTGTTCTTGTCTTAATAATCAATCCAATTGATTATTAATTAATTATAAATTGATTATTTAATTAATTAATCATATTTAATAATTAAAAGAATCAATTTTGGACTTAAAACAAATGTAGGCCGAAACCCACGGAAGAAAAACCCTAACTATGTTCACACACAAACTAGTTTTGTGTCTTTTGGACCATTTGGGCCTTTTGGAATGAGCCAAGCCCACTCCAGCCCTTAAAACCCATTAATAAACTTAATTAATGTTTATAATGTTTAATTTAAATCAGCTCCTTGGGCCCACCAAGTCATTCACTAATTTAAACCAAGTCCGTAAACATAATTAAGCCAATTAAGTGGTTTTAATAAATTAAAATTAATTAAATTAATTTAAGGCCCATTTTAATTAATCCAATTAATTAAAAACACTTTAATATATCATATATATCAGATTTAGAAGATCAAAAGTCATTCTAACCAAGAACACATCAAGAACACACGAAGAACACCAATATATCGAACTTTTCGACTAAACTAGTTTTCATGCAAAACTTGGTCGATTTTAATTCCGTTCGATCTTACGGCTTAATATCACATATTAAACACATAAAATATCATCCAAATGATTTTTAAATGGATCCATAAGAAATTAAATTAGAACAGCCCCTACATCACCTAGGGTTTCACGCCAAACCCTAATGGGTTTCACGCCAAACCCTAATCACAATCATTCAAAACTTTTGTTTTTGTTTCCATCAAATTTATTTGATCACACATACAACCAGAAATCAATATTTCTCATTCATGAACAATCAAATCTAATATTTTAAAGTTCATGAAGTAAATAACTCAAAACAAAACAAAACTTATTTCGCAGAAAAAAAAAATAAAATTGTATATCCATGGCAAAACCTTGTCTCTGATACCAAGTTGGAATTTAACAGTTACATGCATCACATACATGAGCGGAATTTTAAAATTTTTTTAACCATTAGATCTGATCTTGCCATGAATACACAATATGACTATATGAGAATAAGAAAAATCACCTTTGATTTTTGTTGAACAGTTGATTTTACTTCGCACCGGGTTGTCGCAAACCACAGTGTCCAAAATCAAACACCTCCAATGAGTAATCCACACTAGAGAGGGGTAAATTGAACCAACAAATTGGTGTTCAACTAGGGCTGGCCGAAATTCCAAGAAGCTAGCTTCGAGTTGGCGCAAAAAGGATAGAGAGAATAAAGAAAAAGACTTTCCTTTTGTTTTAATCACTTAACCCTAATTCTCATTAGTTGGCCTTTTATAGTTAGCTTAAAATTCCAACTCTTTAATGAGATTGGGCTCTTTAAAATTACTGGAGAATTATTAATTGGGCCTCTGGAATTAATTATAATCATTTGGGCTTAATTAAATCCAATTTAATCCTTTTCATAAAAGTCTATGCACAAAATCCACATACTAGGCCCTTTGTGCATCTAATTGAATTTAAATACCCAAATGGATTCCAAATCCAACCAAATTAAATATGTGAGTTCCATAACACTTATGTAACATATATAAATTAATTTGGTCCAAGAAAAAGCCCTCTAAGCCCTTCTGTATGGAGTTGGCGTGTGGCCCTCTTCTGGAGGACTTCCTCCAACTTCTTCATTCCTTTGGCCCTTTATAATTTCTCCAATGGACCTATTAATTATTATATCAGTCCTATAACACTTATAGTAGTCTTATAACACTTATAAGATAATAATAATTAATCATAAAATACATTATTTCAATTAGGTCCAATTTTGCAGAACATTTCTCAAAAGTTTCGCGGACAATTTTATTTGATCATAATTAATTAAACTCTTTAATTAATTATTATCTTATTCACTTTTCTACCTTCATAATAATATCAAATATTATTATCGTTGTTATTTTACCATTTTATCCTTTTCTCTATATGTGTGGGACCTATTGGGTTCCTGTCCATGTTGGCAGTATAATATGTAATTGTGAGTTCTATTCAAAACTCATATGATTTAAACTCCTTTAAATAATCTTATCAATCCCTATTGATACTTTCAATACATCATTATACAAGTCATGATTGGCCTCTAGCTAGGCATCATGACTACCCAAATGTCAGGAAAGTCATGTGGTTTGACTGTACCCTTCCATAGAAACAGTTACCATGCAATTACTCCTTTCACCACTCTTATCTCAATTAGATCCTGAGTATGGATTTCTGTCAACTCATATAAAACTAATTATATGTGTTCTATTAATTTAACCATTGTTCCTAAAATGCCCTTCATGGATCTCCATCCATCTCGGCATATTACTCTGGCCAGAGATTCTCTGAACAAGGCAATTATAGAATCATGCGGGATAACTTCCCTTGTTAAATCTGGGATGGTGAATCCTTTGTCAATCACTCAACTATCTTTAAGTAGGTCATGATATACCCAATCACCTAACTATGTTCACTCCCAGTTGGAAGTAATCAGTTATGGAAACAAAGTATACCACTTGCTACTTAAGATAACTTTGGTAATCTCAAGTCTAAGGATACTTGCACAACCGCTATGAAGAGATTCCTCACTGACATAGATTTAATATCCATGTGAGGATTCTCTATGCAGGTCTCCAATAAACTTGTTCTTCTAACAAGCATCCACATGTTAGCTTTGATTATCTTTCATAATCACAGTTATGAGAACCACTGCCTGAACCATTCAAAAAGCATAACATGTGCTAGTCTGTCCGAATTAACAATGTCCTATCTTGTTAATTCTATGACTAGGGATATTTAGATATTAAGACATTTGCATGCAATAGACATCTCACATCATGAACACCTTCATGATTGCCTTTGCACTATGTTTATAATATCTAGGACTTCATTTATTAATTTAAGATTTACAAACTCATGTATTCAAACATAGCATTAATAAATGAATGATGCCTTTTATTAAGAATATAAATTTCATACATATGAAAAACATCCCTATTACATGGGCTCTAGGGCATACTCTCTAACAATAACATTGCTTCAAATCCTGGTACATCTTATTCCCACTAGGGTGCATAGTGAATACTGTATTAAAAGCCTCATTCAATTCTGTTCTTTTTAATTCCTCATCATTTGGAACATATGATCTATTTTGATAGTACACACCCCCATCCTCTTTCACTGTATACTCAGACTGAATCCCTTTATGTGAAGACTTTAAAATCTGTTGCAACTTTTCATCATGTTTCTAAGCATCAATCACTGATTGCCTCAAACAAGGTCTGGCCCTCAACTGAGCTATTAAAGCACCATCGAATGCAAATTTCCATCTTCACTGATGTAATATCATAACAGCCATCATCTTGCGACTTAAGGCATCTGCTACAACATTAGCTTTGCCTTGGTGGTAATCCACTATATAATCATAATCCTTAAATAGTTCTAACCATCTTCGTTGTCTCAAGTTGTGTTCCTTTTAAGTGAGCAAATACTTGAGAATTTTGTGATATGTATAGATTCTGCATCTTTCCCCATAAAAATAATGTCGCAAAATTTTCAAGGCAAACACTACTACTGCCAACTCTAAGTTATGGGTTAGATAACTTTGCTCATACTACTTTAACTGTCTAGATGCATACGCCACTACTTTACCATCTTGCATTAACATACAACCCAAGCCAACTGACCGGTGTCTAGCAAGTGTACTAGATCGGCTAGTAATATAGGGAAATAAGATTAAGACCCCAAATAGCGTACCCAAAGGAACATGGATTGCTAAGAATAATACCTATGTATGAATTAAATTAATCCGAGATTGTTTCCCAAATGGTTTTTGTTTTAAAAGCAAAAATAAAATAAAAGAAATAATTAAAGAAAACAAAAGCTAAAACATGAATTAAAAACAAAACAATAACTAGAATTCTCTTGCTAAGGAAACTATCCATCTTAACTTTCATTGTAATGACTTAAATTCAATATAAACACCAGTGATTATGAAGAATTCAGATAAATAAAATCAGATAACTTTATTCAAGATTATCATTCCAAGCATTAAACTCCCTTATTCAGAACAATTCAACACTTGGCATAAAAGTCTGAATTAATCCTCCTAGATGTCTATTAAAGCCTTTCTCAAGAGATTTAACTTTCACCCATTCTTAGTTCTTCCTCTCTTAGTATTAACCAATAAAATTCATACATAATCATTTCATATTTCGGATAATAATCATGCACAAACTTTAAAGAGCCAACCCAAGAACATGCAAATCATTAACTATGTCAAAACCAATTCTTAGTTATTTATTCAATAAACTAACAACCAATCTCAACACAATCAAGAATAAGAATATGCTTAAAACCAAGAAATAATCAACCAATATTGAAATTAAGCTCAAAACAAAGTCATAACAATGAAAAATTTAAGATCTCAAGAATCCATTAGAAAAAGTAGAAAAATTACTTCTTAAACATAATTAAAAACTAAAACAAAGTTGAAAGATTAAAACAAAATTGAAAGAAAAACTAAAAATAGAAAAACTAGAAAAAACAAGTAAAACTAAAACTAAAGCAATTAATCTCTTCTAAGCCTTCAATCCTCCTTTCTTTGGTGTTAGAGTTGTCTATTTATAGGCAAAATATGTTGTAGAAGCCTTCTAAACTTCCCAAATTGGAGTAGGAGAAGAATCCTTCTTGAATTGGAAAAATCGGAATCCTTCTCTTCATGGGAGTCTTCATCACGTGGCCATGTGTTCCCTAGTGTTAATTCACACGTGGCCATGTGTTGTTGTTTGAAGAAAATCACGTGGCCATGGGTTTTCTTCTTGCTCTTCTTTATTTTTTCTCACATGGCCACGTCTCTACTAGCTTTGTTCTTCACGTGGCCACGTGTGAGACTCTTCAATGAACTCACGTGGTCACGTCTCAGGGCTCTGGCCTGGACGTCAACTTGTCTTACATCAATTCTTCATATTTGCATTTTTGGCCCTAAATTTTGCCCTTTTTACACTTTAAGTCCTTTTATGTCAAATTAACCCTGAAAATCAACCAAAATTTACAATTAACTCCAAAAACATAAAACTAACAAATTAAACTCAAATGAAACCTAATTAACATAAAATTAACTTAATTAAATACCTAAAAACATACTAAAAACATCAAATAAATGACAATTATCACCAACTCTAGAAGCATCACTATACATGGCATACTCTTTTCCTGAAATTCGCTGTGTCAAAATTGGAGCCTCTATTAATATTTTCTTTAACTGATCAAAGCTTGTCTAACACCAATTAGTCCACTCAAATTTGATACCCTTTCTCAATAGTTTAGTGAGTGGTGCAACAATAACTGAAAAGCCTTACACAAAATGATGGTAATATCTTGCTAATTTTACAAAACTTCTTACTTCAGTCACATTTCAAGGTGGCTTTCGATTCACAATAGCCTCTATTTTAGCTAGATCCACTCTAATTCATTCAGAAGATAGTACATGTCAAAGGAAAGAAATTTCCTTAAGCCAAAAATTGTACTTGCTCAACTTAGCATATAATTTATTCTCTCTTAGAGTCTATAGAACAATTTTTAGGTGTTCAGCATATTCTGCTTCATTTCTTGAATACACCAGTATATCATCTATGAATAGAACGACAAATTGGTCCAAGTAAGGTCTAAATACCCTAATCATAAGGTCCATAAATGCAGCAGGTGCATTTGTTAACCCAAATGCCATCATTAGAAATTCATAATGCCCCTATCGGGTTTTAAATGCTGTTTTGGGAGCATCCACATCTTTAACTCGAAGTTGATAATATCCCGATCGCAAGTCAATCTTGGAAAACACTCCAGCACCCTTCAACTGATCAAATAGATCTTCAATTCTAGGAAAAGGGTACTTGTTTTTCATTGTCACCCTATTTAGTTGTTTGTAGTCTATCCACATTCTTATAGACCCATCTTTCTTCTTTAAAAATAAAACTAGTGCACCCCAAAGTGATGTACTTGCCCTAATGAAGCCTTTGTCAAGTAACTCCTATAATTGAACCTTTAGTTCCTTCAATTCCAAATAAGCCATCCTATATGGTGCCTTTAAAATAGAAGTTATACCTCATAGAATTTCTATAGATAGCTCAACATCCCCCTCAGGTGGAAGACTAGGTAAGTCATCAGGGAACACATTAGGAAACTCTTTCACCACAGAAATCTCCTAAAGGTTCACTTTCTCTCTTCATGAATCAAGTACAAGGGATAATAAAGCCTCACACCATTTTCTAATAAATCACTTAGCTTGCATAGCTGTTATTACATTTGTTAATGGTTTAGTTTGAATGTCCCGAACTACAGTTTCCTTCCCATCAGCATTAATAAGAGTTACAGTTTTACCTTCACAATTAATCACTGGATGGTGTTTAGACAACAAATCCATACCCAATATAATATCAAACTCTCAAAAGGGTAATTCAATAAAATCAACAAGGAATTCTTTCCCTTGAATTACAATTTGACACTATTTATACACTCTATTAACAACAACACTATCACCCTAAATGGTTGGTTACACAAATATCATAATCCAGTTCATGTACAGTAGGCACATTTCTACCTATATCCCCAGTGCAAACATAAAAATTAGTGGAACCAGGATCAATCAATATATGCCTATCAAAATCAAAAAGAGAGAAAATACCAGCTATAACTTTTGGAGCATTCTGATTCTCTTGAGCTTTCATTGCATAAGCTTAACTAGGAAAAATTGGAGTTGTAGGTCTATTAACTAATTCAAAAACATTCTTGAACTGGGACCCCTAATGATTTTATCCCCCACATTGTCTACCTCAACAAGAAGCAGGTGCATTAAAAGCTGCTCTACTACCTTTCTGTTCAAAACCCTGCTTTCGCTTTGAAGGATAGTTGGCCATAAAATGATCAATACTACCATACCTGAAACATGCTCCAGCCAATTTCCTATAATTACCCTAATGCTGCCTAGTACAATCAGGATATACTGGTGGTTGCCCCCCACTCTGCTTCCCTGAAGCTTCTTTACCCTATTTAGACACTATAGAAGATTCTTGTCTTCTGTTCCTTTTTATAGAACTATAGCTAGACTCAACTGGCTGATTCCCTTGAACTCCTCTAAATCTTTTCCTAGTGGAAGATCTACCCTTTGACCCATTTCTTTTATGGTCTCTCTCTCTTTTGGCTATCTCATTTTTTCAGACCGCAAAGCTACTGTAACAAGTTAAGTGAAATTAACCATGTGCAGAGATATAGGTCCAATTCACTTCTCTTTGATCCAATCATTTAATCTATCTTCAAACTGTCTACATTTAAAAGCATCAGTTAACATCTCATTAGGAATATATTTGCACAGGTGACTAAATTTTTTATCATAATCAGCCACAAACATAACTCTCGGTCTTAAGTTTAGAAGTTGCTTTAGCTTCTCTTGCTTTTATGCTTTACTAACATATTTTTTTCCTGAATTTAATTATGAAAAATTCCCATATAAGGGGATTTAGTAATTTAGGTTGCTTTCGGATCAACTTCCACCAGTCATAGGCTGCTCCCTAAAGTAAAGACATCGTACAAGACACCTTATGACTAGTTGTATAGTGCATTTCATTAAAATTTTTCTTTATCTTTTCCAACACAAATTTAGCTTCTTTTAACTGTTTTAGATTAGTGCCTGAAAACTCCTCTGCACCATGCTTCTTAATTTTAGATATAGAAGCTTTGGGTGCTGTCATTCTTTAAAGAATTTGGGTCATGTCCTCAAATATCTTTTATAATGCTTATACAGGAATGGCTGTTGAGATCTCATTTTGATTCGATAATGAAGATCTAAGATTGGAAGGATTAGTTCTAGCAGGCCTATTACTTTCAGTCGATTCCTTAATAGCATCTCTAGAGTTATCCATCTACTATCTATAAAAAAATAGGGACTTCTGCATCAGACCAACAAGACACTATATCATACTATAGAATCCTAGGTTCATATTATCAAGAAAAGGCTAAACCATGGCTCTGATACCATAAATTGTAAAACCCCTTAAAATGTTACCCTATTAATTACATCCATTGTCATTTTAATCATGCCTTTCATTTCTATCATGCCTGTATATTATCAATCACATATTCATCATGTTACCATTACTCTGATCGTACTATATTATATAAGCATATGGGTGCTACTAGGACTGTTTGCATATTTCATATCATGTTTATCATCATACATACCATATTATGTATATTCTATTTTAAATACTGCATGCACATATGTTCTTGCATAGTCATATTGTGAGTTAGTTATAATTCACTTTACACATATTAAATACATCCTTATATGCTGATTAGCAAAAATACAAGAAATTTCAAAAATACTAATACAAAAACTCCCTACATCAATTCCTATCAGTCAGGAGTTAGTCCTTTCTAATGTAGAGAACGTAACTAAGCAAAAGTCTTATCTACTAAACCTATATGGATAAAATAACCCTTGCTAAGATATAAAGCTTAGTGGGGAAATAACTCATGATGGATGACCACTCACAGTGGTCATTAGCATACCCAATCAATATGTATCACATGCAATATAATATATCAATAATAATAAATTTGTAGCTTTAACAATATATCATGTATATAAGCATTAAAGCAATGAGGAGAATAGATATTCTAATATATATAATTCATATAGATGGCAATTACTCATGTGAACATTTACAATTAAGACATTATTTCTATAATCAAACCAATAATATGGTAAAATAATATTATTTAAGCAAGTAAAGCTTCGATTCAATATTTGTGATCGGTACTATAAATATGATTTAGCCTGCTTTAGTTATAACAGTGGATAATGGGAATTGTCCATTCACTTTGGTATTAAAAATGGAGGATATTTGAAGATATAAAATTGGTAGACCAAAATGGGGCCAACTGTACTCTAGACCAGTCAAGCCGTCTCAAATCGGGCTGTTCATGTTCCAAACAGGATCAACTATACTCTAGACCCAATTGGGCCAAACTGTGGCAGCTGCAATTTTCCCTATAGGCGCCTATCTATCCTCATTTGAACTCTTTTACAGGTAATACTATATTCATGTTCATTTCATACATCATGACTGTACTTCTAGTATACCATTTGCACATGTACATAATCTTGTAAAACTATATATCCACTAGTGCATAAACATATATGCACAATTCATAAGACAGGTTATACAATTTGCTCATATTATCCTTGTGACTATGCATTTTACATAACAACATATGGGTATGACATATAATCATCACATCATATCATAATTCATAACATCATATATGTATGGTAAGTACTAGTTTCCCTTAGCTTACCATTTCTATGTACTCATTTCAACCTTTGATCATGCCAATTACTTTATACCACGATATCAATGAATGGTTTATATATGTATCCCTCATTATGTGTTATCTCTATATCAAGATATGCTCTACATTGTTTAGGAAGGTTTAAATAGACTTTATAATACTTTGGGACATGGATATCACATGTTATTCTTGTTTAAAACCTTTATCTTTATGCCTCCAATGCATTAAAAAAGTTTAAGAAGCTCAAAAAATGCTTTAAAATTTATTTATAGGCTTAAGAGGGTCAAATAGGATAGATAGAATGACTTGGGTAGATGAGAGTCAGGAGTCAAGTCCCTTGTCCAAGTCGTTACAGATGACACATTGTCACAAGTGGCGACAGATGTGCGAGTCATGATAAGGCAGTGACTGGTTTCCAGGTTCAACTTGTGAGTGATTTTTTATCTTTAAAACAGCATTTTAGCAAAAATGGTCTTCTATAACTTTATACCCCTATGTTTCTAGCTTCAAAAACATCAAGAATCATTGCAATATCATTTCTATAACTCAAGATAAATGGGAATTACTAATGACTATTCATTTTGGTTGGCAACATAGAATTTTGATTTTCAAATTAAGTTTAGGCAGGATTAGAGGCATATTTAGACTTTGATTTCTTCATAGAAAATGTATATATGGGATTCTATTTTATAATTAAACTAGAATTATCCAATTCTTATCTCTAAATCTCAAGATATTTCAAAAATACTAAGAACTATTTCTATAAATAGTACTATCAACTATTTCGATTTCAAGTTAACTTTTAATATTCTTAGAAATAGAATCAATTTATTTCTTCTTCATATAAGTCTAGTTTAACTATAAAGTGGCCTTATATCAATTTAATAACTATACAGACAATTATGCTCAAATTACTACAAACTGTCCACTAACATTTTCTGAAATTCACTTTTAGTTTCTATCAAAGTTTAAAGCTACAAATAGGCAAAACCAACCTCAGGTTACTTCTACAAAAAATGTAGGTATAAGTCTTATTTAAAATTACAAATTGTAATGAACTCAATTAGAGTTTTGTAACCCAAGTTATATAAAAATTACGGCAAGTCCTTCAAGTCTTTTCTATAGTTGTCCTTGTTTAAAGCCATTAAAAGATTGTTTGGGTTCCTTTGTTCTTAATCTCTTACCCTAATTCATGTATCTCTTCATTGTTCACATTCATCCTAAGAAAACAAATTATTTCCCATACCTTGGTTGAAATCAACCTTCAAGCTTCAATCCTTTACCACCTCTTTTCCTCTATCATTTTTTCTCACTTCTTCTTCTACATATATTCATGCACTCATGCATTAAATAAAAATTTCATTTTTTCTTTGACATGCATTTTGTTTTTATGAAAGAAGAAGAAATAAGATGAAAAATTGAATCCCTTACCTTTACAAATTCCCTTTCAAAAATCTTTGATTCAACTCTCATGCAATAGATTTTTCCCTTAGAAATTAATGAAATGAATAGGGTGAATTTTTTTAAGAGAGGAAAAGAAAGAAGAGAGGTGAAGAGAGAAAGGATGTCATCCCCCTCTTATGAACATCCAAATATAATGTTTTACAATCCTAAATCAAAGATTTTTCCCTTTTAAAAGGGAAGGAAAAGTCCCTTTTTGACCCTTCACCTTTTTACATGTAATAAAAATACCCCTCTTCTTTTAATCTCTTATATCATTAACCCCACTTTGTTTCTAGCTTTTTAAATATTACCCCACATGTGCCACCTTTACAAATTGACCCCATATTTATATTCAATACTTTAATTGTAGCCTTAATAAATTTTATGCTAATTAATTTACACTCACTTCATATAATATAATTAAATTATCACATTCCCCACAACTTAAATACCCATATCACATATTTAATTTGATCTTAATCAATATAACATTATTTAATCATACATTTTAACTAGGGTCATAATTGGGGCCTCATAGTTTCAATGGTTTATCCACATGTAAGATATATTGATGTTGTGTTAAAATGAATCTTATATTAGGTAAATAAGGATTTGATTCCTGAGTAGCATTTTTAGTCATTGTTATTTCATACATTTCATACTCTATTTTTATTACATGTGTTTAATTTACTTTTAGTTAATTGTTAGAATTACTAAATAAAATACACACCAACAAACAATTAGGAAATTCTTTAACATGTAATTCCACCCAATCGAGTATACTTGTACTAGACTTATTCCCTAGGGTTTGATATTCATGGGTCTGAAATTTATCCCATTATATTACTTGTCAATTTAGTGCACTTGTTGAGGTCTCATTACCCGTTGGAGGAATAGGGTTATGGAAATGAAGAGAAAGCTTAATACAGCAAATCAAATAAGATTGCTTATAAGGAATGTAAGCCTTTATCTTAAAGAGGAACTCAAAATAAAGGGATTGAAGGACTAGGAATCCCTTAAGGATATATCCATTAAAGCAAAAAGTGAGTATTTAGCCAAGAAAGTGAGTGCTACTAATGGGAATTATGGTAATCGCAAGAATTAATGCAATACTAGATTTAATAAGAATAGTGGTAATTCAAGTGGCAATAGTGCAAAGAGAATGCCAGAATTCTCAGCTACTAGAGTTATCCAGAGGCAATATTCCAACATAGGAAAACCATTGTCTTGGTGCCTTAATCAACTCTTAAAAGAAGAAAAGCTACAACTATTACCTCCCAAACCAGTAAAGAGTCAGGGCTTACCTGAACATAGAGAGGATCAATTTTGTGCCTTTCATTAGCACACTGGTTATCTAACTGATGAGTGCCAAACTTTGAGGAATCCTATATGGGACTTGATTGATACTAAGCAAGTGCCAAATCTAGAGAAAAGAGTAAAGAACCAAAGTGGATACAATGCAGTACCGCCTCTTGTCTTTATGCTTAACTCAAGGCTGTTGGAATGGTTTGTCTTATGAGATTTGTATGGCAACGACTACCTAGAAATCACTTACCAAACTCCAGAAGACAATGCTGGTATAGATGAGTTTGTGCTGGGATTTGATTTAACAGAGGTTTCGGTTGATGTGTTAAACATTTAGGATATAGATAGTGACTCGTGTTTAGTTAAGCATGAGGAGTGGTTAAAAGACATATAGGAGTTTTGAGGAAGAAAAAAGTGAAGAAGAGAAAGTGAAGGCTATGACTCAGAGTGGTAGGGTGGTTCCTGAGATTGGAAGGCTGCCAATAGTAGTTTCACCAAACAAAAAGGTTGTGCGTGAAGAAGATTAGATTCTTAAGCAATTGAAATAGACACCAGCTCAAATATCAATTTTGGACTTGCTCAAACAATCATCATCTCACAAGCAAAAGTTAATTAAAGCTTTATCTAAGTCCACTATGGCAAACCCTATTTCCCCTTCTCAGTTGTTGGAGATAGTGAAAGGAGAGTTAGGGGAGAAGATTATCTTTGATGATACTGACTTTCTCATTGAAGGTTGTAAACACAACTGGCCCTTGTTGATTCAAGCAATGGTAAATTATAAGCACACTTCTTGTGCGATGATAGATGATGTTTCTTTAATTAATGTTTGTCATTTTATTGCTTTAGTTTTTTATGGTATAAAAGAATTAGTGCTTAGCAAGTCCAATCTCACCATCACTACTTATGAAAACTTTAAGTGCAAGCTATTGGCACTGTTAACATAGTAGTGAAGACATGTCCAATTGTAGTTGAAGTAGACCATGGTTTAATAAGCTTAAATGATCAAAATTCCACATGAAAGAGGTGTGGTCACTATCAAGGCTTCTTGGGAGAGTTAAGTTTTAATGTTAGAGATCACAAACTAACATTTTAATGGTTTCTATATAGCTGCCATTGGTGATGAGAAAGAGCAAGAAAAGTTTAAAAATCCTCGGGTGGTCAATATGATGACAAAAATGAGTTATTTGCCTAGCATTGGTTTAGGCAAGAATTCAGAGGGACCTTAATAGGCCATTGTTTCAATGGGATAAAAAGATAGGAAGGGCATCTGTTATGTTCTAAGATTTTATAAGAATAATGATTACCTGAAAAAAGTTGGAATCCCTTACATACTAGAAAGTTTTGTTTCTACTTTTCAAAGATGCATGTACTGTGGTAAAGCTGAGCCTGTGCTGATGGATGGCAAGATAATTTTAGGTTTTGAGATCTTTAATGATGTAATCAACTAGGTTTCAGGGACTATGAAGCCTACACTTGAGTTTTGGGATGAGGAGCTTATGAATAAGCTTTCACAAGTGAGCGTGGAGTATCTTAAGGAAGTCATAACTCAAGAATTGGTAGCTGCCAAGATTAAGGGGAAGGAGAAGATTGAAACTGAGCTTAGAAAGGCTGAAGATGGGCCCTTATAACTAGTATCGAAGATGGAGATAAAGAAGCATCGACCTCTACAATAGCCAAATTTAAAGATGAATCTTTTAATGATGTCATTTATTTTCCTAAATTGTTTAATAATGATGTATGCTTTCCAAATTATATTAATAATATGAACAAATTTGCTTATTTATACGTTGTTTAATCTGATTGCATCATGCATAGCAATAATTATAAATATCATAGCATATTTAACATTAATTTGACCAACATTACTCTATTTAATCTTGGAACAAAAGGTGACCCTAAAAAATTTTAATTGCATTTGATGTAACTCCTAAGGAAAGAATATAATTGAAGACAATATTAAAGAAATAACAAAAAGTTTTTGCCTAGACTTAAAGGGGTATCCCTTTTCATTTTTCCTTAGTTTGTATAACATGCCGAGAATTAATAGAGATGTTGCATAACATGCCATTCTAGCTTATCTAGATTGTAAGCTAATGTAGCAAAAGCTCTATAGACTCAAACTTGAGGAAGTTTGCAAGCAGGTAGAGGCCAAGTTCTTGATAGAGTTTCAGTCTCCCACCTGGTTAGCCAATGTTGTTCCAGTTGCTAAGAAAAACAGAAAGGTTAAAATGTGTGTTAACTATAGGGATTTTAACAAAACATGTCCCAAAGATGACTTTTTACTTTCGCATATAGATTTATTAGTTAAAAGTACTACAAAGTGTATGATTTATAGCTTTGTTAATGGATATGTCGGATTTAACTAGATTCTTAACAAGATTGTAGATTGAATCAAGACAGTTTTTATGATAGAATGGGGAACTTATGCTTACAAGGTGATGCAATTTGGATTAAAGAATGTTGGTGCCACTTATCAAAATATGGCCAGTAAGATACTTAATGATTTGATCAATAAAGAAGTAAAAGTGTATGTTGATGACATGATAATTAAGTTTAAGACTAGAAAGGGGCACTTTGAAGCACTGGAAAAGTTCTTTCTATGGATTGAAAAGTACAACCTTTGACTCAGCCATAACAAGTGTGTGGTTGGGGTTACCTTAGGAAAGTTGTTGGGTTATATAGTCAGTCAAAGGGGAATTGAAGTAGATCCAAACAAGGTGAAACCTTTTAGAGAGATGCTGGTGCCACAGGAGGAAAAGGAGATTCAAGGGTTCTCAGGTCAGATTCAGTACATCAATAATTTATTGCTAAGCTTATCTACATATGTTAACCGATCTTTAAGCTCCTAAGAAAGGATTAACCGACCAATTGGAATAAGGATAGTTAAAAAGCCTTCGATAACATTTAAGAGTATCTTCTATATCCTCCCATTCTCTTGCCACCTCAGCCATTGAAACCTTTGATTCAATATCTGGCAATTGAATGAAGCTCAGTTGTAGCTATGTTAACTCAAGAGGATGAATCCAAGATCGAGTTCACCGTGTATTATACGAGTAAAAAGTTTCTTCCCTATGAAGCTAAGTATGCAAATATTAAGAAGATATATTTAGCTATGGTGTGGGCCTTCAAAAAGTTGGGACACTATTTCCATTCTTATTAAATACAAGCAGTGGCTAGGAACAATCCCCTTTGATATTTACAGTCAGCACCATCTTTATTTGGAAAAATGGAGAGCTAGCTTTTCTTATTGTAAGAATTTGATATGGAATATATTACAAGGAAGATTATTCAAGGGCAATTTATTGCTAAGTTCCTAGTAGATAACCCACTAGAAGGAGACAAGATTAAGTATGAATTCCCTTATGAGAATATTGTTGCCATAATGGTGTAAGGCTAGCAAATGTATTTTGATAAAGCTACTAATAATAAGGGATCCGAAGCTAGAGTTTTCATGACCACCCTTAAAGGAGAAAAGCTGCCTCTAGCTAAGAAACTAGGGTATAAAGTGACTAGTAATGGAGTTGAATATGAATCTTGTATTCCACTACAAGAAAAATCAAAAATAGCGACAGAAATTTACTGACGGGAATTTTTCCGTGAGTAAATTACCAACAAAAAACTCATTCCAAAAGGAAAATGGTAGCCAAAAATTTTAGATTGCGACGAAATAAGAATTTCGTCATAAAAACATGAGGGAAAATTTACCGCTTATTCTACCGATAGAATTTAGCGACAGAAATGAAAATTTCGTAGGTAAATTGACGGTAAAATTTTGCGGCTGGAAATAGACACCAAATTTACCAATGGAATTGAAATTTCAGAGGTTAATTACCTCCTAAAAAGTAATTTTGTAGGGAAATTTACCTATAGAACTACTTTTCCGTAGGTAATTTACCGATGGTATTAATTTTCGTTGGTTATTACCTATGAAAAAGCAATTTCGTAGGGAAATTACCTACGAAATTACTTTTCATAGGTAATTTATCGAAGTTATTAATTTTCATCGGTAATTACCTATGAAAAAGTAATTCCATATGGAAATTACCGATGAAAATTAATTTTGTAGGTAATTTCCGTACGAAAAAATATTTCTGTAGGTAATTTCCCTACAAAATTTCAATTTTGATAGTAAATTTCCCTACATGTAAGGTAAAATAAGATTTCATCTGTAAATTACTTATGAAAATTTCATTCTGTAGGTAATTTCACTACATTATTTTTTTGCTTAATTTAGTTTTTATATAATTATTACCGTTAATTAAATATGTGGCTAATGATGGACTTCATTATTCGTATGCTTAATTTTGTTTTTTTTTTCATGTCAAATAGTTATATTTATACATATCCATTACAATAATTTTTCCAATCAAAGTTATTAATTCTATAGAATTTTGCCATTTACATATATCATGTCCCAATTCTCAACAACCTATATTAATTTGTAACACCCCAAATAATATAATCCAAAGAGAAATTTTAATGAAATTGGGATTGATATTAAGTACAATTTTAGGACATTCAAATAAACTAAATGATAATAAAAAATTATATATGTAAGGTAAAATAGATAAGAATTTAAATAGAATGACATTTAAGAATAATTATGTGAGAACCAAATTTGCATAAATTTATACCATGTTAACTTTGTACTACTAAGTATTGGGTTTTTTTTCTGACCTATGAGGCAAAAAATAAAAATTTGAAGAAGATCTTATCCAAAACTATCAAAACTTAAAAAAAAAAATTGGGTAGAGAAGTTGCCATTCGCATTAGGGGGATATAGAAGTACTGTCAAGACACCGATAGGAGCCACACCTTTTGCTTTGTTCTATGAAAGATAATTGGTATTGCCAGTTGAGATTGAGTTATATTCATTATAATGGAATATGCCATGGTATGCACATAAAGATCACGCAGTGAAAAATAATAAAATTTGATCATACATGACATACAATTCCATGACAAGAATCGAAACATACAATTTTAGGGTTTTAAAACTTACAACTTTAGATGCCTTCAAAACTTGATTTTGATGATGACCAGCAACCAAAGAGGATATCTTAGCCTTAGAACTTCACCACCAATGCCAAGGAATAGCCTTTTATGCCACTCCTCTCTATGTTCACACACACAATTACATCGACGGCTTAAAATCGAGATTGCTAGCTCTCAAAATAAGTATTGTGTAATGGCTATGGTTTGAAGCTATAAAATTTGATTTTGTACTTCACTTAGGTTGCTATTACTACCCAAGAACGCAAGAGAATGAGGAACAATCCTTTCTCCTTGTGAAAATTGGTCAAAATAATTAAGTGAGAGAGAGAGAGAAGTTCACGCCAAAACCTAAAGAAATTAGGGTTTCACGCCAAATGCACTCTATTTCTTTTAGTGTTTTATTTCTTTTCTAATATATATCCTTGTCTTTTGGCAAGTGTTTGATATGAATTTTACTATCTCAAGATAATTAATTCAAATTCAACCACTTCCTAAAAATAAGTAATATATATTGATTTAAACTCCTTTGAATTTAAAATTCAAATTTGAAATAAAACACAAGACATTTAATTAAATAAAATCACTTAACATAATTAATGTGCATGTGCCGAAATTCCTTGATTTTTATCTTGGAATTTCGGCCACTTCATTATTTATTTAAATAATTTAATTTAATTTAAATTCTTTTAGGCTTTAATACTCAATTAACTTAATTAATACAAGATAATTAATTAATTAAAATTAAACCTTGTGGGCTGAATTTTTCTCTCTCATGGACCAAGGTCCAATAGCAATTTTAAAACCCATTACACACATTAATTTGACTTTAATTAAAAGCCCAAATTAATGCCCAATACTTTATTTAAATATTTTAAGCCCAATGCTTTGTGTGTGATCCTATAGGTCCATTTAATGTTGGCAATGAATTAATGAATTAATTCAAAGGCTATATATATTCTCTAGCAAGATATTATAGCATTCCAAATTAAATGAAAATGCATATGGCATTTAGTGACTTAATGCAATTTTGCATAGTCCTTTACCCATAAATATCAGAATTAATATAAGGTATGGAACTAGTCATCCTTATATATATTAATTCCTTTCTTGATATTCTAGTGACACTTAACTCTCAGATAAATAATGATTACTCATTATTTTATCTCGGTATGGCCATACACTTCTCAGTTTACTAATCAAGTGGCCAATGATATTTTCTCCCTTATAGAGAGGGGTAATCCCTTCACTTCTCTCATGCTCTCTAACATGAATTAATGCATATCCAAGCATACCCGTACTTGTCACTCTATGTCAAAGCACACAGTAATTCATAAAGAGTTTCATAGAGATTTTAGGTTTAAAAACTCTGATACAAAACTTGCATATGAGAAACACTTATGACTTGTACCATGTAGTGTTCTCATGAGTGGATCGAATCCAGATACCATATTCTAAACATGTATCTATGATCTCTGATTGACACTCTTGTCCTTATGATTCGTAAGACAGAACTCAACTTATCAGAGAGAGCATACTAGTCTTCATTCATTTGTTATTCCCATAACAATGACTGACTAGGGATATTTAGAATGAAGTCTCATTTGTTTCAAGGTCTTACAACCATGCACCTCACACATGATAACTTAAACTGAAACAACATTCTTGGATAGTTCTATCAATTGATATGCACAGGAATACAATAGATAAAAAAATGCCTCATTTATTAACTAAAGTGTTTTATTACAATGTATGGGGCTAGGGCTTACACTAACAATCTCCCACTAGCACTAGTCCCAATTGAGCATAACCCTAAGACCGAATGCTCTCAAATGAGCTTCGTGCAGATTTAGACGGAACTGTTTCGTCAAAGGATCTGCTACATTGTCTTCACTTGCTATCTTGCTAACCTTGACATCCCCATGATCAATGATTTCTCTAATCAGGTGGTACCTCCTGAGTATGTGTTTGGATTTCTGGTGTGATCGGGGATCCTTAGCCTGTGCGATGGCCCCGTTGTTGTCATAGAAAATTTCTAATGTATCTAGGATGCTTGGGACCACTCCTAATCCAGAAATGAAATTTTTTATCCAAACAGCCTCTTTTGCAGCCTCACTCGCTACAATATACTCAAATTTTATAGTTGAATCGGCAACGGTCTCTTGCTTCAAGCTTCTCCAGCTGACAACACCACCGTTCAAAACAAAAACAAACGCAGATTGAGATCTAGAATCCTGAGTGCTAGTCTAAAAAGCAGCATCGGCATAACTTTGCATGACGAGCTCTTCTTGACCACCATACACTAAGAAGTGATCCTTAGTCCTTCACAGGTACTTTAGAATCCCTTTTACAGCAGACCAATTTTTCTCACCAGGGTCTTGCTGAAACCTACTGGTTATACTCAGTGTATGAGCAATATCCAACCTAGTACATAACATAGCATATATGATAGATCCAATACCAGATGCATATGGGATTCTACTCATGTTGTCCCTTTCCTCTTTGGTTTTAGGGCACTATTCTTTAGTCAAAGGAACTCCTAAAGCCAAAGGTATGTACCTTTTCTTTGAGTCTCCCATACTAAAATGCTTTAGTACATTGTCTATGTACTTTTCTTGATTTAGTCCCAATATCCGATTCGATCTATCTCTATAGATTCGAATACCAAGTATTGTCTCGGCTTCACCTAAGTCTTTCATTGAGAAACATTTTCCCAACCATTGCTTAACCTTTTGCAATGTTGGAATGTCATTCCCAATGAGAAGCATGATGAGCTCTTCTTGACCACCATACACTAAGAAGTGATCCTTAGTCCTTCACAGGTACTTTAGAATCCCTTTTACAGCAGACCAATTTTTCTCACTAGGGTCTTGCTGAAACCTACTGGTTATACTCAGTGTATGAGCAATATCCAACCTAGTACATAACATAGCATACATGATAGATCCAATACCAGATGCATATGGGATTCTAATCATGTTGTCCCTTTCCTCTTTGGTTTTAGGGCACTATTCTTTAGTCAAAGGAACTCCCAAAGCCAAAGGTATGTACCTTTTCTTTGAGTCTCCCATACTAAAATGCTTTAGTACATTGTCTATGTACTTTTCTTGATTTAGTCCCAAAATCCGATTCGATCTATCTCTATAGATTCGAATACCAAGTATTGTCTCGGCTTCACCTAAGTCTTTCATTGAGAAACATTTTCCCAACCATTGCTTAACCTTTTGCAATGTTGGAATGTCATTCCCAATGAGAAGGATGTCGTCCACATATAGGACCAGAAATACTACTATGCTCCCACTAACCTTCTTGTACACACAAGGCTCATCTTCGTTCTTGATGAAGTCAAATTCTTTGACTGCCTCATCAAAATGAAGATTCCAACTTCAGGATGCTTACTTTAATCCATAAATGGATTTTTGAAGCTTGCAAACCTTCTTAGGATGCTTGGGATTGACAAAACCCTCAGGCTGTGTCATATACACATCCTCAAGTAAATTTCCATTGAGGAAAGCAGTTTTGACATCCATTTGCCATATCTCATAATCATGATATGTAGCTATGGCAAGCAAGATCCTAATGGACTTGAGCATGACTACAGGCGAAAAGGTCTCATCATGGTCTACACCATGAGTTTGTCAAAAACCTTTTGCTACTAGTCTACCTTTGTAGGTCTTATCAGCTTTGAGTTTTAATAGCCACTTGTATTCAATTACCTTAGCACCTTCCGGTGGATCAACCAAGGTCCAAACCTGGTTATTGTACATTGATTGCATCTCGGATTTCATGGCTTTAAGCCAATTTTCTAAGTCTGGGCTCTCAATAGCTTCTCGATAGGTAGCAGGATCCTCACGATCTACTAACTCAATAGTGTCACTGTCAATGATTAGAAATCCATATCTCTCAATCGCCTAACATACCCTACTAGATCTTCTAGGTTCTTATTCCACAACTGGTTGTGAACTTGATCCCATTTTCAACTCATCCTCTATAGGAGTTTGTGGTGCTTGAATTTCTCCAAGTTCTACTTTACTCCCACTATCTTTCTTGAGAAGGAACTCCTTTTCCAAGAAAACAGCCTTGCTGTTGGATTTTAATGGTTACATGCATCACATACATGAGCGGAATTTTAAAATTTTTTAACCATTAGATCTGATCTTGCCATGAATACACAATATAACTATATCAGAATAAGAAAAATCACCTTTGATTTTTGTTGAACAGTTGATTTTACTTCGCACCGGGTTGTCGCAAACCACAGTGTCCAAAATCGAACACCTCCAATGAGTAATCCACACTATAGAGGGGTAAATTAAACCAACAAATTGGTGTTCAACTAGGGCTGGCCGAAATCCAAGAGGCTAGCAATGGAAGTGGCGCAAAAGGGAGAGAGAATTAAGAGAAAAAGACTTTTCTTTTGTTTTAATCACTTAACCCTAATTCTCATTAGTTGGCCTTTTATAGTTAGGTTAAAATTCCAACTCCTTAATGAGATTGGGCTATTTAAAATTGCTGGAGAATTATTAATTGGGCTTCTGGAATTAATTATAATCATTTGGGCTTAATTAAATCCAAATTAAATCTTTTCATAAAAGACCATGCACAAAATCCACAAACTAGGCACTTTGTGCATCTAATTGGATTTAAATATCCAAATCGATTCCAAATCCAACCAAATTAAATATGTGAGTTCCATAACACTTATGTAACATATATAAATTAATTTGGTCCAAGAAAAAGCCCTCTAAGCCCTTCTGTATGGAGTTGGCGTGTAGCCCTCTTCTGGAGGGCTTCCTCCAACTTCTTCATTCCTTTGGCCCTTTATAATTTCTCCAATGGTCCTATTAATTATTATATCAGTCTTATAACACTTATAGTAGTCTTATAACACTTATAAGACAATAATAATTAATCATGAAATAAATTATTTCATTTAGGTTCAATTTACAGAACATTTCTCAAAAGTTCCGCGGACAATTTTATTTGATCATAATTAATTAAACTCTTTAATTAATTATTATCATATTCTCCTCTCTACCTTTATAATAATATCAAATATTATTATCCTTGTCATTTTACCATTTTACCCTTTTCTCTATATGTGTGTGACCTATTGGGTTCCTGTCCATGTTGGTAGTATAATATGTAATTGTGAGTTCTATTCAAAACTCACATGATTTAAACTCCTTTAAATCATTTTATCAATCTCTATTGATATTTTGATACATCATTATACAAGTCATGATTGGCCTCTATCTAGGCATCATGACTACCCAAATGTCAGGAAAGTCATGTGGTTTGACTGTACCCTTCCATAGAAACAGTTACCGTGCAATTACTCCTTTCACCACTCTTATCTCAATTAGATTCTGAGTATGGATTTCTGTCAACTCATATAAATCTAATTATGTATGTTCTATTAATTTAACCATTGTTCCTAAAATGCCCTTCATGGACCTCCATCCATGTCGGCATATTACTCTGGCCAGAGATTCTCTGAACAAGGCAATTATAGAATCACGTGAGATAACTTCCCTTGTTAAATCTGGGATGGTGAATCCTTTGTCAATCACTCAACTATCTTCAAGTAGGTCATGATATACCCAATCTCCTAACTATGTTCACTTCCAGTTGGAAGTAATCAGTTATGGAGTCAAAGTATACCACTTGCTACTTAAGATAACTTTGGTGATCTCAAGTCTAAGGATACTTGCACAACCGCTATGAAGAGATTCCTCACTGACATAGATTTAATATCCATATGAGGATTCTCTTTGCAGGTCTCCAATGAACTTGTTCCTCTAACAAGCATCCACATGTTAGCTTTGATTATCATCCATAATCACAATTATGAGAACCATTGCTTGAACCATTCAAGAAGCATAACATGTGCTAGTCTGTCCGAATTAACAATGTCCTATCTTGTTAATTCTATGACTAGGGATATTTAGATATTAACACATTTGCATGCGATAGACATCTCACATCATGAACACCTTCATGATTGCCTTTGCACTGTGTTTATAATATCTAGGACTTCATTTATTAATTTAAGATTTACAAACTCATGTATTCAAACACAGCATTAATAAATGAATGATGCCTTTTATTAAGAATATAAATTTCATACATATGAAAAACATCCCTATTACATGGGCTCTAGGGCATACTCTCTAACAATCTCCCACTTGCACTAGAGCCAATCACTCATATGTCTCAGACCCATGCTATTTATATGGTGATCATGCTTTATCTGGGAAAGTGCTTTAGTGAGGGGATCCGCCACATTGTCATCTGTGGGAATCCTTTCTATTTTCACATCATTTCTAGCTACTATTTCCCTTATGAGATGGTAGCGTATGAGAACATGCTTGGATCGCTGATGAGACCGTGGTTCCTTTGCTTGCGCAATGGCTCCATTGTTGTCACAATATAAAGGAATCGGATCAACAATGCTAGGCACCACTCCTAGTTCGGTTATGAACTTTTTGATCCAGACTGCTTCTTTGGCTGCTTCTGAAGCAGCAATGTACTCAGCTTCCGTCGTGGAATCAGCAGTTGTTTCTTGTTTGGAACTTTTCCAACTAACTGCTCCTCCTCCCATTATGAACACATAACCAGATTGTGATTTACAATCATCTTTGTCAGATTGGAAGCTGGCATCTGTATACCCATTTACTTCCAAACTGCCCTCTCCATATACCAAGAATATATCCTTAGTCCTTCTCAAGTACTTAAGAATATTCTTGACAGCTGCCCAATGTTTCTCTCCAAAATTAGATTGGAATCTGCTTGTGACACTCAAAGCAAATGCTACATCTGGACGTGTACATAACATAGCATACATGATAGAACCAATTGCAGATGCATATGGTAGTCTATTCATGCTCTCTCTATCCTCCAGTGTCTGTGGACACATAGACTTAGAAAGGTGTTTCCCATGCACCACAGGTATAAACCCTTTCTTAGAGAGATCCATATTGAACCTCTTCAATACTTTATCTATATATGTACTCTGAGAAAGACCTAGCAACCTATTGGATCTATCTCTATAGATCCTTATTCCCAGAATATAGGATGCTTCTCCAAGGTCTTTCATGGAGAATTGCTTGGATAACCATATTTTAACAGATTGGAGAAGAGAAATGTCATTTCCCATGATCAATATGTCATCTACATATAGAACTAGGAAGACAATTGCACTCCCACTGACCCTTTTATACACACAAGGTTCATCTTCATTCTGTGAGAAACCAAACTCTTTGATTGTCTCATTGAATCGTATGTTCCAGCTCCTAGAGGCTTGCTTCAATCCATAAATGGATCTTTGAAGCTTGCATACCTTATCGCCATTTCCTGATGTGAATCCTTCTGGTTGTGTCATATACACATCCTCAGAAAGATTTCCATTAAGGAAAGTTGTCTTCACATCCATTTGCCAAATCTCATAATCATAATGAGCTGCAATGGCTAAAAGTATTCTTATAGACTTAAGCATCGCTACAGGAGAAAAAGTTTCGTCATAGTCAATACCTTCTTTTTGACGATAACCTTTTGCTACTAAGCGAGCTTTATAGGTAACTATATTACCTTCCATGTCAGTCTTCTTTTTGAAGACCCATTTGCACCCTATGGGCTTTATCCCTTCAGGTGGTTGAGTTAAAGTCCATACTTTATTCTCATACATGGAGTCCATTTCGGACTGCATAGCCTTAAGCCATAAATCACATTCTGAACTGTTCAAAACTTCTTGATAGCTTGTAGGCTCATTGTCCTCTACTACAGTTATGCCTCTATCCAAATCAACGTGAAATCCATATCTCACAGGGATAGAACGCATCCTAGTAGATCTTCTAGGATTTTGTGTATAATCAGGTTCAACTGTAATCTCATCATTATGAAATTCAGTTTCGGGTTCAATCGGTTGATCTACTTCTATTTGTGGGTCCTGAACTTCACCAAGTTCAATTTTACTCCCACTGTCTTCTCGTAGGAGAAACTCTTTTTCCAAGAAGACAGCATGCCTTGAAACAAACACCTTTTGTTCTAAGGGATGATAGAAATAATATCCAAATGTTTCTTTTGGATATCCCACAAATAAACATTTGTCAGACTTAACATCCAGCTTGTCTGACATTGTCCTCTTCACATAAGTAGGACAACCCCATACTTTCATATGAGAAAGCGTGGGTTTCTTGTTATTCCACATCTCATATGGAGTAACATCAACCGATTTACTAGGAACTCTATTTAACACATAAACAGCAGTTTCTAGTGCATATCCCCAAAAGGACTTAGGCAAGTCCGCTCGGCTCATCATTGATCGAACCATATCTAATAGTGTTCGATTCCTCCTTTCGGATACACCATTGTGTTGTGGTGTATATGGAGGAGTCCATTGAGATAAAATCCCATTATCTCTAAGATAATCCTGAAACTCTTGACTTAAGTATTCTCCACCTCGATCTGATCTAAGTGTTTTAATACTTTTGCCAAGTTGTTTCTCTACTTCATTTCTGAATTCTTTGAACTTTTCAAATGCTTCAGACTTATATTTCATTAGATAGATGTATCCAAACTTGGAATAATCATCTATGAAAGTAATGAAGTAGGAGTAACCTCCTCTAGCATGTGTAGTCATTGGACCACATACATCTGAATGTACTAAGTCCAAAACCATTTTAGCTCGTTCTCCTTTACCAACAAAGGGAGCTTTTGTCATTTTTCCCAATAAACAAGATTCGCATGTATCAAATGATTCATAATCAAATGATCCCAAATCACCTGACTTGTGCAATTTGGTCATGCGTTTTTCATTTATGTGGCCTAAACGACAATGCCATAAGTATGAGGTATTTAGATTATCATGTTTCATTCTCTTGGTATCCACATTATGTACTTCTTTAATTAAATCAAGAACAAATATACCATTCTCAATGATAGCTTTTGCATAAAATATATTGTTCTTAAAAATGTAACAACATTTGTCCTTTAAAGAAATATCATAATCGTTCATCAAACAACTGAAAGAAATAATACTCTTGGACAAAGCTGGAACATAATAACAATTATTTAATTCCAGTACTAATCCACTAGGAAGAGGCAAATAGTAAGTCCCCACAACTGTTGTAGAGATGTTTTGTCCAGTAGCTGACTGCAAACATATCTCTGCCTTTCCAACTCTTCTAAAGCTTCTAAGCCCCTGTAGATCATTACATAAATGAGATCCACATCCGGTATCTAATACCCAAGATTGTTTTGAAGCAATAGAATAAGTATTAATTTCAATCATATGAATACCTGAAGTAGAAGCATCAGCTTGCTTCTTCTCCTTGAGAGAATCTAGATAGGCCTTGCAGTTACGCTTCCAATGACCATCCTTTCCACAATGGAAGCAAGTTCCTTTGGGATTCTCTTTCTTGGCAACCTTCTTCTTAGAGATCCCACCATTCTTTGGCTGTGCCTTGGTTATCTTCTTCTTCTTCTTCTGCTTCTTGCCTTTAGCAGAAGTGACAACCATGACACTTTTTGGATCCTTCTTAAATGATCCATCAGCTGTCTTGAGCATATTGATTAACTCAGGAATGGATACTTGGATCTTGTTCATGTTGAAGTTAAGCACGAAAGGTGCATAACTTGGAGCCAACGAGTACAAGATTAAATCTATGTATAGATCATTATCCATAACATAGCCAAGTCTACTCAAATGCTCAATATACCCATACATCTTCAATGCATGAGTAGCAGCTGAAGTGCCTTCCACCATTTTGCAGCTAAATAGAGCTCGAGCAATCTCATATTGCTCAGTTCTAGCCTGAGAAGAATAAAGCTCCTCTAGATGTAAAATGATGGTTCTAGCATCCATCATTTCATGTTGCTTCTGAAGCTCCGAGGACATAGCACCCAGCATCAGACATGCTGCTGTTTCACTATCCTCCATGTATTTTCGATAAATGCCTTTGATCTCATCAATGGCATCATCTGATGGACGTGGTGGTGGATCTTTATCTAAGACATAGTGGATCTTTTCAGCTCTGAGAACAATTCTCACTTGCCTGATCCAGTCAGAATAGTTGTTGCCAACCAGCTTGTTATCCAAGATTGATCGTATGTTAATGTTTGATGTGCTCATTATGATGACCTAGATGTGAAAAAGAAAAGATATGAGAGTATGTTCATATATATATATGCATTAATAAGGTCTTTAATTAATCCATTTACTCCCACTATTTTATTGCGAATTAATAGCCCTCACTATATAATCCGAGAAAACCCGATGGTTTTCTTAGTGGGCCAACATCCAATCCTTGATATGTAATTTGACCTTGACTGTGGTCAACAAGCCAAATTCCATACCCTTGAAAGGTAGGTATCTTTATACCAATTGTGTCTCTACACAACTATTGGATCATTAGGTTATCAACTCTTGATGCATGCATATCATATATGCATTCCCTAATCTTGCCTCTAGAACCATTAGCCTTGACTGTGGTCAACAAACTAATGGGCTAGCTAAGATGACCCATTTAATTAGATTTGAACATATTCGATATAATGTGAGCTTGACTGTGGTCAACAACCCACACTATAAAGAACTCTGGTTCTCCTCAAATTAATGGAAGGCTTATATACCTTAGTATTTGTTTGAGGGTTTTAGTTAATTAAGTCTCATCATACATGGTTGGCATACATTGGTATGCATCCTATATCTATCACATAAATATAAGCATACAAATATGGTATAGTTATGGACTTCACTACATTGATTTCCCCGAGCCAAGAGGGAAATCAAAAGGTCACACCTAGGTAGTATGCATGATTCAAACAAGAAAATAATTACATTATCTTCAAGCTTGTTGGATCTCCATCCGGCCCATCTTGCTCCTTGAAATTGGTCTCCATCTTTATTTCTAATTCTAATCTAAGTAATCTAATTACATATTACAATTTGAAATGAAATACAAACCAAAAACAAGTGGCCGGGACATGAAAGTCCTCATTGGGCCAAAACATGCATTATGCTCAATCACATTGGGCTTTGTCCATAACTAACCATCATGCCAATCATTCACCCTTATATACCTCTCTAATGCATAAATAAATGGATTACTAACTTTGTTTCAACCTTTGAAACTATATTTTGAGTTATTTAATGATGTGATCAAATTAGGAAACTTTTTCCATTTTGAAAACTTTCATTTTAGAAAACCTTTTTGCATGAATGTGTTCTTGCCTTAATAATCAATCAAATTGATTATTAATTAATTATAAATTAATTATTTAATTAAATAATCATATTAAATAATTAAAAGAATCAATTTTGGGCTTAAAATAAGTGTAGGCCGAAACCCACAGAAGAAAAACCCTAAGTGTGTTCATACACAAATTAGTTTTGTGTCATTTGGACCATTTGGGCCTTTTGGAATGAGCCAAGCCCACTCCAGCCCTTAAAACCCATTAATAAACTTAATTAATGTTTATAATAGTTAATTTAAATCAGCTCCTTGGGCCCACCAAGTCATTCACTAATTTAAACCAAGTCCGTAAACATAATTAAGCCCATTAAGTGGTTTTAATGAATTAAAATTAATCAAAATAATTTAAGGCCCATTTTAATTAATCCAATTAATTAAAAGCACTTTAATATATCATATATATCAGATTTAGAAGATCAAAAGTCGTTCTAACCAAGAACACATCAAGAACACATGAAGAACACCAATTTATCGAACTTTTCGACAAAACTAGTTTTCATGCAAAACTTGTTCGATTTTAATTCCGTTCGATCCTACGGCTTAATATCACATATTAAACACATAAAATATCATCTAAATGATTTTTAAATAGATCCATAAGAAATTAAATTAGAACAGCCCCTACATTACCTAGGGTTTCACGCCAAACCCTAATGAGTTTCACGCCAAACCCTTATGTTAATCATTCAAAAATTTCGTTTTTGTTTCCACCATATTTATTTGATCACACATACAACCAGAAATCAATATTTCTCATTCATGAACAATCAAATCTAATATTTTAAAGTTCATGAAATAAATAACTCAAAACAAAACAAAACTTATTCCGCAGAAAAATATAGAATTGTATATCCATGGCAAAACCTGGCTCTGATACCATGTTGGATTTTAACGGTTACATGCATCACATACATGAGCGGAATTTTAAAATTTTTTAACCATTAGATCTGATCTTGCCATGAATACACAATATAACTATATGAGAATAAGAAAAATCACCTTTGATTTTTGTTGAACAGTTGATTTAACTTCGCACCGGGTTGTCGCAAACCACAGTGTCCAAAATCGAACACCTCCAATGAGTAATCCACACTAGAGAGGGGTAAATTGAACCAACAAATTGGTGTTCAACTAGGGCTGGCCGAAATCCAAGAGGCTAGCAATGGAAGTGGCGCAAAAGGGAGAGAGAATTAAGAGAAAAAGACTTTTCTTTTGTTTTAATCACTTAACCCTAATTCTCATTAGTTGGCCTTTTATAGTTAGGTTAAAATTCCAACTCCTTAATGAGATTGGGCTCTTTAAAATTGCTGGAGAATTATTAATTGGGCTTCTGGAATTAATTATAATCATTTGGGCTTAATTAAATCCAAATTAAATCTTTTCATAAAAGACCATGCACAAAATCCACAAACTAGGCACTTTGTGCATCTAATTGGATTTAAATATCCAAATCGATTCCAAATCCAACCAAATTAAATATGTGAGTTCCATAACACTTATGTAACATATATAAATTAATTTGGTCCAAGAAAAAGCCCTCTAAGCCATTCTGTATGGAGTTGGCATGTAGCCCTCTTCTGGAGGGCTTCCTCCAACTTCTTCATTCCTTTGGCCCTTTATAATTTCTCCAATGGTCCTATTAATTATTATATCAGTCTTATAACACTTATAGTAGTCTTATAACACTTATAAGACAATAATAATTAATCATGAAATACATTATTTCATTTAGGTCCAATTTATAGAACATTTCTCAAAAGTTCCGCGGACAATTTTATTTGATCATAATTAATTAAACTCTTTAATTGATTATTATCATATTCTCCTCTCTACCTTTATAATAGTATCAAATATTATTATCCTTGTCATTTTACCATTTTACCCTTTTCTCTATATGTGTGTGACCTATTGGGTTCCTGTCCATGTTGGCAGTATAATATGTAATTGTGAGTTCTATTCAAAACTCACATGATTTAAACTCCTTTAAATCATTTTATCAATCTCTATTGATATTTTGATACATCATTATACAAGTCATGATTGGCCTCTAGCTAGGCATCATGACTACCCAAATGTCAGGAAAGTCATGTGGTTTGACTGTACCCTTCCATAGAAACAGTTACCGTGCAATTACTCCTTTCACCACTCTTATCTCAATTAGATTCTGAGTATGGATTTCTGTCAACTCATATAAATCTAATTATGTATGTTCTATTAATTTAACCATTGTTCCTAAAATGCCCTTCATGGATCTCCATCCATCTCGGCATATTACTCTGGCCAGAGATTCTCTGAACAAGGCAATTATAGAATCATGTGAGATAACTTCCCTTGTTAAATCTGGGATGGTGAATCCTTTGTCAATCACTCAACTATCTTCAAGTAGGTCATGATATACCCAATCTCCTAACTATGTTCACTTCCAGTTGGAAGTAATCAGTTATGGAGTCAAAGTATACCACTTGCTACTTAAGATAACTTTGGTGATCTCAAGTCTAAGGATACTTGCACAACCGCTATGAAGAGATTCCTCACTGACATAGATTTAATATCCATATGAGGATTCTCTTTGCAGGTCTCCAATGAACTTGTTCCTCTAACAAGCATCCACATGTTAGCTTTGATTATCATCCATAATCACAATTATGAGAACCATTGCTTGAACCATTCAAGAAGCATAACATGTGCTAGTCTGTCCGAATTAACAATGTCCTATCTTGTTAATTCTATGACTAGGGATATTTAGATATTAACACATTTGCATGCGATAGACATCTCACATCATGAACACCTTCATGATTGCCTTTGCACTGTGTTTATAATATCTAGGACTTCATTTATTAATTTAAGATTTACAAACTCATGTATTCAAACACAGCATTAATAAATGAATGATGCCTTTTATTAAGAATATAAATTTCATACATATGAAAAACATCCCTATTACATGGGCTCTAGGGCATACTCTCTAACACTTGCGAGCAACAAATACTTTTTTCTCGGCTTGTGAGTAAAAGTAGTATCCCTTTGTTTCTTTGGGATAACCCACAAACAAGCAGACAGTGGATTTGGACTCTAGTTTGTCAGATGTTAATTTCTTAACATGTGCTTCGCAGCCCCAAATCCTGAGCAAAGACATATTGGGTTCTTTCCCAGTCCATACCTTGTATGGTGTCTTCTCAACTACTTTTGTTGGAGTACGATTTAATAGAAACGCAGCAGTTTCTAATGCATAACCCCAAAAAGAGATAGGAAGATTTTCTTGACTCATCAAAGATCGAACCATGTACAACAGAGTTAGATTTCTCCTTTTGGACACACCATTCCATTGTGGCATTTCAGGAGGAGTGAGCTGTGAAATAATACCACACTCTTTTAGATAACTGTCAAATTCTTTGCTTAAGTATTTGCCACCTCGATCTGATCGAATGGCTTTTATACTTTTGCCAAGTTGTTTTTCTACTTCATTCTTAAACTCTTTGAATTTCTCAAATGTTTTAGATTTGTACTTCATTAGATAGACATTGCCATATCTACTGAAGTCATCTGTGAACGTCACGAAGTAGCTAAAACCACCTCTAGCTTGTGTACATAATGGTCCACATACATCAGTATGTATTAGTTCCAATAAGCCATTAGTCCTTTCACCTTTCTTCTTAAAAGGACTCTTTGTCATTTTTCCATGCAAAAATGGCTCGCATGTATCATAAGACTCTAAGTCGAATGACCCAAGCACTCCAGTTTTGTGGAGTCTTGAAATGCATTTTTCGTTTGCATGTCCTAAACGACAATGCCAAAAGTAAGTAGGGTTCAATTCATTTGATTTAACCTTCTTTGTATTAATGTTGTATATGGACTCTTCGTTTTGTAAATCAAGGATATAAAGGCCATTTTGCAACATGGCATTGCCATAAGAAATGCCTTGGCGATGAATATGAGCATTGCCATTTTTAATAACAAAATCAAATTCATCCAAATCCAAACATGAAATTGAAATAATGTTTCTGCTCATAGCAGGCACATAATAACAATTTTTCAAAACTAAACAAAGTCCGGAAGGTAAAGTGAGTTGATAGTTGCCTATCTCCATGGAAACAACTCGTGCTCCATTCCCCACATGGAGGTCCTCTTTATTCTTCCCAAGTAACCGCCTATTTCTTAGCCCCTGCACATTTGAACAAATGTGAGAACCACAACTAGTATCCAATACCCAAGTGGTAGAAATAGAAAGGTTAATCTCAACAAAAATACCAAAACTGGATGCCTTGGCTCCATTCTTCTTTTGTTCTTCCTTGAAGAGAGCGCAATTCTTCCTTCAATGCCCTATCTTGTTGCAATGGAAGCAAGTGCTCTCACTCTCTTTGAGCTTCTGTGCCTTAGGCTTGGATTGGGCCTGAGGTGCACTCCCACTTGACTTGAACCGAACCAGGTCATTATTGGGTTTTGCCTTTCCCTTTCCCTTTCCCTTAGTGGGTCCCTTTTTAATGCCCCCTTGAACCATCAATACGGGATTGGTCTTTCTAATGTTCTCTTCAGCATTCTTAAGCATCCCATAGAGCTCAGTGACTGACTTGTTCATTGCATGCATGTTATAATTCATCACAAATGGATCATAATCATCAGTCAATGATCCTAAGATCAAGTCAGTGGCCGATTCCTTTGGCACTTGTACCTCAAGCTTCTCAAGAGTATCAAGATACCCTTTCATCTTGAGTACATGGGTACTAACACAAGTACCCGCAACCATCTTACAAGAAATCAAGGCCTTTGTTGTCACGAACCTCTCGTGACGAGCTTGCTCTTGGAACATCTCTTTGAGGTGCACCATGATCGTATAAGCCTCTTGGTCCATAAATTGCTTTTGTAAGTCAGCCACCATAGTGGCCAACATCAAACATGTCACATCATTGGAGTCGCTCTTCTTGGTCTCAAAAGTTTCCTTTTGAACCGCAGAGGTGTTCCTAGCAGGTTCTTTAGGCAAGGGTGCATCCAAAACATATGACTTTTTCTCTTTCTTAAGAACTATTCTTAAGTTTCGAGACCAGTCTATGAAATTGGTGCCATTCAATTTGTCCTTTTCAAAGACCGATCACAATGAGAAATTGTTGTTTGAATATGCCATTTTCAATCTACAATAAAATTTAGCAAGATTAAATAAGGTCTTATTTATAATCCCACAAACCGAATTAATATCCCTTTAAATAATTCGCGTTAGTGATTTAATGTGGGCCAAGATCCACTTTTCACAATAACTTATTAGTCAAGCTGAGCTTGTACACCTAACGAGTTAAGTTACTTAGGTAGGAAAACTCCAATCATGTCTTGTACATGACTCTTGGATCAAATGGGCTAACATTTTAAGATGTTATAGCACAAACCCATTTATTAGTTGCCTAGGTTCGGGCATCCCTTTTCATATTAAGTCCAACCTACATTCACAACCCATACCTCACAAAGATAATCGGGCGCATCTAGGACTCCTAGTTTACATGACCGATGATCGATGCCTTGACATGTTTCGAATTGGGAAGGCAACTTTGTGACTTACTATTTTTAGGGATTCATTTTATTATGGCTTACATGGCATACGCTTTGTCATCCATACATAGCATGCATATATATATAATTTCATAAAGTAAAGCGCGACAAACATGAGCCCAAAAACCTACAACTAAGATTCTATACTATTACATAAGAATCTTCGAGTTTGGCTTCTCCACTCCGGTGGGCTTCATCTTGATTTACAAAGTCTTTAAGTATATTCTATTCTAAGAAATAAATGAAACTTTTACAATAAAATATAATGGTTCGCAGGCCATATTTAATTACAAAACTCAAGGCCCATAAATGCACCATGCATATCCATTCATCACACCAAACAAGCAAATAAATATACATAACATTCATGGATAAAATAAGTCCAATTTTATTTAATTTAGCCAAGCCCATTAATGGAAATCGTGTACTTGAACCTTTAAGAGAAGACCCCATGATGGGCCTGGGCCAAAGCCCAATGGACTAAATCCTCTTATTGAATAAGTTCTCTTAAAAGCCCAAAACACTAACTAGTTAGATTTATGCCATAAATCAACTCTAGTATAATTTCCAATTTTGCCATTTTTAATTTTATGTCATACAGCCCATAAACATTAAAAATACATGTAATATGTACCAACATGAATTAAAAATAAAATCATGAAGAACACATATATAATACACGGCATGCATACAAAAACAAACAAACAACAAAAACTAGTTGTTTAATGCTTATGTGATGCCCCAAAATGCACAAATACTTAAATCAATTTTATGAGTCATTTAATAATTTAAATAAGTTCTTAAATATTGATTTAATATTCTATACCAATCTGATCTAAATGTGTTTTTACCATTTTAATCAAAACAAAACAAACAATGTTGATTAAACATGTAACAAACACAAACTAGTCATAGTTTTAAGTGATTTTAAAATTAATCAATTAAATTGTCATGGACCAGAATTAAAACCAAATTAAAATATGTCCAGACCTGATATTTAATCTTTAAAAATCACTTACAAACATGCCAAAATCGTTTTTACATTTAATATTGAAAACTAGTTGTTAAACTAACAATTAACATGCCAACTAGCACCTAGTTTTAATATTAACATGTACCATCAGGTATTATTAATTAAATCCGACCATTAACAGCTCGTAGAACATCTTAGGACAGTATATTAATATTTCATATTAATTATAATACCTATCTAATCATATAAAATCGTTTTTACACCAAAATAATGCAAAAAACTCAAAACAGAAAATTTCAGCATTGCATGTTTTCAAAATAACGATTTTTAATTAATTTTTTCATGCTTCTAGAGCACTAAAATAAGCATGTTTAGGCTCTAATATCACTAATGGAATATTTCATGGTATGCACATAAAGATCATGCAGCGGAAAACAATAAAATTTGATCATACATGCCATACAATTCCATGACAAGAATCGAAACATGCAATTTTAGGGTTTTAAAACTTACAACTTTAGATGCCTTTAAAACTTGATTTTGATGATGACCAGCAACCAAGGAGGATATCTTAGCCTTAGACCTTCACCACCAATGCAAAGGAATAGCCTTTTACGCCACTCCTCTCTATGTTCACACACACAATTGCACCGACGGCTTAAAATCGAGATTGCTAGCTCTCAAAATAAGTATTGTGTAATGGCTATGGTTTGAAGCTACAAAATTTGATTTTGTACTTCTCTTAGGTTGCTATTACTACCCATGAACACAAGACAATGAGGAACAATCCTTTCTCCTTGTGAAAATTGGCCAAAATAATTAAGTGAGAGAGAGAGAGAAGTTCACGTCAAAACCTAAAGAAATTAGGGTTTCACGCCAAATGCACTCTATTTCTTTTAGGGTTTTATTTCTTTTCTAATATATATCATTGTCTTTTGGCAAGTGTTTGATATGAATTTTACTATCTCAAGATAATTAATTCAACTTCAGTCACTTCCTAAAAATAATTAATATATATTGATTTAAACTCTGAATTTAAAATTCAAATTTGAAATAAAACACAAGATATTTAATTAAATAAAATCACTTAACATAATTAATGTGCATGTGCCAAAATTCCTTGATTTTTATCTTGGAATTTCAGCCACTTCATTATTTATTTAAATAATTTAATTTAATTTAAATTCTTTTAGGCTTTAATACTCAATTAACTTAATTAATACAAGATAATTATTTAATTGAAATTAAACCTTGTGGGCTGAATTTTTCTCTCTCATGGACCAAGGTCCAATAGCAATTTTAAAATCCATTACACACATTAATTTGACTTTAATTAAAAGCCCAAATTAATGCCCAACACTTTATTTAAATATTTTAAGCTCAATGCTTTGTGTGCGATCCTATAGGTCCGTTTAATGTTGGCAATGAATTAATTCAAAGGCTATATATATTCTCTAGAAAGATATTAAAGCATTCCAAATTAAATGAAAATGCATATGGCATTTAGTGACCTAATGCAATTTTGCATAGCCCCTTACCCATAAATATCAGAATTAATATAAGGCATGGAACTAGTCATCCTTATATATATTAATTTCTTTTTTGATATTCCAGTGACACTTAACTCTCAGATAAATAATGACTACTCATTATTTCATCTCGGTATAGCCATACACTTCTCAGTTCACTGATCAAGTGGCCGATGATATTTTCTCTCTTATAGAGAGGGGTAATCCCTTCACTTCTCTCATCCTCTCTAACATGAATCAATGTATATCCAAGCATACCCATACTTGTCACTCTATTACGAGCACGTTAGGTGTATGTCAAAGCACACAGTAAATCATAAAGAGTTTCATAGAGATTTTAGGTCTAAGAACTCCGATACAAAACTTGCATATGAGAAACACTTATGACTTGTGCCATGTAGTGTTCTCATGAATGGATCAAATCCAAATACCATGTTCTAAATATGTATCTATGATCTTTGATTGACACTCTTGTCCTTATGATCCTTAAGACAGAACTCAACTTATCAGAGAGAGCATACTAGTCTTAATTCATTTGTTATTCCCATAACAATGATTGACTAGGGATATTTAGAATGAAGTCTCATTTGTTTTAAGGTCTTACAACCATGTGCCTCACACATGATAACTTAAACTGAAACAACATGCTTGGATAGTTCTATCAATTGATATGCACAGGAATACAATAGATAAAACAAATGCCTCATTTATTAACTAAAGTGTTTTATTACAATGTATTGGGGCTAGGGCTTACACTAAAACATTATAGGTTGTACTATAAGCTCAATTATCAGAGTCAAAGTGGGTTGAACAAAGGTTTTTACAGTTGAACTCATTGGATAAAAGCCAATAAAGACTTACTATCATAATCAGTTGTATCAAAAGAGGTTGGCTACATCATTTGGAAAGAAGGTTAAAAGGCACCATTTAAAGGAAGGGAACTTGGTATTCAAACAAATGAGACCAGGTATTCTAGATTACAGAGGGAATTTAGGCCTAATTAGGAAGGCCCTTTCATTTTAAAGAATTTGTTGTCAAAAGGAGCAGCCATACTCACTAATAGTGATGGAAATGAATTTAATGAACTGGTCAATGTAGACAGACTCAAGAGGTTCAATGGTTAAAAATAAAAGAAAAGAGGAAGAAAAAATTTTAAGAGAAAATGTTTGATCAAGAAAACCCAAGAGGACTGATCAATAACAAGAGTTCGAATTAACTACATATGATTATTGTTATATGTTGCAAAGATGTGAATGTGCATATAATGTATAAGTTGAAGCTCATCATCTTTTGTCTAAAGCTATATATGTCTAATTAATTAATTAACCTAAAAAAATGCTAAGTGGATAGGAGTCCACATCAAACCAAAGTTAAGCGTAGGGTTATGTGAAAATCCCTAGGAAGATGTATTTCCCGCTAAGAGAGGTTAGTGAAAAAAATCCACAAGTGGTGTACTACCCTTAAAAAAATAAAAGAAAAGGCTATTAGAGATGAAAATTGTAACTAGCTCTCTAAGAAAAAGTTAGGCTAATGGACAAGGTGAAAAACTGGAACAGGAAATCTATTATTAAGAAAAAGAGAGAAAAGCCACTGGAATTGGTTAGGTCCATTCCAAGAAAAATTTAGGCACAGGGTTATTTGAAAATCCATAATTGGATGCATTTCCTAACAAAAAGGGATAGTGTGAAAACGCACAAAAAGGGTGCATTACCCTCATGAAAAAAAGAAGAAAAAGAGGGAGACAGAATAATAATAAAAAGGAGGGTAATATGGGAGATAAAGTGATTGTCACAGGACTTGTTAAAGCCTTGAAGGGGATCAATCAAGTCTACTGAGCAAATATGGAAAATGCGGCCAAGTCTTGTATATGATAATGGCAGTAAAAAAAGATAATAGTAATAATAAAAAATATATAATAGTAGTAATAAATAAATATAGGGTATTTATAAATTAGATCAAGAAGGGTAAAGTAAAAAAAAAAAGAAAACTAAGAGTTATCGGATGAATATCTTGTCTATTTTGCAAGCAAAAATTATAATTGGGTATAAGGAAAATCAAGAAAGATCGTGGACACCTGGCTAGTGATTTATGCATTAATTTCATCATGCATGGTTTGAACATAAATTAACACATACATATTTCTAGACTTAAATGAAAATTGTAGGGATAGAATGTTCAATCTGGCAAAATATTTAAAAATTTGGTGTGAGGGACACAAATTAACTTGACTTGCTAAAACAATTGCAAATTAGGTTGGACTACATGTTCAATGAGTATTTTCTTTTATTTTATTTAAAAAAAAGGGTGCGAAAATTAAGTTTACATAAGTGATCATTTAAATATCAAAGAAAAAGTAGCAGGAGAGCATTTATGTGATATTTTAAATGAGTCACGATCGTGACTCGGTGAGTTACACCCATGACTCAATTAAATCTCCTATAAATTACTCATCTTCCTTTTCTTTTCTTCATTTCTCCCTCTGCCATTAAGCGTCATCCTAAGCTCTCTCTCTCTCTTTTGGTTTTTTTGCTCCTTCTACCACATTTCTTCATCTGTTTTAAATTTTAATTAAAGATTCATGCTCCTCATCACCTTAGGAGAGCAAAGATGTAATTATTTTTTAGCTCTTTATACTTTTATGCATCTCCCCTAAGGTATGTTTTCTTGGCTTTTGTCCTCCATTTTACCACCAAATGGACTGTAACTTATGACAAAAATATGGTAAACGTTGTTGTGAATCTATGCCATTTGTTTCTTTATTTTTTTATTGGCACTGTGCCTTTCACTATTCCCATTCCCTATGCTTAAGTTGTTGAAGTAATGTTATTTGATGGGTTATGTTAGTTGTGCAAATGTTAGTACAATGTTTGTAAATAAAAAAAGGGCAGATAATAGACAATATATGTAAATACATATGTGCACTTAAGACATACTGAGGATGACTTTTAATGGGGGAATAAGAAATGAGGATGAAAAAAAATAAGAACAAATATAATGTTAATTTCTTAAAAAAAGGTCAAAAAATGAACTAAATAATAATGAAAGTAGTTAGTGAAAAGTGTTGACGTGTAAGTCTTAAGAAAAAAAAGGAAAATAATGGTTGTTATAATGACAAATGGGTATGTTAGTACCTTAGGAATGAAAGGCCACGGATGATTGAAAAAAAGGAATATATACACACACACACATATGTATATATATATATTAATAATATTAAGTAATAATACATGAGGTAAGAATATTAAAGTATAATGACAAAAATATAAAATGAAATAAAAAAGAGGATGGCAGTTATAATGTTGACACTATACAGTAAATGAGTAAATGTGAATACGTAGGAAACAAAAGAGATCATGAATAGTAATTATTGGTAAGAGAAAAGTAATAGTAATAAAATAAAATAAAATATAAATGTACAAAAAATATATGAAGTAACTATGTAAGGGATATACATATATATGTATATATAAATAATATATAGTCAAATAAGGATACAAAGTATAGAAATATATAATGAACTTTGATTTATGTATGTGCTTATTATCAATACTCAATCATAATACAAGTATCATGCCACTGCGAATACCCACTCCACTACCACATAAACAACAACATATACTAGCCTGGATGACACTAGAGAAGGCGGACAGATATTGGTCTTTACAATACTTATGGATATCTCCTAGCTCCTTCATGTCTGTAGAATTTTTGAATTGGGCAAGTTTACTATAGGAGCTCCAAACTTTACTTGCCAGGGTTGGATGCATAGAGTTTTTTAAAGGGGCATATTTGACAAATCTAGATATGATGCATTAGTTTCTAGCCATACTGACATACCGAAGTTTTCAAAGGCCATATGACGAGGAAAGACTTTTATTTTTTAGAGTGTTAGATAGACTATTTAGCATGAGCCAGAGGCATTTTCCAAGAATATTAGGGTTGCCTTATTAAAATGATGCCTTGACTCCTACTCGACATATTAAACCACCTATATGGAAGGCCATTACTCGACTAGGCTTCCTATACACCTCTATGATGGTGAAATCCACTACATTGATTTAGCAGGCACTTAGGTATTTATAATGGGTCCTATCCTCCTCTAATCTAGGGCATTTAGGTAGCTTAGGGTCACTTAATATGATTGATATATTGTGTCTATAGGTATTGTTATTAGCCACCGTATTATTATTGCATGTCAGATTCTATCAATAATTATGTGCTAGCTAATATAAGAGGTGTTATCACTCATATATTACTAGCTGTTGGTGTAAGGACCTAAAATAGGCCCTAATAGAATTCAAGGGTAATTATACATTATTAAAGTCTAATTAAGCATTATTGGATGAATTATTAGTAGTTATGATATAATGAATTCATAGTCTTCTGTGGTAAAGTATATAATGGTCAATTGATATTATAGTGTATAGTGTGTATAATTTGAGAAAAATATAGTTAAGATATTGTTTGGGACATAAATGTTATTAAGTTATCATTAATTATGTGATAAATGTGTGAATTATATGCTATGAATTTTATAAGGGCATAATTAAATTATTATGTTGGTATAATAATATTCAAGGTTGTAATTGAAGTATGAAGTATTAGTTAAGGGGTCAATTTTTGATACAACTAAATATTAGGCCAATTGTAATAATAGAATAGTAAATTAGGATGCAATTAAAAGAAGATAGAAAGGTTGGGGTCAATGTGGAAGAGAAGGTTTAAGTGGGGGTCAATTTATAACATGCAATTAGTTGGAGGATTCAAGAGGAATTGTGAGGGATCAAGCTGATGTCACATTCCACTTAAACACACATGCAAGATAAGTATAAAAAGGGGCATTGTAAGGTGGATGACAATGCAAGAAAGAAAGAAAAGAATAACCTATTTTGTTACACTTTCCTCTTTCTCTTCTACTTTAAAAAAAAAAAAAAAAGAAAATCTATAACTTTCATCTCTTTCATTTCTCTAATCTGGCCCCCCTTTCACTTAAAGAACATATTAAAATTTCTACCTTATGCATGGATGGAAAACTTGATTAAAGAGGCTTACAAGGGTATAAGAGAACTATAAGATTGGAAGAAAAAGGAATAGAAAGAAATAGGAAGATTTGGAAGAAGATTTGAGTTGTATGTTCAGGTTTGGGAACCTACTTTTCATACATGTGTTTTCCTTGAGTGAAATATGTGATTACAATATGATATGGATGCATTTTGATTTAGTGTTATAGGTACAAAAGAGAAGATTCAGATATTTACCTCTTGTATGTGTTATTTGATAAAGTTAGGATAAATAAATTGTTAAAAGCTTGATTTGAGTTATTTTAAAGTGATGTTATTATAGAAAGGTTATAATACAATGTATGAAATTATATTTGTTTAGTAATTGGAAACAAAATATCAATCTTTGATGTTTAAAACTACATGCATGTAAGTTTTAAAATTATGGGTTTGGGTTCACTAGACCTAGTTGTATTCTTTTGGTAATATCTTTATTTTAGAATATATAATTAGATGATTCCAATTAGTTTTTAAAATAGACTTCCAGACAAATATTTCATAAGAAGAAATCACATTTTAATTCTTCTTCTAAAGGGGTCATAACCTAGCTTGAAAATTGGATAAGTGTGCAGTCTCGTACTCATGAATAGTCTTCAATATTTGGATGATATCTTTCAATTTAGAAATGATATTGAGATAAGGTTTGATTTTATAGAAAATAGAAATGTATATCTACAACTTTTTAGAAGAAAACTTCTTCTAAAAAGGTTGTTTATTCTGTCAAAAATGAAGTACAAAATGCTTTTATTAAGCAGTTTACAAGATTCAGATAACAGGGGGAAAATTCGTACGGCCAAAAAGGCTACTGTCAGGAGCGCGACATCATGATTTTTCCCATCACTTTGTGTTTTATTCCCCTTTATCATTATATTAGGCTACCCCCATAGGTTACACATATAACAGAACAAAATAGGCCTTGAATGTAAGTATACGAGGGCTATAGACTCGTGTCTATATAAATTAGTATTAAAGTATATTTATGGGTTTGCATGATTTGTATCATTTACATTGAAAATTGTCTATGAATGTATACCTATTCATCATTGAAATTGAGCATTAATAGTTAAGTTATATCACCATGAATAATTATGAAAACTTATAAGAGTGGTCAACTAATAAGATGTAATGTGATAACCCAAACCTAAGAGTTTATGGATTGTAACACATCATTATATATATATATATATATATATCTGAATGTCTAAATGATATTATACTAAAGAATATACATATTTCTTATTAATCTATTGAGGTTGATGTTATGTATAGTTAAAATGTCAACTTTACTTGTATAAAGAACTAATGCTATTAATAGTGTATATGTGTGTTTATAACATAAACATGGCATGATTATACATGTTTGAGTTTAAATCTTGAAATATTCTTTTACTTAATTATGACATCGACATACATATGCATTTACATATAATTATTGTTCCTATAAATATATAATATAAGTATGATAATACAAAGCTTATACAAGTATGAATGTTTAATCATAAACAAAAGTGTTCTTAAGCATATAATATGATTAACAAAAATATGGAAATATAGATATGTGGGCATGTATACTTGAAATGTAAATATGGATGATTAATTTTACTTGAAACAATTATGCTGATTGATTTTCCTTGTCATGGGAAATATGTTTAAGAGTAATGATATAAAGCATTTTTTTCATAGTGAATTGTATAAACACACAATTATATAATGATAACATCCATGTGTACATTTATCTCCATATAACTATTATTTCTATGAATGTGAAATATGAGCATGTTAGAAAAATGTGTAGGAAGACATGCATACTCAATATATGATTCTAAACATTACTATATATCTTGAAGTAATAGGAAATATTGGTATGTACGTATGTAATAAATGAATATTGAAATCTATGATAGCATGATTAATAAAGTATGTGAAGCATTACGGGAACCTTGCATACATAATTATGGCATGGCAATAATATGTCTATTTTATGGTTATACATGTGCAAATTGACAGGTTAAGTGCAAGCATGATATATGAAAAGAAAATTAAATAGAGTATTGCCTGCAATTAGAGTTCAATTGTGGATAGATAGGCGCCTATAGAGATGTTGTAGCTGCCACCGTTGACCTTTTTAGGTCTAAAGTACAGATGATCCAATTGGATCATGCATAGCCCCATTTGGGTTGTTAGTTGACCCCATTTGGGTCTATATTTTTTATATCTTCGGATATCTATAATTTTGATACCCTCGAGTATCCACCGATCCGGTTATCCACCTTTCGAACTTAGGCAGGCTAAACTATAAGTACAGTATAAACATTAAAGTATAAAGTACAAAGTAAGCATCATATAAAAGTTAAGGATATTGCTTGATTACATGTCTGACATGATTTGCTTGTATTGTTTCATAAGTTTAAATAAATAGAGGTTATCAAGTAACACATGATATGTATGCTACTTATAGTTGGTTACAAATGTTTGAAATTACTTAAATGAGTTAAATGCATGAAGAATTCTCAGTCAGTATACAATTCAAGCACGCTAAGTTAATTGTTAAGCTTTTCAATTACTTTTATAATTTACTACATGAGGTTGTTAGATTTTTCAAGATTTTATAATCCATTGATTACATGTCAAATAAATGTATATATAAAAAGCGTGCTGAGTGTGATTACTGATGAAGCAATGGTAATATTGAAATGCTTTAAAAGTTGAAAAATATACAAGTTAAAGATATAATAGTTTAATAAAAATAGTAAGTATTCAAACAAATGAGAATGCATCTTATACATGGAATATATTATACATATGTATAAGGAATATAAATTATCTAAATAAAGTACCATATTTCTAAGATAGTTAAGTATATCAAAGTGATCTCTAAAATCAAAATGTGGAAACTCATAAAGTATAGATGAAGTATATATAAATATTTGTAAATAAGTGACAGAAATATGGCATAGTTATTAAAATGTTTGGCAATTGATATTAATACATTAATAATATAGTCATTAATGTTTGACAATTAATAATTCAAAGTAATTGGTCAAGAGTAACATATAGAAATCCAGAAAGTAAGCTTGATGTATAGGATTCAAAGTAATGAATGAATAATGATAAAGGTAATAAATTGATAAGTAAAGGAAATATCAATAGGTATTGATATTGGTTATAAGTATAGCAAAAGAGCATACAAGGTGGGAGATTATTGTGAATATTGTTTATAATGATTGGTTTATTTGCTTTAAGATGTGTATATATGGGTTTTCTTCTTGACGACCCTTAAAAGGGGTCATCCACATGTTTTTGTTCCCCACTAAGCTTTATAGCTTAGCACGGGTGTTTCATCCGTGTAGGTTGCAAGTAAGGATTTTTTCCTAGAATGATATCTGCAGCGGGATGGCCAACACAAGAGAGAGATCAAAAGTATAGTCTACTGTTGAATGTATTTTGATTACAAGATTCTTATTTACTTTGTCAAGGATGTGATGTACAGATGATTAATAGATGTAAATATTGTTTTGTTTAAAAATACTCTTAAGTATGCAGTAAAGTGTTAATAGTATAGTTTATATGTCGGATTTATGTTTGAAGTTTTACAAAAAAATATTTCGAGCATTAAACCTGGCAAGCATGCTTAATGATGCAGGATATAGTGTTTACAACTATGTAAGGGATAAGGATGTTATAATTAGTGGTATCGGAGCTTAGGTTTAGCCGTTTTTGGGCTATAGGTGTTTAGAGTTGTTATCATAGGAAGGTTTGGGAGTGTTGGCCAATGCAGATATACTGATCTTGATATGGTTAGATTGAAGTGTGATGATTTTATAAAATCTGATAAACAGGATATAAGGATAGTTATATGTGGGTAAAGGCATATGATTAAAGTTTCTGAAATGGACTATGTGTAGAATAGTACTTTATTGGGATCTTAATTTTTGATTGAATAGTACATAATATGTGCATATGAAAATATACAGGATTATGAAATAGGTGTGTTGATAAAATAAGTAGTGATTATTTAATTATGATACATGAGATGGAGTTTTCCTTAGTTGATGAAAATATCTATAGTTGAAGGTTTTGAGATATTAAGTTGAGGAGTGATGATAATGCTCTATATACCTATTGGTTTTTCCTTATCGAGTATGGGCAATTGACGAGACATTATACATGGGATGGGGCAAAAACGTATACAGCACATGAGAAAATGCATTTGCATCTTACTGCATACACGAAAGCATAATTCACGCATAGCATAGCATCAAGCATCATATTACATGTACATGCCTCAACTAATAAAGGAAACTGATAGGATATATGTTGAGTATAGTAATGATGTAATTGTATGATAAGATCGCTCCTTATGGAGATTAAGTTATAAGAGAAGCGACTTAAGTCAAAGTAAGCATCAAGGAAAAAGTTGTCAAGATAGTATGGAATGAAATTTTATAGTGCTAGATATAGAAGTCTAAGAATTGATAGTGATACATTTGAGCAAAGGATACAGGTATGAATTTCGAGGACAAAATAAGCCCTAGTAGAATTCAAGGGCAATTATACATTATTAAAGTCTAATTAAGCATTATTGGATGAATTATTAGTAGTTATGATCTAATGAATTCATGGTCTTATGTGATAGAGTTTATAATAGTCAATTGATATTATAGTGTATAATGTGTATAATTGAAGCAAAAATATAGTCAAGATATTGTTTGGGACATAAATGTTATTAAGTTATCATTAATTATGTGATAAATGTGTGAATTATATTGTATGAATTTTATAAGGGCATAATTAAATTATTATGTTGGTATAATAATATTCAAGGTTGTAATTGAAGTATGAAGTATTAGTTAAGGGGTCAATTTTTTATACAATTAAATATTGTGCCAATTGTAATAATAGAATAGTAAATTAGGATGCAATTAAAAGAAGATAGAAAGGTTGGGGTCAATGTGGAAGAGAAGGTTAAGTGGGGGTCAATTTATAACATGCAACTAGTTGGAGGATTAAAGAGGAATTGTGAGGGATCAAGCTGATGCCACATTCCACTTAAAATCACATGAAAAACAAGCATAAAAAGGGGCATTGTAAGGTAGATGGCATATGCAAGAAAGAAAGAAAAGAATAACCTATTTTGTTACACTTTCCCTTATCTCTTCTACTAAAAAAAACGAAAAAAAAAAATCTGTAACTTTCATCTCTTTTATTTCTTTAATCCGACCCCCCTTTCACTCAAAGAACATCTTTAGATTTCTACCTTATGCATGGATGGAAGACTTGATTAAAGAGGCTTACAAGTGTTGGAATTTAACGGTTACATGCATCACATACATGAGCGGAATTTTAAAATTTTTTAACCATTAGATCTGATCTTGCCATGAATACACAATATAACTATATGAGAATAAGAAAAATCACCTTTGATTTTTGTTGAACAGTTGATTTTACTTCGCACCGGGTTGTCGCAAACCACAGTGTCCAAAATCGAACACCTCCAATTAGTAATCCACACTAGAGAGGGCTAAATTGAACCAACAAATTGGTGTTCAACTAGGGCTGGCCGAAATTCCAAGAAGCTAGCTTGGAGTTGGCGCAAAAAGGGAGAGAGAATAAAGAAAAAGACTTTGCTTTTGTTTTAATCACTTAACCCTAATTCTCATTAGTTGGCCTTTTATAGTTAGGTTAAAATTCCAACTCCTTAATGAGATTGGGCTCTTTAAAATTACTGGAGAATTATTAATTGGGCCTCTGGAATTAATTATAATCATTTGGGCTTAATTAAATCCAATTTAAACCTTTTCATAAAAGTCTATGCACAAAATCCACAAACTAGGCCCTCTGTGCATCTAATTGAATTTAAATACCCAAATGGATTCCAAATCCAACCAAATTAAATATGTAAGTTCCATAACACTTATGTAACATATATAAATTAATTTGGTCCAAGAAAAAGCCCTCTAAGCCCTTCTGTATGGAGTTGGCGTGTGGCCCTCTTTTGGAGGGCTTCCTCCAACTTCTTCATTCCTTTGGCCCTTTATAATTTCTCCAATGGACCTATTAATTATTATATCAGTCCTATAACACTTATAGTAGTCTTATAACACTTATAAGATAATAATAATTAATCATAAAATACATTATTTCAATTAGGTCCAATTTTGCAGAACATTTCTCAAAAGTTCCGCGGGCAATTTTATTTGATCATAATTAATTAAACTCTTTAATTAATTATTATCTTATTCACTTCTCTACCTTCATAATAATATCAAATATTATTATCCTCGTTATTTTATCATTTTACCCTTTTCTCTATATGTGTGTGACCTATTGGGTTCCCGTCCATGTTGGCAGTATAATATGTAATTGTGAGTTCTATTCAAAACTCACATGATTTATACTCCTTTCAATCATTTTATCAATCCCTATTGATACTTTTGATACGTCATTATACAAGTCATGATTGGCCTCTAGCTAGGCATCATGACTACCCAAATGTCAGGAAAGTCATGTGGTTTGACTGTACCCTTCCATAGAAACAGTTACCGTGCAATTACTCCTTTCACCACTCCTATCTCAATTAGATTCTGAGTATGGATTTCTATCAACTCATATAAATCTAATTATGTATGTTCTATTAATTTAACCATTGTTCCTAAAATGCCCTTCATGGATCTCCATCCATCTCGGCATATTACTCTGGCCAGAGATTCACTGAACAAGGCAATTATAGAATCATGTGAGATAACTTCCCTTGTTAAATCTGGGATGGTGAATCCTTTGTCAATCACTCAACTATCTTCAAGTAGGTCATGATATACCCAATCTCCTAACTATGTTCACTCCCAGTTGGAAGTAATCAGTTATGGAGTCAAAGTATACCACTTGCTACTTAAGATAACTTTGGTGATCTCAAGTCTAAGGATACTTGCACAACCGCTATGAAGAGATTCCTCACTAACATAGATTTAATATCCATGTGAGGATTCTCTATGCAGGTCTCTAATGAACTTGTTCTTCTAACAAGCATCCACATGTTAGCTTTGATTATCTTTCATAATCACAGTTATGAGAACCACTGCTTTAACCATTCAAGAAGCATAACATGTGCTAGTCTGTCCGAATTAACAATGTCCTATCTTGTTAATTCTATGACTAGGGATATTTAAAAATTAAGACATTTGCATGCAATAGACATCTCACATCATGAACACCTTCATGATTGCCTTTCCACTGTGTTTATAATATCTAGGACTTCATTTATTAATTTAAGATTTACAAACTCATGTATTCAAACATAGCATTAATAAATGAATGATGCCTTTTATTAAGAATATAAATTTCATACATATGCAAAACATCCCTATTACATGGGCTCTAGGGCATACTCTCTAACAACAAGGGTATAAGAGAACTAGAAGATTGAAAGAAAAAGGAAGAGAAAGAAATAAGAGGATTTTGAAGAAGATTTGAGTTGCATGTTCAGGTTTGGGAACCTACTTTTCATGCATGTGTTTTCCTTAAGTGAAATATGTGATTATAATATGATATGGATGTATTTTGATATAGTGTTATAGCTACAAAAGAGGATATTTAGATATTTACCTCTTGCATGTGTTATTTAATAAAGTTAGGATAAATAAATTGTTAAAAGCTTGATTTGAGATTATTTTAAAGTGATGTTATTATATAAAGGTTATAATACAATGTATTAAATTATATTTGATGAGCAACTTGAAATAAAACATCAATCTTTGATGTTTAAAACTACATGCATGTAAGTTTTAAAATTTTGGGTTTGGGTTCACTAGACCTAATTGTATTCTTTTTGTAGTAACTTTAGTTTTAGAATAGATAATTAGATGATTCCAATTAGGTTTTCAAATAGACTTCTAGACAAAGATTTCATAAGAGAAATCACATTATAATTTTGCTTCTAAAGGGGTCATAACCTAGCTTCAAAATTGGATAAGTGTGCAGTCTTGTACTCATGAATAGTCTTCCGTATTTCGACAATATCTTTCAATTTAGAAATGATATTGAGATCAGGTTTGATGTTATAGAAAATAAAAATGTATACCTACAACTTTTTAGAAGAAAACATTTTCTAAAAAGGTTTTTTAGTATGTCAAAAATGAAGTACAAAATTAGTTTATTAAGCAGTTTAAAGGATTCTGGGAACAGGGGGAAAATTTGTATGGCCAAAAAGGCTACTATCATGAGCGCGACATTTTTCATGAGCAGGGCATCATGATTTTGCCCACAACTTTGTTTTTTATTCCCCTAACCCCATGTGTTACACATATAACTGAATAAAATAGGCCTTGAATGCAAGTATACGAGGGCTATAGACTCGTATGTATATAAATTAGTATTAAAGTATATTTATGGGTTTGCATGATTTGTATCATTTACATTGTATATTGTCTATGAATGTATTCCTATGGATCATTGAAATTGTACATTAATAGTTATATCACCATGAATAATTATGAAAACTTACACGAGTGGTCATATAATAAAATGTAATGTGATAAACTAAACCTAAGAGTTTATGTATTGTATCACATCATTACATATATATATATATATATATATATATATATATATATATATATCTAAATGTCTAAATGACATTATACTAAAGAATATACATATTTGTTATTAACCTATTGAGGTTGATGTTGTGTATATTTAAAATGTCAACTTTACTTATATAAAGAAGTAATGCTATTAATAAAGTATATGTGTGCTTATAACATAAACGTGGCATGATTATACATGTTTGGGTTTAAATCTTGAAATATTATTTTATTTAATTATGACGTAGACATACATATGCATTTGCATATAATTATTATTCCTATAAATATTTAAAATAAGTATGATAATACAAAGCTTATACAAGTATGAATTTTTAATCATAAACAAAAGTGTTCTTAAGCATATTATATATTTAATAGAAATATGGAAATATAGATATGTGGGCATGTATACTTGAAATGTATATATGGATGATTAATTTTACTTGAAACAATTATGTTGATTGATTGTACTTGTCATGTGATATATGTTTAAGAGTAATGGTATAAAGCATGTTTTCATAGTGAATCGTATAAATACACAAGTATATAATGATAACATCCATATGTACATTTATCTCCATATAAATATCATTCCTATGAAAGTGATATACGAGTATGATAGAAAAACGTGTAAAAAGATATGCATACTCAATATATGATTCTAAACTTTACTGTATATCTTGAAGTAATACGAAATATTGGTATGTATGAATATAATAAATGAATATTGGAATCTATGATAACATGATTAATAAAGTATGTGAAGCATTATAGGAACCTTGCATACATAATTATGGCATGGCAATAATATGTATATTTTATGGTTATACATGTGCAAATTGACAAGTTGAGTGCAAGCATGATATATGAAAAGAAAATTAAATAGAGTGTTTCCTGCAATTAGAGTTTAATTATAGATAGATAGGCACCTATAGGGATGTTGTAGCTACCACCGTTGACCTTTTTAGGTCTAAAGTACAGTTGATCCTATTGGATCCTGCATAGCCCCATTTGGGTTGTTAGTTGACCCCATTTGGATCTATAGTTTTGATATCTTCGAATATCCACCATTTTGTTACCCTCGAGTATCAACCAATCCTGTTATCCACCTTTCGAACATAGGCAGGCTAAACTATAAGTATAGTACAGACATTAAAGTATACAAAGCAAGCATCATATAAGAGTTAAGGATATTGCTTGATTACATGTCTGATATGATTTACTTGTATTATTTCATAAGTTTTAGTAAATAGAGGTTACCAAGTAACACATGATATGAATGCTACTTATAGTTGGTGCAAAATGTTCAAAATTGCTTAAATGAGTTAAATGCATGAAGAATTCTCAGTCAGTATGCAATACAAGCATGTTAAGTTAACTGTTAAGTTTTTCAAATGCTTTTATTGTTTACTACGTGAGGTTGTTAGATTTGTCAAGATTTTCTAATCCATTTATTACATGTTTAATAAATGTATATATATAAAGTGTGCTGAGTGTGATTACTGATGAAGCAATGGTAATATCGAAATGCTTTAATAGTTGAAAAATATACAAGGTAAAGATATAATAGTTTAATAAAAATAGTAAGTATTCAAATGAATGAGAATGCATCTTATACTTGGAATATATTATACTTATGTATAAGGAATATAATTTATCTGAATACAGTACCATGTTTCTAAGATAGTTAAGTATATCAAAGTGATCACTAAAATCAAAATGTGGGAACTCATAAAGTATAGATGAAGTATATATAAATATTTGTAAATAAGCGACAGAAATATGGCATAGTTATTAAAATGTTTGGCAATTGATATTAATACATTAATAATATAGTCATTAATGTTTGACAACTAATAATTCAAAGTAATTGGTCAAGAGTAACATATAGAAATCCAGAAAGTAAGCGCTATGTATAGGATTCAAAGTAATGAATGAATAATGATAAAGGTAATAAATTGATAAGCAAAGGAAATATCAATAAGTATTGATATTGGTTATTAGTATAGAAAAAGAGCATACAAGGTGGGAGATTATTGTTAATATTGTTTATAATGATTGGTTTATTTGCTTTAAGATGTGTATATATGGGTTTTCTTCTTGACGACCCTTAAAAGGGGTCGTTCACATGTTTTTGTTCCCCACTAAGCTTTATAGCTTAGCACGGGTGTTTCATCCATGCAGGTTGCAAGTAAGGATTTTTCTCTGGGGTGATATCTGCAGCGGGATGGCCAACACAAGAGAGAGATCAAAAGTATACTCTACTATTGAATGTATTTTGATTGCAACATTCTTATTTACTTTGTCAAGGATGTGATGTATAGATGATTAATAGATGTAAATATTGTATTGTTTAAAAATACTCTTAAGTATACAGTAAAGTGTTAATAGTATAGCTTATATTGTTAGTGTAAGCCCTAGCCCCAATGCATTGTTATAAAACACTTAAGTTAATAAATGAGTCATTTGTTTTATCTATTGTATTCCTGTGCATATCAATTGATAAAACTATCCAAGAATGTTGTTTCAGTTTAAGTTATCATGTGTGAGACACATGGTTGTAAGATCTTGAAACAAATGAAATTTTATTCTAAATATCCCTAGTCAGTCATTGTTATGGGAATAACAAATAAATTAAGAGTAGTATGCTCTCTCTGATAATTTGAGTTCTATCTTATGGATCATAAGGACTAAAGTGTTAATCAGAGATCATAGATACATGTTTAGAACATGGTATCTGGATTCGATACGTTCATTAGAACACTACATGGCAAAAGTCATAAGTATTTCTCATGTGCAAGTTTTGCATCGGAGTTCTTAGACCTAAAATCTCTATGAAACTCTTTATGAATTACTGTGTACTTTGACATACACCTAACGTGCTCGTAACAGGGTGACAAGTATGGGTATGCTTGGGTATGCACTGATCCATGTTAGAGAGCATAAGAGAAGTGAAGGGATTACCCCTCTCAATAAGAGAGAAAATATCATCGACCACTTGATCAATGAACTGAGAAGTGTATGGCCATACCGAGATGAAATAATGAGTAATCATTATTTATCTGAGAGTTTAGTATCATTGGAATATCAAGAAAGGAATTAGTATATATAAGGATGACTAGTTCCATGCCTTATATTAATTCTAATATTTAAAGGTAAGGGACTATGCAAAATTGCATTAGGTCACTAAATGCCATTTGCAGTTTCATTTAATTTAGAATGTTATAATATCTTGCTAGAAAATATATATAGCCTTTGAATTAATTTATTAATTCATTGCCAATATTAAATGGACCTATAGGATCACACACAAAGCATTGGGCTTAAAATATTTAAATAGTATATTGGGAATTAATTTGGGCTTTTATTTAAAGTCAAATTAATGTATGCAATGGGTGAATAGATTTTTTCCTTAAATAGCTTGTTGTTTTAGGCAAATTTATAAAATAGTTTTTTTCCTAAAAAAGCAAATCTGTCAAGCTGTTATTTTGCTTAAAATAGCTAGCTGTTTCAGGCAAATCTGTTCAGCTATGATTTTGCCTTAAAATAGCTAGCCGTTTAAGGCAAATTTGTCAAACAAGGTTTTTGCCTTAAACAGCTAGTTGTTTAAGGAAAATCTATTAAACTATTATTTTGCCTTAAATAGCTTGCTGTTTTAGGAAAATCTGTTAACAGTTGTTACACGAGAAAAATTTATTGGCATGTGCTAGTTTTAATTTCAATTAATTAATTATCTATGTATAATTAAGTTAATTGAAAATTAAATTATAAACTGTATTTAATCAAAATATAATACTTGAGAGGGAATTAATATGGACAAAATTCAAGCTAGAAATCCTAGTTGAATTCACCTAATAGAGTTTGAATTAATTTAAATCACTTAATTAAGAAGTGATGGAGGATGAATATATTTTTAATTCTAAGGGATTTTGGAATTACCTATCTTTCCTAATTAATGATATAAATTGATTAATTCTATTTTTGACCTTGGTGACAATTTTTCTCTCTTGGCCGAATTACTCAAGGGGAAAGAACTCTTTCTTATTCTCTTGTGTTCTTGGGAAGATATAGCAACCTAAAGAAAGAACAAGATCAGATCTTGTGGCTTCAAACCATTCCCATTGCCAAATACACAATCATAGAGCTAACACTCTTGATTTTAAGCTATCTTTGCAAGTGTGTGTGTGAGCATAAAGTGGTGTGGCATAAAGGCTGCTCCTTTGGCATTGGTGATCAAGATCTAAGGCATATAAGTCCATATTATTTGCTGGTCATCATCAAAATCAAGATTTGAAGTGCATCTAAGATTGTAAGTTTTAAAACCCTAAAATTACATGTTTTTTATTCTTGTTATGGATTGCGCGGTATGTATGATCAATATTTTTATATTTTTGCTGCATGATCATCATATATATGCCATGTCATATTCCATCAGTGGTATCAGAGCCTAAACATGCTTATTTTAGTGCTTTAGATGCATTAAATAATTATTCAAAAATTGTTCGTTTAAAAACATGAAATGCTGAAATTTTCTGTTTTGAGTTTTTGCATTGTTTTGGTGTAAAAACGATTTTAAACGATTAGATAGGTATTATAATTATTATGACATGTTAATATACTGTCCTAAGATGTTCTTAGAGCTGCTCATGGTCGGATTTAAATATAAATACCTGATGGTACATGTTAATCTTGAAACTAGGTGCTAGTTTGCATGATATGTGTTTATTTAACAACTAGTTTTCAAAATTAAATGTATAAATGTGTTTGGCATGTTTGTAAGTGATTTTTAAAGATTAATAATAGTTTTGGATATATTTTAATTTTTTTTAATTCTGGTCCATGACAATTTAATTGATTAATTCTAAAATCACTTAAGACTATGACTAGTTTGTGTTTGTTACATGTTTAATCAACATTGTTTGTGTTGTTTTGATTAAAATGGCAAAAACACATTTAGATCAGATCTGAACAAAACCTTAAATCAATGTTTATGACCTTATTTAAATTATTAAATGGCTCATAAAATCATTTTAAGTGTTTGTGCATTTTTTTGTGGCATTATATAAGCATTAAACAACTAGTTTCATTGTTGTTTGTTTGTTTTAGTATGAATGCCATGTATGATATATTTTCTTCATGATTTTATGTTTTAATTCATGTTGGTACATATTATATGTATTTTTAATGTTTATGGGCTGTATGACATAAAATTAAAAATGGCAAAATTGGAAATTATACTAGAGTTGATTTATAGCACAAATCTAACTAGTTAGTGTTTTGGGATTTTAAGAGAACTTATTTAATAAGAGGATTTAGTCCGTTGGGCTTTGGCCCAGGCCCATCATGGGGTTTCCTCTTAAAATTTCAAGTACACAATTTCCATTAATGGGCTTAGCTAAATTAATTAAAATTGGACTTTGTTTTATCCATGAATGTTATGTATATTTATTTGCTTATTTTGTGTGATGAATGGATATGCATGGTGCATTCATGGACCCTGGATTTTTGTAATTAAATATGGCCTGCATGCCATTATGGATTATTGTAAAAGTTTCATTTATTTCTTAGTATAAAATTTATTTGAAGACTTTGTAAATCAAGATGAAGCCCACCGGAGTGGAGAAGCCCAACTCGAAAATTCTTATGTAATAGTATAGAATCTTAGTTGTAGGTTTTTAGGCCCATGTTTGTCACGCTTTACTTTGTGCAATTATTTATATATGCATGCTATGAATAGATGACAAAGTGTATGCCATGTAAGCCGTAATAAAATGAATGTGAGGACCCAAATTAGGCCCTAGTAAAATCCAAGGACATAATTTCGATTATTAATGTTTAATCAAGCTTAATTAGATGAATTATTATAAGTTTATATATTGAAGGATAAACTAGTTATTTATTTCTATGTATAGTTGAAATAATATTTTTATTTCTAGGATCAATTGGGATATAAGTGTAATTAGGTTGTAATTAATTATGTTATGAATTTTATAATGGTATAATTAAAAAAATAGTTTGAGGGATTAATTAAAATAGGATATAAAATTAAAGGTCAATGTTAAAAATAATAAATGAGTGGGGTCAATTTTATAAGAGATAGAATATGATGGGGTAAAATTGAAAGTAAGAAGATAATTTGTGGGTCAATGTTGAAAGAAGTTTTAAGTGGGGTTGATTTAAGAGAATTATAAAATGTTTGGGTCAATGTTAAACATGCAAGAAATTGAGAGGCAAAGGTGTAACATGCAAGAAATTAAGAGAAGTTAGTGGAACATGCAAAATCTTGAGGGACCAAGAAAGAAATTTACCTTGCCACTATATATATATCATATTTCACATGAAAGAGAAGATATGGGAGAGAGGGACGGCATTTAGAGAGTAAGATTATAGAAATTCTTCTTTGCTCTCTCTCATGTGTTCATTGTTAATCTCTTAAAGAAACCAACGAAGAAATTCTTGCATGTGATGATTGATTAAGAGAAATTGTGCATCAAATTAAGGTAATAACTTTAATTAAATGACATCTTCTTCTTCTCCTTCTTCTTTTCATTTTGATGAGGTAATGGTAGAGTAAGGTGCTAGAATTTTAAATGATGATGATGATGTTTGTGAAGGAGAAGAGGAGGGTAGAAAGAGTAAAGGAAAGGAAATTGCAAGGGGGTGAAGACATAGGAATTTTCAGCCAAGGTATGGGAATTACTGTGATTTTGTTTTCTGTGGATGGATTTTTAGAGATTAGGATTTTGATGTTTGGATTCTTAAATGAGTAATGTTAATATTATTTGTTTTAAGATGAGTAAAGAAAGATTATTTGTTTGAAAATTAGTTTTGAAGATCGTTTGGCCTATGGGATTATTTTTGGTACGCTTAAAATGAGATCAGATCGATCTGCGTCCATTTCCAGAAACATTCTTTCTTAGGGTGCCAAGTCGCGACATTTTTCACGAGTCGTGAACTTCTTCACGAGTCGTGAAGTCTATCATGAGTCGTGTGCCTTTTTCCTTCACTCATGATCTCTTCACGAGTCATGAATTTTATCCATCTTTTCTTCATTCATAAAGCCCTTCACGAGTCGTGAAACGTAGCCCTTTTACTTGACTCGTGAGCCTTCTCACGAGTCATGAAACGTACCTATTTTTCTTCACTCATTAGCCTCTTCACGAGTCATGAAATGTGGCCCTTTTTCTTCACTCATGAGCTCTTTCACGAGTCGTGAAGTTTAGTCTTTTTACTTCACTCGTGAGTCTCTTCACGAGTAGAACATTTCTTCACAACTAATTAACCTATCTGGATTTTTTTGCTCATAAGTTGAGCTATAGAATAGAAAATTGAGTGATTCTTTTTGCTTTAGAAACTAGACTTCCATACCTATATTTCATATTAAGAAACCTAAACTTAAATCTGTCTCTAAGTATATGGAATTTAGGGTTGAATCCGAACTAGTCCCCTAGACTGCTCACAGAAATATAATTTACAATAATGGGCTTAAATTTTTGTAGAGATGTTGAAATGCTACAAAATAAAATTATGGTAAAACTAGAGACATGAAAGTATAACTTTTATGAAGAAATGTTGATCTAAATCCCTCTCAATTTTACGTTATGAATTTTTCTAAGTGACAGCTCACCCTGTTTTGGTTCTATGAACAGCCTATAGTATTTTTCAAATAACTCGAGTTATAGGTCAGATATTAAGATGAATTTTAATGATCTGGAAACTAGATACATAGGGGGATAAGATTGTAGATGATCATTTTGTCTAAAAATGACATCTTCAATTTCAAATGTGGCTCACAAGTCGAGTCCAGAATGCTGTCCTGTACAGATTTTCTTTAACGTACTTTATTTTATGGTTTTCAATTAGTTAAGCTAAATATGTATTTATGTGATTACAAAATGAATTGGATAGGGCATTTAATATGAATATTAAATACAAGATTATATGTATACATATACATTCACATATGTACATAGGTAACGACTAGTGATGAATATATCTAACATATATTTGTGATTAAATTTGTACATAATTGTTATATGCAAGGTTAATGTATGTATATACTCTTATGATGATATATGCTCATTTATCATTAAGAAATTTCTAACATAGAAATACATGTAACTAAGGATGTAAATCAAGTTATGATTACATATGTATAGCTTAACTACATGTTATGATAAATTCATAGTTATATGGAAGCACATTGAATTAAGTATGGCATGTAATATGATTGTTGATAAAGGTTTACATATAGTTATATTTATACCTAAGGATTGTTGGTAATGATATATAAATATTCATATGTGATCAAACTTATGTACATGGTTGTTGTGTGCAATTATGCTTTCATGTACATATTTTTAATGATGGAGTAAATGTTTATTTGATGCATGCATCTATACTATGAAGTTAAGAAATGTTTAAATATGATAAATGAAGGTTTTTAATGTACGACTATCATATGATTACATGATTGAAATATATATAAATGTCAATTTTACTTGTATAAAGAAGTAATGTGATTTGTAGAATATATGTGTATATATAAACATATATATATATATATATAATATGTTTAAAGTGAAATGCATGAATATGTTTATGCTTAATTGAAATGACATAAATAAGTATTTGTGATGTCACATGTTAGCATATAAAATATAGATCTACGGAGCAATAGACTCAATTATAGAAATCTTATTAAAGTATATAATGGCAATGTTATATGTGACTATGTATACAAGTGTATGCATTAAAGGAGTAACTTGTCACGTGATTGTTACATGAACAAATTGTATAAATTATTTATGAATTGTGCATATATGTTTATGTACTAGAGAAGATATATTTTTACATGATTATGTACAAGTACAAATGGCATTATATAAGTATAGTCTTGACATACAGACTATTTACATGATTGAATAGGATTACAAGTACAGAATAGTAATACCCAATAGTGAACATGTTCACAGGTTTACAGAAAGTTACACATGAACATGTGTATGAGTACATTGTTCATAGTTACCCAAGAGTATGTGCATATAAGAATATGAATGAATAAATAAAAGATAAAGTAAATAGATTTTACTGCCTGCGTTGAGTCTAGGAAGTGAATATATAGGCATGCCTATAAGGTTACCTTGCAGCTGTGATAGTTTCAACCCCGTTTGGGTTGTAGTTAACCCCGTTTGGGTTACTAAATAGACATGGTCCCATTTGGATCATATTCAATCCCGTTTGGGTTGTAGTCAACCCCGTTTGGGTGACTAAATAGACTTGTACCTTCGAGTGCTATTGTATAACCCATTATCCTCCTATTTAGAATAGTGCAGGCTTTATACCAAAGTTAAGAAAGTTTTATGAAGTATGACAATTCATAAATTGATTTCATAATCTAATTTATATGTGAAATTCCTTTTCATCACATATGGAAATTATGATATTAAAAGATGTTGCGATATACACTTATGCATGATTATCGCATATAGAAATAGTATGTACAGAGTTATATAAATGAACTAGTGCATCACTAATATCTAGTTATGGACTATATTAGAGATAGTATGTTTTCTATAGTAATATGTTGCTTGCTTGAGGTAGATAAATGACTTGCAAGATTCGTCATGTATGAAAGCTATGAAAAATGTTTTGCTGAAATAAGTGTTTTCTATAGCAATGGAATATAAGAGTTATGTATAGGTATTCATGTTGGTGATTGCTTTTCAATTAATACATTGGGTTATATGTTTTCCCTATATCTACTCGTTCTTGTTCTTTATTGAGAATTGATGTATAATGTCTTGTGCATACACATAAAATATTTACAGATTTACAAGTGATAAAGTTCACATGATAATGGTATTTGAGATGGAAGCGAGCTAGAAATTTTGGTACAATAAGTATTACGAATATATTTCTAGATTGATAAATGATAAACTTTCATAGTACTGATGCTCTATCTTACTTTCGAATATGCATATGTCCTTGTTGATCATAAGCTTATATATATATATACCTAGTATATGTTAAAGTGTGTAGTAAGTGGAAGGAATGACTGAGTATAAATAGTGGTATATCATTTAATGAATGAATTGCAAGTCTAAAGGATAAATATGCTTATATGATTAAATGTTGTGTATATAAAGCATCAATGCCGAATTTACTATCATTAAGTCATTTGGTTATCATGTGTGGACTATTGTCTGCATTTTGTTTTTTTTTTAAATTGGGCATAAGTTATACTTATAGTTCATAATGTATGCTTGTTGGTGACCACTATGAGTGGTCGTTTGTCATATTTTGTGTTCCCCACTAAGCTTTATAGCTTAGCACGAATTTTTGTTTATCCGTGTAGGTTGTAAGAATAGGACTTTCTTCCAAGATTGATATTTGTAGCAGGTTGGCCAACACAAGTCTTAGAAGATTGATAATAGAGTCTTCTTTTGGTCCTTATATTTTGTAGTTATGGAAATGTTAACTATGTTGGAAATTTTGTAATTACTATAGATGCTTTGTATATGTAATATTTGATGTTAATGAGATGCACCTGTAAGTAAAGCTCCTAATAGTTAACTTTTAGATATCTGTTTAGTAGAATAACAGATGAAATGTTATGATAAGCATGCTTAATTAATACTAAATAAAGTGTTATAGCTAAGTATAGGGTAAGGGTGCTACAATGAATCCCTAAAATAGTAAGTCACAAAGTTGTCTTACTAATTCGAAACATGTCAAGGCATCGATCAGCGGTCACGTAGACTAGGACTCCTAGATGCGCTCGATTATCTTTGTGAGGCATGGGTTGTGAATGTAAGTTGGATTTAACATGGAAAGGGATGCCCGAACCTAGGCAATTAATAAATGGGTTTGTGCTATAATATCTTAAGATGTTAGCCCATTTGATCCAAGAGTCGTGTACGAGACATGATTGGAGTTTTTCTATCTAAGTAACTTAACTTGTTAGGTGTACAAGCTCAGCTTGACTAATAAGTTATTGTGAAAAGTGGATCTTGGCCCACATTAAATCACTAACGCGAATTATTTAAAGGGATATTAATTCGGTTTGTGGGATTATAATAAGACCTCATTTAATCTAGTTAAGTTTTATTGTAGATTGAAAAATGGCATCTTCAAACAACAACTTTTCATTGCGATCGGTCCTAGAAAAGGACAAACTGAATGGCACCAATTTCATAGACTGGTCTTGAAAATTAAGAATAGTTCTTAAGCAAGAGAAAAAGTCGTATGTTTTGGATGCACCCTTGCCCGAAGAACCTGCTAAGAACGCCTCTGCGGTTTAAAAGGAAACTTTTGAGACCAAGAAGAGCGACTCCAATGATGTGACCTGTTTGATGCTGGCCACTATGGTGCCTGACTTGCAAAAGCAATTCATGAACCAAGAGGCTTATGCAATCATAGTGCACCTTAAGGATATGTTCCAAAAGCAAGCTCGTCATGAGAGATTCATGACAACAAAGGCCTTAATTTCTTGTAAGATGACTGCGGGTACTCCTGTTAGTACCCATGTACTCAAGATGAAAGGGTATCTTGATACTCTTGAGAAGCTTAAGGTATAAGTCCTAAAGGAATTGGCCACTGACTTGATCTTAGGTTCATTGACTGACGATTATGATCCATTTGTTATGAATTATAACATGCATGCAATGAACAAGACAGTCACCGAGCTTTATGGGATGCTTAAGAATGCTAAAGAGAACATTCAAAAGACCAATCCCGTACTTATGGTTCAATGGGGCATTAAGAAAGGACCCAATAAGGGAAAGGAAAAACCCAAGTATGACCTGGCTCGGCTCAAGTCAAATGGGAGTGGACCTCAGGCCTAACCCAAGCCCAAGACGCAAAAACTCAAGGAGAGTGAGAGCACATGCTTCCATTGCAACAAGTTAGGGCATTGGAGGAAGAATTGCGCTCTCTTCAAGGAAGAAAAAAAGAAAAATGGAGCCAAGGCTTCCAGTTCTAGTATTTTTGTTGTTGAAATAAACCTTTTTATTTCTACCACTTGGGTATTGGATATCGGTTGTGGTTCTCACATTTATTCAAATGTGCAGAGGCTAAGAAATAGATGGTTATTTGGGCAGAATGAAGTGGACCTCCTTGTGGGAAATGGAGCACGAGTTGCTGCCATGGAGATAGCTGACTATCAACTCACTTTACCTTCCGGACTTTGTTTAGATTTGAAAAATTGTTATTATGTGCCTACTATGAGCAAAAACATTATTTCAGTTTCTTGTTTGGATATAGATGGATTTGATTTTGTTATTAATAATGGCAATATTCATATTCATCGCCAAGGCATTTCATATGGCAATGCCATGTTACAAAATGGCCTTTATATCTTTGATCTACAAAACAAAGAGTCCATATACAACATTAATACAAAGAGGGTTAAATCAAACAAATTGAACCCTACTTACTTCTGGCATTGTCATTTAGGACATGCAAATTAAGAATGCATTTCAGGACTCCCTAAATCTGGAGTGCTTGGGTCATTCGACTTAGAATCTTATGACACATGCAAGCCATGTTTGCATGGAAAAATGACAAAGAGTTCTTTTAACAAGAAAGGTGAGAAGACTAATGACTTATTGGAACTACTACATACCGATGTATATGGACCATTAAGTACACAAGCTAGAGGTGGTTTTCGCTACTTCGTGACATTCACAGATGACTTCAGTAGATATGGCTACATCTTTCTAATGAGGTACAAGTCTGAAACTTTTGAGAAATTTAAAGAGTTTAAGAACAAAGTAGAAAACCAACTTAGAAAAAGTATAAAAGCCATTTGATCAGATTGAAGTGGTGAATACTTAAGCCAAGAGTTTGACAGTCATCTAAATAAGTGTGGAATTATTTCACAGCTCACTCCTTTTGGAACGCCATAATGGAATGGTGTGTCTGAAAGGAGAAATCAAACTCTATTGGACATGGTTCGATTGATGATGAATCAAGCTAATCTTCCTGTCTCTTTTTGGGGTTATGCATTAGAAACTATTGCGTTTCTACTAAATCGTACTCCAACTAAAGCAGTTGAGAAGACACCATACGAGGTATGGACTGGGAAAGAACACAATATGTCATTTCTCAGGATTTGGGGCTATGAAGCACATGTTAAGAAATTAAAATTTGAGAAACTAGAGTCCAAATCCACTGTCTACTTATTTGTGGGTTATCCCAAAGAAACAAAGGGATATTACTTTTACTCACAAGCCGAGAACAAAGTGTTTGTTACTCGCAAGGTTGTTTTCTTGGAAAATGAGTTCTTTCTCAAGAAAGACAGTGGGAGTAAAGTAGAGCTTGGAGAAATTCAAGCGCCACAAACTCCTATAGAGGATGAGTTAGAAATGGGATCAAGTTCACAACCAATTATGGAAGAATAACCTATTGCACAAGAACCTAGAAGGTCCGGTAGTGTACGTCAGGAGATTGAGAGATACAAATTTCTAATCACCGATAATGACACTATTGAGTTAGTAGATCGTGAGGATCCAACTACCTATCGAGAAGCTATTGAGAGCCCTGACTCAGAAAATTGGCTTAAAGCCATAAAATCCGAGATGTCATCAATGTATGATAACCAAGTTTGGACCTTGGTTGATCCACCGGAAGGTACTAAGGTAATTGAATGCAAGTGGCTATTTAAAATCAAAGCTGATAAGACCTACAAAGGTAGACTAGTAGCAAAAGGTTTTCGACAAACTCATGGTGTAGACTATGATGAGACCTTTTTGCCTGTAGTTATGCTCAAGTCCATTAGGATCTTGCTTGCCATAACTGCATATCATGACTAAGAGATATGGCAAATGGATGTCAAAACTGCTTTTCTCAATGGAAATCTACTTGAGGATGTGTATATGACATAGCCTGAGGGTTTTGTTAATCCCAATAATCCTAAGAAGGTTTGCAAGCTTCAAAAATCCATTTATGGATTAAAGCAAGCATCCCAGAGTTGGAATCTTTGTTTTGATGAAGCAGTCAAAGAATTTGATTTCATCAAGAATGAAGATGAGCCTTGTGTGTACAAGAAGGTTAGTGGGAGCATAATAGTATTTTTGGTCCTATATATGGACGACATCCATCTCATTAGGAATGACATTCCAACATTGCAAAAGGTTAAGCAATGGTTAGGAAAGACTTAGGTGAAGCCGAGACAATACTTGTTATTCGGATCTACAGAGATAGATCTAATCGACTTTTGGGACTAAGTCAAGAAAAGTACATAGACAAAGTACTAAAGCATTTTAGTATGGGAGACTCAAAGAAAGGGTACATACCTTTGGCTTTGGGAGTTCCTTTGACTAAAGAACAATGTCCTAAAACTAAAGAGGAGAGTCACAACATGAGTAGAATCCCATATGCATCTGTTATTGGATCTATCATGTATGCTATGTTATGTACTAGGTTTGATGTTGCTCGTGCACTGAGTATAACCAGTAGGTTTCAGCAAGACCCTGGTGAGAAGCACTGGTTTGCTATAAAGGGGATTCTTAAGTACCTATGAACGATTAAGGATCACTTCTTGGTGTATGGTGGTCATGAAGAGCTCGTCATACAAGGTTATGCTGATACTGCTTTTTCAAACTAGCACTCAGGACTCAAGATCGCAATCTGGATTTATTTTTATTTTGAATGGTGGTGTTGTCAGCTGGAGAAGCTCAAAGTAGGAGACCATTGCTGACTCAACTACAGAATCTAAGTATATTGCAGCAAGTGAGGTTGCAAAGAAGGCTATTTGGATTAGAAATTTCATTTCTGGATTAGGAGTGGTCCCAAGCATCCTAGATCCATTAGAAATTTTTTGTAACAATAACGAGGTAGTCGCACAGGCTAAGGAGCCCCGGTCACACTAGAAATCCAAACACATACTCAGGAGGTACCACCTGATCAACGAGATCATTAAACGTGGGGACGTCAAGATTAGCAAGATAGCAAGTGAAAACACTGTAGCAGATCCTTTGATGAAACAGTTGTATCCAAATCTGTACGAAGCTTATTTAAGAGCGTTCGGTCTTAGGGCTATGCCCAATTGGGACCAGTGCTAGTGGGAGATTGTTAGTATAAGCCCTAGCCCTAATGCATTGTTCTAAAAGACTTAAGTTAATAAATGGGGCATTTGTTTTATCTATTGTATTCCTATGCATATCAATTGATAGAACTATCCAAGAATGTTGTTTCAGTTTAAGTTATCATGTGTGAGACACATGGTTGTAAGACCTTGAAACAAATGAGACTTCATTCTAAATATCCCTAGTCGGTCATTGTTATGGGAATAACAAATGAATTAAGACTAGTATACTCTCTCTGATAATTTAAGTTCTGTCTTACAGATCATAAAGACTGAAGTGTCAATCATAGATCATAGATACATGTTTAGAACATGGTATATGGATTTAATCCGTTTATGAGAACACTATATGATACAAGTCATAAGTGTTTCTCATGTGCAAGTTTTGCATCGAAGTTCTTAGACCTAAAATCTCTATGAAACTCTTTATGAATTACTGTGTACTTTGACATACACCTAATGTGCTCGTAACAGGGTGACAAGTATGGGTATGCTTGGGTATGCACTGATCCATGTTAGAGAGCATAAGAGAAGTGAAGGGATTACCCCTCTCAATAAGAGAGAAAATATCATCGACCACTTGATCAGTGAACTGAAAAGTGTATGGCCATACCGAGATGAAATAATGAGTAATCATTATTTATCTAAGAGTTCAGTATCACTATATTAATAGTTGAGAGGGAATTAATATGGCCAAAATTCAAGCTAGAAATCCTAGTTGAATTCGACAACCAATTAATTCCAAAATAAGTTTGTTTTGATTAAATTACTAATGCCATTTAAATTTGAAACCTAATAGAGTTTTAATTAATTTAAATCACTTAATTAGGAAGTGATGGAGGCTGAATATATTCCTAATTCTAAGGGATTTTGGAATTACCTATCTTTCCTAAATTAATGATATAAATTGATTAATTCTATTTTTGACCTTGGTTACAATTTTTCTCTCTTGGCCGAATTACTCAAGGGGAAAGAACTCTTTCTTATTCTCTTGTGTTCTTGGGAAGATATAGCAACCTAAAGGAAGAACAAGATCAGATCTTGTGGCTTCAAACCATTCCCATTGCCGAATACACAATCTGAGTTAGCACTCTTGATTTTAAGCTATCTTTGCAAGTGTGTGTGTGAGCATAGAGTGGTGTGGCGTAAAGGCTGCTCCTTTGGAATTGGTGATCAAGATCTAAGGCATATAAGTCCATCTTATTTGCTTGTCATCATCAAAATCAAGATTTGAAGTGCATCTAAGATTGTAAGTTTTAAAACCCTATAATTGCATGTTTTCGATTCTTGTTATGGATTGCGTGGTATGTATGATCAATTTTTTTTCCGCTGCGTGATCATCACGTATATGCCATGTCATATTCCATCTTATATGTTGGATTTATGTTTGATGTTTTACAAAAAAAAAAATATTTCGAGCATTAAACTTGGTAAGCATGCTTAATGATGCAGGATATAGTGTTTACAACTTTATAGGGGATAAGGATGTTACAATTGGGGTCCCAAAAGGCGCTATGGGGGGCCTTTTGTTAGGCAATAATTATATGGGTATGAGCACGGCAGTTGACATGCATATGATTATGATGGACTTAGGTAGTTTATATGGGTTCCAAGTTCTTATCCTAGAACAAACTGATAAGGCACTGGGATTAGTCAGACATGCAGCACTAGAGGAGCCTCTAAGTCAACCACCAATCTAACTGGTTCAACTACTAGTCCAAACACATATTCAGTGCCAGGTTAGGACACTAGTCACACCTTTTTAGGACATCATAGTTGTTATTTTTGCAATAGACATGGATTTTGAGCGAACTGACCTTCCTTTGGGATTGTTTCACCAATAAGCACCATAGGGATTGCCCAATCTAGGGGTTATAAATCCATTTCATATTGATTGACACTTATCCCCCTGTCTTGCTAACGCATTCATGCCTTATGGCAATCTAAAGGCCTTATTGTCTTCTTAACCACCTCCGTCACCAACATGGAAAATGCCTTCTCATTCCCCTATAAAGGCAAACTACTCAGCATGAGGATTTATTGCATCCTTCATCAAAACTCACCACTCAACCAAGTTCTTTATATTTAGGGCCATTCCAACATTCAGGGAGTTTGCCTTTATTTTATTTAGTTTAGTACCCTATGTTATGAGCTTGCTCAATTTTGCTTTAAAACTAAAGAGCACTTGTATGTGAATCTTTATTAGTATTATATGATGTTTATAGATTTGCATAACAAATCTATTTATTACAAAAAGAAAAATAGCAAAAAATGAATGAGAAAAAGAAATAAATAAATTAATCAACAAGTTGAGTGAAAAAAAGGGAGAAGAAAACAAAAGAACAATAATAAATGTAATGTGTGTTTAGTATTATAATAAAAAAGGGGCATGATAACTGTAAATTATATCATGTTATAATTTGTGTTTAGTATGTTTATTGTGCCATTTTGGTGTTTTTTTATCTAATTTAGTGTATAATTGTTAAGTTTATCATATCATGTACCTAATTGCATAAATTGGTGTTTTTATATGTGGAATTGTATAAAAAGAAAGATTTAAGTGCAAAAGAGTAAGTTCAGCTTTTAACAGATTTTTTAAGACAAGGAATTGTGTGTTTAGTCAAGAAGCTAGTCACTTGGTGGAGTGAATTCTCACTCTACTGAGTGAGGCATAAGGAACAGGGAATAAAGAAAAGCTTCACGCGATCCAATAAATTCTCACTCTACTGAGTCATCTTAAGGGTCAAACATAATGTAGCCTCACTCTATCGAGTCTAGTTTGTTGAATTGGAATAGGATTCTAATTTCTTTTGGTTTGGGAAGCTTTTGTTAGTGTAAGCCCTAGCCCCAATGCATTGTTATAAAATACTTAAGTTAATAAATGAGGCATTTGTTTTATCTATTGTATTCATGTGCATATCAATTGATAGAAATATCCAAGAATGTTGTTTCAGTTTAAGTTATCATGTGTGAGGCATATGGTTGTAAGACCTTGAAACAATAGAGACTTCATTCTAAATATCTCTAGTCAGTAGCTGTTATGGGAATAACAAATGAATTAAGACTAGTATGTTCTCTCTAAAAAGATGAGTTCAGTCTTACGGATCATAAGGACAAGAGTGCCAATCAGATATCATAGATACATGTCTAGAACATGGTATCTGGATTCGATCCGTTCATGAGAACACTACATGGTACAAGTCATAAGTGTTTCTCATGTGCAAGTTTTGCATCGAAGTTCTTAGACCTAAAATCTCTTTGAAACTTTTTATGAATTACTTTGTACTTTGTCATACACCTAACGTACTCGTAATAGGGTGACAAGTATGGGTATGCTTGGGTATACACTAATTCATGTTAGAGAGCATGTGAGAAGTGGAGGGATTACCCCTCTTAATAAGAGAGAAAATATCATCGGCCACTTGATCAGTAAAATGAGAAGTGTATGGCCATACCGAGATGAAAAATGAGTAATCATTATTTATCTGAGAGTTCAGTTTCATTGGAATATCAAGAAAGGAATTAGTATATATAAGGACTATGCAAAATTGCAATAGATCACTAAATTCCATTTGCATTTTCATTTAATTTGGAATGCTATAATATCTTGCTAGAGATTATATATAGCCTTTGAATTAATTTATTAATTCATTGCTAATATTAAATGGATCTTACACAAAGCATTTTATAGGATCGTACACAAAGCATTGGGCTTAAAATATTTAAATAGTGTATTGAGCATTAATTTGGACTTTTATTTAAAGTCAAATTAATGTATGTAATGGGTATTAAAATTGCTTAATGGACCTTGGTCCATAAGAGAGAGAAATTCAACCCACAAGGTTTAATTTCAATTAATTAATTATCTTGGATTAATTAAATTAATTGAGTATTAAATCCTAATAGCATTTGAATCAAAATAAAACACCTAATTAGGAGAGAGTGTAGCCAAAATTCAAAGGAATATCCTAGTGAATTTTGGCATGTGCACAATCCCGAATTAAGTGATGGATTTTTTATTAAATGTCTTATGCCATTTTAAATTCATTTAAATTCAAAACTAATAGGATTTGAATCAATTTAAATGACTTAATTAGTTAGTGATTGTTAACTTATTTTATTAATAGTTAGTGATTGATTGTTAACTTTTACTCTATTCAATCATATTCGAATATGCAAACGTATATTATTGTGTAACTATAAATAAAATAATCATGTACATGCTCATGTGTAGCTTTTTGTAAACATGTGCACTATTGAGTATTGTTATTCTTTACTTTGCTCTTTTTCATCACGTACATATAGTTATCTATATATATATATTCCTATGTAACTATAAGCAAGATATCGTATACATATACATACATGAATTTTCTGTAAACATGTTATCTTGAGCACAATTAAGTATTATTATTTTGTACTTGTAATCCCTTCAAATCATGTAACTATTTCACATTTGTAATATGATGATACATAAAATCATGTTGTATTGAGTTTCTTTAATCAATGATGTGTATAAACATATTCACAACAGGTTTACCTATATGTATACATACATATATGACTATATATACAATCACATATAGTTATACAAATAACTATAAATATAAAATTTGCACATATATGTAAATATATGTTCATACAAGATGATAACAAATCTCTGATAGTATACACATGTATACAAGTATAATCAACATAATACAATTAGCTGTGAATGAACTTATATCACTGTCTTTATATACTTTTGCATAGTAGCATATAAGCACAACATATAAGTATATACATGTAAGCATAATTTCATATAATAAGCCTTGTACATAAGTTTGAACTTATATGATTATACATATCTTTACCATCAATCATATTACATGTTATTTATAATTCAATGTGCTTCCATGCAGTCATTCATTTAACATAACAACACATAAATAAGATATATATATATATATATATATATATATATATATATATAATCTTAACTCAATTTATATCCCTTGTTACATGGTGTTTCTATACTAAGTATTGCTTTATTTACATTAAAGATGGTTTAGATAACCTTTATTATCAATTTGGGACCTTTACATGAACTTTAGGTGAAGTGAAAAGGGGTCACAGTCATTAAGTAATACCTGGTAACCGTGACGTAGGTTGCATTTCAGTTTTGGACTGAAAACTGGACTACCTCACTATCATTAGCTAAAAGCTAGTAACCGTAACATACATTTTGCCCAGAGACAGAATTCCAGATTAAGCTTGTATAACATTTATGACCTAGATAACGTCATTTTTAGCAAAAGTTTCCTTCTAAAAACTTGTTCGTCTCTATTTCTAGTTTAGGAACATCAAAATTGATTTCAATATCATCTCTAGAGATCAATATATTTACATTTTTATGAATATTGTTCCTAATGACAATGCTGCAAACAGGTCCAGAATCAGGCTAAAATTTGACATACTTAAAAACTGAATTAAGCTTAACTTCCTTCATATGAATTGTAGATTTATAAGTCTATGTTTCACAGGATTTAAGCTCATAGCATTCTGAACACTATACATAAAAATACACTATATTTTCTACATTTTGTTCTATAACCGAAATCAACAGCTCTCATAAATTTTCAATTAAATATTTGGATGACTTACAAGCCTATTTAGTTCTAGGTCCTTTATAAAAATTTGTATACATATTTCTTATGTAACCATAGAAAATCAAATGGGCTCAATAGAGTTTTTTTAACTCAAATTATGCTAAAATTACAACCTTTAGTTCATAATGCTTAGTTCATAATGCTTTATGTATTCTCTTTCAAGAATACCATTAATTCAAAATGCATATTTGTTCACTTTACTATGCATAAACTTCATGTATTATATATATATATGCATATACTCTTAACTATTATACATATATAAGTATCCACGTTTACTATGCTTGTACACTTCATCACTAAGCTTGTGAAATAGGTTCATAAAAGTTATTTTCATACAAGTCACTCATATGTCAATATTTGATCTCATTCATGCATGATCACTCTTTATTCATGTCTATACATTCCCATATACTTATGTTATCCCAAGTAAGCAATAAACATGCTTATATGATATTCTCATCATTACACAAACAATATGATTGTCTTATATGTATAAATATATATATATATATATATATATATATATGTTCATACCAGATGATACATAATCTCATATATAATTACACAAGCTTACATGTACAATCATAACATATAAGTATGATATTTATCATACACATGCTTTCTCTTAAATAGATAAATATTGTTAACATACCTGATTTTGCCATTCCCATAAACATTCTTCATCATTTAATCATACCTATTGCATTACAATATGATACCATCGATACTCCATCTATTTATCTCTCTTATGTGCATTTGTATAATAAAGATGCTCTAAAAGATTCAAGAAGGATAGGATAAGCTTTACCATCATTTTGAAACATTTTAGTAAATTTTATGTAAAATAGGGAAGCAGTGACAAATACACAGTGGCAGATTTCCAATTTCATTTTGTTACAAATATTACAAATATATAACATCATTTTTAGGCCAAGTGGTCTCTATAAAACTTATTCCTCTATGTTTATTTTTCCCATAACATTTAAAATTATCTTAATATCATCTCTCTAACTCAAGTTATTGGAAAATCACTAAGGACTACTCCAATTACCCGCCAAATAAAAAAGGGTTACTATTTTGGGCAATTTTGAGGACCTTAGAGGCAAAATTTTGTCATTGTTATTTCTATAACATTTGTAGGCACAGATGTCCCGGTTCTAACCCAACTAGAATCATCAAATTTGGAGTTCAAAAACTCAAAATTATGATCGAAATAGTCACTAGAATTCAATTCAAATTTCTGAGCAACACTTTCACACAAATGCCTAATATTCTAATTCCCTTACATGCAAGATCAATTGATGATCTACACATGCATGACCTAATATTCTCAACATCAAATTCATCCCAATAAACATATACAAGATCAAAATAATTCCCATACCTTATAATTGAAAGATGTCACATATTTGCAAATGATTTTCAAAGTTCAAATCCCATACCTCTATCAAAATCTACTCTTCTTACTTAATCACAATGCCTCTGACCCTTCCTTTACTTGTCCAATTTCTACATCAAAGTTACAATCTCTTCGTACTTCCAAATACAAATCTCATGGAAAATCCTTTACCAATTTGAGAAGAGAAGATGATAGAATAGAGATAGAACTCTGACCTTAGCAATTCACAAGACCTCAATCCACAAAATCTTAACACAATTTATTTAGGAGAAGATGAAGAAGAAAATGGAAAAATCTACCCTCTCCTTACATGAAGACCCCTTGTTATTTTGACAATAGTGGGCAAATATCCCACTAAGTCCTTGCATGCCAAACTCTCTTAACTAGTTACCCCACCATAAGCCCACTTTTCACGTTTACCTAGCATACTTCTTCAATTTCAACATTTACCCCAAAACTTATTTTCAATTCCATTAATTCACCCCAAATTCAAATCAAATAGTGAAATTACCATAATATGAAGCTTAATTTAATCTTAATTGCACACTTATATATCACAATGTAATTTGACATTGTCACCATCAATCTCATAAATTATTTTTATTATAAAATCACAAAGTCTCACTTATCAATAATTCATCTAATTATGAATAATTAGATATTGATACCTTGATGATGCCTTTGAATTCTACTAGGGCCTAATTTGAGTCCTTCTAGTGAATATAAAGTCAATGGTCATAAATTGATGCCTTATGGCATGGACAAGTCAAGGTTGCTGAAGCAACCATGGTTTATCGAGGCTATTAATAGGGTTCTAAAAGTCTAGTTGAGGACTTGCTAAACTAAGAACTAAACTCTTTCCTTACCTTTTTTGTGTTATTTGGTTTTGTTATGTTAGTCTTTGTTCTATGCTGTTAGTTTGTGTTGTTTGGTTTTGCTTTTTTGGTTTTTTTCTATGTTATTTTGTTGATTGTTGTCTGAGTTAGTTCACTTATGTTTAGTGCTTAAGTGTTCATGAAGTAAAATATGAAAAATTTAGACTTAGAGTTAGGAGAAAAGCTCATTTTGTTATATCTGTAGTGATTTTTTAGTAGTTATTTTTGTGCTGCCTAGGCATATTTAGTGTCAGAGACATTTTCAATCAATTGTTCATATAAGAGAAACTTTTGCTCAGTGTTTAAAATTCTTTGATGGAAATTTTTATTTTATTGAAGAGGAATTAATCAAGGGAGTAGTGCAAATAAAATGAACATCAAGTTAGAAATTCAATTTGAGTTTTTTTGTGCACGAAGAACAACAGCGCATTTTCTAAGTTTTTAACTATAAACTGAGAGCATGTACTCAGTAGAGTGAAAATACACTCCACTAAGTGCCACCTAACTCGATAGAGAGCATTTTCACTACTTCACCAAGTTCATCACCATGCCCAGACTGAAAATTCTTTTTCATAATTATTTCCAGTAGCTCACCACTCGATATAGTGATTTTTCACTCTACCGTGTGCTACATCTCTCGGTAGGGTGAGAATTCACTCCACTAAGTCCTTTAACAGAACCCCACACTTGACTTTTTGCAATTTTTAATACAGTATCTTACCACTCGATAAAGTGAAAAATCACTCTACTGAGCCACCCATTATTTAAACCCTAAGTTTTCTTTTACTCGACCGTGTTTGCTTTCTTTTATCACAAAATTTGCTCTTACTCCCTCACTCTCCCAACTCACTCCACTTAGGCAATTAAGTTTATGTTTTCTTCGTTGATCATCTTTGCATCCTCGATTTAATCAAGTAAGTCTTATACTTTTACATTAATTCTTTCAATTAGACATTGTAGTGACTGATTACTTGAGGTTTTGTTCTTAAATATGTACATTTTGTGTCCTTTAATTTGACCTATATATGTGAATATTCTTGCCCCCATTGCTTATATGTACATATAGTGTTGGAAATTGGTCATGAAATTTTACATTTAGGTTTTATCAATATTACTGGTAATTTAGCTTAGTTAAGTTGTGCACAACACATGTTCGATAAAATGCCTCAAAGACTAAGTTCATTCTTTGTGCTTAAATTTTCTTCCTCTTAACCATTATAAATCATTCTAATATATTGACATTTTATTTCCACGCTTGATTTGGAATTATTTTACACTTAATTTCATGCATTAACATATGAAGAATTTGGGCTACATATTGAGTGTTTCCCTTAAGTGAGATTATTGAACCTTACATATTGTGGCATTGATACTAGCTATTATTGCTTTGTGTAATGGCACCTAAAAGATCAAAGAAGAATGAAGCATCAAGTTCATCTAGAACACATCTTCCGACATACATCGATGAGGATGATAGACTATTGTACGAATATTTAGGGGAGGTCAATTTTGTCAAGCTGGTTTATCTAAAGCAATTTTATCAATATATAGTGGATGGAAATTTATGGGATGAGATTTTTCCTTTGATTAGAAATATTGGTTGGGAGAAGTTCATCAAAAAGGAACTAAAAGTGTACCTGTAATTAGCACAAAACTTCTTCACAACATTTAAACTTTCTTTTGAGGATGAATACAAAAAAGGCACAATCAATTTCAAATTTTTTAGAAAGACTCACTATATGCCTTTTTTGAAGTTTGCACAGAAATTGGGATTTCCCACAGATGGTATAGGTGAATAACCAAATGCCACCCTATAGGAGAATTGGGAATTCATTTGAGATTCTATAAATCTAGTGCCCTATAAATCAAGTAAGCTAAAGGCTCGTGCTTTAGGTAGTCATGCACTTCAAATTCTTCATAGGCAGCCCAAGTGCAATCAATGCTAAAGAATGCATGCTTTTAAGATGCATGGTTGAGGGTATACAGACTAATGGTGTAGTTCTTTTATGCCAAAATATAAAAGAATTATAGAGAATGAAGAGTACCATTAAAGAGACATTATTGGGGAAAACTGCATCCATCATGGCAAAAGCAATGGGTCATATGGACATGAGGGAATCTTTTGAAGAGACAGCATTCATAGAGTTTGAGATGTTGATACGGATGAAGGTGTTAGTCAAGAAGCCACATGGACATTGGTTTGATAGGGATGAAGATTTAAGGCTAGCCACCTTTGGAAGAAATAGAGAAGAAGACCATGATCCCACAGCATATGATCTTGTTACTCATGCACCAACTATGCAAGAACTTGCACCACATAAATTTTCAGCCCAAATGATTGTGTTTATGAATCAAGTGAATGGTTAGTTGGATAATATGCAGGATAGCATTAATGAAGTGAAGCAGAATCTTGAGCGCATTGTCACCAATTTTTGGGCAAGATTTCCACCACCACCACTCCCACCATCTGAATGATCTAAATTTCAATTTGCCATGGACAACAAAATTTTGAGAAGGAGGTAGAGTTTCTCTAAGCTTAATTTTGCTTAAATTCATGAATTAGAATTTAATTCTCCCCTTTTATTCATGAAAACACTTATGTTTTTTTTTTGTTTGTGTTTGCTTTCTTTTGATGTTTTATTTGCTATGTTTGTAAGGTTAATTGTAAGAGCAACTTTGTAATTTGCTTTAAGTAATAATACTATTAAATTTTACTAGGCATTGTTAGTAGTTTGTTTTCCTGTGTTAGTTACTCTAGTCAAATAGTTAGTTTAAAATTGTCACTTAGCTTACACTAGACTTAGTTTGCCCTAGTTTTATGCCTAAAACTTGAACTAGTTGAACTTAAACTTAGAATGTGCAGTATTTAAAATCTTTGTTTAGCATTAAGATAAACATGTTTTTTAATAAGATTTTAGCTAGTTTAGCATTCAACTTGACTTATAATTGTTAGTTTCCACTTTTTAAGAACCAAGATCAGTTTTGAAATAAGAGAAAAAATAATGCATTTTAGTAGTTGAGCAAGGAATTTTAGGACACTAAAACCTTCCTCATCACCCTTTTAAGCATAAAAACAACTCGAACAACTTAGAAAGTGATATAGATAATTTTTTTTTCTTAAGTCATTTGAGATTATTTACCTACCCTATGTGTATAATTATCCCTTGTTAGCTATTTTGAGCTTAATGAAGTATGCTTAATGTGTGCCATATTTATTTTCTTCGTTACGCTTAATTATTAACCACATAGCCTAAAAAGCCTTTATCTTTCCCGCTAGAATTGGCCACTTTAGAACTGGATATATTAACTTTTGTTTGGTATTGTAAATGGTTCAGTAAGATAGTTTTGGGATTTTTAGCAAGAGTTATGAATGAAGTCAAGAGAATAGTAAAAAAATTTAGCTTATAACTACCCATTTTATCATAATATTGCTAACAATGAAGCTAGTATAAAAAAAAGTTCTAGTGTGAAAGAAAGAAATAAAGCTAGCATCTGTGGCAAAATTTTAAGTTTAAGGTAGTTACAAGGGAAAGCAATTATGACTTCTAAAAGGAGATGAATTGTGGTACACTCATCTTAAATTTGAAAAACTTCATCACTTTATTGCTTTCTCAGGAAATTGATCTCACTTCACAAAACACTTCCTAAAACTAAAACTAGAATAATCAACATAAATGATAACAAAAAACACAAAGAACCAACTGAAAATAAACAAAATTAATGCATTAAGTAAACTACAAGGAATTATTTCTGAGTTTAACAAGTCCTTAGCTAGACTTTGTGCCTCTAATGCTATTCTTGAAATTCCATCAATGCTTCAGCCACCTCTACTTTACCTTCAAAGTATGGCTTCAATCGATGTCTGTTTCTTTATATTCCCTACCATCTTTTGGACTTTTTATAGTCACCATTCCATAATCGTTACTAGACAAAACTAGATAAGGCCCCAACCATCTGGATTTCAGCTTGCCTGGAAACAAACGTAGCCTACTGTTATATAATAATACCATCATACTGTTAGAGAGTATGCCCTAGAGCCCATGTAATAGGGATGTTTTTCATATGTATGAAATTTATATTCTTAATAAAAGGCATCATTCATTTATTAATGCTGTGTTTGAATACATGAGTTTGTAAATCTTAAATTAATAAATGAAGTCCTAGATATTATAAACACAGTGAAAAGGCAATCATGAAGGTGTTCATGATGTGAGATGTCCATTGCATGCAAATATGTTAATATCTAAATATCCCTAGTCATAGAATTAACAAGATAGGACATTGTTAATTCGGACAAACTAGCACATGTTATGCTTCTTAAATGGTTCAAGCAATGGTTCTCATAATTGTGATTATGGATGATAATCAATGCTAACATGTGGATGCTTGTTAGAGGAACAAGTTCATTGGAGACCTGCAAAGAGAATCCTCATATGGATATTAAATCTATGTCAGTGAGGAATCTCTTCATAGCAGTTGTGCAAGTATCCTTAGACTTGAGATCACCAAAGTTATCTTAAGTAGCAAGTGGTATACTTTGACTCCATAACTGATTACTTCCAACTAGGAGTGAACATAGTTAGGAGATTGGGTATATCATGACCTACTTGAAGATAGTTGAGTGATTGACAAAGGATTCACCATCCGAGATTTAACAAGGGAAGTTATCTCACATGATTTTATAATTACCTTGTTCAGTGAATCTCTGGCCAAAGTAATATGCTGAGATGGATGGAGATCCATGAAGGGCATTTTAGGAACAATGGTTAAATTAATAGAACATACATAATTAGATTTATATGAGTTGACAGAAATCTATACTCAGAATCTAATTGAGATAAGAGTGGTGAAAGGAGTAATTGCACGGTAACTGTTTCTATGGAAGGGTACAGTCAAACCACATGACTTTCCTGACATTTAGGTAGTCATGATGCCTAGCTAGAGGCCAATCATGACTTGTATAATGATGTATCAAAATATCAATAGAGATTGATAAAATGATTTAAAGGAGTTTAAATCATGTGAGTTTTGAATAGAACTCACAATTACATATTATACTGCCAACATAGACAGGAACCCAATAGGTCACACACATATAGAGAAAAGGGTAAAATGGTAAAATGACAAGGATAATAATATTTGATATTATTATAAAGGTAGAGAGGAGAATATGATAATAATTAATTAAAGAGTTTAATTAATTATGATCAAATAAAATTATCCGCAGAACTTTTGAGAAATGTTCTGTAAATTGGACCTAAATGAAATAATGTATTTCATGATTAATTATTATTGTCTTATAAGTGTTATAAGACTACTATAAGTGTTATAGGACTGATATAATAATTAATAGGACCATTGGAGAAATTATAAAGGGCCAAAGGAATGAAGAAGTTGGAGGAAGCCCTCCAGAAGAGGGTTACACGCCAACTCCATACAGAAGGGCTTAGAGGGCTTTTTCTTGGACCAAATTAATTTATATATGTTACATAAGTGTTATGGAACTCACATATTTAATTTGGTTGGATTTGGAATCCATTTGGATATTTAAATCCAATTAGATGCACAAAGGGCCTAGTTTGTGGATTTTGTGCATGGTCTTTTATGAAAAGATTTAATTTGGATTTAATTAAGCCCAAATGATTATAATTAATTCCAGAAGCCCAATTAATAATTCTCCAGCAATTTTAAAGAGCCCAATCTCATTAAGGAGTTGGAATTTTAACCTAACTATAAAAGGCCAACTAATGAGAATTAGGGTTAAGTGATTAAAAACAAAAGGAAAGTCTTTTTCTTTTAATTCTCTCTCCCTTTTTTGCGCCACTTCCATTGCTAGCCTCTTGGATTTCGGCCAGCCCTAGTTGAACACCAATTTTTTGGTTCAATTTACCCCTCTCTAGCGTGGATTACTCATTGGAGGTGTTCGATTTTGGACACTGTGGTTTGCGACAACCCGGTGCGAAGTAAAATCAACTGTTCAACAAAAATCAAAGGTGATTTTTCTTATTCTCATATAGTTATATTGTGTATTCATGGCAAGATCAGATCTATTGGTTAAGAAAATTTAAAATTCCGCTCATGTATGTGATGCATGTAACCATTAAATTCCAACATGGTATCAGAGCCAGGTTTTGCCATGGATATACAATTCTATATTTTTCTGCGAAATAAGTTTTGTTTTGTTTTGAGTTATTTATTTCATGAACTTTAAAATATTAGATTTGATTGTTCATGAATGAGAAATATTGATTTCTGGTTGTATGTGTGATCAAATAAATATGGTGGAAACAAAAACGAAAATTTTGAATGAAACTCATTAGGGTTTGGCGTGAAACCCTAGGTAATGTAGGGGCTGTTCTAATTTAATTTCTTATGGATCCACTTAAAAATCATTTAGATGATATTTTATGTGTTTAATATGTGATACTAAGCCGTAGGATCGAACGGAACTAAAATCGAACAAGTTTTGCATGAAAACTAGTTTTATCGAAAAGTTCGATAAATTGGTGTTCTTCGTGTGTTCTTGAAGTGTTCTTAGTTAGAACGACTTTTGATCTTCTAAATCTGATATATATGATATATTAAAGTGTTTTTAATTAATTGGATTAATTAAAATGGGCCTTAAATTAATTTGATTAATTTTAATTCATTAAAACCACTTAATGGGCTTAATTATGTTTACGGACTTGGTTTAAATTAGTGAATGACTTGGTGGGCCCAAGGAGCTGATTTAAATTAACTATTATAAACATTAATTAAGTTTATTAATGGGTTTTAAGGGCTGGAGTGGGCTTGGCTCATTCCAAAAGGCCCAAATGGTCCAAATGACACAAAACTAGTTTGTGTGTGAACACACTTAGGGTTTTTCTTCTGTGGGTTTCGGCCTACACCTATTTAAGCCCAAAATTGATTCTTTTAATTATTTAATATGATTAATTAATTAAATAATCAATTTATAATTAATTAATAATCAATTTGATTGATTATTAAGGCAAGAACACATTCATGCAAAAAGGTTTCCTAAAATGAAAGTTTCCAAAATGGAAAAAGTTTCCTAATTTGATCACATCATTAAATAACTCAAAATATAGTTTCAAAGGTTGAAACAAAGTTAGTAATCCATTTGTTTATGCATTAGAGAGGCATATAAGGGTGAATGATTGGCATGATGGTTAGTTATGGACAAAGCCCAATGTGATTGAGCATAATGCATGTTTTGGCCCAATGAGGACTTTCATGTCCCGGCCACTTGTTTTTGGTTTGTATTTCATTTCAAATTGTAATATGTAATTAGATTACTTAGATTAGAATTAGAAATAGAGATGGAGACCAATATCAAGGAGCAAGATGGGCCGGATGGAGATCCAACAAGCTTGAAGATAATGTAATTATTTTCTTGTTTGAATCATGCATACTACCTAGGTTTGACCTTTTGATTTCCCTCTTGGCTCGGGGAAATCAATGTAGTGAAGTCCATAACTATACCATATTTGTATGCTTATATTTATGTGGTAGATATAGGATGCATACCAATGTATGCCAACCATGAATGATGAGACTTAATTAACCAAAACCCTCAAACAAATACTAAGGTATATAAGCCTTCCATTAATTTGAGGAGAACCAGAGTTCTTTATAGTGTGGGTTGTTGACCACAGTCAAGCTCACATTATATTGAATATGTTCAAATCTAATTAAATGGGTCATCTTAGCTAGCCTATTAGTTTGTTGACCACAGTCAAGGCTAATGGTTCTAGAGGCAAGATTAGGGAATGCATATATGATATGCATGCATCAAGAGTTGATAACCTAATGATCCAATAGTTGTGTAGAGACACAATTGGTATAAAGATACCTACCTTTCAAGGGTATGGAATTTGGCTTGTTGACCACAGTCAAGGTCAAATTACATATCAAGGATTGGATATTGGCCCACTAAGAAAACCATCGGGTTTTCTCGGATTATATAGTGAGGGCTATTAATTCGCAATAAAATAGTGGGAGTAAATGGATTAATTAAAGACCTTATTAATGCATATATATATATGAACATACTCTCATATCTTTTCTTTTTCACATCTAGGTCATCATCATGAGCACATCAAACATTAACATACGATCAATCTTGGATAACAAGCTGGTTGGCAACAACTATTCTGACTGGATCAGGCAAGTGAGAATTGTTCTCAGAGCTGAAAAGATCCACTATGTCTTGGATAAAGATCCACCACCACGTCCATCAGATGATGCCATTGATGAGATCAAAGGCATTTATCGAAAATACATGGAGGATAGTGAAACAGCAGCATGTCTGATGCTGGGTGCTATGTCCTCGGAGCTTCAGAAGCAACATGAAATGATGGATGCTAGAACCATCGTTTTGCATCTAGAGGAGCTCTATTCTTCTCAGGCTAGAACTGAGCAATATGAGATTACTCGAGCTCTATTTAGCTGCAAAATGGTGGAAGGCACTTCAGCTGCTACTCATGCATTGAAGATGTATGGGTATATTGAGCATTTGAGTAGACTTGGCTATGTTATGGATAATGATCTATACATAGATTTAATCTTGTACTCGTTGGCTCCAAGTTATGCACCTTTTGTGCTTAACTTCAACATGAACAAGATCCAAGTATCCATTCCTGAGTTAATCAATATGCTCAAGACAGCTGATGGATCATTTAAGAAGGATCCAAAAAGTATCATGGTTGTCACTTCTGCTAAAGGCAAGAAGCAGAAGAAGAAGAAGAAGATAACCAAGGCGCAGCCAAAGAATGGTGGGATCTCTAAGAAGAAGGTTGCCAAGAAAGAGAATCCCAAAGGAACTTGCTTCCATTGTGGAAAGGATGGTCATTGGAAGCGTAACTGCAAGGCCTATCTAGATTCTCTTAAGGAGAAGAAGCAAGCTGATGCTTCTACTTCAGGTATTCATATGATTGAAATTAATACTTATTCTATTGCTTCAAAACAATCTTGGGTATTAGATACCGGATGTGGATCTCATTTATGTAATGATCTACAGGGGCTTAGAAGCTTTAGAAGAGTTGGAAAGGCAGAGATATGTTTGCAGTCAGCTACTGGACAAAACATCTCTACAACAGTTGTGGGGACTTACTATTTGCCACTTCCTAGTGGATTAGTACTGGAATTAAATAATTGTTATTATGTTCCAGCTTTGTCCAAGAGTATTATTTCTTTCAGTTGTTTGATGAACGATTATGATATTTCTTTAAAGGACAAATGTTGTTACATTTTTAAGAACAATATATTTTATGCAAAAGCTATCATTGAGAATGGTATATTTGTTCTTGATTTAATTAAAGAAGTACATAATGTGGATACCAAGAGAATGAAACATGATAATCTAAATACCTCATACTTATGGCATTGTCGTTTAGGCCACATAAATGAAAAACGCATGACCAAATTGCACAAGTCAGGTGATTTGGGATCATTTGATTATGAATCATTTAATACATGCGAATCTTGTTTATTGGGAAAAATGACAAAAGCTCCCTTTGTTGGTAAAGGAGAACGAGCTAAAATGGTTTTGGACTTAGTACATTCAGATGTATGTGGTCCAATGACTACACATGCTAGAGGAGGTTACTCCTACTTCATTACTTTCATAGATGATTATTCAAGGTTTGGATACATCTATCTAATGAAATATAAGTCTGAAGCATTTGAAAAGTTCAAAGAATTCAGAAATGAAGTAGAGAAACAACTTGGCAAAAGTATTAAAACACTTATATCAGATCGAGGTGGAGAATACTTAAGTCAAGAGTTTCAGGATTATCTTAGAGATAATGGGATTTTATCTCAATGGACTCCTCCATATACACCACAACACAATGGTGTATCCGAAAGGAGGAATCGAACATTATTAGATATGGTTCGATCAATGATGAGCCGAGCGGACTTGCCTAAGTCCTTTTGGGGATATGCACTAGAAACTGCTGTTTATGTGTTAAATAGAGTTCCTAGTAAATCGGTTGATGTTACTCCATATGAGATGTGGAATAACAAGAAACCCACGCTTTCTCATATGAAAGTATGGGGTTGTCCTACTTATGTGAAGAGGACAATGTCAGACAAACTGGATGTTAAGTCTGACAAATGTTTATTTGTGGGATATCCAAAAGAAACGTTTGGATATTATTTCTATCATCCCTTAGAACAAAAGGTGTTTGTTTCAAGGCATGCTGTCTTCTTGGAAAGAGAATTTCTCCTACGAGAGGACAGTGGGAGTAAAATTGAGCTTGGTGAAGTTCAAGACCCACAAATAGAAGATGATCAATCGATTGAACCCGAAACTGAATTTCATAATGATGAAATCACAGTTAAACCTGATTATACACAAAATCCTAGAAGATCTACTAGGATGCGTTCTATCCCTGTGAGATATGGATTTCACATTGATTCGGATAGAGGCATAACTGTAGTAGAGGACAATGAGCCTACAAGCTATCAAGAAGTTTTGAACAGTTCAGAACGTGATTTATGGCTTAAGGCTATGCAGTCCGAAATGGACTCCATGTATGAGAATAAAGTATGGACTTTAACTCAACCACCTGAAGGGATAAAACCCATAGGGTGCAAATGGGTCTTCAAAAAGAAGACTGACGTGGAAGGTAATATAGTTACCTATAAAGCTCGCTTAGTAGCAAAAGGTTATCGTCAAAAAGAAGGTATTGACTATGACGAAACTTTTTCTCCTGTAGCGATGCTTAAGTCTATAAGAATACTTTTAGCCATTGCAGCTCATTATGATTATGAGATTTGGCAGATGGATGTGAATACAACTTTCCTTAATGGAAATCTTACCGAGGATGTGTATATGACACAACCAGAAGGATTCACATCAGGAAATGGCGAAAAGGTATGCAAACTTCAAAGATCCATTTATGGATTGAAGCAAGCCTCTAGGAGCTGGAACATACGATTCAATGAGACAATAAAAGAGTTTGGTTTCTCACAGAATGAAGATGAACCTTGTGTGTATAAAAGGGTCAGTGGGAGTGCAATTGTCTTCCTAGTTCTATATGTAGATGACATATTGATCATGGGAAATGACATTTCTCTTCTCCAATCTGTTAAAATATGGTTATCCAAGCAATTCTCCATGAAAGACATTGGAGAAGCATCCTATATTCTGGGAATAAGGATCTATAGAGATAGATCCAATAGGTTGCTAGGTCTTTCTCAGAGTACATATATAGATAAAGTATTGAAGAGGTTCAATATGGATCTCTCTAAGAAAGGGTTTATACCTATGGTGCATGGGAAACACCTTTCTAAGTCTATGTGTCCACAGACACTGGAGGATAGAGAGAGCATGAATAGAATACCATATGCATCTGCAATTGGTTCTATCATGTATGCTATGTTATGTACACGTCCAAATGTAGCATTTGCTTTGAGTGTCACAAGCAGATTCCAATCTAATTTTGGAGAGGAACATTGGGTAGCTGTCAAGAATATTCTTAAGTACTTGAGAAGGACTAAGGATATATTCTTGGTATATGGAGAGGGCACTTTGGAAGTAAACGGGTATACAGATGCCAGCTTCCAATCTGACAAAGATGATTGTAAATCACAATCTGGTTATGTGTTCATAATGGGAGGAGGAGCAGTTAGTTGGAAAAGTTCCAAACAAGAAACAACTGCTGATTCCACGACGGAAGCTGAGTACATTGCTGCTTCAGAAGCAACCAAAGAAGCAGTCTGGATCAAAAAGTTCATAAACGAACTAGGAGTGGTGCCTAGCATTGTTGATCCGATTCCTTTATATTGTGACAACAATAGAGCCATTGCGCAAGCAAAGGAACCACGGTCTCATCAGCGATCCAAGCATGTTCTCAGACGCTACCATCTCATAAGGGAAATAGTAGCTAGAAATGATGTGAAAATAGAAAGGGTTCCCACAGATGACAATGTGGCGGATCCCCTCACTAAAGCACTTTCCCAGATAAAGCATGATCACCATATAAATAGCATGGGTCTGAGACATATGAGTGATTGGCTCTAGTGCAAGTGGGAGATTGTTAGAGAGTATGCCCTAGAGCCCATGTAATAGGGATGTTTTTCTTATGTATGAAATTTATATTCTTAATAAAAGGCATCATTCATTTATTAATGCTGTGTTTGAATACATGAGTTTGTAAATCTTAAATTAATAAATGAAGTCCTAGATATTATAAACACAGTGCAAAGGCAATCATGAAGGTGATCATGATGTGAGATGTCTATTGCATGCAAATATGTTAATATCTAAATATCCCTAGTCATAGAATTAACAAGATAGGACATTGTTAATTCGGACAGACTAGCACATGTTATGCTTCTTGAATGGTTCAAGCAATGGTTCTCATAATTGTGATTATGGATGATAATCAATGCTAACATGTGGATGCTTGTTAGAGGAATAAGTTCATTGGAGACCTGCAAAGAGAATCCTTATATGGATATTAAATCTATGTCAGTGAGGAATCTCTTCATAGCAGTTGTGCAAGTATCATTAGACTTGAGATCACCAAAGTTATCTTAAGTAGCAAGTGGTATACTTTGACTCCATAACTGATTACTTCCAACTGGGAGTGAACATAGTTAGGAGATTGGGTATATCATGACCTACTTGAAGATAGTTGAGTGATTGACAAAGGATTCACCATCCCAGATTTAACAAGGAAAGTTATCTCACATGATTCTATAATTACCTTGTTCAGTGAATCTCTGGCCAGAGTAATATGCCGAGATGGATGGAGATCCATGAAGGGTATTTTAGGAACAATGGTTAAATTAATAGAACATACATAATTAGATTTATATGCGTTGACAGAAATCCATACTCAGAATCTAATTGAGATAAGAGTGGTGAAAGGAGTAATTGCACGGTAACTGTTTCTATGGAAGGGTACAGTCAAACCACATGACTTTCCTGACATTTGGGTAGTCATGATGCCTAGCTAGAGGCCAATCATGACTTGTATAATGATGTATCAAAATATCAATAGAGATTGATAAAATGATTTAAAGGAGTTTAAATCATGTGATTTTTGAATAGAACTCACAATTACATATTATACTGCCAACATGGACAGGAACCCAATAGGTCACACACATATAGAGAAAAGGGTAAAATGGTAAAATAACAAGGATAATAATATTTGATATTATTATAAAGGTAGAGAGGAGAATATGATAATAATTAATTAAAGAGTTTAATTAATTATGATCAAATAAAATTGCCCGCGGAACTTTTGAGAAATGTATAGTAAATTGGACCTAAATGAAATAATGTATTTCATGATTAATTATTATTGTCTTATAAGTGTTATAAGACTACTATAAGTGTTATAGGACTGATATAATAATTAATAGGACCATTGGAGAAATTATAAAGGGCCAAAGGAATGAAGAAGTTGGAGGAAGCCCTCCAGAAGAGGGTTACACGCCAACTCCATACAGAAGGGATTAGAGGGCTTTTTCTTGGACCAAATTAATTTATATATGTTACATAAGTGTTATGGAACTCACATATTTAATTTGGTTGGATTTGGAATCCATTTCGATATTTAAATCCAATTAGATGCATAAAGGGCCTAGTTTGTGGATTTTGTGCATGGTCTTTTATGAAAAGATTTAATTTGGATTTAATTAAGCCCAAATGATTATAATTAATTCCAGAAGCCCAATTAATAATTCTCCAGCAATTTTAAAGAGCCCAATCTCATTAAGGAGTTGGAATTTTAACCTAACTATAAAAGGCCAACTAATGAGAATTAGGGTTAAGTGATTAAAAACAAAAGGAAAGTCTTTTTCTCTTAATTCTCTCTCCCTTTTTGCGCCACTTCCATTGCTAGCCTCTTGGATTTCGGCCAGCCCTAGTTGAAGACCAATTTTTTGGTTCAATTTACCCCTCTCTAGTGTGGATTACTCATTGGAGGTGTTCGATTTTGGACACTGTGGTTTGCGACAACCCGGTGCGAAGTAAAATCAACTGTTCAACAAAAATCAAAGGTGATTTTTCTTATTCTCATATAGTTATATTGTGTATTCATGGCAAGATCAGATCTAATGGTTAAAAAAATTTAAAATTCTGCTCATGTATGTGATGCATGTAACCATTAAATTCCAACACATAGAGGAGTAAACTCTTTAAATTTCAAAAGCTTATCATGCCAATATTTCATTTTCTCCTTATACATTGCTGCATTGTCATATGACCATCACTGAATTTGATCGAGTTCATTGAGCTATAGCTTTCTCTTGTCTCCTGCACTGTCTTAAATCAAAATTAAGAAACTTTGTTGCCCAATATGCTTTATGTTCCAATTCAATTGGTAAATGAAAAGATTTTCCAAAGACAATTCTAAAAGGAGACATGCCTATAGGAGTTTTATATGCAGTTTTATAGGCCCAGAGAGCTTCATCCAACCTATAATACCAATCTTTCCTATAACTATTGACAATCTTTTCTACGATTGATTTTAACTCCCTGTTAAACACTTACACTTGCCCATTTTCTTAGGGGTGATATGGGTCGTTATCTTGTGCTTTACACCAAATTGTTTGAGTAATGTTTTAAATTGATAGTTTACAAAATGCTTGCCTCCATCGCTTATAATGGCTCTTGCTGCTCTGAATCTTGTAAAAATCTATTTTATAATAAATTCAAGCATCACCTTGGCATCACAAGTCCTAGTTGTTATAGCTTCCACCCATTTACTCTCATAATCTACAGCAACTAAAATATATTCAAATCCAAATGTGTTTAGAAATGGCCCCATAAAATCAATACACCAAACATCAAAAATTTCCATTTCAAATATGTTATTCAAAGGCATTTCATCTCTTTTAGAAATATTTCCTACTCTTTGACATTTATCACAAAGCTCAATGAATGATTTAACATCCGAGAAGAGAGTAGGCTAGAAAAAACCTGATTGGAGAATCTTTTATACCATACGATTAGGTCCATGATGTCCTCGAACTTCCCCTCTATGACATTATCTCATGATGTCTTCTTGTTCTCCCTCTGGAACACATCTTCTAAGTACTTGATCCGAACAAATTTTGATTAGATATGGACCATCCCAAAGATAGTGTTTAGCATCTATTTGCAGCTTCTTTTTTTGTTGCCAAGTGAAATCTTTGGGAAGATATCCTCCTGCATGAAAATTAGCTATATTAGCATACCAAGGAGTCATAAAATTACAAGCATAAATTGCAATAATATATTCATTAGGAAATAAATCAGCTATTTCTCCCTTTTCAATATTGGCATGATCGAGTCTAGAAAGATGGTATGCCACATAATTTTTAGCTCCTTTCTTGTTTTTAATTTCCACATCAAATTCCTATAAAAGCAATACCCAGCGGATAAGTCTTGGTTTGGAATCTTTTTTTGCAAAAAGATGCCTTAATGCTGCATGATCCGTCATACCGTGACTTTAAAATGTAGGATATAAGATCGAAATTTATCAAAAGAAAATACAATTGCTAGAAATTCTTTCTCCGTGGTGGTGTAGTTGACTTAAGCTCCGGTGAGTGTGTTGCTAGCATAATAGATAGTATAAAAAATCTTTTCCTTCCTTTGGTCTAAAATCTCTCCCATAGCATAGTCACTAGTATCACACAGGATCTTGAATGGTAAACTCCAATCGGGTGATACAATGATAGGTGTTGTGATTAGCTTTTGATTCAACAAGTTAAAGGCTTGCAAACACTCATCATCAAAGTTAAATGCAGTATCTTTCATCAACAAATTAGAAAGCGGTTTAGCAATCTTAGAAAAATCCTTAATGAAACAACGATAAAAGCTCGTATGACCAAGGAAACTTCTAATACCTTTAACACTTTTAGAAGGAGGTAATTTATCGATAACATCAATTTTAGATTTATTTACCTCAATTCCTTTTTCAAAGATTTTATGCCCTAGAACTATCCCTTCTTTTACCATGAAATGGCATTTTTCCCAATTCATAACAAGATTAGATTTTTTAAACCGTTCTAAAACCAATTCAAGATTATTCAAACATGATTCAAAATCATGACCATACAATATAAAATCATCCATAAAAACTTCCATAAATTTTTCAATAAAATCATGAAAAATGGCCATCATGCATCTTTAAAATGTAGCAGGGGCATGACATAGACCAAAAGGCATCCTTCTATATGCAAATGTACCATAAGGGCATGTAAATGTGGTCTTTTCTTGGTCCTCCGAGGCTATTGGTATTTGCATATACCCCAAATATCCATCTAAAAAGCAATAGAAGCTATTTCTCGGCAATCTTTCTAACATTTAGTCAATAAAGGGTAAAGGAAAATGATCCTTTCTAGTAGTATTATTTAATCTCCTATAATCTATGCACACTCTCCATCCTGTAATAGTATGGGTTGGGATTAATTCATCTTTTTCATTGGTGTTTACAGTCATTCCCTCCTTTTAGGCACGTATTAAACTGGACTAACCTAACTACTATAAGAAATAGGATAGATAATACCTGCATCAAGGAGTTTAAGTACCTCCTTTTTCACCACCTCTTGCATAGCAGGATTAAGTTTCCTTTTGGGTTGCACCACCGATTTAAAATTTTCCTCCATTGGTATCCGATGTATACAATAGCTAGGGCTTATAGCCTTTAAATTAGATGTTTTCCAACCAATAGCTTTTTTATGCTTCTTAAGCACTTCAATCAGCATCCTCTCTTCCAAACATATTAACAAAGAAGATATAATTACTGGTTTTGTATTTTTCTCTAAAAACACATATTTTAAATGAGAAGGAAGAGTTTTAAGTATAGAATCTCCCTTAGGAGGGGATAATACATCCTCCATATGTCCTTCTTCATTATGTTCTCTCTTTAAGTCCTGAATTATCTTTTTTTCTCTTGTCTCCACTTTATCATCATTCTTTGGGTGCATTAGACATTTCTTTAGCTCATCATCCAAATTGATTTCCTCTTGCTTTGCTTCTATACACTCTTGGACTTCATCAACAAAAAAAATTGATTCCTCAAAATCATAGGATTGATGTTTCATAATTTTGTTTACATTAAACACCATTTTCTCCTCATTAAATTGCAAAGTGATTGTTTGCCCATGAACATCTATTAGAGCTCTTGCTGTATTCAAGAATGGTCTTCTAGCTATTAAAGGCACTCTCATATCCTCTTTTATATCCATAACCACAAAATCAACAAGAAATATAAAGCTCCAATGATCTATTCGCCAATTGTAATGTCATTTGGGTCTCCTTCATATCTTCTAAATTCAATTTCTTAAAAATGGAATAAGGCATTAAATTTATGCTAGCACCTAAATCACACAGTGCATGTCCTACAAAATTCCCTCCTAATTCACATGGTAATGTAAAACTACCAGGATCTTCTAATTTTTTAGAAATTTTATTCATTAAGATTGCACTACAATTTTCAGATAATTGGACCATTCCTATACCTTCTAGCTTTTTTTTGTTAGAGCACAATTCTTTCATAAACTTAGCATATTTAGGCATGTGTAATAATGCTTCAGTAAATGGTAAATTTACATACAACTTATTAAACATGTCTAAAAATCTATTTAATTGCTCATTTTGCTTTTTTTTCAAGCTAGAGATGGGAAAGGTAGTTCAGACTCATCAAGCATAGTAGATACCAATTTTTCTTACCTTTATTTTTTTCAACAATAGGAAGCACTTCATCAATAATTTTTGAGTTAGAATTACTTACCTCTGTTATTGGTTCCACCACTTTAGAAGTACTCTTACCAATTTTAGTTGCATGTACCTCTTTCTCTCTCCTCAAAGTGATTGCCTTAGCCTCCTCTTTCAAATTATTGTCTACATTAGATTAAAATATCCCTTGAGTTCTATTGGTCAATGAGTTAGCGAGCTATCCCACTTGGATTTTTAAATTCCTAACGGATGCATCTTGGTTCCTCATCCAAATGTCTTGAGATTTCCACCTAGCATCCTTAGGCTTGAGATCACCAAAGTTATCTTAAGTAGCAAGTGGTATACTTTGACTCCATAACTGATTACTTCCAACTGGGGGTGAACATAGTTAGGAGGTTGGGCATATCATGACCTACTTGAAGATAGTTGAGTGATTGACAAAGTATTCACCATCCCAGATTTATTAAGGGAAGTTATCGCGTATGATTCTATAATTGCCTTGTTCAGAGAATCTCTAGCCAGAGTAATATGCCAAGATGAATAGAGATCCATAAAGGACATTTTGGAAACAATGGATAAATTAATAGAACATACATAATTATATTTATATGAGTTCACAGAAATCCATACTCAAAATCTAATTGAGATAAGAGTGGTGAAAGGAGTAATTGCACGGTAACTATTCTATGGAAGGGTATAGTCAAACCATTTGACTTTTCTGACATTTGGGTAGTCATGATGCCTAGCTAGAGGCCAATCATAACTTGTATAACAATGTGTCATAAATATCAATAGGGATTGATAAAATGATTTAAAAGGAGTTTAAATCATGTGAGTTTTAAATAGAACTCACAATTACATATTATAATGCCAACATGGACAGGAACCCAATAGGTCACACACATATAGAGAAAATAATAAAATAGTAAAATAACAAGGATAATAATATTTGATAGTATTATGGGGATAGAGAAGTGAATAAGAGAATAATTGATTAAAAAGTTTAATTAATTATGATCAAGTAAAATTGTTCATAGAACTTTTTAGAAATGTTCTATAAAATGGACCTAATTAAAATAATATATTTTATAATTAATTATTATTGGATTATAAGTGTTATAGGGATGATATAATAATTAATAGATCCATTGGAGGAATTAAAGAGGCCCAAAGAAGTGAAGTTGGCGCATAAACCCTCTAGAGGAAGGGTTACACACCAACTACAAACAGAAGGGCTTATAGGCCTAATTCTTGGACTAAAATAAATTAAAAATATTTTTTAAGTATTATAGAGCCTACATATTTAATTTGGTTGGATTTGGAATTCATTTGGGTAATTAAATCTAAGTATATGGACAAAAGGCCTAGTTCGTGGGTTTTGTGCATAGTCTTTTGTGAAAGGGCTGAAATTGAATTTAATTGAGCCCAAATAAATTATTAATAATTCCAAAAGCCCAATTAATATTTCTTCAGTAATTTCAAAGAGCCCAATCCTATTATAAATTTGGATTTTTATCCTAACTATAAAAATCAAAGTGATAGGGTTTTAGGGTTAAGTGTGAACAATTAAGAGAAAACATTTTTCTCTTAACCCTAGCTGCTACTTCCCTTGCTAGCATCTTGGGGATTTTGGCCAGTCCTTGTTCTCTTCCTTAGTTGGTTCATTCAATCCTTCTCTAGTGTGGATTACTCATTGGAGGTGTTTGATTTTGGACATTGTGGTTTGCGAAAACCCGGTGAGAAGGAAAATCAACTATTCAACAAAAATCAAAGGTAATTTTTCTTATTCCCATTAATATTTATATTGTAAATTCATGGAAATATCAGATCTATTGATTAAAAATTTTAAATTCCACTTATGTATGAGATGCATGTAATCGATAAATTTCCAACATGGTATCAGAGCCTCGGTTTTGCCATGAATCTACAATTCTATATTTTTCTACGAAATAGTTTTTGTTTTTGGGTTATTTATTTCATGAACTTTAAAATATCAGATTTTATTGTTCATGAATGAGAAATATTGATTTCTGGATGTATGTGATCAAATATATAAAATGAAAAATAAAAACAATTCATTTGAGAAAATAACCATTGAGAATGGTGTGAATGGCTTTTATTTTTCAATAAACTTTAGGGGCTGTTATAAATTAAATTTTTATTGATGCACTCTAAAATTATTTTGATGATAATTTATGTGTTTAATATGTGATATTAAGCCATAGGATCAATGTGAGGACCCAATCATGGCCCTAACAGGATTATAGTTAATTAATCAGGATTAAGATTTAATAAGGCAAAAATTAGGTTACCTTGCATTAACGAAGTTAAGTCATATAAAGGTTATGGTAATTATGCACATGTGGATTGGATTTAGCTAAAATAGTAAGGAAGGATACAATTGAATTAAATGAGAAGTTTGGGGTTAAATATTAAGAAAATGAGTTTTAAGGGTTAAAAATGTATAAAGGTATTATTGGATTTTCCTTAGGGAGATATTTACCCCACTCACCTATTTAAGGTTTGGGGGAAGTTAGGGATTGGCATTTTTAGGAAGAGATCTCTCTCTCTCTCTCTTTTCCTCTCTCTAAGGTATGAGGGAACTAGGGCTTTGATGTTGGCTTCATGAAGAAGAAGAGAGGAACCATGAGTAGTAGAGTTGGAGCTTGAGGATTGAAGGAGATGAAGCTTGATTTAAGGTACGGGAGTTATATTTTTGGAATGGTTACTGTATATGTTTTTCCTTTCTTGCTGTATGTGTTTCCTTAGCAAGATTAAGGGTTTAATCTAATATGTTTCGATGATTATAACATGATTAGCAACTTAAATGATAATGTAAGTATGTATGGAAGTGAGATTTAGGGTTTAATTTCATTTTTACATAATCAGGATTCTGGGTTTTTCTTCTTTTCTTCCTATACATGGCCACTCACATTTTTCTTCTTGTTCATGCATGACCACTCACCATTTTATTCTTGAGAACCTACGGCCATGCCTTGAATTGCCTTTGAGAATGCGTGGCCACGTGATGATGTTCTTCTTCTTCTTGTCCACACACCACGGAGGTTTGCTTCATTTCTTACACACAGCCATGTGTGTGTCTCTTCTGTGCTTCTTCTTCAAAGCACGTGGCCATGCACGGAATGCTTTCTTTCCATACACGGCCATGCATGGTTTGCTTCCTTCCCACACATGGCCATGCATGTTTGCTTTCTTTCTCGCACATGACCACGTGATGTTCTCTCTTCCTTGTACACGGCCACTCATTGATTTCTTCTTGAAAGTACACGGCCAAGCATGCATTTCCTCTTTGATGAACACGGCCACTCACTCTTTTTTTAATGGAAGGGCATGGCCATTTATGTCCTTTCCTCTTCTCATGCACAGCCAATTGTGCACTCCAATTTTAATGGTTCTTCTCCACCCCAAGAGCACAACATTGTATAGCCATGTTTATTGATATACTGGTATAATAAGGAGGAATTAAGCTAGTAATGGGAAAGGTTGATGAGGGTTGAGCATGCAAGTGATGAATGGTATGTTAATGAATTTCCCATGAAATGTTATAGTTCTAAAAGTCTTTTAATGCTAAGATTTTAAGTAAATATATATAGTTTAGAAGTGTTACTATAGGAAGGTCAATTAACTGAATTCAAGAGTTAAGAATGTATAATTGGCACCATTCAGACACAAAACTATGAGAGTAAGAGACAATATAATAAGCATATGACTAAGGACAGTAAGAAGTAGCCTAATGACTCTAACATGTATATGTTATTTAATGTATCCTAGGAATTTGGCATCGGTGTAAACTCAAACAAAGTAACTGGCTTTGCCCAAGTACTATATATATATATATTTCTTTTCAATGGCAAGAGATTATAATGTCATGATCTAGTAACATTAAGAAGATAGTTATAATGTGCATGATTGAGTTAAAAGAGATAAAATATTCATTGTCACTCAAAGGTGGAACTATAGAAGTTTGGTTATGTTTTAAGCCATAATAGGAATTTAATGATGAAATAAGCTGTAAAAAAACCTACTTACTTATTTGATCATACCGAATGACATAATATGAAAATCACAAGTCTGCAAGTAATGTACTAGTGATTAAAATGAAATAACCTCACACAACATACTTAAGTATAAAATATTATAAGATAAAAAAATACAAGTAAGATGATTGAAGTATATACGACTATGTTATAGTATGTCACTTGTGGGTTCTAACCTGATAATCATGAAAGTGAATTAAGGGATTAAATATGAACAAGTAGTGACCTTAAGCTATAAGGGAACCTACTTATTTTACTATATGGATTATAATTGCTTAAGTGTTGCTATATATATGTGTGTGTGTGTGTGTGTGTGTGTGTGTGTGTTATGTTTTAATGTGAATAAGTGTAAGATAGGGAAACTACTCATAGCAAGTAGCAACAAGGTATGTCATCAAGAACTACCCATGAGTTATGTAAATTATGTATATTGTATAATTGATATAAGCATGCTATGATGAGTAGCTTATCTTAATATGGGAACAAGTATGAGTAATAAAAGCATGTTTGGCTATGATTTAAGCTGCATAAATATATGTATGTGTATAATGTCACGCTCAATGCTAATCATGAAACATTTCATGTTGTTATTGTGTGCATAAACATGCAACTATATGACCATGTGAAAGCATTCATGTGTAATTGGAGCCTAAAGCTCAATACTAAAGTATGATAAGATTAATGTGCATTCTTATACAAATGATGGCATTATGTAATGATGTTACAATAAGTAAAGCTCAATGTTGATTATGATGAGAATGTTATGCATTCATATATGAAGTGTGGTTTAAAGCAAATACAGTTATGAATAAAGTAAATATGATGAATCAATGATGCTCTTAAATGGTTAAGCCTGCGAGTCTTAGTTCGGTTGTGGATTAGATAGGCATGCCTAGAGAGATACGGTCGTAGCTGCCATAATTGACCCCATTTGGGTCTTATTCCTTAATGGAACCATCGTTTGACCCCATTTGGGTCCATAGTTTGTTCTTTGCTGGAACAATTGCTTGACCCCGTTTGGGTTCATTGTTTGATATCTTCGAATATCCATAGTTTGATACCTTCAGGTAGCCATTGCTCCCGTTATCCACCTTTTGAACTAGTACTTAGGTAGGCTATTAAAGATGATAAAATGTACACAAGATAAAGTAAAACCAACATTAACGGGCTCATTTATGTAACGTAAGCATGATGAATGGCTTATTACATTGCTTATCGTGATTTCTTTTGGCTATAAACCATTTCAATGATTAAAGATTAAAAAAGAGCTAGAAATAAAGGAATTCATGTATCGATTGTTTTGCTTATATAATGGGAGCATGATGCGGGGCTTATTATATTTCTTTATCATAATTCCCTTTCTATAAGTTGTTTCTATGAAAGTAAATTATTTGGAATGTATACCCATGAGATTCACTTTGCCATGCTATGATGGAATGCATATAATGTTATAATAAGAACTAGTTATGCTATAACTTACCCAATTGGGTCTCATATGCTTTGATAATCAGGAAATCTATACATATGACAATTGGTCCTTCCAGGGTACTCGTGATATGTAATGACATTCTTTATATAATTACATGCAAGACTGATTCAATACTACATATCAATGTCACACATGCTTGTGCATAACAATAATTCAAACATAAGCTAAGGCCAATGTAGGATATAATGTAATGTTGTGTGACAGTTAGCTGCCATGATAAGATAACGTTAAGAAGTACATGAATATGAACAGAGGTTATAAACTATAAAGGTATTCTATAATTATGATCGCATGATATATGAGAAGTAAGTTATGCTCATTAGTATTTATTATAGGTGTTATTGGTCACACACACTTCTTGTGCTTTGAATAAACGTTGAATTGTATATGATTGAAGCTTACCTCCTTAGTAATCAATGTCAGGAGTGAATAATGAAAGGATTATGAAGCAAAATTATGATTGAAGCTTACCTCCCGGCCATTTGTTTTTGGCTTATATTTCTTTTTCAAATTGTAACATGTAATTAGATTACTTAGATTAGAATTAGAGATGGAGATGGAGACCACTATCAAGGAGAAAGATGGGCCAGATGGAGATCCAACAAGTTTGAAGATAATTTAATTATTTTACTCGTTTGAATCATACATACTACCTAGGTGTGACCTTTTGATTTCCCTTTTGGCTCATGGAAATCAATGTAGTAAAGTCTATAACTATACCATATTTGTATGCTTATATTTTTGAGATATGCATACCAATGTATGCCAACCATGTATGATGAGACTTAATTAACTAAAATCTCTCATACTAATACTAAGGTATATAAGCCTTCCATTAATTTGAGGAAAACCAGAGTTCTTTATAGTGTGGGTTGTTGACCACAATCAAGCTCACATTATATCGAATAAGTTCAAATCTAACTAAATGGGTCATCTTAGCTGGTCCATTAGCTTGTTGACCACATTCAAGGCTAATGGTTCTAGAGGCAAGATTAGGGAATGCATATATGATATACATGTATCAAGAGTTGATAACCTAATGATCCAATAGTTGTGTAGAGACACAATTGGTATAGAGATACCTACCTTTCAAGAGTATGGAGTTTGGCTTGTTAACCACAGTCAAAGTCACATTACATATCAAGGATTGGATATTGGCCCACTAACAAAACCATCGATTTTTCTCGGATTAAATAGTGAGGGCTATTAATTCGCAATAAAATAGTGGGAGTAAATGGATTAATTAAAGACCTAATTAATGCATACATATATATGAACATACTCTCATAAGTTTTCTTTTTCACATCTAGGTCATCATCATGAGCACATTAAATATTAATATATGATCAATCTTGGATAACAAGCTGGTTGGCAGCAACTATTCTGACTAAATCATGCAAGTGAAAATTATTCTTAGAGCTGAAAAGATCTATTATTTCTTGGATAAAGATCCACCACCACTTCTATCAAATGATGCCATTGATGAGATCAAAGGCACTTATCAAAAATACATAGAGGATAGTGAAGCAGCAGCATGTCTGATGCTAGGTGTTATGTCCTCAGAGCTTCAGAAGCAACATGAGATGATGGATGCTAGAACCGTCATTTTGTATCTAGAGGAGCTTTATTCTTCTCAAGCTAGAATTGAGCAATATGAGATTGCTCGAGCTCTATTTAGCTGCAAAATGGTGGAGGGCACTTTGGCTGCTACTTATAGATTGACGATGTATGGGTATATTGAGCATTTAAGTAGAATTGGCTATGTAATGGATAATGATCTATACATATATTTAATCTTCTACTCATTGGCTCCAAGTTATGCAACTTTCGTGCTTAACTTCAACATGAACAAGATCTAAGTAACCATTTCTGAGTTAATAACATGCTCAAAATAGTTGATGGTGTTAGTGTAAGCCCTAGCCCCAATAGATTGTAATAAAACATTTGAGTTAATAAATGAGGCATTTGTTTTATCTTTTGTATTCCTATGCATATCAATTGATAGAACTATCCAAGAATGTTGTTTCAATTTAAGTTATCATGTGTGAGGCACATGGTTGTAAGACCTTGAAACAAAAGAGACAACATTTTAAATATCCCTAGTCAGTCATTGTTATGGGAATAACAATGAATTAAGACTAGTATGCTCTCTCTGATAAGTTGAGTTCTATCTTACGGATCATAAGGACAAGAGTGTCAATCAGAGATCATAGATACATGTTTAGAACATGGTATCTAGATTCGATCCATTTATGAGAACACTACATGGTATAAGTCATAAGTGTTTCTCATATGCAAGTTTTGCATTGGAGTTCTTAGACCTAAAATCTCTATGAAACTCTTTATGTATTACTGTATACTTTGACATACACCTAACAAGCTCGTAACAGAGTGACAAGTATGGGTATGCTTGGTATACATTGATTCATTTTAGAGAGCATGGGAGAAGTGAAGGGATTACCCCTCTCAATAAGAGAGAAAATATCATCGGCCACTTGATCAGTGAACTGAGAAGTGTATGGCCATACCGAGATGAAATAATGAGTAATCATTATTTATCTGAGAGTTCAGTGTCACTGGAATATCAAGAAAGGAATTAATTTATATAAGGGTGACTAGTTCCATGCCTTATATTAATTCTAATATTTTTTGGTAAGGGACTATGCAAAATTGCATTAGGTCACAAAATGCCATATACATTTTCATTTAATTTGGAATGCTATAATATCTTGCTAGAGAATATTTATAGCCTTTGAATTAATTTATTAATTCATTGCCAACATTAAATGGACCTATAGGATCGCACATAAAGCATTGGGCTTAAAATATTTAAATTAAGTATTGGGCATTAATTTGGGCTTTTAATTAAAGTCAAATTAATGTGTGTAATGGATTATTAGATTGCTATTGGACCTTGGCCCATGAGAGAGAGAAATTCAGCCCACAAGGTTTAATTTCAATTAATTAAATGTCTTGTATTAATTTAATTAATTGAGTTTTAAAGCCTAAAAGAATTATGATCAAATAAATCACTTAAATAAGAATACTATTGGCCGAAATTCCTAAAGAGAAATCAAAGAATTTCGGCATATCCTTTATATTAATTAAGTAGTTTATTCGATTAATATGTCTTGTATATTCCTATTTAATTAAGTGGTTAATTTGATTAATATGTCTTTTGTTTTTATCTTAGATAAATTAAAAGAGTTTTTATCAATAAATATTACTTATTTTAATTAAGTGATAAAGGCAAATATTAATTATCTTTAGCTAATATTAATTATCCTAAGGTAGTATATTTGAGATTTATCACTTAATAAATAAGATAATATATATATTGGATGAGAGAGAAAAGCAAAAAAAAACCTAATTTTGTGTGTGGCGTGAATAGTAACTCTCTCTCACAATTTTATTTTGGCCAATTTTTCATAAGGAGAAAGGATTGTTCCTCTTTCTCTTGTGATCTTGGGTAGTAATAGAAACTTTAGAGAAGTGCAAAATCAAATTTTATAGCTTTAATCAATTGCCATTACACGATACTTAAACAGAGAGCTAGCAATCTCGATTTTAAGCCGTCTTTGCAATTGTGTGTGAACATAGAGAAGAGTGGTGTAAAGGTTGTTCTTTTGGCATTGGCAAAGATGATCAAAGGTTGATAAATCACTCTTGATTGCTGGTCATCACCAAAACCAAATATTGAACTGCATCTAAAGTTGTAAGTTTTACAACCCTAAAATTGCATGTTTCGTTTCTTGCTTTGGAATTGTATGGTATGTATGATAAAATTTTGTTTTTCCGCTGTGTTATCAACACCATCATACCATGTCATATTCCATCAAATGGATCCTTCAAGAAGGATTCAAAAAGTGTCATGGTTGTCACTTCTGCTAAAGGCAAGAAGCAAAAAAAGAAGAAGATAACCAAGGCACGGCCAAAGAATGGTGGGATCTCCAAGAAGAAGGTTACCAAGAAAGAGAATCCCAAAGGAACTTGTTTCCATTGTGGAAAAGATGGTCATTGGAAGCATAACTACAAGGCTTATCTAGATTCTCTTAAGGAGAAGAAGCAAGGTGATGCTTTTACTTCAGGTATTCATATAATTGAAATTAATACTTATTCTATTGCTTCAAAATAATCTTGGGTATTAGATACCAGATGTGGATCACATTTATGTAATTATCTACAGGGTCTTGGAAGATTTAGAAGAGCTAGAAAGCCAGAAATATGTTTGCAGTCAGCTACTGGACAAAACATCTCTACAACAGTTATGGGGACTTACCATTTGCCTCTTCCAAGTGGATTAATATTGGAATTAAATAATTGTTATTATGTTCCAACTTATCCAAAAGTATTATTTCTTTTAGTTGTTTATTGAATGATTATGACATTTCTTTAAAGGACAAGTGTTGTTACATTTTTAAGAACAATATGTTTTATGCAAAAGCTATCATTAAGAATGGTATATTTGTTCTTGATTTAATTAAAGAAGTGCATAATGTGGATACCAGGAGAATGAAACAACATAATCTAAATACCTCATGTTTATGTCATTGTCGTTTAGGCCATATAAATGAGAAACGCATGACCAAATTACACAAGTCAGGTGATTTGGGATCATTTAATTATGAATCATTTGATACATGCAAATCTTGTTTATTGGGAAAAATGACAAAAGCTCCCTTTATTGGTAAAGAAGAATAAGCTAAAATGGTTTTGGACTTAATACATTCAGATGTATGTGGTCTAATGACTACACATGCCAAAGGAGGTTACTCCTACTTCATTACTTTCATAGATGATTATTCTAGGTTTGGATACATTTATCTAATGAGATATAAATTAGAAGCATTTGAAAAGTTCAAAGAATTCAGAAATGAAGTAGAGAAGCAACTTGGCAAGAGTATTAAAACACTTAGATCAGATCGAGGTGGAGAATACTTAAGCCAAGAATTTTAAGATTATCTTAGAGATAATGGGATTTTATCTCAATGGACTCCACCATATACACCATAACACAATGGTGTATCTGAGAGGAGAAATTGAACACTATTAGATATGGTTCGATCCATGATGAGCCGAGTAGACTTGCCTAAGTCCTTTTGGGAGTATGCACTAGAAACTGTTGTTTATGTGTTAAACAGAGTTCCCAGTAAATCGGTTGATGTTACTCCATATGAGATGTGGAATAACAAAAAACCCACACTTTCTCATATGAAAGTATAGGGTTGTCCTACTTATGTGAAGAGGACAATGTCAGACAAACTAGATGTTAAGTCTAACAAATGTTTATTTGTGGGATATCCAAAAGAAATGTTTGGATGTTATTTCTACCATCCCTTAGAACAAAAGGTGTTTGTTTCAAGGCATGTTGTCTTCTTGGAAAGAGAATTTCTCCTACAAGAGGAAATTGGGAGTAAAATTGAACTTGGTGTAGTTCAAGACCCACAAATAGAAGTAGATCAACCGATTGAACCCAAGACTGAATTTCATAATGATGAGATTATAGTTGAACCTGATTATACACCAAATCCTAGAAGATCTACTAGGATGCATTCTATCCCTGTGAGATATGGATTTCACATTGATTTGGATAGAGGCATAACTATAGTAGAGGACAATATGCCTACAAGCTATCAAGAAGTTTTGAACAATTTAGAATGTGATTTATGGCTTAAGGCTATGCAGTCTGAAATGGACTCCATGTATGAGAATAAAATATGGACTTTAAATCAACCACCTGAAGGGATAAGACCCATAAGGTGCAAATGCATCTTCAAAAAGAAGACCGACATGGAAGGTAATATAGTTACCTATAAAGCTCGCTTAGTAGCAAAAGGCTATCGTCAAAAAGAAGGTATTGACTATGATGAAACTTTTTCTCCTGTAGCGATGCTTAAGTCTATAAGAATACTTTTAGCCATTGCAACTCATTATGATTATGAGATTTGGCAAATAAATGTGAAGACAGCTTTCCTAAATGGAAATCTGACTGAAGATGTGTATATGACACAACCAGAAGGGTTCACATCAGGAAATGGTGAAAAGGTATGCAAGCTTCAAAGAGCCATTTATGGATTGAAGCAAGCCTCTAGGAGCTGGAACATATGATTCAATGAGACAATCAAAGAGTTTGGTTTCTCATAGAATGAAGATGAACCTTGTGTGTATAAAAGGGTCAGTGGGAGTGCAATTGTCTTCCTTGTTCTATATGTGGATGAGATATTAATCATGGGAAACAACATTTCTCTTCTCCAATTTGTTAAAATATGGTTGTCCAAGCAATTCTCCATGAAAGACCTTAAAGAAGCATCTTATATTCTGGGAATAAGGATCTATAAAGATAGATCCAATATGTTGCTAGGTCTTTCTCAAAATACATATATAGATAAAGTATTGAAAAGGTTCAATATGGATCTCTCTAAGAAAGGGTTCATACCCTTGGTGCGTGGGAAACACCTTTCTAAGTCTATGTGTTCGCAGACACTAGAGGATAGAGAGAGCATGAATAGAATACCATATGCATCTGCAATTGGTTCTATCATATATGCTATGTTATGTACAAACTTAGATGTAGCTTTTGCTTTGAGTGTCACAAGCAGATTTCAATCCAATTTTGGAGAGGAACATTGGGCAACTGTCAATAATATCTTTAAGTACTTTAGAAGGACTAAGGATATATTCTTGGTATATGGAGAGGGCAATTTGAAAGTAAATGGGTATACAGATGCTAGTTTTCAATCTGACAAAGATGATTGTAAATCACAATCTAGTTATGTGTTCATAATGGGAGGAGGGGCAGTTACTTGTAAGAGTTCTAAACAAGAAACAACTGCTGATTCCATGACAGAAGCTGAGTACATTGTTGCTTCGAAAGCAGCAGTCTAGATCAAAAAAGTTCATATCTGAACTAGGAGTGGTGCCTAGCATTGTTGATTTGATTCTTTTATATTGTGACAACAATGGAGCCATTGCGCAAGCAAAGAAACCACGGTATCATCAGCGATCCAAGCATGTTCTCAGATGCAACCATCTCATATGGGAAATAGTAGCTAGAAATGATGTGAAAATAGAAAGGGTCCCCACTTATGATAATGTGGTGGATCCCCTCACTAAAGCACTTTCCCAGATAAAGCACGATCACCATATAAATAGCATGGGTCTAAGACATATGAGTGATTGGCTCTAGTGAAAGTGAGAGATTGTTAGAGAGTATGCCCTAGAGCCCATGTAAAAGGGATGATTTTCATATGTATGGATTCTTATTCTTAATAAAAGGCATCATTCATTTATTAATGCTATGTTTAAATACATGAGTTTGTAAATCTTAAATTAATAAATGAAGTCCTAGATATTATAAACACAGTGCAAAGGCAATCATGAAAGTGTTTATGATATGAGATGTCTATTACATGCAAATGTGTTATTATCTAAATATCCCTAGTCATAGAATTAACAAGATAGGACACTATTAATTTGGACAGACTAGCACGTGTTAGCTTTTTGAATGGTTCAAGCAGTGGTTCTCATAACTGTGATTATTGAAGATAATCAAAGCTAATATGTGGATACTTGTTAGAATAACAAGTTCATTGGAGACCTGTAAAGAGAATCCTCCCATGGATATTAAATCTATGTCAGTGAGGAATCTCTTCATTGCGGTTGTGCAAGTATCCTTAGACTTGAGATCACCAAAGTTATCTTAAGTAGTAAGTGTTATACTTTGACTCCATAACTGATTACTTCCATCTGGTGTTGAACATAGTTAGGAGGTTGGGTATATCATGACCTACTTGAAGATAGTCGAGTGATTGACAAAGGATTCACCATCCAGATTTATTAAGGAAAGTTATCTCGCATGATTCTATAATTGCCTTGTTCAGAGAATCTCTGGCCAGAGTAATATGCTAAGATGGATAGAGATCCATGAAGGGCATTTTAGGAACAATGGATAAATTAATAGAAGATACATTATGAGATTTATATGAGTTGACAGAAATCCATACTCAGAATCTAATTGAGATAAGAGTGGTGAAAGGAGTAATTGCACGGTAACTGTTCTATGGAAGGGTATATCAAACCACTTGACTTTCCTGACATCTGGGTAGTCATGATGCCTAGTTAGAGGCCAATCATGACTTCTATAATAATGTATCATAAATATCAATAGGGATTGATAAATAGATTTAAAGGGGTTTAAATCATGTGAGTTTTGAATAAAACTCATAATTACATATTATACTACCAATATAGATAGGAACCCAATAGGTCACACACATATAGAGAAAAGGATAAAATTGTAAAATAACAAGGATAATAATATTTGATATTATTATGAGGATAGAGAAGTGAATAAGAAAATAATTAATTAAAAAGTTTAATTAATTATAATCAAGTAAAATTGTTCGCATAACTTTTTAGAAATGTTCTGTAAAATGGATCTAATTGAAATAATGTATTTCATAATTAATTATTATTGGACTATAAGTGTTATAGGACTGATATAATAATTAATAGATCCATTGAAGGAATTAAAGAGGCCCAAAGAAGTGAAGTTGGCATAGAAACTCTCCAAAAGAAGGGTTACACGCCAACTACAAACAGTAGGTCTTAGAGGCCTAATTCTTGGACCAAAATAAATTAAATATATTTCATAAGTATTATGGATCCTACATATTTAATTTGGTTGGATTTGGAAGGGCCTAGTTTGCGGGTTTTATGCATAGTCTTTTGTGAAAGGGCTGAAATTAGATTTAATTGAGCCCAAATAAATTATTAATAATTTCAGAAGCCCAATTAATATTTTTCCAGCAATTTTAAATAGTCCAATCCTATTATGAAGTTTGATTTTTATCCTAACCATAAAAATCCAAGTGATAGGGTTTTAGGGTTAAGTGTGAACAATTAAGAGAAAATATTTTTCTCTCTTTTCTCTCAACCCTAGTTGCCACTCCCCTTGCTAGTATCTAGGGAATTTCGGCCAGCCCTTGTTCTCTTCCTTATTTGGTTAATTCAATCCTTCTCTAGTGTGGATTACTCATTGGAGGTGTTCGATTTTGGACACTGTGGTTTGCGACAACCCGATGAGAAGGAAAATCAACTGTTTAACAAAAATCAAAGGTGATTTTTCTTATTCCCATTAGTATGTATATTATAAATTCATGGAAAGTTCAGATCTATTGGTTAAAAATTTTAAATTTCACTTATGTATGAGATGCATGTAACCGATAAATTTCCAACAGTGGTGTTTTTTGAAAATCGGGTGGTTGAGAAGGTAGTGCTTGGTGGTTAGAATGGTAGTGTGGTTGTGTTGGATTTTGGTATGATGGCTGATTATTGGAAGCTAAACTTTGATTAAAAGGAGGTCTTGGTTGAGAATTTGATATAAAAGTTTGATTACCTTCTCTCCATGAAAAATTTGGATGGTTCCTCCATCCTCGATTATAAGTATCGCTATAGGGATTTAAAGTGTTCACATCTTTCATTACTCCTTCCTCATTTTGCATAGCCCCTTGATTTTCTACATAAAAAATCAGTTCCATTAGACAAAGCAGAAATATTCTGTACTTTTAAACCATCAATTCTTTAGTTAACAATTCTATTTTAGCATTTAGCATGGCAAAATTATCTATGCTATGAACTCCCTATTTCTTTTAAGTGGCCCTTGAGCTAGCCCATTATGCATCGTTAGTTGCCATTTCATCAAGAAGTAGGAATGCTTCTTTAGGTATTTTGTTCATGAAATTGCCATTTGATGCTATATCTAATAACGACTGTATAACTTGATTCACACATGCATAAAAAAATATGCATCAATTGATAAACAGCAAATTCATGGTGTGGATAGCTTTTTAATAGTCTCCTAAGCCTCTCCCAAGCCTTATGAAATGGTTCATCATATAACTGCTGAAATTCATTAATGTTTTTTCTAATGAGGATAATTTTAGTGGGTGGGAAGAATTTGCACAAGCATTTCTCTTGCATTTATTGCCATGATTGTATAGATTGATTTGGAAGCATTTGTATCCAATCCCTAGCTTTACCTATGAGGGTGAATGGAAATAGATAAAGTCTAATGGCATCAGTGGATACATTTGGTAGTTGAACCGTGTCACTTATTTCTAAGAACATATCTAAGTGTTGTGCAGGATCCTCTATTTCTGAACTCGAAAATTGATTTCTTTGCACCATAGTAATGGTAGCAGGTTTAATCTCAAATGGTTGGTTATGAGGGATCCTAATAGTTCTATGTTCTTCATTCCACCTAGGAATAGCATAATCCCTAATGGTTCTAGGTTTAAACCCATTCCCTTGAGGTTGATAATTTCCTTGCTCATTCCTATGTTGTGGATCTTCCACCATAGTTAGTGGGTCTATTAAGAGAGGTGGGTCTCTAAGGATTCCTTGATCTTCTAAATTCATATTGTCTTTCAACTTTCTAATCCTATGAAATTTCCTCTCAATTTCAGGGTCAATAGGCAATATTAGTCGATTCCTTATCGTAAACTACCAACACCTGTACAAATAGAAAAAAAAATCAGAATAGAAAAAGATAAGAGGAGATAAGAAACACACAAATTTTACTATAAAACTTAAAATAAATAATACATGCCAATGTATTCCTTGGCAACGGCACCAAAAAATTAACTAGTGTCTAGTAAGTGCACTAGATCGGCTAATAATATAGGAAAATAAAGATTAAGACCCCAAATATCGAACCCAAGGAAAAATTGTGTGTGTGTGAATAGATTTTAAGCTTTAGAATGAAAAATATGTGAAGAGAGAGAAAAGATCCCCAAAAGTTATAATGAAAAATAAAAAAAAAATGAATCAAAGCAGTTGACTTGAAATGAATAACAAAAGTAAATTAAAACTAAAGAGCAATTAATATTTAAAAGCAACTTTCACTAAAGGACTATCCACCATAACATTTTATTGAAATGACTTAAATTCTTAAAAAATACAAGTGATTATGGAAAACTAGATGCATAAAGCCCGATACCTTGAACCAAGACCATCTTTCTTAAATATTAAACTCCCTGTTAAGAACAATTTAACATCCAGCATAAAAATCTAGTTTAACTTCCTATACTTTCATCAAACTCTTTTTCAAGAAAATCCAATTCCAGTATATTCTTGGTTCCTCCTCTCTTGGTATTAAGCAATAGTACCAATACACAATTACCTCAAAACCATAAAACAATCATGCATTGACACTAAAAAATTAATCAAAGAACATGCAAATTCTTAACGACACTTAAATCAATTTTTAGTTATTTATACCAATAAACCAACAATTAATCCAAGAAAAATCAAGGATAAGAATATGCTTAAAATCGAGAAATAATTAACTTGGGTTAACATTAAAGCTCAATTAAGTCATCACAACAAAAGATTAAGGATTCAAGTATCCTCAGTAAAAGTTAAGACGAACTACTCACACCTCATAGTTAAAAGCTAGAAACTAAATTTAAAAGAAAATTACAGAAAACGTAAACTAAAACTAAAATAATAACTAAAGAACCCTAAGATCGACTCCCTAACTTGTGTCTTTAGTCTTCCTTTTATATCTGAAGTAAAGGCAGCAAAACAAGAAGTTTTGATTCACTTTAGCTTTCTAAACTAAGCAACAGCAAAAACTTCCTAATTCAGAAGACTTTTTCTTCAAGTTAATTTCCTTGAACCGACAGAATGCATTTTGAAACCAACGAATCAATTCTTCTAAAATCTCAACAAAATTTCATTTCGGAGAATAGGGAGACATATTTCACCGAATAGCCCTTTTCATACTTCAGTCAAATCCATTCGGTAGAATCACAAAGTAATTCCATCGAATAGTGCTTTTTTCTCCACTTTGAAGAGCCATTCGGTAGAATCACTTTGTGATTCCACCGAATGGTCCTTTACTGGACTTCAGACGATAAAATTCTTCTCTTATTTTTTCAAATTTCCTTCCCAGTCCTTTAATTTTTCCTTTTCTTTCAATTTCACTCCTGAAAACACAATTAAACTCAATTAAACTCTCAAATCACAAATTAAACTCTAAATTAACTAAAATCCTATAAAACAAACCCAATAAACAAACCAAAAACACTTAAAAACATAATCAAAATGCACACTTATCAATCTTGATTCTGTATGCCGACAAGCTGGCCTTATTTAGAGATTTACCAGATTGACATGTTGACAAATTAATTGTAATTATCCAACTACCGATTCACTACCTCAGTTGGTAAGCATCTTAGATCCTAGTTCTATATGCCAACAAGCTAGCCTTAATCAAAGATTTATCCAAGGGTTAACACATCGACAAACTGACAGTAACTACCCGACTAAACATTTACTGCCTGAGATTGTACGCATTTTAGATCCTGATTCTACATACTGACAAGCTGGCCTTAATCAAAGATTTCTCTAAGGGTTAACACATCAATAAGCCGATGGTAACTACCTAACTAGAGATTTACTGCCTCAGATGGTATGCATCTTAGATCTTGATTTTGTATGCCAACTAGCTAGCTTTAATTAGAGATTAACCCAAGGGTTAACACATCAACAAGTTGATGGTAACTAACAAACTAGAGACACATTACCTCAAATGGTATGCATTTTAATTAAATCAATTTAGAGATTTTCTGCCTTAAATGGTATGCGTCTTACGTTCTAATTCTGCATGCCGACAAGCTGGCCTTAATTAAAGATTCAACTCATCCACCACTGACACACAAGAACTCTCAAGGAGCAAAAGGAGGCTGCATGATCAACCACTACCGACAAGCTGGCATCAATTATATTATATTATATTATATTATATTATATTATATTATATTATATTATATTATATTATATTATATTATATTATATTATATTATATTATATTATATTATATTTTGTTTACTTGTTTACTCTAGTTATTTTATTGTTCCACTTCATGCATCTAACCTATGTTTGTCAATGCAGTTTGGCGGATATAGCATAACAGGCTTTTAGATATTTTAGATATCTTAGATATTTTCTTTAATATGTAATTAATTATTTTTTTCCTTTTTATTTTCCATTTATTTATTATTTTTGGTATGTAATAAAAAAGAAGTTTTCTACCACAAAAAGGAAAATGCCACATAAAAATATTTATATTAAATAATTAGGATTTTTATTAAATAAAACTGGACCAATGTCCTGTTTTAAGCTTAAAACTCACATATGTGAATAACAAATTTTTTTGTAAATAACATAAATTGATATTGTACATAATTAAATAATATGGGATCTTTCTAATAAAAAGGGATCGTGCATCCCAATTTTAATCAAAATACACCACAAAAGCCTTTTTTTGTAAAAATGCATACATGAACCAATGTTCCCACAAAAATGGACTACAAATGAACCACCCATTTTATATATGTTTATTTATTGTTTAGTAGATAGTATTTTATTTTATAGCTTTATATGACATGATTTACCACCTTTCTAAATTAATTAAGTGCACCTTTATTTTTATGCATGATTATTTACGTGAGAAGAGAGATAAAATAATTAATTTGAAAGCCCAGTGAGGTTCTGAACCCTCTCTAGTTTTGGCCTCATAAGGTCGAAACACTATTTTCTAATGTTCTATTTGGTGGCAACTCTTTTATAATTTCTTTATGGTGCCCAACATAGACGCATACCGATCACTTAGTTTGGGAGATCCTTTTGTCTGGCCAGTCCTAAAATTGGACCCTAGTCCAAATGAAATTGTGACACCCTACATTCACCTACAAATTTGTGCACCGCATATTATCATTAAAGTCAACATATGGTTATTTAAATTAAATATTATCTCTAATGTGGATTATTAATGGCTTAACTTAACATTTTATTCCTAAATCCATTTTAGTTTGCAAAGTTACTATTCATTTGGCAAAACTTTCAGTAGCATAACTGCTTGTAAACTGTGCTACCCAGACTTGCAAATTTTCAAAAATAACACTCCCAAAAGGCAACCTCCATTTCCAATACTTCAGTCACAATCATAGCACTTATAATATCAATCGCAAACCACCATCATAATAGAATCACATAATCGTCATCCACACAACTATTATAATATATGTTTATTATGAATTAGCATTCATTAAACAGTATACTGCATGTATATTACCAAAAGCCTAATACATAACATTTGTAAATTCTACATCCATAAAAGTGATACATGTACATGCCATTTTGCTTCTCCTTCATTAAGTCTTCAGTTACCTTTCCCTACAAACAGTCAAACAAACCATGCACTAAGTAACTTTGTTTCCTGGTGGTGGATACAACTACACAAAATTTCATCTAATAAAACTACTTTAAGCAAATTGCCATTTAACCCCTAGTTGTCACTTTTAGTTAATTAATCTAAAATTTATTCTCTTAATACCTTAAATCACCATTTAATCCTTCCCTTACTTATTTTTCTCATTTAATCTCATGTAATTACTACATAAATGGAAAACTACCGTTAGGTCCCTAAACTTTCTTTTCATCATATTTTACTTTGTTTAACCCCAATTAGGAATTGTTTTGCTTCCTTTGACTCTTATTCCATCTTAAATGTAAATTTTACATTTTAGTCCTTATACTTACCATCAAGTGATAAATTACACTTTGGTCCCTAAAATATTTCATTAATTATGATTTTACCCTTCTTGACTTATTTGACCATTTTAACTCTTTTAACCACATTTTTAATGCAAATTTACAGTTTTGCCTTTAATTTCTCACGTAATTATGTGTTTACCCTTTTGCAATATGTCCATCACATTTTCAATTTATTTATTATCTAATCACGTGCATGACATCTTTTGTGTATAATTTACCATTTAGTCCATATTTTCTTGCGTATTTAAAATTTTACCCTTAGTAGTATTTAGTGAAAATCTTTAAACCTAATGTGTAGGACGAGCATTTCAATGATACTAACTACTCCAGAATATATTGAGGGGTCACTTAGGATGACATAACTACTTTAGAATATATTGAGGGATCACTTGGGGTGATTAACTCCTCAATTATAAAACTAATATGTGTTGAGGGATCACTTGGAGTGATCAACTCCTTAACTATGTACCTAATATGAGTCGAGGGATCACTTAGGATGATCAACTCCATAACTGTGAATCTAATATGAGTTAAGGAGCCATTTGGGGTGACCAACTCCCCAATTGTCTATCTAATGTCATACTTTTGATTAATTTTTAATACATTTGTATTATGCCACAATTCTCATTTGCTAAATTCACATTTATTTATGTTCATATTTTGTACATTTATGGCATACACATAACACATCATTTATATAAGTTAGAATATGTCATTTACACTTGGGACCCCATTCAGCTATAACAAGTATGCATACATCCTTCGTGTTTCCTCACATATAATCATACTTTGTAACTTTCCTTGATCAACTCAGACTTTTATATAATGGTATGCATTTACAATCCATCAATATCTATGTAGTACACTTATGACCATTATTATGTTCACTTAATCTCTATTATGTACATTTTTAAATTTGAAACATAAACAAACATAAATAATATTATCTGAATTTGAAACATGCCATTTTTACAAAGTATCACATTTGGCTTCAATTTGTTCTTACATGTATAATGTGATTTCTTCGTCTTTCTCATGTCATATGCATTCCTAATATCATTTTTGATATTCATATGTTGATATACATTCAATTTACATCAATATCCTTTTATTACCTAATTGATCACCATTTTGTTTCATTAACGTATCTTATGTGAACATGGAATTAAATGTTCCAAATATGCATACTAAGTTTCTTTATGACCTTAATGTCTAAAGTATGTCAAATTTTCCCATTAATTTTCCAAAATTCACATAGTCACTTAAGGTACACCATTATGTTCACTATTACAATATTATATTCACGTGTTATTTCTAATTCTAATTAATCATATTATGCTTACTCATCATTATATTATATATTACATGTTTAATAACCAATTAATCATCAAATTATTATGTGATACAACATGGGTTACCATTCGATCAAGGTAGGTTCTTCCATTTTATACTTGATTTCTTCTTCGATTCTTACTTATTTCATATTGGTACATCATTTTACTATGTTATCTCAATTTATTTCATATTTCCACTTAAGTTCATATAGTTACATAAGGTAAATCTAAGCTTAATTCAAGGAAAATAAATTAAATTAAGTGTACGATAGTATCCACTAACCTTAAAATGGCTTAAAATCACCTATTCTTTCTTTTTCTTGCCTTGTTCCTTTTTGTTCTTCTTACTATGTGTTTCTCCTAATTAGGGTAAATTTCTCTCACTAGAAATTCCTAATTTTCCATCTTCTTTTTGCTCCAATTTGATTTCTTTAATGAAGGGGAAGTTCTCTAGTGTATGTAGGTAAAATTTTGGCTTAAGATTTGGTAAAAATTAAGAGAAATGAGAAGAAAATTGTTGAAAGGTGAATATTGGTGAAATTTCAATTTTAAGGAAGAAAATGGGAGAAGATGATAGATTTTTAGGAATAAATGTAAAGGATTCTAGACCTCCCTAGGCTTCCCTTAAGTCCACCAAACAAAGGGCCAAAATTTCTCCATTTATAATTTGATCAAATGGCTTATTTTTATGCCACTTGTCATCGCCACATTAATCCCTTACACTCATTCAAGCCTAATATCTGATTTGGATTGATTTTAGCCTAATTACTTATGATATTTATACCCTTGGACAAATTAAATATGACATATGAGCCCCCTAAATAAATTAACCTCCTTTTTTTCCCTTTTTTAGAAATCGATGTTCCCCTAATCAGAATGCTGTAAAAATTTTCCCTACATACAAAAATATATGTAGAAAGATTATTCTAAAATTTTAAATCATTCCAAAATCATTTTAATATACTTCCAGCTCCAAAGTCAAATTCAACCAATCCGGAATCCAAAATTTTAAAACAATCAAAAAAATTATTTTCCACTTCCAATAGCTCATCTATGCTATTTCTAATAGATCTATAAACTTAAAATAATTTTTGAAGATCTATGAGATATTTTAAAGCTCGGTCAAACTTACGGTATGGAGGAAATTCTTTATTATCTAGTTTAAGGTCCTATATAAGCTCAATTTCTTCTCAAATTGTATCACTGGACTCCATTTAACTCAAATGATCTCATCTAATATTTAACAAAAACTTTCCAATAGGTCACCCATCCTTGGATTTCTCTAAGCTGCCCACGTTTAACACTTAAGCACTTATAAATTTTACTGTACTATACTACTATAATTGCACCAAAAACTATCCCAATGTTACTATTTATTCTTTAAAATGTATTGTGTATGTTAGATGAAATTTTAGAGTGTTACAAAAAGGGTCATTATCCTATGCGTTCTCAAAAAAGTGTGCGGGCGGTGTTAATCTCGAGTTCTAATAAGCCATACTTTAAAAGTAAACAAATAATAGACATCGAGGTGGAAGATGGAAAACTTTTGTACTATGACTTTTAGAATTACTTAGAAAGGTCGATATTTCAGGAGGAAGCCACTCAGAAGGATGAAAGATTGATCCGTAAGTTATCAACTCAATTCACTACAGTAGGTGAAGTGCTTTACAAGGGACAGCCTAATGGCATCCAATTAAGGTGTTTAAATGAGAAGAAGACTAAAAAAGTCATGGAAGAGGTACATGCAAGGGTATGTGGAGCTTGCATGAATGGATTAGCTTTAGTAAAAAAGAGTATGTGCCAAGGTTTCCTCTAGCTCACAATAAACATTGATTATTCTAGGTACGTCAAAGAATGTCAATTATGCCAACAATATGCACAATTAAGACACTTACTAGTTTTTGAGTTGTGTAGTCTTACATCACCATGGTTGTTTGTTGCATAGGGCATTGACATCATAGGTATGATTTATCCACTAACCTCAAATGGACAAATGGACACATATTCATTATAGTTGCCATAGATTACTTCATTAAATGCTAAAGGCCGAGTCCTTTAAGAAGGTAGACGCTAGGGATATGGCCAAGTTAATTGACGGGAACCTAATATGTAGATACAGTTTGTCTCACCATATAGTATCACATAATGGATTACAGTTTTATGGGGAAACCAAACAGATGCTTAAGAAGTATGGGGTTCAATACCATAGGTTTTCTCCTTATCTAACTTAAGCAAATAAGGCAGTTGAGGTAGCTAATAAGAATGTCAAAAGGATTTTGGCTAAGATGGTTCAAACTTACAAAGATTGGGCTGATAAGCTACATTTTGCATTATGGAGTTATAGGACCACAACAAAAACTTCGATAAGAGAAGCTCTATTTTCTTTAGTGTACAGGATAAAAGTTAAACTACCAATAAAACTTGAACGTTAGTCTTTAAAGGTGGCCTTAGAAGCTAAGTTACTAGAAACAAAGTGGGCTAAATAGAGATTGTTACAGCTTAACGTACTAGATGGGGACAGGATGCATGCTTACTATCACAATCTAGTTTACCAAAAGAGACTAGCTCATTCATTTGACAAAAAGGTTAGGAAGCATCCCTTGAAGGAGGAAGACCTGCTGTTTAAATAGATAAGGCCTAAAATTTTAGATATTTGAGGCAAGTTCAGGTCTAATTGGGAGGGACCTTTTATGCTAAAGAAGTTATTATCCAAAGGAGTTGTTATCCTGATCAATAATGATGGCAATGAGTTTAGAGAGCCGGTAAATGTAAACAGATTACATGGTTAATACTAAAAATAGAAAAAAGAAGAGAACAAAAACTCTGCGAGTCAAAAACTAAGGAAACAGTGGCCTTCCTAAAATTGGGTGCCTTATCAAGATGAAAATCGAGAAAAAGGCATCCTAGGAAAAAATTAAAGGCTAAGAGAAAATAATTAATTAAAAAAACTCGAGATGGCTAATTGATGATAGGAGTTATGATGCTTTTAAAATAATATGTGTTATCGAGATGATGTTGAATAATGATCATGTGTACTAAAATCAGAAAGAAATATTGCATATGTATCCAAAAACATTATTAATATATCTAAAAGTAGTCTTTTTTTTTTTCAAGTGTTCAAAATTTAAAAAGTTCTAATAAAAAGAAAAACATACTCTATGACAATATCTAATCTAATCTATCCATATCACATTGCTCTCTACATCCAGGTGCCTAAGGTGAAAAGTCCTATTATCAACTACCGGACTCATGACCCACCGCTTGTATAAGGTAGTGGTGGAAAAGTCACAGGCAATAATCTCAGAAATAATAGTCTTCACAGGAAGTTAGGCCTAAGTCCTCTGGTAGTAGCCTGATAGAAAAGTATACCTCATCAAAAACCCAACAGACACTTGACAATATCCTAATGATCCTCAAACTGGTGAGCATAGCAAACAGTAATATAAAAGGTGGTCTGATATAATCAGCACAAGGTGACACATCTAGAAGGTCCATCTCAAACTATAGAAGAAATGGGCAGCCAAGTACACCTAAACATGATGTCACCATCTGTTAATTGAGCCAGGTAGTTAATTCCCTTCTAGATCAAATAGAACCCATGCTATCTATGCCTGAGAATAAGATATCTCAAAGGATAAGTGCCCATAGCCCTAGCCTGAGTAGAAGGCTTTAATAATAGTTTTAACTTCTTATGTAGCTATATCTGGAAAAAAAAAAGAGAAGAAAAGCCGCTGGGGTGAGTTTGATTCATCTTAGGTAGAAATAAGGTAAGGAAATACATGAAAATCCAAAAATGATACATTTTTAGACAAGAAAAACTAGTGTGAAAATCCATAAAGAGCACACTACCTTAAAAAGAATGACATACCTAAAGCAATATAGGGCTACAAGTGAGGTGAGCTGGAGGGTTAATAAACTGCATCAAGACCAAGGATAGTTTCTGCCAGAACTATAGGAAATGGGTTATGCCCTTTGTGTATGCCATCCATAACACTGAATAATCAATATTCCTCAATCAGATCATCTAAACACATTAGCAAGCATCGGGCAAAGTACCAAAGTAAGATCACACCAGACTTGAAAGTAGGCACATTATTAACCTTAGCTAGGACATCAGTCAAGGACTCAAACGAAAAAGTCCTCGCTCAAGGTATTAAGCTCAAGTCCCCTCTCTGGGATAGTGAAGGATAATAGAAAGCAAACATGGTTAAGTACTGGGTGCAAACCTCACACCAATAATTTCAACAAATTCCTAGGGCAAGGGGCATAATTCCTTATGTGTGAAATAGAAAATGTGGAACCTCGAATCCCAATATTGTATGGCTGCTAAGATCAAGTTCCTATCAAATGGTACCCTCTTCAAAAATCTTAAGTTGGAATAGAGGGCCAAAAATGAGGTGTCCTAAGTTCTAATATCATCTAGCAATCAGTGTAATTTTATGATAACAGGGGTCAACATAATGGAATTATTCAAATAGTCTAAATGTAAAAATAATAAGGGAAAATAAACAACTAAAGAAGAAATAACCAAAAGAAAAAGAAAAAAGCAAAAAGGAAAGGAAAATACCTGGAAATGAGAGAAGCTTCATGGAAAAAGAGGAGATTAAAAGGCATAAAGACCAAGAAAAATGCAGACTATTTATAAAAAGGTGTGATAGATGACTGTCCTTTGAAAAGTGAGCCACAGCTAGCACATCTTCCACCTCTGGACTACCCTATTGGATCTTTTCTGCATGTCGCATGCATTTCACGTATATATTTTTGCATCATTCCTTATTTTCATTTTATAGGAAACTCAAAGAGGCCTGTTACTAATACGAATCTTTTGGAAGGTTCCAGAACCAAAAATCTCAAAAATTCAGGAAGTATCTAAGTTTTCAAGGAATATATCGAGAAAATATATATGTATACATATAAATGTATAATGGTGTATATATGCGTGTAGAATAAACAGGAATGAAAAGATAAAAACATAAGGAAAATAATATAGCCAAATAATAATTAAAAATTTAATAAATATGATAAAAAAAAGTAAATATAATAATAATAAATTAATAAAATAAATAAATAAAAATAAGAAAAGGTTTGATAGATGGGACATATGAGGCCGCCGTCTATAACATGAAAATTTGGAAAAGGGGAACGCTTTTTCTTCTCCCTTTCTCCCCTTTGTAACCACCATTAGATATTTTTCTTAGAGTTTCTCTCGATTTTCTTGCCTTTTCTCTCTCATTTTTTGCTCGTTTTTCAAGTTGTTTGCACCTAAGTTCTCTTAGAGATGATACGCATCTCAAGGTGTAATTTATTTCTTATTTTGTTAAACTTTTTGCAATTTAAGTAAGTATTGGCTTATTTTCTTTTGTTTAATTGAGCTATTGGAGTTTTATAGGATTATTGTAAAATGTTTAAATCACGCTTTGCATGTTTTGCTACTGCCTGTAGGAATTTAACTAAGTTTAAGATTGTGATTTTATGATGCTTTGATTTGCTAGGCAAGTATATGGTATATAAAGATGGGCTTTAGTTTAGTAAGCTTAAGTGTGCTTTTAGAATTAATTTAGATAACAAATCGATGTAGACTAACAGACATCTTGTGTTTAAAATGGATGACACATCAAAGAACATTGACGGAAATTTAATTCTAGCCTAGTGTATTGTAATTGTCAAAAATAAATAAGTGTTAGGCTTTTTTTACATTGGCAATAAAATAATTTGAACTAAATTGCTTGGTGACCATTGATGGCCTGTGGTGTTGTTAAATTACTTTGATTTTTGTTAGATTTTTTTTGTAAATATTTAACTTTGCTTCGATTGTCATTTAAGTTTGCTAGATTGCCCACTAATGGGCTTAGGTGGCTGTAAATTATGTTAAGGCACCTAGCATGCATTTCTGTGTAGGTTGTGCTACGACAAAAAGGGTTTTTAAAGACTAATTTTTAATGATGGGATGAAATTTTTGTCCTTGAAAATACACAAATAAGGACTAGATTTTCATATGATCCTTGAACTCAAGTTTCTTTTAATTTTTTTAAGACCAAACATAGTCTCGTCTCTAAAACCTTTGAAATCTAGTCCCTAAAACTTTTTATTTGAGTGGGACAAAAGGGCGATACTCAATTCACGATGATATATTTTAATAAAATATAAGAGGGAGAAATTAAAAAAAATTCAGACGTTCTTATGCTTTTTGCCCTCCTTTCTCCCTCTGGCCATCGCATCCTTCATCATAAGGCACAGCTATAGCTAACTTCTCAATCCATAAATAGTTGCATCTCTCTTTCATTTTTGTATTTTTTTCCTCTATTCCTCTTCACCATTTTTAAGTCCTTTTTTTCACTTTTTTCTCTTTGGATTTATTTCTCTTCTTCTAATTTTCTAGGGTTCATTGTTATCTACACTCTACAATCGTAGGTCTTCATTTGCAGTGGGATGAAAATTTGAAGGTCTTTTGATGTTACACCAAAATTAAGCACGAGGATGCTAGCCTTATGAATTTAGGTGCAGGGTGGGGAATGGTAGTTTTATTTTTTGGTATTAAATTTCAATGTTTTGTTAAGTTCAGACAAGACCCTATTCAAATTTCTTAACAAAAATGGAAAAACTATAGATCCATTGCAGATTGAATTTCATACAAAAAATTCTTACCCCAACCAATCTCTTACTCAAATTTCTCATCTGGCCATCAATATTGGAGGTAATTTTGCTACTTTTTATTTGATTCATATCTTTCATTTCAATCATACGGATTTTTGGTTTCTTCTAAAAAAATAAAAATAAATCAATCAATTACCTGAATTTGTTTGTTTGTTTTCTTGAATTGTTCATTAGATCATAAATAATTATTGAGATGTTGTTTAGTCACTATGTATGATAACAAATTCTTGGTTGTAAGATCTTTGGTGAAGGTAGAGTTCATTAGTTCCAATAAACTTCACCTTAGAGGTATGTATTTTGTCTATTTACTCTTACTTATTGTAAATTTATACTATATTTTAGGCAACATGATTTATTTGGATCCAAATAGTTCTAGTAAATATCTCCTAGTTAACATATTTGAATCCAATTTAAGGTTAATCTTTCAAGATCGTTAAATTATACATCTGTATGTGTCAAATCTTGAGGTTTTTGTATATGAGTCTATGGAATAATTTGCATTGAAATAATTCTATAACTATTCTTGCTTCATTTGTGATTAGGCTTAGTTTGCCACCTGATTTATGTTTTACTGCATCCGATGTTCTTAGCCTGCTCAAAGGTATATTTAACATATTTATTAAAACAAGCAGCGTGTGGGAAGTATCAAGTTGGATTAAATTTTAACAAATATGTTTGATTGGTGTTAGCTGAAACACTACAAAAAAAACTGTTAATTTTCGTCGCTAAAATAAATTAGCGATGCCACGATGGATAGTTGTTAAAAGCCCAGTCGCGAATATATTAGCGATAGAAATTAAAATCAGTTGCTAATTTAGTGACAAAAATTCATCGCTCCGTCGCTAATTTATATTCATTATTAGTCTCCGAATTATAATAATAATAACATTTAGCGACTATTTTCCGTCGCTAATTATAAATTTACTGTAACATTTAGCGATGAAATATTTGTCACTAATATGATCGCTAATTATTTCTTAAATTATATCTATTACCTATCAACGACATTTTGTTATCGTAAATCCATCGCTAAATTATTGCATAATTGAATTTTTTTTCTTTTGCTTTATTTTAAAATTTTAATCCTGTATTGTTATCGTAAATCCATCGCTAAATTATTGCATAATTGAATTTTTTTCTTTTGATTTGTTTTAAAATTTTAATCCTGTATACAATGATCTATCGCTAAATTATTGTATAATTGAAATGAAAATCGCCTACTGTTTACCATCCATGACTTGTTCAACCACATTACAGAACACTCAGAAAAAATAAAATGGAAAATATAGCAGCATATATTCTTACAATGGTGAGCCAAAAAAAAACGATATTTCACCTTAATTTTCCCAAGTAAACAATTTTCAATGACCCAACCATTCCAAAATCAAATCTTTAGATAAAGTTGTGCACAATCTATTTACTCAAAATTCAGTACAAGCCAGCCCTTTAGTTTAATAACTGGTTTGATTCTTCAAGCATTGTCCAACTCACCACAACATCATCCACATATTTGTAAGCATCATCGATTAGAGCTAGCAGGCGTTGCATTGAGACTTTCATTCCTTCCAAATCACTTAGGATTTTGTCCACCATTGCTTTCTTTAGTAGGTCAACTGCAAACATGAATAGAAAGTCCAATTAGATTGTAGACAATCTTTGAAAAACCATTATTGATCTTCTGACTCAACCAACATGACGAGTCAGACACATGAACATCTAAAGAAGACCATGAAACCCAATTCTGAAAGGAAAGGTAATGAAACCAAATTCATGCATCACAGCTGTAAGAAAATTTTGATTCATTCAGATTAAACTCCATTCCTAGTAATTTGGAAGTTGTTCTTAGATGCAAGGAATGATAAAAAAAATTCCAAAGCGAAGGATAGTAGTTCTCGAACAAACAATTAGAAAGATTCTGGTCTCTAGAGCATCCACAGGTTAATATTACAAATAAAAATAATACACAAAAAGATGCCTCAAAGCAAATAGAATAAAGAGGCTGAGATTTGAACTTAATTTTTTAAAATTACTAGAATGAGGTTTAGTTGGCCACATGCCTAATGATTATGCTTTATGCAAGATGCAGTTAAAACACATAAAAATAAGGTATCATTTCAAAGTACTCTCCAAGACTTATTTAACCATTGTTTTTCCTCCTCCTTGACAAGTCTAAAACTTTACCAAGTTGCAAATTCTCTAAGATAAAACTTGATCTTAATCAAGTTTAAGTTTATTAACTGTTAGATTAGAATATTACTTTTAAATAGAAGATTGACCCCATATGACAAGCAACAAAATGAAAGACAATCTATTTTTTTTCCTGTTAAAAATACATGAATGAACTTCAATCCAAAAATATTAAAAGTAAAAAGAGAGGTAAATTCTACAATAGAAATGTACAAATATGACATTGGATATGTTTAACTCACCAAATAACACACTAGTTTGACACAAGCTTTGAGACAAGATTCAAAATGCAGATGACATGAATAATATCATTCTTCTAGCTTTTCTATATACACACCCACACACACATATATATATACCTAGAAGTATAGCTCTAATGATCACAAAAATAGTTTCATGACAAACTCCTAAAGCAATTTCAGACCTATCAATAACAGATAGAATTCAAACATTCTTGGCAAGTAGTGAAACAGAATAGAACCCATTCAAAAGACATTTATTATAGAATTCAGACATTCTTGGCAAGCAGTGAAACAAAAATGAGCTTATCTCTGCTAGCATTAACATGGGCAACCTCATATGCATAACCTTGCCAAGAATGTGGAAGTTGCAACCTCATGGATTATAAAAGTCAAACACTTTCATTTTTATTAAGCAGAAAAAAATTTCTAATAATATGGCATGTAATAATGAATGAACTCAGTAACAAACAATTGAATTTTGTGATCAGAATCTAGAAAATTCCACAAGGCAAAATGTTCTAATTAGTTTAGAAATATTTTGTTTACGGTTGGTGACTTGGTGGCATCATCTTAGGCTCTATATTTTGACTAAATTGAAAATTCCCATCACCTGACTTTTAATTTAATGGATCTTACAATTGAAAAAGATGCCCACATGTTTTTTTTCCTCTCGTATATCTTTTTTTTAAATCTTACTTAGACCGTCTTATGGTATTTTTGTTTGCCCGTATATAATTTAAATTCAAGTTGAATTCAACATTAAATCCCTATAATTAAATTTTTGTATTGTATAGATTACTGACATTAGTTTCAAATTCAATATAGGTAGAATTAAATTCATGTTCTGTTAATTTCATATAAACCCAATTGTGACATCCACTTGACAAAAAGTTAAAAGCCAAAAAATTATATACAGAATTAAGAAATATAATTAAACAACCAAAAGCAAATCACATTCAATTAAGTCATACATAAAACAAAGTTAGTGAGATTACCTTGGCCAAGGGGGCAAGGCAGTTGGTTATGCAGCTAGCATTGGAAACAATGTCAAGTTCTGGTTTGTATTCTTTCTCGTTGACTCCTACAACAAACATGGGTGCATCTTTGCTTGGGGTAGAGATAACAACCTTCTTAGCACCACCCTAAAAAATAAAAATAAATAAATAAATTCATGGTCAAACCTTTACTCACCTAGATTCAAATCCAAAGATGCCCATTTCTACTAACCTAACAACTCACATGCCATAGGAAATTCAAAGAGAAAAAAGAAAGCCAAAAACCATCTGATAGCATAATTTGGAAAACAAGGATATAACTTTTTAGTTGAAATCAATAGGGACTATAAATTCCCATGTAATTTCTTGATTTATAAGATTAGAGGAGATGAACCAAAAACCCTTCAAAGTTTTTCCATTACCAAGAGCAACCTCGCTAAAATGAACTCTATCGGTTGAGCTAGCCGCAATAGTAAGAGCCCAAGGAAATCCATTAACAACAGAACCAGGACTGCATGTGAACTCTTGGTGCTCCTGCTTCTTCCAAGTTTAAAATCTGTCCATTTTCATTATAAAATGTCTTAAACCAATAATTTCATGAGAAAATATCAGCTCTCTGCCAAATATATATATAAAAGTATTAAAGTAGAAAACGAAACTAAATATTCTCCTAGAAACTGCATGTGAACAATAAAAATGCGGATTTAACTTAAGTACAGAATTTTTAATCAATTAAAAACAAATGCCCAAAGTGAATTGATTTTCAAGAATTCTAATCCATTAAAATATAATGCCCAGCGTGAATTGATTTTCAAGAAATCTAATCAATTTAAAATTGCCTAATGTGAAGTGGTTGCTATGATTCTTTAATCAATCAAAATATACCAATGTGAGTGGTTTTCCATCTAATAAAAATAATGCCCAACTTCAGTTGTTTGCCATGATTTTTTATCAATTTAAACAAATGCCCAACCGTGAATTATTCTAAGAAACAAAAAACTGACCTCAACAGAGCTTCTACAAAAGATAATCCCAAGTTCCAACCACAAAAGATATCAAATCAAAAACAGCAAACTGACCTCAACAGAGCTTCTACATCAACTAAAATCAATAAAGAAAAATGAAGCTGACACTATAGATTGAACCAAAATAAAAAAGATATAAGGCACTTTATAAAGCATATTACATGGAAAGATGTCAATCTTGCTTTTCAGTTTAACTGAAACCATTTAACTGAAACATAACTATGCCTCTTTACTTGGACATCTAGGATCATCAACTTAAAATTTTAAAGAAAGCATACATAAGGCAGACAATATTTAGTAATTACCAAGAAAAATGCACCTTTATAACCCTTGACCAGTAACATTTGCTGCTTCTTCTCCACGGCAACAAAAGACAAATCAATGCATGTTAGATCACTAATCCCGTCTGTTGGACTTTAACGGTTACATGCATCACATACATGAGCGGAATTTTAAAATTTTTTAACCATTAGATCTGATCTTGCCATGAATACACAATATAACTATATGAGAATAAGAAAAATCACCTTTGATTTTTGTTGAACAGTTGATTTTACTTCGCACCGGGTTGTCGCAAACCACAGTGTCCAAAATCGAACACCTCCAATGAGTAATCCACACTAGAGAGGGGTAAATTGAACCAACAAATTGGTGTTCAACTAGGGCTGGCCGAAATCCAAGAGGCTAGCAATGGAAGTGGCGCAAAAAGGGAGAGAGAATTAAGAGAAAAAGACTTTCCTTTTGTTTTAATCACTTAACCCTAATTCTCATTAGTTGGCCTTTTATAGTTAGGTTAAAATTCCAACTCCTTAATGAGATTGGGCTCTTTAAAATTGCTGGAGAATTATTAATTGGGCCTCTGGAATTAATTATAATCATTTGGGCTTAATTAAATCCAAATTAAAACTTTTCATAAAAGACCATGCACAAAATCCACAAACTAGGCCCTTTGTGCATTTAATTGGATTTAAATACCCAAATGGATTCCAAATCCAACCAAATTAAATATGTGAGTTCCATAACACTTATGTAACATATATAAATTAATTTGGTCCAAGAAAAAGCCCTCTAAGCCCTTCTGTATGGAGTTGGCGTGTAGCCCTCTTCTGGAGGGCTTCTTCCAACTTCTTCATTCCTTTGGCCCTTTATAATTTCTCCAATGGTCCTATTAATTATTATATCAGTCCTATAATACTTATAGTAGTCTTATAACACTTATAAGACAATAATAATTAATCATGAAATACATTATTTCATTTAGGTCCAATTTACAGAACATTTCTCAAAAGTTCCGCGGACAATTTTATTTGATCATAATTAATTAAACTCTTTAATTAATTATTATCATATTCTCCTCTCTACCTTTATAATAATATCAAATATTATTATCCTTGTCATTTTACCATTTTACCCTTTTCTCTATATGTGTGTGACCTATTGGGTTCCTGTCCATATTGGCAGTATAATATGTAATCGTGAGTTCTATTCAAAACTCACATGATTTAAACTCCTTTAAATCATTTTATCAATCTCTATTGATATTTTGATACATCATTATACAAGTCATGATTGGCCTCTAGCTAGGCATCATGACTACCCAAATGTCAGGAAAGTCATGTGGTTTGACTGTACCCTTCCATAGAAACAGTTACCGTGCAATTACTCCTTTCACCACTCTTATCTCAATTAGATTCTGAGTATGGATTTCTGACAACTCATATAAATCTAATTATGTATGTTCTATTAATTTAACCATTGTTCCTAAAATGCCCTTCATGGATCTCCATCCATCTCGGCATATTACTCTGGCCAGAGATTCTCTGAACAAGGCAATTATAGAATCATGCGAGATAACTTCCCTTGTTAAATCTGGGATGGTGAATCCTTTGTCAATCACTCAACTATCTTCAAGTAGGTCATGATATACCCAATCTCCTAACTATGTTCACTCCCAGTTAGAAGTAATCAGTTATGGAGTCAAAGTATACCACTTGCTACTTAAGATAACTTTGGTGATCTCAAGTCTAAGGATACTTGCACAACCGCTATGAAGAGATTCCTTACTGACATAGATTTAATATCCATATGAGGATTCTCTTTGCAGGTCTCCAATGAACTTGTTCCTCTAACAAGCATACACATGTTAGCTTTGATTATCATCCATAATCACAATTATGAGAACCATTGCTTGAACCATTCAAGAAGCATAACATGTGCTAGTCTGTCCGAATTAACAATATCCTATCCTGTTAATTCTATGACTAGGGATATTTAGATATTAACACATTTGCATGCGATAGACATCTCACATCATGAACACCTTCATGATTGCCTTTGCACTGTGTTTATAATATCTAGGACTTCATTTATTAATTTAAGATTTACAAACTCATGTATTCAAACACAGCATTAATAAATGAATGATGCCTTTTATTAAGAATATAAATTTCATACATATGAAAAACATCCCTATTACATGGGCTCTAGGGCATACTCTCTAACACTGTCTTCGTACAAATGCTCACATAACTGTGAGTTCCCGTAACAAGCTCCAAGACCTTCATCACTAAACTATCTTATCATTATGGTGTTACCAAAACCACTTCCAAATGCTCAAAAAGTCTCAACAACTACAATGCAGTGATTACAAAATCCAAAAACACAAAATATAATAACAACTTTAGATGAACAGGCAACAAGCTGATAACTTTGAGAGTTAGGATGAATAAGAAAACAGAACTTTTGGTGCAAAAATGTTGCCATTAACAAACTCCATTCTAGAAATTAAGAAAATTAGTGAATACAACAACAAAAGCAAATGTGAAAAGAGAAAGAGAGAGAGAGAAGTGTTAACTGAAGAATTGACATTGATATGGGCTTGAATGAGATGGAGAAAATGGGAGTAATCTTTGAGCCACTCATAATGTTCCTTTTTTGAGAATCGGTCATTCCTACAGAGGCAATTTCTACAATTACTTCAAGGGACAAAATAAAATCAAACCCAAAACCCACTCTATTATAATTATATTCTAAAAGTTTCACAGAAACAGAATTTTAATTACCAGTATATAGGATCCAAGTATGCCAAAACAGAGGAGGAAGCTACCTTCTCTTTTTGGGTTGAAGTTTTCTTCATATCTACTTCACACTTCAAGGATGAACGAAAAGAAAAGGAAATGAACAGTAGACGAAGAGAGTGAGTAATGAATAGTAGACAAAACCAGATCTGAGAACAGTAGACCCCTGCTTCCGACGCAGTGCCACCGCCTCTGCCTTCCGGAGTCAACCCTTGCTTCCGACGCAATGAACGCTGTGGAAGACCTCGCCGCTCGAGAGGTGCTGTTGACGATGGAAAAGCTCCCTCCGCCCTCACCACCGGACACTCGCTCATGTAAAAAATGTAAAGAAGATGATATGGCAGCTCGATTTGCCCTCGATTTTCCCCTCCTCAAATGGAGACAACTAGGAGTCTACTTCTGGAACCCAAGGAATCAACTCTGCCTCCTCTAGCCGTTCTTCCTTCCCCGCTTTTCTTTCATTTGCTTTGCTCATTTCTTTTGACTAATCATTTTTTTCTAGGTTTTTCTAAGGCCTCGAGAAATTTTACATCCTTTTATATATATATATATATATGAATGGTCTAAAAAATTATGGATATCTAGTACTCTAGCCAAAATAAATTTTCATATATATAATTAAATAGTTAAATATTTTACATCAACTTTATTCGAATGACTTAAAATAAATTTTGTATAGTTAAAATAATAAAATTTATATATAAATTATATTATATTATTTTTATTTTTCCTCATTTGTTAAGTTAGATAATTTCAAATATTAAAATTCCCTAATCATTTAGTCAAAATAAATAAGTTTTTTTTTCTTCTTTTATAATTTTATTTTTGTCAGCAGGATTGAGGGGAGGGGATTTAAAAAAAATAGTTTGATTTTTAACTGTTTAAATTAAAACTGTTTTTTCTGATTTTTTTAAATACTTATATAGTTATAAATTAAAAATTAAATATTTTTATATGATATTAAATTTGTCAAAATTTAATCCAATTTATGTTCAAATTCAATATATAAAAATTTAAATATAAATTGATTCATATGATTTAAAAAATTGGATTAAATTAGAAAATTTATTCATTTTGACTTGTATGAATTTAAATGTTGGATTGAACTCTATTGTCTATCAATGTCTTTAGGGATATGCAAAATCCAACTCTATCCAAATAAATTGAATAATTTGATTCGAATTAGATATTCAGATAGAGTTATTATGATTATTTGGGTCAGGTAAAGTTTCATATCCTTAGTGACCGATGTTGGGGGGTGGAACGACAACATGAGGCAGTCGGTGATGAGAGAGGACGGCGAGAGAAATCACCGATAAGCTATGCCAGTGACCGATGATGGGGAGAGCAGCGCCCCCTCCTTTCCCTCACGTTCTTACTCCACTCTCTCTCTATTTAGGTCCCTTTTCGGTTCTTTTTTTTAAAGGTTACTTTCTTTTATAAAATTTTGTGGCCACACAAATTCTCTTGGTCCCGAAATTTTTATCTCTTTTCATCTTTTTTTTTATATCCAATAAATATCTCACTACAAGCTTCTAGAATCTAAGCATCTTCTTATATTATTATTATTATTATTATTATTATTATTATTATTATTATTATTATTATTATTATTATTATTATTATTATTATTATTATTATTATTATCCAATAAGAAACTTAAATCTTATTATTATTATTTTAATTATTTTAGTAATTATTATATATTTATTTGTTTTAAATTCTTTGCCATTAGTTCTTAATTTTTTCCTTTAAATTCAAATTATCACTTTAAAAATTTGAAATTATGCAAACAAATCAATCCTAAAACCAGTATCAAAATACTGTACACCCGTATTAAAAGTGCTCTCACACGATTTCAAATTTTTGGGACATTATAATTAAGTTTGAATAAAAATAATTTAATTATAGAACTAGACATTTCAATTATAAAAAAAATAGAAGTTAATTCAATTAATTAATTCTTATTCAATTAAATAATAAATTAAGCTTAAAATCATATACGCTTTAAATTGAAATGGTGGAGAGAGGTGAGGGGAGAGAAAATGTTATTTTTATATGTAGGGTAAAATTTTCAAATTACTAAAATGTCCCTACCAAGTTTCATCATTTTATCCTTGCATTCAAGGATAATTTTGTAAATATATATAACTAAAATTTTTGAATAATTTAAAATTTTCTCAAAATTTTAACAAAATAAAAGTAAATTATAAATTCTTCATAATTATTTTAAATGAAATAATAAATTTTATATTATTATTATATAAATATTTATATTTATTATTTCTCAAAATATTACTATATAATAATTATAACAATTACTTTATTATTATTATTAAAATGTAATTTTTTTTAAATAAATAAATTTATATTTGCGGATAATTGATAAAGAAATCAATAAAATTCTTAATAATTTAATATTTGATTTAAATTTTATAAAATAAAAATTAATTACAAATTTTTTTATTATTATTTTAAATGAAATAATAAATTTTATATTACTATTTTATAAATATTTATTTTGTTAATCTTGAACATGCAAATATATAATAATCGTAACAATTAGTTTATTATTATTATTATTAAAAATGTAAATTTTCTAAATAAATAACTTTAGATTTTGGTATAACTGATAAAAAATTATTAACAACTTATAAAATAATTTATAATTTTACGTTACAAAATAAAATATTCATTTCATATGATATATATTAAAATTACTTGAAACTATACATAAATCAAGTGAGTGAAATTTAAAAAAATTATTTGTTAATTTTTTTGCGATGGATTAGCAACTAAATACATCCGTCGATAATTGTATTACTGTAACAAATTACTATTAGCGACAGACCAATTTTCGTCGCTAAACCATCGCAAAAAAGCCGCTATATTTTTCCTCCAAAATTAGCAACTAAAATGTTCATCGCTAAATTTTCTGGAACTAATTTCATGAATAAAAATTATATTATTTAGCGACGGAAATATTCATCGCTAATTCCATCGCAAAACATGGCGCGTATACTTTTCGCCAATAATTAGTGAATGTTTATTCATTTCGTTGCTATTTCCTCATAAAAAATAGAAAATATGCTTCCCACGACGAAATTGTAAAACAGTCGCGAATCCGTCGCAAAATTTGCGATGAAAATAATGCCATCACTAATTGACAGTTTTTTTTTGTAGTGAAACCTAGAAATTGAAGTTGTATTGAAGAATGGGCATGTAAACATAGATGATGTAGCACTTTGCCACATTTTAGGTCTTGAGCGAGAAAAGGCCAATGGAAGATGTCTCTGTAGCTCTATTGTTCTTAACAATAATGAATTGGCCTCATTTTTATCAACTCACTATCCATCTTTACCAATCCCAAAAAGGTTTTGTATACATTCACATTTTCAAACTTTTCTTTTAATATTAAATTCTTGATTATTACTGCTAATTACGAAATTAATTGGTAGTGTTTTGTTTTAGATTTGAGCAACTAAACAAACCACACTATGATTTAAACGTACCAAAATTGAAGAGCTTAAGATTAAAATTCAAGTCCATTCAGCAAATGTTTGATGGCTGCATTGCTTCTCTTGTAGAACAAGGCCATCTATCTTTAATCACTCACCTTGTTGATTAATATATTAGAATTCTAATGCTACATTTCCTTTCAATTATTCTATCTGGTGTTGTCCTTGTTAAATGTCAACCTAGCTACTTTAATTTATCTTGTTTGAATCATCTAATTAATAATCTCACTTTATGCATACATATTTGAAAGCTAATGTTGTTAGAGAATTGATGGTCAAAGACCCATTTTTTCCATTCTAACTACAGTCTGTGAATTTTTGGCTTTTTTTTAAAAAAAAAAGAAAGAAAAATCTTGTTCTTTCTTTCTAATTTCCTTTACATATTTTTCTTCTTTCTCTTTTTTTCTAGATTAATTTCCATTTTCTATTAATGAAGTGGGAAGTAACCTGAGAGTAAAATTTTAAAATAAATTTCTTTTTTTTTTCAAAATTTATTTTCTTATTAATTACACAGTACTTATAAATGGGCTATCTTTAGGCAGTTTCTATATAGGTTATTTATTTATTTATTTATATAGTTTTAAATGGAAGCCAATGGTCTCTTTAGTTAAGTTTATAGGAAATTACTATACAAAAACAAATAAAAATGCAATTTTGTTGTTTATTTGTTCCTCTAATTGTTTCTCATATATTTAGATAACTAAATCTTTAAGGAAAATTTTTTATTTAAGGGTTGAAGCTAGAATTATGCACTAATGACAGAGTTAGGCTATTATCAAAAGTTACTTGAATCATTCGATAAAATAGCCTTTCTATTATAAGGGTAGAAGTAACAACAAGAGATGGCAAAGCAGTGAATACATTTTATGTTCGTGATCCATTGGGGTATCTTGTCGATGTGAAAACCATTGGTTCAATCAGGCAAGTAATTGGACAGACCATACTTAAGGTGAAAGGCAATCTTGAAGAGTTAAAAGCAGGGTCTTGGAAATCACCTACCAGTTTCTATTTGGTGGTTTTTTCAAGTTAAGATCTTTTGTTAATTTTGGATTTCTTAGGTCCTATTCATAAACTCTTACTTACCTTATTTACCTTGTACATTAAAATCCATCAACCTTAGATTTTGCCAGCTACTATAGCATGTGGGACTTTAGACATTATAAAAGGTAGAAAAATCAATAAGGAGAATTTAGAGGTGGGTGTAAAGTACCAAATGTCTTTTTCTCTATATTCTAATTATGTTGACAAATTTAAATTAGTAAGTTTTCAATAAACATAGTAAGTAATGTTGAAAATATAATTATTATATGACAAGTTTTAATTAGCTGAGTGTATGCATGTAATTTTTAGCTCTCAATGTTATATTATTTCCATCAAAGTAAGTGCCTATAAGAAAAAGAGTAATAAAAATAGAAATAAATATGATTATTTATAAGAAACTTGGTTAGATAGCTATGTCTTTTATCACTTTACGTTGTTATGACATATATGATGTTTTTAACTTTTTGATGGTCATTGCATGCTGAGAGTAGAGGTATAAATAGAATCCTTTTCTTCCTTTGTTTATATCCAATTTTTGTTTCTTATGTATTTGGTTTTGCTCTCTATCTTTCTTTACAATTGGATGTAGTACCCAACATTGTAGTTACACAACAAACCGGTCAAAAGTGTTTCGTTTTTGCTAGGTAAATTTATGGGTTTTTTTGTAAGCTTTATTGTGGATTATTAGTTGATTATTTTGTTTATATTAAATTAGTTTGCTTACAAAGTTGTTGTGGCTGACAAAAGCAATTGAGTCATTATTCAAATAGTTCTGGTTCTAATTCTTTCAACTTTTACTTGTTATACAATGATTAGTTATAAATTTCAATTATATGATCCAATGTGGGTAGGTATTAATACCTTCTATACCATTCCTAAATTTCATTAGAAATTAAGGTATCTACATGAACATCATATGATTAGGCATACTTGATTAGTTTAACATTAAAAGAGAGGCTATCATATCATAATAAATCTCATACAAGAATGCAAAATCTTAAGAGCTTATTTGATTAGTTCGTGACCTAGTGTCCACATCTGCTGGCAAGATTTTTGCAAAACTACATCATCTATCATGAACACTTCATGTATTTTCTTCTTCTTTCTTATTCTTTTTCCTCTTTAAAGCCTTATGTGCAGCCCATGAGGAAAAAAGTATTTTTTTATTTTTCCTTTCTTTCTTATTTAATTATGATAAATAATTAATTAGTGTTTAGTTTTCATAATGATTGTTTTAATTACATGTTCACATAATGTATTTTGGAGAGCATAAAGGAGATAAAAAAAATTGGATGAAATAAACAAAAGACATGTTTCAGTTTTATCAAGTGTGAAAGAAATTGAAGAGGAAGTAAGAAATTATCTTCTATACAGCTACAAGCATAACATCAATGGCTTTGTTGCATTGCTAACCCCACAACAAGCCTTTAAGCTCTCTAGTATGAATAAATTGGTAATTTTATTATTTTTTAATTATTGAATTAATTTATGGATTTTTGCAAATATAACATAATTAATAGGTGGTAAACTCTAAATGAAAATATATGTCTATAATTTTTAAAGGGAGAGAAAATTCACAACACCAGTGTACAATAGTTTGTTTCTATTTATGCTGCACTATTTTCTTCACTGAATGATTTATATAAGCTAAATGAATTGATAAAGAGATTACAAGTACACAATGGAGCTAAACAACATCACAATTGAAGCATTTCCACAAAACTATGCTGAACAACTTATACTTTTTGCAAGATTTGGAGATTTAAGTTCAAGTTAAAGATTTAAAGGCTTATATAAAGTTGATTTGCTAAGAACATTAGAAATAGAATTGTAATATTTTTCTCAGGGATGGCTAGTGGCCATTTTAAACAATACAGTGCTATTTTTTAGATGACATTTATTATTTGTAATTAATTACAAAATTTAAATGAAAGCATGATACTATTGAAAATTATGTGTATATGCATTTATTATGCGTTTTATGTAAATTATGATTGAAGATAGTGTGAATTGGGTAGCCCTTACACTTTTAAAGGCCGTTTACTAGTAAGACATGGCCAAAAATATGATGTTGGATACCTAGGCTTATAGATATATTCAATGATTGTTGTCTAATTCGTATCTTGGTCGCACCAGCAATCTTGGGTAAGTTAATGTAGTCGATATAGCTTATTTGTGAGCGATGCATAAATGTAGAAGGATAGATATTACACATGAGATCATCACCACCATGCTCAAAGTTGCTACCCAGTCAACATATCAAATATGCATAAGGGGAGTGGTGACTCTATTACTATTAGACTTAGGGGTAAATGAGGGGACATTTGGATGCCCATTCCAGAAGGATGTACTTGATGACATGTAAACTGCTCTCACCATGACAATGGTTGAGTCAATACAAAAGCAAGAGGGGCATTGTAGACTATTGATTGTTCCTGAGACCAAAGAGAGTTAGGGTCTAGACCTTACTGTGCTAGAGCTAGCAACAAAGGGGGATGGTTAGGATCAAGCCCAACTACCTCAGCCTCAACCACCATAGGCACCTCTGGCATTGCTAGTATAGTATAATGACTAGATAGAGTAGCCACATGAGCCTTAGGGGCAAGACATAAACTCAAATTATGAGGTAGACATGTATTTTGACTTAGATAAGCTTCTTGGCAGGTCACCCACTCCTCCGATGCATCCCAGATCACCGATCAGACACCGACAGTTGCCAGCTAGAAGATTGGGCAGGTTTTCTCTATATGGACATTCAGGGGTATCCACTTCCATTTCTCCTCCGCTATATGGGCACCCTAGAGCATCCACATCCACTGCTCTGCCACCAGTGCAGTTGACATTAGCTCATTTGCCTAGTGACATCTAGGAAAGACTATCTGCTATGGACGAAATAGTTAAAAGATAGGATCAAACCTTACAATCAATGTTGACTATGATACAATCCTTGTAGACTTGACTATGATACAGTCCTTACAGATTGAGGTGCAAATTTTTAAAGCCTCTTTAGAGATTGCAGGATAGAGGTTTGATGTATCTCTATAGGTGGTCACTATCACTCAAATTAAGCAGTAGGGAGACTGCATTGAGATTTAGGTCCCTAAGGGGACATAGGCTGTGGTTAAGACAGATGAGTAACTCAGGAGATACATTAGGGACCTTAGGAATGACCTAATGAGATATCTAGAGCAGCATTCTAGAGTAGTCTCTAGAGTAGGCCAAAGCTTAGAGCATATGGCTGAGATGATAGTACAAATCCTACAGCCATTGTCTACTGCATTGCCTAGGTTCGAGTTCAGATTCAAATAATAGAAGGAGTAACTACTGGCACCACTGCAGGTAGTAGCACCACCCATACCTCTTAGACCTTCAGCTTTTTGTCCTCTATTTGGACTAGCTTACCGTAGGGACCAAGCCCATCTCAATAGTCTTTTTATTTTGTATTCAGAGAGTTTTAAAACTTTTGGACATTTTGATGTATATAAATTATTACATGTATTTATTTATGCATTTTCCTTATATTTTGTATATTTTATATTTATGATTGATACAACAAAAATACATTACAAATTAGCAACAAGATGTATGATTAAAATAACAACTTGACAATTAAAAGATAAAATGATGAAGCAGCATGAATGATACGAATGATAAACCAACCAAAAAAGAAAAAAATTAAAAAATTAAAAAAAGGGGGAAAAAGAAATAAAATCAAATTCAATGGACAAGGCTCTGATCAACACCTTTTTCATAGGTACTTAAAACCTCACCAAAAGGTAAACAAATCACAAAACTTAAAAGAGATATAATTCCTTATTGCAAGATAGAACGGAACAACACCCACACTAAACTTGATCAAAATGATAAAGTATTTGTGAATGGGAATGGAAACGAACCTGTGGTAGTCCTTCTCCATTGGGCAAAGCACCAAGACACCCATGAAGCTACAAGAAATCACCTAAATAAGTTGAAATCAAAAGAGATGAAAAACAAAGAGAAGTGCATATATTTTCTAATTTTGGAAGAATTTTAAGTGGAGATGGTCAGGAGTCACCCCTACCTCTTTTAGATAAAGGAATTATTAAACTAATGGCACTCTTCACTAGTCATTAATCCACATGGATAAAGCCAAGATCATAGTATAAAACTAAAACACACTAAAAGAGACATAGTCTAAAAGGTTGTTTTAACTCCCAATGATGAGGAAAATAATTATATTGTAGTGTCTACAAGGTAGACCTATAGTCTAGAAGGTTATTTTAACTTCTAAGGATGGGGGAAAGCATTATGTTGTAGTGTCTCTAAAATAGACCTACATATATAAAGGGTAAGCTTTCGAGCATATGCCATCGGTGATTCTTCACAAATGCATATTTGCTAGAAATTTTCCAATAAGAATATTGTTACAAAGGGGACAGACACGTCTACAGATGGCATCAACCACCACAATTGTAAGGTTTGGTATGCCTATAAATGGTACCAACCATTCAATAATCTCATTTGATTCTACATGTTAACAAGCTGGAACTACTCAAATACAATCAAATCATCTCAATTATGTGTGCCAATAAGCTAGCGTTAATTTCACAGTTAACCAAGGGTTAACACATCGACAAACCGATGGCAACTATCGAACCAAAGGTTAACACATCAACAAACTGATCGTAACTACCCAACGAATGGTCAACACATCGACAAACTGATGGTAACTACTCAACCAAGGGTTAACACATTGACAAGCTAATGGTAACTACCAGACCAAAAGACTCATTGCCTTAGCTGGTATGTGTGTTTAAGATAATCAACCAGAGATTCACTACCTCAGATATACATCTTTTTCCTTTGCTTTAAATTTTGACTCACTTTGGCAATAGTGCACTAGTTTCCAAAAATTGGGGGTAACTATAGACACTATGACCCGAGGCAGTCTAGACTAAGGTTACTCAATGATGAGAAAATAGTTTATTTCTGATAAAAAAACACAGATCTCGAAGCTCCAACCTAGATTATTCATATTATTCATGAAAACTTGATGGTTTTCCAAGTGTTTTTGGAGGTTTTAACAAAAGACCATAAAAACCTTGAATTTGTCCTTTAGCCATAATGGACAGTCATCTGTCATGTAAGGGATGATCATTTGTTGCTAATTAATTCTTTTTCAGGCTAAATTAGAGGCATTTTTGTAATTTTTAGGGATTTATGAGAAAGACAGTCGTCTGTCATTATGGATGCCCATTTGTGGGTGCATTTTTAGAATTCCCACATTTTTCACTTTTCAAAATGAAAGATAAGGATGACAAAAGGATTTTTCCCAAATTTGGAGGGATTATGATCCTTCTATATCTAAAGTGTCAGAGTTGGAAAAGGATTCCAACTCCTCCCCAGGTATAAAAGCAAAAAATTAGGGTTTTTGAAAAAAGAAAGAAAAAGAGGAAGGAAGATTCAAATTTTTTGAAAAAAAAAGAACAAAGTTGCTTAAAAGGGAAAAACTAATTTTCTCTTCTTGGGAATAAGAGTTTAGATTTCTTTTAACCAAAACAAACACAAAACTCTTTATTTTTCTTAAACATGAAGCATAAAAAATTAGACTAGAGATGAATGTTGTATTCCTTATAGAATTAGAATAACTCTGAAAGGTAATATTTTAGGTCTCCTCTCTCTCTCCATCTCATTATAATCTTTATACATGCTATTTGATGATGTTTTGGTACATTTTTTATATTTATTTAAATTTGTATATTCTTGGAGTTTTCATAATGATCTAAATTTGTTACTGTGCTAGAATAATATCTTAGGGGTTAATTTCCTCCAAGGATGTGTATTTTGCTTCTTGTATTGTAATGTTGTTTCACACAATGTTTGTAGTTATTATTTAGTTAAAATGTGATTTAGGGATAGTAATTTATGTCTAGCATGCTTTAGATCCATAGAATTATATATTTAGGGTTCATCTAAGATTTTGATAGATTTTGTGTATTATTTTTTCTTTTTGCATTTGTCTTTCGAGTGACATATGGAAAGAAAGCATCACAGATGGCCATTTATTAACATGACAGATGGGATGTCATGGTGTTTTCTTCTCATTTAGTCCCTTCTCCGGTCATGGGCGTCCATCAACTCCTAAGGGCATCCATGGTTAGATTTGTTCTTGTTTTAATGTCTTTTCCACTTTTTTTTCTATGTTTCCTTATGCCCTTTTTTTGATATTATATTCCTAATTCTTTTTTAGGCCTTTCTGTAAGTATTTTGCTTTTGTATGCGTGTTTAAATTTTGGTAATATTATTCTGCATATTATTTTAATTTTTTAATTGCATATTTATTTTAAAATGCTAATTGATCGATTTTTATGTGGTTTGTGTGAGAAATTGATTTGATATGCATTTAGAGTATTCCGTGGAGTGATTTTACTTTGAGAGCCATGCCCTCAATCGATTCACAATTTCTCTTTCATTAATTTTATTTTTATTTTGCATTAGATATAATTATTTAATGTTTTTCCTTATTACATTAATTTTGGTTTTTTGTTAATTTTGGATGTATTTATTTGTGGGGATGTAATACGTAGTAATAAAATCATTTTTTTTGCATGTTTAAATGAAAAATTCACTTAAAATCACTAATTAATTTGGGTTATTTTCTTAATAAAATGGACTAATGTCCAATTTCCAACCCAAAAGTCGCCCAATAAGGAAAAAGAGTTTTTTTTTTTTATTTTTTGTAAAACATGCATATATGCATGAGGAAATCAATGTTCCTAACCCAATAACTATCCCAATTTATGTATGTCATTTTATCTTTATAGTCGAAAGATTTGCTTTTGTAATAATTTAAGTAGTTAAATTATTTATTTATTTATTGCTTATTTAATTGATTGACATGTTTATTTAAATTTATGCAATGCATTGTGTGAGAAGGGAGATAGTGGATTAATATTTGAAACTTACTTATATAAAAACACTCAATCGAGGTGCCAAGTAAGAGTGACATCTTGAACACCATTCTTTGTTTGGGCATCAAAAGATCGAGATTCATTTTTTAACGTTTTGTTGCGTTGTCACTCTACGACACCGATCTCTTTAAGCCCACATTAGATGCCTTCATAGGTTGTCTATCAACAATAATTTGGGCCACACCCCTTTGTATTGTAAAGTAGCCAATTTATAAGTTATAGTGAGTCTCGTCAGATCTTAAACCCTAAAAGTGGGCCTCCGAGAACCCAACTAGAATACGAGCATGGCTCCGACGCACGTTATAGTAGACATACTAGCACGGATGGATTGCATTGGATCCTCTTTGGCCAAAATGTCCATGAAGCTCAACCAATTGGCCTCCAATATTCTGGCATACTTCCAGCACATGGGGTTCACACCACCCACCTATCACTTTAATGTTTAGCTACCACCTTCCTCTTCTACCAAGGAAAGTTCTTTTACTTTTTACACTTTTTTATTTTTTATTTGCCCTTTACCCCATGATTATTTTGGATCTGCATTGAGTAAAATCCGAGGAGAATGTGTGGGGGAGGGGTTTGAAATAAAAGTGTTGTGTTGAATTTTTTTTATGGTATTTTGCTTATTTTTGTGGTCTTGTGCTGAAATTTTTTAATCATCTTTGCTAAATTTGTGCTAATGTTAGAAAGCCTATTCTGGAAATTATCCTATTAATTCTTGTTGACCAAATTTGTTTCCATATTTTTTTAAGATGACTTTAAGCTATTATGTCCATTTTTTATGAGCATATTTTGTTAAGCAAAATTTGGTCACTTATTGAATTTTTGTAAAGTGTTTGAGAATGTCTTAAGAGTTGATAACATGACACTTGTCCCATGTCTTTCTTTGTATAAAATTTTCCTTTTTGATCTATTTTCCTTAGCATTTTGTTGGACTTCTCTTTCTTCCCAAAATAAAAACTTTTGTCCAAAAACAATCCCTTGAATAATTAATTTTTGATTTGTTTAAGTGTTAGGTAGAAAATGAGTTGTCTTCCTAATGGTTTATTCTATTTCATACATTTCATGGTGGCCTTAATTAGAAACTTTAAGGCTTAATTTAATAGGAAAAATAAACTTTTTGCATGATTTTTGATTTGGAATCTTTACATCTTAGGTATTTGTTAAAATCGATTTGGATATCAAGTATTTGTTTTTTGTGTTTATGGTTTGGGAATTTGGTTACCAAAATTTTATAAAAAAAAAAGGAAAAAGAGAAAAAAAAGGGAGGTTAGGCAATAAATTTTACTGATCTGTACACTTAGCATAGGACGTGAGTAGAGCTAGTGCCCGCTTGAAATTGTGTGGTATGAGTAACCAAGTATATATCGGGTAGAATTAGGTGCCCTCATATAAATAGGATCTATGCATTCCCATTCCTTGTAAGCAATCCTAATCTTTCCCAAATAATAATAATAATATCATCAAAAGTGAAATTATGCAAATAAAAAAATTCTAGTATCTTTATTCCTTTATCTATTAAAACTATGTTGTGATGTCTATTCTAGTTTAGCAAATCACTTTTGTGCATTGATTTAATTTTGAACTAAAGTATAAGAATTCTTGCATGCTTAAAATACAAAAGTCTTGTTGTTTCTTATTTGGAAAGGTTGTTAAGGAACCCATGACTTGAATTCTCTTGAATTTTTTTCTCTAATTTGCCTTGCATTTTGGTCTGGTCGAAGCTTTTAGGATTAAAATTTATTTAAGGGTGAAGGGAATTTTTATGAGATTGATTGTGTTGTTTGATTCATGCTTGAGGAGAAACATGGAAAAATGTGGGGAAATTTGTTGAGTCACCAAAATTGCATATTTTTAATTTATTTATCCTTATTATATTGCATTCTTTTTAACAAATTTTAGGGACTTTTTACTCGTTTCTTGATTTTGCTAATTGTAAGACCATAGCCAGCCCTAGCTTGAATTTAACTCTGATCATTGATGGTGATGTGTAAGCCTATCATATGTGTAGCTCGAAAGAGGTTAATAGTCAGGTCTGTACTATGCCCCATGACCACACTTGCAAGGTTGAAAGTGTCTGCTAGGCATTTGGGTTGAGTTTCCTAATTGTCATGTCATAATAATTTAAAAAGTCCAGCTTGAACTTAGTTGAAGGAAGAGCTACCCTAGCCTCTATGTCTAGCTCGTACAACACCATCTTGCATTTGCCAGAGAATCGCATGTTTGTTCTCAAGGTTGCACTAGGCTCTTTAAAGACATACTGGTTGGATATCCCCAGTTGCCCTAATAGTGCAGCTAAGTCACCGGACCTTATGGCCAAACCAGTGCTTCTCACTCGAGGAAGCCACTCTGGTTGTTTTTTTTTTTCTTCTCAATAATTAAAACTACATGTATAGGTTGATTACCGCTTAAAGAAGGCAAACTCCCAACAGAAGAGCTAGGTGTTTTGTCATCAAGTAACCCCTCACCTATCCTAACTCCCTCACTAGAAGCCCCTAACGAACTCATTGTGAAACTAAAAAGAAAAGGCAAATGTAGAAGAATGTAAAACAAACTTGATGAGTAAAGACCTTTAAACACAATGGAAGGAATAAAAGAAACCACAGGTCAACCAGAATTCACCCAAAAAACTAATAGAAAGAATCATGAGAAATAAAGAAATGGGTGAAGAGGGCACAAATGCCAAATGAAGCAAAACAAAAAAAATTGAAATGAGAAGGTGAGGATGGCTTATATAGGAAAGATGGCTCCCCATCTACCATACACGTGGAAAACTAAGATCACCTCTAGGGGATAAGCTATTCTGTCATAATTGCTTGCAATAGATACCAAAGTGTACTATCTCGTCATATGTTATATCTAGCCATTATTTCATGATAAACAAGGAACCATCATTTCTAACTTTAAATGCATTTTCCGTCCTCGAGGCGGTGTCTTTCCGAATTTTGAAATTTAACGTTTAGTAATTTGGGTTGAAATAAATGTCTCATACCCGGGGTGGGGGGGAGGTAGGGGGGACTTATGATAACAAGGCGTAGCTAACAGCTCGAAATATTCAAATGGTCAGGCTAGCTTGTCCAATCAGTTCGGAATAAGTCCATCCCTGTGATGTGTTCCGTCACACAGAACGGCATAGATTTATCATATTCAACTAGAACCCAGAAGGATCCCGACTTATCAAGAGAAGATAACTCTTTCCTTATCCTCTCCCCTAGATTAGGAAGGGATATATATGTTTATACTATTCAGGGAAGGTAAGAATTGTTTTCTAAGGAGGACTCAACTTCAAGTCTCCTAAATAGCTATGAACTCTCAAACTCATAAATAGAGTTAAAATGAGTTATGAAAGGTATGTTTTTTCCAATCCACTCACCATCGTCAAAATTACCGATTTAACCATCGAAGTCTCCCCAGTTGGAAAACCCCGACCGATCTTTTTGTGTTTTTCTAGTGACTCATTCGCAATGAAAAACTTGATCTCTTTGCCTAGTCATCAATCACTTTTGTATATGCTTATTGTCAAAAATATATTTCCCCATGTGTGTCATGAGAGATGGAGTATAAATCTAATAATTTAAATCGATTCAACCTAATTTAATATAACTTGGGATATAAATAAGAATAAAGTTCCAAACCTTTGTGTTTATTTGGCCCTATGAGATTTTTTCAAATTGTTTGGTTGACAACTCCTAAACTACCTAAGGGTTACCCAATTAATTGCAAAATTCTTTTTATTTTATTAGAAATATGATAACATTTCTCAATATGCCTTCATTTAAAAATTAGCTTATTTCTTCGAGTTTTTGACATTTTGAAAATAAAATGGATCTAATATTAACTGCCCGAACATTCTAATTTTTAGAATAGTTCCAACATCAATCACGAGCCAAACGTGTTCCTAATGTTCATATTGAACCAAATGTTGATCAATTATCAAAGACATGGTTTTGAAACATATTTTGATCCATTTATCCACACAACGAATTAAATGGGCAAATTTTGAAACATATTCTCATGCATTTCAGAATAAAACAATAACGCAAGCAGTGCGTTCCCTTGCATACTTAGAATAAATTCTCTATTTCTTTTCTTTTTTTGTTAATTTCCCTTTGTTCCTTTGATTCAGAATTCACAAGCTTGGAATTTTTTTTTTTAACAAAAATTAAAAAATAAAAAATTGTTACCATTTTCTTTGCTTTACTTTTTCAACTGATTCTATTGTATTTTTACTCCTTTTTAATCTTATTACATTTTGTTTGTTTTATTTCCTCATTAGTTCCTTTAGTTTCATTTCATATATTATTGTATTTATGTTACTTTTAATTATTTTTTGTTCCCTTGATTTACTTTTCTACCAAATTGCATACATGTAGCATGTTTGTCTTATTTATTTGACAGTTTCCAACACTCAGTGTCCATTTTCGAACAACTTAGAGTTAGATTCAGGTTTAGTGGTATCCATGAAATATGTAGGTCTATAAGTTAGAAAGAGACTATGTTCATGTTATTTTGACGACCCGAGCATATGTTATACTTTCTTTTGTACAGTATCGCCTTGAACCCGAGAGCATCATTAACAAAAGGATAAATTCAATCTCAACAATGTTAGCACTTAATTAATTCTTAAGATAAATACATATTGATTCATCAATACCATCTAATTAAGCTCCTAACACCAAGAATTAAGGTAAACCAATTGAATTTCCTTCTTAAACACAACCAAACCAAGAGCTCCAAATGGGCATTAATATTCAGTTCTCGCTATTTGACAATTAGTCCCTCTTTAAAATCCTCAATTCTCACTATTTAACATAAATAAATTATTTTTTAAAAAAAAAAAAAGGACGAAAACATAAATAAAAATTTAAGAAACATGATTTGCTCACCTTAACACTCCTTGCAACCGTGAACTTCTTGGGGGAACCAAATCAAATAATTATCAGTTCCATATATTATTTTGATTAGCATGTAACATGAACATATAAACAAAATAATTAACCAAATTCCTACCACCCGTGGCCTATCCAACAACAATCCAAGGACTGTTTCTCACAAAATCAATATCCCATTCCTGCTCAGTTCATCAAATTGGTTTAGAATACATGGTAAAGCAATTAACGAAACAATCCTCTCCCCATTTTGTTCCGCAGTCCGTGAATATTAAGAATCGATTCATGAAATTAAATTAACTTCATTCATCATTTAATCCCGAGAAAATTACAGAAGATACTCAGATAGTTAGTTCAAGCCTTTACCTTAAGTCTCCCTTAAATCTTTAAAAGTTAGACTTGAATGCACTCCCCTCTCATCTCTTTACGGCCATCCTTCTTCCTTTCTTTTCTTCAATTATTTGATTATTCAACTCATCTAAAACTTCTCTTGAATTATTCTTTAAACTTACGTGAATTTCCCGTCGGAGTGATTAGGATTTTGGCTTGAATTTAACTGAATATATTTCTAGACTTTTTTTTTAATGAAAAATCATGAACTTTATTAAAAAGAATTAGCTATTAGAGATGGAACAATACAACCAGATGGGAATAAATTCTTAAAGACAAGATCTGGCGCAGAATTAACTGCTTTAGTTAGACAATGAACAGCCGAATTCGCTGATATTTTGACTAATGCAAACTGGATATTAACAAGATTTACAAACAAAAACTTACAATCACTAATAATATTACCGAAAGCAGAGCAACTACTGTAATTAGAAGATAAAGCTTGGTAAACCTTTATAAATGCCCATGTGTACACTAACTAGGTACCCTTGGTTATACCATAAAAATTTACGTGTAACTAAATAATACTCCCTCTATTTTTTTTAATCTTTCATTTTTATTATTTTTACTAGAATTAAAAAATAATAAATAAACTTAAATTTAGTATTAAATTGCATAATTAATGTTAAATTATCAAATTTAATTAGTTCTAATTTTATTAAAAAAATAAATAAATTGCGAAATCAAATAAAATTACATTAAAAGTATAAAAATAACAGATAAATAAAATTTAAATTTTACTTAAAAGTAACACATAAAAAAACAAATGGAGTATAAATTTCTAGTTTATTAGCTTAATCCTTTATCGATTAGATTAATAAATTCCTTCTTGATTTGGTTATAAGTTAAATTTACTAAAAATAATTAGGGGTATATACGGTATGGTAAATTCAGAGATTTACAAATCTTCGTATTATCTTGAAATTTCGGGAATTTTAAAAATTAAGTATTGTAATTGTATTGAAAATTTGGAACAATTCGCTACGGTTCTACAAAAATTTGGTGCAATTCGACACGGTTCTTTAGTTCTTTCGGTACAAAACAATACAATCTAGTATTTTGGATAATTTAATATTTTTAAAATTTTGCATGCACATTAAATCATATTATTTAAAATGCAAAAGTTTAACAATCAATATAAATTTCATATTAATAAAATCATTTTAATGATTTCAAGTATGAACTATCATTATAGATATAATATAAAGTGAGTGTTACTAACGGAGTTTATATGCATTTTTTATCTTTTGACATGAATTATATGGTGCATAAATATATTGCGTGCTATATCATCCAGTTAAAAAAGCGAATTGAAAAAAAAAGAGAATTAATTTTTATATATTAAAAAATAAGTACTTGTTGGGCAAAAGTCAACAATGATCGGCTGGCCTATTACATTTGGAGTCTCATGAAATGTCAAAAATATGCTCTGGCTTCATATGACACAAGTTTAAACAACAATCAACTATAAGGAGAAAGAAGAAGAGATTGAATTAATTGCAATAAAGTATAAGATTTAAGTTTGAATAATTGCTTTAATACCATAAGAACATGTTACAAATCACATACTGCATATGCATGAAATTTAAATGCCTCCAAAACTAAGGCAGCAAATTTTCACCTACCAGGACAAGAATTAAAAGCTGAAATATGAACATTTAATGTAAAAAGCAATGCAGGCTATGACCATTTCAAAAGAACCAAGAAGCCACAATGTGAATAGACAATTCATGAATGAAAAGAAATAAGATACCCATGCAAGTCTATAATCAAGAGAACATTTTGAGCTGTGGAAGTTGGGTCAATAATTAAAATATTTAGTTTAACTTATTAACTAATTATTATCTTAATTTTATGTATTAAAATATATAATGTAAATAATTATGAGATTAAATTTATGCAGTAAATAATTTTACATAAATTAGTAAAATTTTATTAATATAATAATTGTATATAATTGTATTGTTAATTTAAATACTCAATTACTCATATATTGTGAAAAAAATAATGAATGTTAGTTAAGTGATACTGAAAGTATATGTACTCATATAAATATATTTAATCATTCATGATATAAAAAATAAATAAAGTTAATTGATAAGATAATTACATACTCAAATAATTATATTAATTGTTAAAATTTTTATATACAATAACTATATATAATCACATTATTGATTTACAACTTCATTATTATTATAGGTATTGTACGAAAATATATACATACTAGTTGAATGACACTAAAAATAAATAAAATTAATTGGTAAAATAATTATATACTTATATAATACAATAATTGGTAATATTTCATTATATATAACAAATATATTTAATTACATTATTAATTTAGATATTCTTAAATGCATTGTCTTAAAAATATATGAGTATTAGTTAATTGATACTCACAGTAAATGAAATTAATTGATAAATTATTTACATAATAAATTGATTAACTTAAATATTTATATAAAAATATATAAAGAAAATAAAATAGTAGTTAAGTGATATTAAAGATAGATTAAATTAAATACAAATTATTTTAATTATATATTCATATTCATATATATAATGATTATTATAATAATTAAATTTATTTTCTTAATAATTAAAATATTTAATTTAATTTAATTTAATTTATTAATTAATTATTATCTTAATTTTGTGTATTAAAATATATAACTTAAATAATTATGAACTTAAATTTATTCATTACATATAGAATAAAAATTATAAGTAATATTTATATATAAATTACTAGTATTATATATAATAATTAATATATATTGATTCCTTCGGTACAATTCGGTACAAGACAATTTAGTACAGTTTAATACAGTTCTCTATCCGGTTCTTGATTAAATATCCAGATCCGTTCCAAATAAAGTCAACGGTACAATTCGGTTCGGTTTTAGTAAAAAAGTCAACGATACAGTTCGGTTTTGGATCTTTTTCTTCGATTCTTTGGTTCGGTACATGAAGATCCAGACCTATGTACACCCCTAAAAACAATGCCCACTTGGTCCTTATACAGCCTTTTCTTTCAAATCAAACAAATTTAGACAATATCTACAACAATAAGTATCAAATATTTTTATCCTGCGAATTCAATAATGGAAAACTTCTGATTTTTAATTACTTTACAAAATATCTAATTTTATTTATTCATTAATTTATTTATTCTAATATTTACTGAATCCACTAATCAAAATATCAAAATAATTAGATGAATTCGGAGTTTTACATTTTTTCCTAATTTTTTTATTTTGACAAAAGAAAATAATTATACAAGAAAATAAAGAAATTTCATAACATTAATTATGTAGGACAATTTAAATACTTATTGCAACAATATATTTAATTTTTTTCCTGTTATTTGGAAATGATAATAGTTGACATAACAAATTTCCTTCTCCGTCTCCTTAGGATCTTTGAGCAATTCAACATTGAAAAGTTTAATTTGGTTGTCTTAAAATTCTTTATTATTAATTTGATAATCTTCCTCCACACGAACAACTGAAACCTCTCTTGTTTTTATGTTTTTTATGTTTTTCAATTTTTACGAATCTCACTTCCTCGATTGAAAACCAAAAAATTTATACATATTTTTTTTTTTTGAAAAAAAAAATGCCTCTGGGAAGATCAAGAAACAATAAAAGAAGCAGTTCAGGATCTTCATACACATCAACAATTACTACAATAGCATTTGTAGCAGTATGCATAGTAGGTGTATGGATGCTAACCTCAAACTCTATTGTCCCACCACAGATCACCACTCACAATAGCCAAGCCACAACTAGTACCAGCGCAACCACCACCGTATCCAGGACAGAGAATGTTGAAAACGAGGCCGCCGAGAACAAAAAGGTTCAACCGGTTTTTGAAGACAATCCTGGCGATCTTCCTGCTGATGCTATTAAATCTGATGATCCTAAAAGTGCTAACCTGAATGAGCAGAATGATACTAATGGAAGCAAACAAGATAGTAATGCAGCGTTCAAGGGTAATAAAGAAAATTCTCAAATTTCTGAAGAAAGCACAGTCACGCATCAGGTAGCTGAAAAAACTGCCCAAGAAAATTATGAAAATGGCGAAGGTGGGGAACCCCAAGAAAATGTAGAAAGTAGTAAATCTTCTCTGGATTCATTGAACCAAGAAGCGAATGCAAATCATGAACAAGGAAAAATTCAAAAGGAAAAGAAGCAAGAAACTGAAAACACAACAGAAAGCAACAAGGAAAGTCAGAATGTGAAATCATACGAAGAGCAACAAGAACAACAACGAAAAGAAGACGCTGGAGTTCAGGCTGTGACTCATGAACCTTTAAATGAAGTGTCCGAAGAAGATAACCGCGAAAGAGTGAAACGACAGCAACAGCAGCAACAAGAACAACAACATCAAAAACAAGAGAAACAACACCACCACCAACAACAACAACAACAACATCAACAACAACAACAACACGACGAACAACAGATGCAACAACAACATAATCACCAATATGATGATCAAACGTCCCCTGGAAATAAGCAAAATGAGGATAAAAAATCTGAGAAAGGAGCTGACGTCTTAAAAATAAAAATGGAAGATCAGAAAAGCCAACAAGAATCTCAAGGTGAGAACACAATTTCAAATCAAGAAATGATACAGGAAACAATAATAGAAAATAAATCCAATGCTGAGGGATCACTCATAAGTAGTGGAACTAATACAGGGATACCCAAAGAATCGAAGGAGTCAAAAAAAACATGGTCAACTCAAGCAACAGAATCAGAGAATGAGAAAGAGAGAAGAAAAGAAGACAGAGATGATAAAGATTATCAATGGGAACTCTGTAATGTAACAGCAGGCCCTGATTACATACCTTGTTTGGACAATGAGAAGGCATTAAAAGAGTTAAAAACTACAAGACATTTTCAACATAGAGAAAGGCATTGTCCTGAGGAAGGTCCTATTTGTTTGGTTGAAAACCCTTTTGGATACAAAAGACCCATCCCTTGGCCTGCGAGCCGTGATAAGGTACGAAATTTACCTAATATTCTAGATTAGAATGCTTAAGTTATGTTTGATAATTCACATAATAAAACAAATTCGTCTTGGAATTTTGATATGGCAGATATGGTATCATAATGTACCACATACGAAATTAGCAGAGGTGAAGGGACACCAAAATTGGGTTAAGGTGACAGGAGAGTTCTTGACTTTCCCAGGTGGTGGCACACAATTCATTCATGGAGCTACTCACTACATTGAATTCCTTCAACAGGTAATAAAAGTTCAACTTTAGTGAACTAATTAATGATAATGAGTTAACTATAAGGTCTCAAGTTTGAATTTCATGATGGTTGCAGGCAGTTCCTAATATTAAATGGGGAAAGCATACAAGAGTTATTTTAGATGTGGGATGTGGTGTTGCTAGCTTTGGCGGTTACCTTTTTGAAAAAGAAGTGCTAACGATGTCTTTTGCACCAAAAGATGAGCATGAAGCACAAGTTCAATTTGCCCTTGAAAGAGGAATACCAGCAATATCAGCTGTTATGGGATATCAGCGTCTTCCATTTCCAAGCAGGGTCTTTGATCTCCTCCATTGCGCGCGATGTAGAGTGCCTTGGCACAATGATGGTCATAACTCTTTTTCCTATTCTTTTTCATCTAAAGATATGTGCAAATGTACTAATTGATGCAATTTTGATAATTTTTTGCTTGCTTAATTTTCGTCATCAACTAGTTCAGGTGGTATGCTACTTTTGGAATTGAATCGATTGTTGCGACCCGGAGGGTATTTTGTTTGGTCAGCAACACCTGTTTATCAAAAGAATGAAGAAGATGTTGAAATATGGAAAGGCAAGAGTCATCTAAACAGATTTAAACTAATGGTTGCTTCTCTTAAAATGAGGAGAAACACTTATTTCTGACTTACTGATATATCTTTCTGTTTCCAGTAATGTCTGCATTAACAGTGTCCATGTGTTGGGACCTTGTGACAATCAAGAGGGACAAACTTAATTCTATTGGTGCTGCCATCTACCGTAAACCTGTTTCCAATGCTTGCTATGATGGAAGAAAGAAAAACAGTCCTCCAATGTGTGAGAATAATGATGATCCAAATGCTGCGTGGTGTGCCCTCTACGTCTTTTTTTTTTGGATAAGCTATGTTCTCTACAACTTGATTCCATCATTTATTACTCAATAATAAAGTCATTTCCATTGATGTATATTTTTCAGGTATGTGCCTCTTCAAGCATGCATGCATCGAGTGCCAGTTGCAAAAAAAGAGAGGGGGAGTCGGTGGCCTGAGGATTGGCCGAAGAGGATTCAAACACCACCCTACTGGCTAAATAACTCTCAGATGGGTATCTATGGCAAACCAGCTCCTCAAGATTTTTCTACAGATTATGAACATTGGCAACATGTTGTCCATAATTCATACATGAAGGGATTAGGGATCAGTTGGTCAAATGTGAGAAATGTTATGGACATGAGATCTGTTTATGGAGGGTAAGCATAAGTAATCACATAAATATTGCTTGTTATGTTTTTAGCATAATCGTAGGACACAATGTTTACATAAAAGCTACCCTCTCTGTGCATCCAGGTTTGCAGCAGCTTTAGTTGACCTTAAGGTATGGGTCTTAAATGTAGTGACCACAGATTCCCCGGATACACTTCCTATAATATATGAGAGAGGCCTTTTCGGTATATACCATGATTGGTGTGAATCGTTCAACACTTACCCCCGAACTTATGATCTTCTTCATTCTGATCATCTTTTCTCAAAGCTAAAGAGAAGGTAATATGATATGTGTTCTTATATCACCACCATTCCATCTCTTGATCATCTTGGTGACCCTATCAAACTTATTTATTTGTAGGTGCAAACTTGCTCCTGTTATGGCAGAGGTTGATAGGATAGTGAGACCTGGAGGTACATTGATAGTTCGTGATGAGTCTAGCACGATTGAAGAAGTTGAAAACCTATTGAAGTCTCTAAAATGGGAAGTTCATCTAACCTTCTCCAAAGACCAAGAAGGTCTGCTTAGTGCACAAAAAGGTGATTGGCGGCCACAAATATTTGCAGCTGCTTCTTGATACCATAGGGAATATAGACCAGCCACTGTGATTTTTTGTGCAAAATGTGGTCGTAACATCGTATACTTGAGTGCTACACTACATGCTTTTGTTCTGTAATTCCTATTTTTAATCAATGGTGTTACAATTGGCCAAAGAACATATTTTTCTGCCAGAAACCCATAAACAAATAGGGATGCAGTTCATGGATTTTATTTCACTGTATTTCGACTCCACTTTTGAGTCGAGGAATAAAGTTCCAAAAGTAATGAAATAATATGATGATATAAATTATAGATTCAGGTCCCTAATATCAAATTGATTCTATGTTAAAAATTCTACAGTTGCCACAAATTTAATTAGCTGCAAGAAATTTAATTTACATGACAGTAAAGATAAGAAAAATGAATTTTTTGTTATAGCATAGTGCACACATAGAATCATGTCCAAACTAAGGAGATTTAGCCTTCCTTAAAAAACATTTAGGATGTAAGCATAGTTTTCAACAAATAAAAGTTACGTAGGTAATCTGTCATCTGCATACTTATCTTCACTGACCAAGCATTCATATAAAAGATTCTTTCTCCTAAATGGTTCATTGGTAAGTAAACAACTATAATGACTTTTGATAAGCCCCAAGGGTTCACAACTTCATGTTGGCATGTAATTATATGAGATACAAACTGCATATAACACTACATATATAATTTAAGTAGTTGATGTAATTATGTGAGAAATTTTTATTAGAACTTTCTGTTCATCCTTCTATTAGAATTTATTTTCTTTATAAAATTCACCAAAAAGAAAGTCTGATAAGCTATTATTATTTTCATTTAATAAATTCTATTTCAAAATCAAAATTGCTCAATAAAACTTGCCATCTAACGAAAATCTATTTAGAAATCAAAATTTTTAACATGTTTTTTCCAAAATATGTTTTGCTGACAAACAATTAATTTTTAATAGAAAAGTTTGTTTTATGTATAAATCATTTTGAAATTTTGTTATGCATAAAACAATGCTCAAAATTTCGTATTAATAGTAGAATAATTTGCCTAGGAAGAATTTCAATACCCTAAATAATATCGAACTAATTCTTCTTTATTTTCCTATTCCCTTTGCTTAAAAATCTCTCCATATCCTTTATCACTAGCATCTATTTCTACTATTAAGAAAGCCTCTGAATGGGGAATACTTAGGTGAGGAAAACTCTTTATTTTTTCTTTAATTTGTCTAACTATCTTAGTATGTTATTTTGTCCAAGGTTTAGACTTTTTCTTCAATCTATTATATAAGGGTTTACATATCTTTCCTAAATCCTGAAAAAAAATTATGAACATAATTCAAACATTCTAAACATATTTGTAATTTTTTTATCTTTAATTTCATTAGAAAATTTACTAGTAAATTTTAAACTTCTACTAATTGGCCTTATAGTCCCTTGATCTATGTCATGTCCTAAGAACCTTACTTTCGTTTGAAAAAGTTCCATTTTATTAGCAAAAATTACCAATCCATTAGAACGAATGACATTAAAAAATCTTTTTAAATGCTTTATGTAACACCCTCTCACTAACAGCCTATTTCTATCATCATTCATATATCATAAATCAAGCTCTATTCTCTTTTCTTGTTCTTTGTACTGATTGTCATATATCTACACAAGTTAAAAAAGTGAACCTTTTTCAATACAAAATTTACCATATCATATACATCCTTACTTATATACGATTCTTGATACAAAAGTTATACAAAAGATTAATGTTGAACTTCATACATCAAACTTCTCTTTCAATCTTGTGTTGGCTTTCTTCATGCAGAATTATGTCCCCGAGTAAAAGCCCTAACTGAAGAACCTATGCGGATAAACAACTCATACTAAGCTATAAAGTTTAGTGGGGAAAAATCATTATGGACAACCACTAAGAATAGTAATAATAAGAATTGAGTTCATGGTTAAAAAGCCAAAATAAAATTGAACGAATATAACAACATAAAGAAGCCATATAGGTTTATTGATAAAATCTATACATTTAATCTTTTGATATATTTCTTGTAATTCACTTGCCTAAGTTTTGTGGGTGTGGATAATGGGAACTGTAGATACCCGTAGGTATTAGTTAATTAAATACCCATGGGTATTAAGCTCTGTGGATATCCAAAAATATTGAATCTATGGACCCAAATGGGGATAATTATAAACCCAAACGGGGTCAGACTATAACAGCTGCAAAAATTTACCCTATAGGCTTGCCTATCTATTTACAACTGAACTCTATTCGTAGGCTTTAAACTATGTTCATATATCTTTCGATTATCATGATTATGCCTTTTCTGTCTAATCTTACACACACACATATATGTACACACACACACACACACACATACATATACACACACACACACGCACACACACATACATAATCCTAGGTATTTGTACAAATATCTGTAAATATATAATACTATAATCATATACATTCATATGATAACAATAACATATAAATATACATGTATACATATACTATTTCTGGTAAATAGTCAAAGTCATGTATATTCATATGTATATCAACTTAACATGTTATTTTAAGTTTATTGATAATTTTATAGTATGCTGCAATCATACTTCCATGTATTTATAGAACTTTGTATACCTAATTTTTAATTGTTGAATTAGTCTAAAGTTATTTGATTAAATACTAAAAACATCTCAAGGTCAAAGAGTTATATATACTATGTTCTATGCAATTAACACGAGACTATTTAAGACAAATTAACATCACCTCAGTAGAGGTGAAATCCACCTCAGCTAAGAGCTTAATCCTTCCAAGCAGAATGCTTCTCTTCGATCGGTGGAGGGAAAATCCACCTCACTGAAGGGAGAGCTCACCTCAGTTGAGGGATAATTCACATCAGCTGACGAGCTCACTCCTACCAAGAAGAATGAATCACCTCAATGGAAGGAGAATCCTTCTTTACCGAGGATCTCATCCTTAAATCACAACATTCAGTAGTTCAACCCAAAATTTAACTTGCAGACAATTTACAGCTCAATGATAATTGATTTCTAGCTATGTACCTTTAAGACCTACGTGTCTCCTTATTTTTAAGCACCATTAAATCTCAATTTTAACTTGTTAAGGAAATTAAATCCAAAAATTTCTGTAAAACAGAGCAATATGCTCTTAAGGTAAAATAAGAAACTAATCTTCAATTTTCACATGTTTTTCTCTATTTTATTAAGACTAAATTTAGGTTTAGACATCTTGAACAATGAATTTTGTTTCCTCTTAATTGTACCTAACTCACCTTGTAATTCAAAGCTTTAATTTCTAAGAATTTAGTCCATTATATTTAAATGCACCTTGTGATATTCACATGCAGAGTTTGATGTTCTGCTAATAGTATCATCTCTAAAACATCCTCTTATTTTATTCATAGAATCAAGCATATGAAAAACTAGATTTAATTATAATTCCCATGCCCCTGTTGAAATCTAAATTCCTTATTCAATCCTTCAATACCTCCTTCCTTTTGTTCGTATTTACTTCATCTTCTGCAGAGAAAAATTACAAACATATATACCTAGAATTTCTCCTCATGCAATTCCTTCAAATTATCAAAGAAGAATATGATGATGAAGAAGAACTCATTACCTTAGAACTTCCAACTTCAAAAATCTTCTACATAATAAGTATAGAAGAATTTAGAGAGGAAACTAGAGAGAGAATGCCTAGTGTTTAGAGAGAGAAGAAGAAGGAAATTAAGTCTGCATTTTTCCCTTATGAATGGTCGACCAACACCATATGCTCCCTTTCTAATCTTCTAATCTTTCTCTCTCATGAAATTTCTAGATAGGCTGAATGGAGGGAAAATGTAAATAACACTTAACTCCCTCCCTCTCAAATAATTCTTAAATCCGCCTACTAGTTTTCTTTCCTTTTAAAGCTAACCTCGATTTTTATTTCTTTAATACAATTACACCCTAATCCTTTGCTATGCCTAAATTTTATTCATGTGTAGCATAATGTAAACTTACCAATTTGCCCCTTTTTGGCTCTAAATTTCATTTCATTAATTAATAAACATTAATTAACTATAATACCAATTAATCATGCATATTTTGTAAGGACCCAATCATGGCCCTAACCGGATTATAGTAAAGTGACGAGAATTATGGTTTATTAAGGCAAATATTAAATTATTTGGCATTGTTAAGGTTAAGTCCCATTAGGGGTATTTTGGTAATTTCAGTATGTATGTAAATTGAGTATGGTTAAAATTAAGATAAAAGAGGGATATAGTTGAAGCAAATAAGAAGTTTGAGTGTTAGATGTTAAGAAAATAAGTTGTTGGGGTTAAGTTGAATTAGGGCAATTTTGGAATTTCTCAATGAGATATTTGTCCCACTAACTCCCTCAATAGCTTCTAGGAGAAGGGGAGCTCTCTCTCTCTCTCTCTCTCTCTCTCTCTTTGCTGGTTACGAGTTGGAGAAGGGGAGCTAGGGTTTTGTGAGTTAAGATTTAAGGTAATGTCTTCCCTTAAAGATCTCTTCTTTTTCTTCTTTTCTTCATTTATGATTTTTGGTTATGAGGGATTACTAGATCATGTTGTTGTTCTTGTGTATAAGGAGAGAGGAGAAGCAGATAGATCAAGACTAGGAGAAGGAAGGAAGAGCTAGATCTATGGATTTTTGAAGGAGATAAAGCTGGTATTGAGGTATGGGATTTTATATAAATGGTTACTTGATGATTTTCCTATGTTCTTATATGTGACCACTTAGTTGAAGTGAAGGTTAAATTTTAGTGTTTAGATGAACAAAGAATGATTTAAATCTAACTAATTGAGTTGAGTTTTGGGATTCAAAATCAATTGAGCTAGAAATCGGGATTTTTAACCCAGACTGTCGAAATGCCTTACGTGGTCATGCAGTCTGTCCCTTCTTCCTCTGCATGGTGACACATGCCTTTGTTTCCCCTTAGCTGTCTCTTTGAGTAGCCACGTGATTTTCCTTTGATTTTGCATGAGTGGCTGTGTGATTGCTTTGAGTGGCCACGTGATTTTCCTTTGATTTTGCATGAGTGGCCGTGTGATTGCTTTGAGTGGCCACGTGATTTCCTTTGGATTTCCATGTGTGGCCGTGTGATGGCTTATTTTTTCTTCTGCGTGGCCACGCATTGCTTGGCCTTTCTCCTTGCTTGGCCATGTGAATGTCTTATTTCTTCTTTTGCGTGGGAGTGTGTTTGGCCTTTGGTTTCCTTGTGTGGCTATATGAATGGCTGCCTTTTTCCTTACATGGCCACGTGAATGGTTGCCTTTCTCTTCATGTGGCCACGTGAATGGCTTACTTCTCCTTCTGCTTGGCCATGCGTTTGGCCTTCTTTCTCCTTACATGGCCATGTATGCCTTCTCTTCTCTCTTGGGCATGGCCACTCGCATGTTTTCTTTTAATGGGTCTACTTCACACTCTAAGCTATAAATTTTTCATGAATCATGAATCCCGTATTATAGAATATAATTTGAGAGAATTAAATGGACCATAAGTAATGTACATAATGACTATGTTAATTAAAGTGGTGGTTAATAAGCCATATGATTTCTAAATGAAATAATTAAATTGTGAAGTCTTTCTAAAACATTATGAATGACATAGGTAAACATTAATCTCGGATGTGAGTACTTTCACTACTTGTGAGACACCGAATGTATGTATATAATATATTGGATGAACTAAATGTACGAAGATTAAATTAAGTATAATGAAGCAAAGGAAATGGTTTTGAAAAACCACTCAGATACGTTCTTCTTTAGTGAATATGTTTTTACTCAAGGAGTCATGTGGTCGTGGTTTATATGATTATATGTATGGTTTCATTCTCATGCACTATCATGCAGGTATTACCAAAGACAACCTTGAAATTCAAATCATGTTGTTATTTCATGATCTTATGCTCAATGATGTGTATTGCATTATATTCTTAAAACATTGATTTAAAGCTAGTGTTGCATGATACTCAGTTATCATTAAGTTAAAGCTTTTTAGTGCAAGATATAAGTTACCTGGTAGCTATGCAAGTATAAACAATGATATGTATTTAAATATTAGGGCTTTAAGATAGTATTGCCATGTAAATGTGTAATATGTGTTCAATTGTGGTAAACGGCTTTAATTAAATGCTATATTAAATAAGAAAGAATATGATGAATGAAAGATGTTCGTAAAGTGATAAGCCTGTGGGTCTTAGTTTGGTTATGGATTAGATAGGCATGCCTAGAGGGATTCTGCAGCTGCCATAGTTGACCCTGTTTGGGTTTTGTTCCTTTATAGAACCATCGTTTGGCCCTTTTGGGTCTATTGTTTGTTTCTTGCTGAAACCATTGATGACCCCATTTGGGTCTAGTGTTTTGTTCCTTTATGGAACCATAGTTCGACCCTTTAGGTCCATCGTTTGATACCTTCGGTATCCATTGCTTCTATTATCCACCCTTTGAACTAATACTTGGCAGGCTATTGAAAGTTTAAAAGACTCAGCAAGTTACTCGAAATAAAGAAATATATATATATATATATATATATATATATATATATATATATATATATATCATTTACTTCACCTATATAATGTGAAAATGATAATGACCTACTATATTGCTTGGTTTAAATTCCTTTTTGGCTAGAATGATTTCAATGAAATGTAGTTCTCTGCTCTGTATTATATAACTAAGATTGCATGACATATGTGAAGTATTGATGCCTAACTTATCTCCTATAGATGATGTATGATATATATATACTCCTTTATGCTTTGATTGAACATTGAAGGCATATCATACATAATAAAAGCGATGAAATGCTTACGATGAAAGTTGTACTGTCAATTACTATGAGGTCTAGATTATTCAAAGAATAATATATATGTTTAAGATTGCTGATTCCTTGGTATAGCTTAAGGTGAGATCATTTAAAATTGTATATTTATATGTTTACATAAATTTAAAGGGTGTAATGATTTTATGATATTTTAGTAGAGCTTATCTTTAGAGTTGGTTTCCCCACTAAGCTTTATAGCTTAGCACGGGTTTGCTATCCGTGTAGGTACTGGTTAAGCTCTAGTGGATCAATAGCTGGTGCTAGTCAGCCTTTGAAGAGAAGATCTGACTGAGTGCAGGTTCTTGAGGATTTCATTATGTATTGTCTTTGGTATTTTGTTAGGCCTTTTAATTATAAGTTTGTTTTAAGTTATTGTGGCATGTAATAATTATGGCCTGTGTTGATTATTATTATCCATTCCTTATCCTTGCTAGGTTATGATGGTGATTGATGTTTATGCATGGTTAGTGGATTTGGGTGTTACATATTTTCTACTAGGGCTTAAGTTGTGTACCTAATTTAAACAGTTGGGCATGTTGTTCTTTCATGATTGATTATGGTTTTCAAGTTGTTTCTTCCATACCATGATGCCACCACAAGACTTTAACTAAGGGAATTTGTTTATTCCTTAATTGCTTGATCTCTCTGGCTAAAATTTCCTTTGGTTTCTCATCATAAGAATAATCCAGCAAAATCTTTATCTTCTATAGAGGTAAGATGTGAGATTCATCTGATCTATACTTTTGAGGCAGAGAAATATGGAAAACATCATGTAACTTGGATAGCTCTGAAGGAAGTTCTAATCTATATGCAACTGGTCCAATTTGTTCCAAAACTTCATACGAGCCAATAAATTTTAGACTAAGTTTCCCCTTTTTCCCAAACCTCAATACTTTCCTCCAATGAGCTACTTTTAAGAATACTTTATTAGCAACTTGATACTGAATATCTTTCCTCTTCAAATCTGTATAGGACTTTAGCTGATTTCAACCTCTACTTAATATTCTGCACTTTCTCTTTCATGTCTTTAACAATATCGAGACCAATCATCCTATGTTTAGCTAACTTAGTCTAACAAATTGGACTTCTACATTTTTGGCCACATAAAGCTTTATATGGTTCCATACTAATGTTGGTTTGATAACTATTGTTGTATACAAACTCCATTAAAGCAAGATATTTGTCCTAACTTCCTATAAGATCCAAAACACATCCTAGTAAGATTTTTGTCCCAACTTTTTGGAAAATCCAGAACACATCCTCTCAACATATCTTCTAACACTTGTATGACCCTATCAGATTGCCTATCTATTTAAGGATGAAAAGCAGTGCTGTAACAAAGTTGTGTTCCTAAAGCTTATTGTAGACTTTGCTAGAATCTAGATGTAAATCTTGGATCTCAATCCAAAATTATAGATACCAATATTCCATGTAACCAAATAATTTCAATTACATATAGTTCAAGCAATTTATCCATTGAATAATCTTATTGGATTGGTATGAAATGAGCTATTTTAGTCAGTCTATCAATAACTACCCACACAGCCTCATCCTTTCTCTGAGTGTGAGTCAATCTTGTAACAAAATCCATAGTGATGTCATCCCATTTCCACTATGATATTGGTATATGATTCAACAATCCTGAGGGAAGTTGATGTTTTGCTTTCACTTGTTGACAAGTTAAGCACTCATAAACATAATCACCATATCTTTCTTAATACCAGGCCACCAATAAAATTGCTTCAAATTCTGATACATCTTATTTTCTCCATGATGCATAGTGAATACTGTGTTATGTGTTTCTCGCAACAATATTCTTTTCAATTCTTTGTCATCTGGAACATATATCCTGCTATAATAATACACACTTCCATCTTTTTTTATAGAATACTCAGATTGGTTCCCTTCATGTAGTGATTGCACAATTTGTTGCAACCTCCCATCATTTTCATGAGCATCTATCACTGCTTGTCTTACATTAGGTCGAGCCTTTAGTTGAGCTATTAATGTACCATCCAATGCAAGTTTCCATCTGCACTGTTGTAACATCATAGCTACCATCGTATTTTGACTTAAGGCGTCCACCACAATATTTGCTTTACCTGGGTGCTAATTAACTATACAGTCATAATTTTAAATAATTTTAACCATGTATGTTGTCTCAAGTTAAGTTCCTTCTAAGTGAGCAAATACTTTAGAATTTTATGATCTATATAAATTCTGCATCTTTCTTCATACAAGTAAGGCCACCATATATTCAAAGCAAACACTACTACAACTAAATCTAAATCATATGTAGGGTAGTTTTGCTCATACGATTTCAATTGTTTGGATGGATAAGCCACCACTTTTCCATCTTGCATTAACACACAACCCAAACCGATTCTGGAAGCATCACTATATATAAAATAATCTTTACTTGAAATTGGTTGTGTTAGAATTAAAGTTTTAGTTAACATCTTCTTTAATTGTTTAAAACTGGTTTGACATCGATCAATCCATTCATACTTGATACTCTTTCATAGTAACTTAGTGAGTAGATAAGCAATGACTGAAAATCCTTTCACAAAATGATGGTAGTAACCTGGCAAACCTAGAAAACTTCTCACTTCGGATACATTTTAAGGCAGTCTCCAATTGACAATAGCCTCAACTTTAATTGAATCCACTCTAATACCTTCAGAAGACATAATATGTCTAAGGAAAGAAAATTCCTTAAGGCAAAAATCACACTTGCTTAGGGTGTGTTTGGCATTGCTTCTGAAAAGAAAAAAAGCTGATTATTGAAGAAAAAGATGATTATTAGATCAAAATAGGTGTTTGGTAAATGTAAATTTTAGAAAAATCAATTTTGTGAAAAGTGAAAAACCTCATATTTGAAAAGCTATAAATTAGAGCTTTTCAGGGAAGCTAAATTTTAGCTTTTTAGGGAAGCTAATTTAAAATATTTTTTTGGACAAAAATATCCCTTATTTTATGAATTCCCTGTCATAGTTTACGAAGCATCTATATGAAGCCATACATGTTAGAGAAATTTCTCTCTTTATTTCACAGCCTTCTATACATAAAAAGATGGGACACTTTACATTTGGCTTCACTTCAATTTGCCAACGTTGCATGTTCTCTTGCCATTAATAAACAAGTATTTATGTGCGAGTATGTAGTTTTTCTCTTGTTTATTGCTTCATGTTTTATTAAATACTGAAAGGAAGTGGTTGTGTGTAGTACGGTTTTTGTAACTCTGGGTGTTGTAACGCTTCCTTTGGATCAGAGAAAGGTTGAAGAAAAGAGAAAAAGAAAGATTCTTCTCTCACGTTTGGTTGTTTTTGGGGAAAAAGACAAAACAAAGAATGCTTTGCTTCTGTTGGGTATTTATTTATTTTTCCTTAGCCCCTTTATTGGATTTAAAATGTTTATTACTTCAGGTTTGGGCATTCTTCCATGTTATGGCCTTGATTTCTAGTTATTCACTATAATACCAACACAATTAACAGGTTGTAGTAAGGTTTTGGTCAAACTCAATTATACTTTCACATTTACGTAATTATAAAATTATAATATCTATAAATGCGAATGAATGCGAACAAAACCTGTGAATGAATGCAAACTCTGGAAACACCAAACACTGGCAGGAAAGAAAGGCAGTAAGAACAAAACCAGGGCCAAACTCGCTCATACTCGTACAATGTATTGATTTAATCAGCATCATCGCCTACCACAAACTTGAAGGAAAATCAAACCGTAATAACAACTGGAAAATCATATCATCATCATACCATATCTCCACTTACATAAAATTGTGGTTCAAACAAAATAATAACAATAAAAGAATAAATTCCTTTAAATTGATCTTACATGTTATTACAATTAGGATTGAGAAAAAAAATTGATTTTAAGTTAATCAAATTAATAATTTAAAATTATATTTTTTTTACGAAAATCGACATTTAACTGTTAACTTTACATTTTCTAATGAATTCAAAAAATTCAATGTCAATAATAACCTTAAAAATTGAAGATAACTAATAAAGATGTGCAATTCTAGAGAAAATATCAATCATCATAATGAATTAATTCATTTTGAAGCAATTATCAACCTATACTAAAGTTCAACTCTCAAAATCTAAATATCATAACGCCGATAGGGATTGACTGGCAAAATGCAGTAAGTGAATCTGACTCTTTTCTCTCCTCTTCTTCTCATTTCATTTCCTTATGTTGTCACCTCCAACACCGTTTGGGGTGAAAAATGATACATGGGATTTGATATACGCTGCTGCAGGCGAAGTTTATTTGCTTTTTCACCACCTCTTTACCATCTCTTTACTTGGGGTTCCCAGTGGTCAAATATGTTTATCTCACACTGCCAATAATTAAGTTTATGAATTCCCTATCTATATTTTTTAATAGTTTAGTGGAGTAAAAAATGTAAATAAGTGGGAATAATTATTATTTTCTAGTGAGATATTGAATATAATATATTAAAATTGTATATGTCCTTTTTTGTTTTTTATTCTGAAAAGTTATTTCTAATCGTAATATTAACCAAATAATTGGTAAACTGCTTTTCAATTTATAAGTCATTTTGACTTTTATTTACCAAACAGTTATCTGCTTTTTGAGATATAGCTTTTTTGAATATAGCTTTTATCAATTGAAAAAGTTATTTCCATAAGTTTTGCCAAACTGGCCCTTAGTTTGGCAAATAATTGATTATCCCTCAATGTCTGCAACACAATCCTCAATCGTTCCACATGCTCAGATTCATTTCTTGAATAAACTAGTATATCATCAATAAACACCACAACATATTGGTCCAAATAGGGTCTAAGCACCTTATTCATTAGATTTATAAAAGTAGCTGGTGCATTGATTAGCTTAAAAGGCATCACTAAAAATTTGTAATGAGCATATCGGGTTCTAAATGCAGTTTTTAGAATATCTACATCCTTTACTTGAAGTTGATAATATCCTGATCATAAATTGATCTTTGAAAATACACCAACAACTTTCAACTGATTAAACAAGTCTTTTATTCATGGTAATGGATATTTGTTCTTCACTATTACTTTATTTAGCTGTCTATAGTCTATACACATTCTCATAAAACCATCCTTCTTTTTAACAAAAAAAATGGGTGCACCCTAAGGCAACACACTAGACCTAATAAAGCCTTTGTCTAATAGCTCCTGTAATTGAACTTTTGACTTTTTTAGTTTTGATAGGGCCATTCTATACAGTGCCTTAGAAATGGGAGCTATACTAGGTAGAATTTTTATGGACAACTCTACTTCCCTTTTAGGTGGAAGACTAGGTAAATCTTCTGGAAATACTTTAGGAAACTCATTCACCACTAGTATATCTTGAAGCTTTATTTTCTCTCTTTTTGAATCAAATATCGGGGGTAAAAATACTTTACACCCCTTTCTAAGAAATCGCTTGGCTTGCACAGCAGATATCACATTTGTTAAAGGTTGAGCTCGAATACCTTGAACTACTACTTCTTTACCATCAATATCTTTAAGTGTTACTATCTTTACCCACAATTAACCACTACATGATGTTTTAACAACCAATCTATACCTAAAATTACATTAAGTTCCCAAAATGGTAGCTTAGTGAGATTTGTTAAAAATTTATTTCCTTGAACTATAATGGAACAATTTTTATATACTCTATTAACATAATCACTGTCCCCCAATAAGTTAGTTACACGAATGTCAAAATCCAATTAATGCACAGTTGACATGTTTATGCTCATATCCTTAATGTAAACATTAGAATGGATGGGGCTAGGATCAATAAATGCATGAACATTATAGTTAAAGAGAGAGAAAATACTCTCTATAACTTCTAAGGCATCTTGATTCTCACAAGCTTTCATTGCATAAGCCTGACCAGAAATAATAGGAATTAAAGGTCAATCAACAATCTTAAATACATTTCTAGGCTAGGATCTAAATTAGCTTGATCCACCATGCCCTCTGCCTAGGCCTCTACTAGATGAGGGTGCGTTAGAAGCTCCTTTACTACCCTATTGTACAGATGTTTACTCCCATTTTGAGGGATAATTTTCCATGTAGTGGTTAGTGCTACCACACCTGAAATATGCACCTTTCAATATCCTATAAGTGCCTAGTGCTATTTTGAATAGTGAGAACACTCTAGTGGTTGGCCTCCACTTTATTTTATTGGTATTTCCCTACCAGATCTAGATATTGTTGATGATCTTTGATGTCTTTCCTTAGTAGTAGAACTATAAAAAGACTCAACTAGTTGATTTCCTTATACCCTCTACATCTTTTCCTAGTTAAAGACCCACTTCTAGCCCCACTCCTTCTTTGTTCCCTTTCTCGCTTATCCAGTTCACTCTTCTTGTGAGGCCCTAATTGTAACCCTAATAGAAATACATATATTTTATTGGTATTAGAGTTAATTAATGATTAATTAATTAGTGAAGTGTAATTAGGGTCTAAAGGGTAATTAGTTATTGTGTAACATATAATGTGTATGGGAATAGTTATAGTATAATTATGAAATAAGGATGTAATTGAAGAGAAATAAGAGTTGGGATTAATTTCTAATAAAAGAGGAATTAAAAGGAGTTAGTGAGAATTTTATCTCCACTTATTTTCTTTGGAACCTTTACGTGAATTAAATAATGAGCAGAAAGTGGGTTGGAGAACGGTTGGATTGGTAATAACAAAGGAAAAGAAAAATAGATGCAATCTCATCTTTCTCATTTCTCTCCAAAAGCTAGGTATTATATCTTTGGTTTTGTCTCTATAATTATTGCTAAGGAAGGATTTAGAGGTGGATGCTCTAAGAAGAAGATAAAGTTAATAATGACAAAAGAATGGAGGTATTGAAGATTGAAAGGGAAATTTTAAAGTTCAATAAAGGTATGGGAATTATGAATCAACTATAAAATGCATTCGTGTGATTCCAATAAATTATGATGAAACCATGGTTGAAGTAAGGAAATTAGAAAATGATTTATGCAAATGTTTGCATATAAATTTAATTGATCGATGAAGTGATTTAAAAAAAAAGACTAGAAGAAATATTTTGCATGCAAGTTCAAATTGGAAGTAGAGTTGTCTTAGGCATTAATCTCTTGTAGTTAGGTCTCGAATTAATTTAATGAATTATAGAATAGTGAAGGACAATAGTTTTACAACAACCTTTGTTAAATTTTACAGTAGGAACATAATGATATATTATATGAAAAGCTAGAGATTTAAATTTTGAAATTATTGTATTTTAATTGATTTATTGTTAAATCTCATATCTAAATAGTGCTAAAGGTTCAATATACAGAAAATATAGTTAGAGTGTTGAATAATAGACATGTGAAGTTGAGTTTTTAAGTTGAATTGAGAATTACAGATTTTGGTTCTTCTGGGCAGAGATGAATCCCTTGACCGAGGGAAAGACTCCCTCTATTGAGGGAAACACACCCTCACCCAAGGTGATGAATTTCCTGGAAGACCATTTTAAACCTTTAACAGCTCCATTTTAATTATAAAAGTAAATTATGCATAATTCCTTGAATTGCAATGCTTTTAAAGTTTAATTAATTGAACTTAGATTAACTTAATAATGAAAGTTTGGCATACTAAGCTCCATATATATATATATATATGTGTGTGTGTGTGTGTGTGTGTGTATAAGTTTGATGGTATCATGTTGTAATATCATGAATATCATGGTTAGAATAAAAAGGTAATAAATTCAAAACAATATGTTCAAAGCACATGTATACGATAAGACTCATTGATATTGAAGTGTGTCAGGAAATAATTTAATGACTCTAGAATAAATCATCAAAAGAAAATATTAATATGCATTCTTCTATAATTACATGAAGAAGTGTTAGAAATCATACTATTATATCATCAAGGAACACAAATAACATATTCATTGAAAGGCATGTTACGTATGTGTGTGTGTGTGTGTATAGATGATGTTTATATAGCTAGAATAAGAACTAACATATTGTTTATTACTTAGTTGAAATAGTATAGTTATATTTCTATGCTTATACCCTTAAGTTATCAAGTAAAGGTATGCAGTTATAGTGTTACATACTTGCAATTCCTTGGATATACTTGAAATTGTGTAACTGTGCATATAATAACAGAATTACAATATCTATGGATATTGTACAATTACATGTGATTAAATATCTATTTGTATATATATATGTATAGATATGAAATTGTAAAATAATAATGTACTTATGTAAGGTGTCCATATAAATATAGTTATAAAGGAAATATTATATGAAGATGAAGGTAAAGTATTTGTGTGCATACATGATCATAAAAACATGTTGTTAAATGGTTCTAACGGTATAGTATATTTTAAAGGTGAAAAGATTTCAAAAATGTGCACACATAGTAATCGGATTATAGGAATTCAAGATATCATGATAATAAATATAATTAACATACAAGTGTATACTTGTACATACATGTATATGATAGAGCAGAGTTAAGTATAGAATGCTTAAACTTATGTATGTATATAATATCGTATGCATCGAAAGTCTATACATGAACATGTGCATTATACTTTGCTCATAGTCACCTAGGAATATGTATGAATATCTATATGTATATGTTGGAAAAGAATAAAGTTCATTGAGATAAAGATAAGAAATCATATTGCTTGTGTTGTGTCTAGGATGTGGATAGATAAGCATGCCTATATGGGTAACTGCAGCTATGATCATATAGTTTCGATGCCGTTTGGGTTATAAAATATAGAGATGGTCCCGTTTGGATCATAGACAACCCCATTTGGGTTGTTGTAGATCCTGTTTAGGTTAGCTTGATCAGTCTAAAGTATCCTTTGATCCCCTTTAGGTCTTAATATCATATAGTTCGGCCCCATTTAGATCTAGAGTTTAATACCTTTAGGTATCTTATTTGTATCTTCATGTACCATCGTACCACCTATTATCCACTTCTATAGAATAATATAGGCTTAATAAAGTATAATAAAAAACAACATGTATAATTAAAAGATAAATAAGTACAATATTTATCAAATTGACTTTCATCCTATATTTATATGAAAATTCTATATTACATATAGAAAATAAGATATTGAAAGAGATTACATTTTATATATGCATACTTACAACATCTAGCATCACATGTACATACTTGAATTATATGTTATATGCATAATGAACTTGTGCATTATTGAGGTATGGTCAATAAACATTATGGTGAATGTATGTTCCCTATAGTTATATGTTTTTTGCTCAATATTGTTAAATAACTTTGTGTAACTTGTTGTATGTTAAAGTTATGAAATCAGTGATGTAATTCCAAAGTGTTTGCTGTACCTAAAATCATCAGTTTCAAATATATGAAATGAGTGTGTGGTGATGGCTTATCGTTACTATGTTGACTCATATACATTCTTATTAGTTATTCATTAATTATTAGATATTGGTATATTAAAGGTGCAACTCCTATATGTGTACACAAATGAATTATGAACTCATAAATATGTTTTGAAGTATGAATTAGTAACAAATTGGTATTTCTATGGGTTAGTTGATCAAAACTGTATCTAATTATGAAAAGGAATGGCGTGTTAATAATTGCAAGAATCAAGAGTGTTAATACATGTATTTGAAACATAGGATACTTATGCTTATGGCTGTATGATATGGAAATTAATAGTATTTGACTATGCATAGGAAATCAATTTATTAATTTAAAGTTCCTTAATATTTAATATGGCTTTTCCAATAAATCTTGATTGATATTAACATGCATTTAAGAAAGCTTAATCAGTTAATGTGTTTAACAGGGGATAAATTATAGGAGTTTTTAAAGTATATTTGACGTATATGAATATTTCTAAGAGTGAATTGTTGGTACTTCATTGGAATGTTAACAAGTAATGAGATTTGATATAAGAATTATATGAGATTAGGAGATGTTTTGATCATTTTCCTATCATTTATAATGGTTAGTTGAATATCTCATATTATGCTTTTATATGTATGTGTTATTTTGACAATTTTCAAAAGAGATTGTCAATATGTTTTATGTTTCCCACTAAACTTTATAGCTTAGCACAGGTGTAACACCTTCATACTATAACGTTATTAACCATGTACAATTAATCATGCTTTTCATCACTATCATACCTATATATTACCAATCATATGATCATTATGTTACTGTTACTCACATCATGCTAATATAATCAAATGGGTGCCACTATAACTGTTTGCATACTTTATCTCATGTTTAGCTTCATACATACCATGCTATGCTTATGTTACTTTATATTTGACATACACACATGTACTTGCTTAGTCATATAATGAGTTGGTTACAATTCAATATACACATATTAACTACATCATAATATGCCTTCAGCCATAATATAAAATATTACAAAATACTTATACAAAAACTCCATACATCAACTCCTTTCAGTCTTGTGTTGGCCTTTCCTGATGTAGAGAATGTCCTTGGGCAAAAATCTTGTCTACAGAACCTACATAGATAAAATAACCCATGCTAAGCTATAAAGCTTAGTGGGGGCAAATTATGATAGATGACCACTCATAGTGGTTGTCAAAACAACACGTAATACGCAATCACATACGTGTGCTTATATACATGTCCATGGCAGTCATATTGTGTCTCAAAAATAGCATTATAATAATACATTTGATTTACAATGTAACCAATTCAATTAACCTCTAAATATATATACATAAAACTTGAAGATAAAAAATATAATTTGTACCTTATATTATTGATACATTTATAATATTTAATTTCTCATTTTTATCTATATAAAACATAGATGGCATCCAATGATATACATTCATGATTCAAATCCTGTAATTTTAGCCATAACTGTAATTATAATAATTCACATACTTAATCAATAACATATATCATATGCAACATAATGATAACAAGTTTGTAATTCTAGCAACATTTCAAGTATATAAACATTAAGGCAACAAAGATAAACAAATAACATTTGAGCAAATCATACTTTGATTCAAATACTGTATTCCTATAATTGAAATTTAGCTTGCTTAAGTTCTAAAAGTGGATAACGGGAACTGTAGATACCCTTAGGTATGAAAATGGTGGATATCCAAAGATATCAAATTGGTAGACCCAAATAGGGCCAAACTGTACCGTGGACTAGTTAAATGGACATAAATGGGGTCGGTTGAAAACCCAAACAGGGTTGTTCATGATCCAAATGGGATGGACTATACTCTAGACCCAATCAAGCCAAACTGTGGCAGCTACAAATATCCCTATAGGCGCCTATCTATCCATAATTAAACTCTATTAGCAAGCAATACCCTGATCATGTTTATTTCATATATCAAGACTATACTTATAATATTCCATTTGCACATGTACATAATCATGTAAAAATATACCTTTTCTAGTGCATAAACATATATGCACAATTTATATAACAATTTTAATCAAGTAAGTAATCAATGGAAAACTGTACGATCTCTAGTGTATATACTTGTATACATAGTCTCATTTAACAAAGCGATCATGTACTTTACTAGATTATTTATAATTAACATGCTTTCATGTAATCACGTTTCATCATATATTCATGTGATATCAAAAAGACATATAGTCCCTAATATATAGACATGTATTCTCATCTTCATCTAACAATATAATCAACTTATACATGATACCTTTATATCCCAGTAATCATACAAATATACATTAACATTTTTAACATATAAACATGTCATATAATTATAACATATAAACATGCTTATGTTATATCAGTGACGTGAATAATAACATACCTTTATTATAAATATGCTTTAACTAGTAGTCATGCTTACATGCTTACAATATGATATTATTTTATATACTTATGACTTATCTCTCTCAATGTGTTACTTTTCCATTATAAATGTGCTTAGAACACTTAAGATCATTTCTGCATATAGTCAAAATGATGTTCTAGAGATGTTTAATTTTATTTAAATGCATAAGAATATTCCAAAAATGCATATCAACAATGGTGATAATTTATTGCAACAATCCTTCATAGAGATAGATTTTTAAGCTTATAATTATAGCTATTTTTGACCTACCAAAAACCATTTTTGGCCAAAATGATCTTCTAAAAACATGATCCTATATGCTTCTAGTTTCAAGAACATTAAAAATAATTGCAATATCCTTTCTGTTACTCAAGATAATTAGAGATTACTGATGACTATTCATTGTGACAGGCAGCATATGATCTTGATTTTCTGCCTAAATTTAGATAGGTTTGAGGCATAACTAGACTTTGTTTCCTTTATGAAAAATGTAGATATGAGAGTCTATGTTATTACACAACTAGAATTACCTAATTATCATTTTTAAATTTCATGATATTACAAAAATATTAAGGACTGTTCTTGGAAATAATACTGCTAATAGTTCTGGATTCAAGTCATTTTTTGACATATTTATAAATAGAATCAAATCAAGATTTCTCCATATAAATTGTGTACATATAAGTCTAGTTTAACTAGAAATTAGATTCATAGAATTTTGACCTCTATAACAAGAGATACAGTCAAATTGCTAAAATCTATTCTTGTTCTCTAAATAGCAATTCACTGTACCCCATTTGATTTTTATCCTCACTTGGAAAATTCATAGTATAAAATGGGTACAAAATTTTGACAACATTCCGATATGAAAGTTGTACTAATATGAATCTATTTTAACCAAAATTTTGTCTCAAAGGACTTTGACTTCTCTATAAAAATTTATTGCAAAAATACATCAATATTATCATAACAATTGGACAATAGCTTAAAATGAACTTCAAGTTAGATTTAGGGGCACTTACAGGCAGAATCAAAGATAGGTTCCTTCAAAAAATTTTAGGTCTAAATCTAAGGAAGAAGTACCAACTAGATTAAAGTTAATTGAAGGTCTATAGCTCGAGATATTCTAAAATTACAGAAGCTGGTTTTAATAATTCTTTTATGCATTGCATCTTTACAAGTCATTTCTTAAATATTTGACTTAATTCTTTTAGGTGTATTAACTCATGCCATAAACCACATCTTTGTAGAAATTCTTATATTGAAATACACTAAAAACAACCACAAAATACTCATTCCCATACCTTGGCCTAATCACACCTAGCTAAAATCTTCTTGCCTTTCTTCTTCCTTTTTGCTTCCTCTTCTAAAAATCATGTTTTCAAACCATCGTGTATCAAAACTATAGAATTCAATCTCCTTAGGAAGGCCATCCAATAAGATAGAATGAGAAGAAGAAGAGATAATTTAAAGTCTTAAATCCATACCTTGATGATTTCACTAAAAACTTCTAAATCACCAACATGCAAGAGATTTAATATTAAAGAATTAAGAGGATTATAGATTAAAGACTTTTTAGAGAGAGATGAGAGATAAATGAGAGAAGAAGAATTCTTTTCTTCAAAAATTCATCCATCCAAAGAACACCACCCAATTCTCGCATTTCTCTCTCCTACATGCATGATTTTATACCTTATAAAGGGAAGGAGAAGTCCACTTTTGATCCTTCAAAAATTTGCATGTAAAAACATGTCCCCTCTCATTTATTCTTCTCGTACATTCAGCCCCATCATTTATCCTTTAATTTCTAATTAACACCAACTTATTTCTACTTTTTAAAATTGACCCCACATGAGCCACCTTTACAATTTGATCCCAAACTTATTATTCTATACTTCAATTGCACCCTTAAATATTTTTCTATCAAATAATTCAAATTCAATTCATATAATAAAATAAAATTTTCACTAGTCCCATAACTCATGTCCACAATTCACTTATTAAATTTTATTTTAATCAAATGTAATTCTATAAAATCATGCCTTTTCAATTAGGATCATAATTGGGGCCTTACAATAGATGTGCATCCATGTAGGTTGTCAAGTTAGGACTCTATCTTAGGGTTGATATATGCAATAGGAAGGGCAACACAAGTCACAGAAGATATCGATAGTATAAAGTCAGAAATTTTTTGGGGTTTTGCTTCATAAAGTTGAGTTATGTAAAGTAAAGATGTTCAAAGATGTGATGAAAGATTATAAATGTATTAAGACTCGCTTATATAATTTTATTTTTCAAATAATTTAATGCTACAGTTTTTCATAAGATTGATTAGAAATTCAATGTGATAGACATTCAAGTTGTTTTGTTGATTAATTAAAGACAATTTGACTAAGTATAGATATGATATATGATTTATTTTGATAATCAAATTAGAGCTTATTAGTGTGTGTTACACTTCTCTACTTAAATAGCTGCTTGAACAAGTTGATAAAAATGTATAGTTTGTAAAGATGTAGGTCTAATCAACCTATCTTTGATTCATTTATTCAATCAATTTTCAAACTGTTGACACTTGAAAGCTTTAGTCAACATCGACTCCAGAACATATTTACTTTGTAACACCCCAAAATTCGTATCCAACATGAATGTCATGTTCTAGAACATGAACAGTAATGTTAGGACAGTTTTTGGGGTAATTACAAGAGAATAGTACAGTAGAATTTAAAAGTGCATAAGTGTTAAATGTGCTCTATCAAGAGAAACTCGAGGATGGGTGACCTAACAGGCAATATAACTTAACCATTGAATAAGAAAATAGATGTTGAATGGAGTCCAGTGGTATAATTTGAGATAAAATTGAGCCTAAATAGGCTCTCTAAATAGACAATGAAGATTTTGCTTGGTACCGTAAAAAGAGTTGATCGAAAATTTGACCGGACTCAAAAATATTTCATGAACCTCAAAATTTTTTTGATTGCCTAGATCTATTATAAATAGTTTAAATTAGTACCTAAAATAAAATATAAGTTTTCTAAGAATTTTGAATTTTAGAGTTTTAAATTTGCTGATTTTTCCTCTGAAGTTGGAATTATATTGAAATGATCATGGAATGACTTCAAATTTTAACCACACTTTCCTGCATATGTTAGGACATTCTAGGTATAATTTTGGAGTATTATGATTAGTGGAATATTAGTTTTCGAAAATTGGTGAAAAACCAAGGTTAATTTAATTAATTGAGTTAAAAGGTATTTTTCATTGGTTTAAAGGTATATTGTCATGATAAATTGGGTTATAATTGATTGGAATTGAAAATTTGGCAAGGGAATTAATGGAGTAATTATTTGGGAAAAAATGGTTTATTTAGGTAAAATTAGGCCAATTTGATTGGACCTAATTTGGCCCAATCAGGATGAGTATAAATAAGGAAAAAATTAGAAAAATCTAGAGAGATCAGCCAATTTCTCTCTTGTTCCAGTCGTCCCTTAAAGCCTCCATTTTTCTTCATTCTTTACTAGGTAATTTAATCCAAGCTTCCATTCTAAATAACTCAAGAATCTAATTTTATTTCAAGCCACCTTTAAAGCCTTTTTTGAATTGAATAACTAAAAGAAATCATGTCAATTAGAAAGAAGAATTTAAAGAAATAAGTGACAAAGAATTCAGCCAAGACGAGTTTAATGGGAAAACTAGTGGAACAAAATAGGAACAAGACAAAAGGGATGAATTCAAGTTATTTGAAGGTAAGTTAGTCAATCTCCACTTTATTTCATTCATTTTTCTTGAATTTTATGTAATTCATATTATGCAACCATGTAAATTCAAGTAGAAATGATAAATGAACATGATATAATGATGAAATAAGTTATGATAATTTCATGGAATGATGAATGAACATGATGTGAATGTGAATTAAAGAAGGAAACAATTTGAGATGGAGAAAACTCATGTGGGCCGAATTATGCATAATAGCATAATTTGGGGTATCTTGATAATTGATGACATATTTGGTAGAAAATACATAATATGATGTATAAGGAATGCAACATAATTGATTAAAATAAAAAACAATAAGTAAACATAATAGTGTATAATTAAATATAATGATGCACCTAAAGATAACTTAGGAACCATAATGTAACATTGGTATGTAATATCATATATATGTATAAGATGACCTTAGAAAGATATATAGTATGCAAATGAAGGAAGAATCACATTAAATTTTGAAAAGCATATTGAAGCCGAATTGTACATGTGATGATAATGGTATGTTTTCATTACTTTTGTATGATATTGTATGTATATAAGATGAATGTGTAATTGTTAAGCATGTTTGGGTACTATAATGGCATGTAGTATTTGTAACCTAATGTGGTTAGCAAAGAAAAAAATGATATAAAAATATTAACTTAAAGAATGATATGAAATAATTTAAGACAACATTACAAAATGATGTCTTATCATGTAGTAAACATGAAATGAGAAGAAAATCAAGCATAATATGGGTGGCCATATTGTGGCCGAATTATATACTATGTGGTATAATGGTACAATATGATGGTCATTGGCATGTAAAGCATAAATTGAGTAATACAATAATAAATAGATATATTATGGTTGATTTGAGCTAAAAATAATGTACGAACATAAGAGTTATTATGTGTACATAAGGGTATACATATAAGTAGGAAATAAATATTAAGGTAAAATGGTTACAAGTTAGCATATATATATATATACACACACACACACACACACACACACACATGAGTAATTTGGTCTTAGACACATATATGGTAAGAAATACAAAAAGAAAACAAATGGTATGTTTAGTATCACATTGGGGTCGAATGGTGTACTTATTGATAATGCAATATTTCATCACGTGTAGATATTATTTACTATGTAAATTATGGATTCACATGTAGTATTGATGAATACATGAGAAATGTTTAAGCTAGATACAATACATAATAGTAATGACATAAAGATTGGTGTAAAAATATGACATAATGTGAAATATTATAAAAGAATGCGATGAATAATTTAAGGAGTAAAATTTTAATTATGCAGGTAAACAAGGGCCTAATGGGAAATCATGCATAAAAGAAGTCACAAATGTGATTGAACATGAAGTAAAGTGAAAAACATGATTAATAGATTCAAAAGGGTAAAAATGTAATTATGCGATAAGCTAGGGGTAAAATGGTAATTTGGCATCAAAAAGGTGGTTAGAAAGATTAGAATAGTCAAATACGTTAAAAGCGGGTAAAAATCATAAATAACAAAAAGTACAGGGACTAAAATTTAATTTGCTACCTTATAGGTAAACATGAGGATCAAGATGCAAAATTTCCATCTAAGTGAAATTAGAGGTCAAAGGAAAGAAAAAAGGGGTAAAAATAAAAGTCAAATAAGGTCAAATATGGTAACTAAAATTTTAGGGGCCTAACTATAATTTTCCATTCAAGTGGGAATTATGTAGTATGTAACAGGAATAAAAAGGTTTAAGTAGTAAATTTAGATGACAAAAGAAGTTAAATAAATTAAATTAACAAAAAGTAGCATTAAGGGTAATAAGGTAATTTAGTAAATTAAAAGGAAAAGTTTAGGGATCAAAAAATCATAAATTAAGGGAAGTCCCATGGGCTAAATAGTAATTTGCCATCACGTCAAGAAATAGAAGGATAAGATGTAAATTGTGTATTTAAAGTGATGTTACAACCAAAGAGAGGTGAGAGGATAGATTTGATGTAAAAGTAATGCAACGAGTAATAAAGGAAGAATTTTTAAGGATCAAATGGAAACTTTTCATTCAAGTAAGAATCACGTGGAATTCGATAAGAGAAAAATAAGTATCAAAGTAATTAAATTGTAAACTAATATAATAAGGGAGTTAGATTGGACCAAATCATCACAATATAGTATACAAGGAAAAATAGTAATTTAATTAAAAATTATCGATTGAGGATTTACGTAAATGCATTCGTCACTAGGTAACAACACTATGTAGTACACGGTTGTTTAACTACACGTAGGGATAGGTACTGAAAACATTTCAATGAAAGAACAAAATGGCATGTATACATAATGCGTTAGTCAGTGTAAGAATTAGTCGCATTATGTAATAAGTTCTCAAAGTGTAGCTAGTAAAATAATATGTTGAAAATGTAAGACTGATAGTAACAAACACATTATATGACATGTATATAAATAATAAAATTATGTTCAAAAATCAATTGAACAATGGCGAACGATTAGGTTATGGCACCTATAATTGGCCATCGAGAACTATACTTAAGAAATAACTGTTAATAAACTAATCATTGATCAATGAAATTGAGGGTTAATTAATTCGAGTAACTACAAAATGTCATCAATGATAACTCATAATGTACAAATTTATGAATGACCTTAGGGTGTTATATGCTCAAATGACTGAACTCCTTCTCATATTCTGCCATAGTCATAACTCTCTATTTCAAGCTCAAAAACTACACCAATTTCTCTTTTTTTTTTTATAAGTTTCACTAACATCTTCCTAAACTCTACTTCAAAAAATCCCCATGTAAGAGGATCTGGTAAGTGAGGCTATTTAAGCACTAGTTTCCACCAATCATATGCTGCTCATTACAATAAAGACACAACATAAGCCACCTTTTGAATGATGGGCATTGAATCTCATTAAATATCCATTTGAGTTTTTCCAACCAGAATTCTACTTCTTCAGATTGCTCTAAAGTAGTGCCCAAGAATTCTTCCACACCATGTTTTCTAATCTCAGCTATCGGATCTTTAGGTACAATCATCCTTTGTAAAATTTGAGCCATTTCTTGAGAAATTTTCAACAATGCTTTCTCAGAATTGGCCGTAGGTATATCATCTCGATTAGAAGTCAACGATCCTGGATTGGAGGGACTTGTTTGAAAAGGCAAATTACTTTCAGCCGATTCTTCAATTGCTTCCCTTGATCCCTTAATCAATAATCTATATGAAAAATAAGGACTTCTGCATTAGGCCAACACCAAAATTTACCATTTAACATAATCTCAGACTCCTATTGACCATAAACGACTAAACCTTGGCTTTGATACCAAATTTTAACACCTTCTAACTAACAACCTATTTTATCATCATTCATATATCATTAATCAAGCTTTATTCTATTTTCTAGTTCTTTATACTGATTGTCATATATCTACACAAGTTACCATTTACAAGCTTTATCTCATTGTACATATTACATATATTCATCTTAACAAAAGCTATTTTAGATCATAAGTTTATGCATATACAGTTTTAGTTACAAACGTGAACCCTTTTCAATACAAAATTTACCATATCATATACATCCTTGTATACTATTCTTGATACAAAAATTGTACAAAAGATTAAAGTTCAACTTCATAGATCAAACTTCTCTTTTAGTCTCGTGTTGGCTTTTTTGATGCAGAATTATGCCCCGAGTAATAGCCCTAACTGAATAACCTATATGGATAAACAACTTGTGCTAAGCTATAAAGCTTAGTGGGGACCAAGTCATTATGGATGACCACTCACAGCGGTCGTCAACAAACACTCAACAAGCATAAATTATAATATAACATTCTTAATGATAACAATAATAAGAATAGTAATAATAAGAATAGAGTTCATGGTTAAGAAGACAAAACAAAACTTAATGAATATAATAGTATAAAGTAACCATATAGGTTGATTTATAAAATCCATAAATTTAAGCTTTTGATACATTTCTTTTAATTCACCTACCTAAGTTATGTGGGTGTGGATAATGGGAACTGTAGACGCCTGTAGGTATCATTTAATTAAATACCCATAGGTATTAAGCTCTATGGATATCCAAAGATATCAAATCTGTGGACCCAAATGGGGTCAGACTATGGTCCCAAACAGGGACAATTGTAGACCCAAATGGGGTCGGACTACATGTAACACCCTAATCTACTAACCATGGATAACCATCATTCATCATCAGCATCATCATCATAAACCTAGTAAAGTTAGGCAGACATAATAATAATTATAGAATAGGCCATAATTACATGCCATAATAAAATAATCAAGCTTATAATTAAATAATTATAACATAAATGGCCTTCAAGAATCTCGAAATCCTTAAGGCAACTGCATCTAGCTCGATCCTCTGGAGCTAAACTTGAAACCTACACGAATAAACGAACCCGTGCTAAGCTATAAAGCTTAGTGGGGAACCACATTTTTATGGATAATTCATAATAGTTATCAAAAAATTAACACAATGTTCATTATATAGAAAACATATAAACTTACGATATTAATCATTAACATAGCACTTCGGAGGAGTATCTAATCTTAACTAATTTTATTATTCTTACCAACCTAAAGCAATTCATGAACTCGTCTAGTTCTTTAAAACCTTTCATAAAACAATTAGTATATTAATTCTTTCCTTATTATTCTAACATCATACATTTGCTTCATAATCCTTTCATTATTGACTCCTGACATTGATTACTAATGAGGTAAGCTTTAATCCCATACCATTTAGTGTTTATTCAAAGCACAAGAAGTGCATACGACCAGCAGCACCTATAATCGATACTATTAAGCATAACGTATTTCTCATTTATCATGCGATCATAATTATAGAATACATTTACAGTTTATAACTTCTGTTCATATTCATGTATTTCTTAACGTTATCTTATCGTGGCAACTAAATGCCACACAACATCAAATTATATCCTACACTAGCTTTTGATAATGTCTTAATTATTGTTATGCACGATCATGTGTAACCTTTATGTGTAGTGTCTAACCGGTCTTGCATGTAATTATATAGAGAATGGCATTACATATCATGAGTACCCGAGAAGGTCCAATTGTCATATGTATAGATTTCATGACTATCAAAGCATATGAGACTCAATGGGGTATGCTATAGCACAACTAGTTCTTATTATAACATTGTATGCATTCACATAGCATAGCAAAGTAACTCTCATGGGTATCCATTCCAATAACTTACTTTCATAAAAATGGTTTATAGATAAAGGAATTATGATAACGAAATATAATAAGCCACACATCATGCTTCCATTATATAAGCAAAGAAATCGATACATGCATTCCTTTATTTCAAACTCTTTCTTAATCTTTAATTATTGAAATGGTTTATAGCTAAAAGAAATCATGATAAGAAATATAATAGGCCATTCATCATGCTTACGTTATATAAGTGAGGCAATTAATGCATGTTTTACTTTATCTTGTGTACATTTTTATCATCTTTAATAGCCTACCTAAGAACTTGTTCAAAAGGCGGATAATGGGAGCAATGGATACCCGAAGGTATCAAACTATGGATATCCGGAGATATCAAACAATGGACCCGAACGGGGTCAAATAATGGTTCCAGCAAGGAACAAGCTATGGAACCAAACAGGGTCAATCAATGGTTCCATTAAGGAACAAGACTCAAATGGGGTCAACTATGGCAGCTGCGACTGTATCCCTCTAGGCATGCCTATCTAATCCACGACTGAACTAAGACCCGCAGGCTTAAACACTTAAGAACATCTTTAATTTAACGTATCCTTCTTTACTTATCACATCATTTGGCTTAAAGCTACTTTTTATAAAAGAATGTATATCATTCTTATCATACATCAATGTTGAGCTTTAAGTTTCATTACACATGGTTTCAAATCATGTAATCTCATAGCTGTATAAACATCCTTCATACATATCATAGTAGTTTACATGATAATGCAAACACAATAAAATTTTTTTTTCATTGATCAATCCCATCATACCTGGTATTATGCATTAAGCCAATAAGGCAACTGTAGAAGTGTAGTTCTTGCAATTAAAAGTCTTCCTAAGATTATATGCATATCCATATATATAATCGTAGTAGTTCATACTTTTGAGGTTCACATATTTGTTCATCTTATGAAGCAGACTACTCATCATAGCATGGTTGAATCAAGTATACCATATAAAACTTACATAACTCATAAATAGCTCTTAATTATGTACCTTGTTGTTATTTGCCACGAGTAGCTTTCATACAACATCATAGCTCCCATCAACACATTATTACTTTAAACAATACTCATGCATTTATAATCCATATAAGAATATGAATAGGTTTTTTTTTTGGATTAAGATCAACACTTGTGCTTCTTTCTTCTTTTAGTTCACTTTTATAGTCTATTAGATCATGGACAAGGGGTTATCTACCTTAACCCCATCATGCATGCTTCAACATCATATTAATACTCTTTCATTGTATAGCATATTATACCCAGATAAAATATGTAAAAGTATTTCATCTTGCAAGTAGCACACTACTTGTAAACTTCATTTCCACATTAAGTCATGGGACATAAACAGGTAGGCAAGTAGTTTTCCCTTACAGCTAGGCTAATTATTATTTTCTATTATGACTTGGATTATAACCAACTCCTATCGCTCATGATTAAGTGCATTGACATGCAACCTTACCACTACCCTCTAATTGCCACAGACTATATCATAGTAATTTACATGTCGTTGCAATGGAATATTAGCATGTGATATTGGGCAAAATCATTTACTATGATAGAGTACATACCATATCCCAACTTTATAGGACACAACAACTAGCCTTCAGATTTACGATTACTAGGTTGCTTTTTACTCTACTTAGTTTTGTGCGCATTATGCACTAAAACACATTCTACTTAAAGCAGTTAATCATATACAAAGTGCCCTTGTCAAATCCCTCATATCAGCCTTCAAGTGAACACCTTTCCTTATTTCAATAGGTTATTATTCTAAATCTTTCATTGTTACTTCATTTGATAGCCAGGTCTTTATAAATTATGCCTTTCTAGTCTTTATCAATAAAAGAGACTTCATGATTTATTAGCCCATCAATATTCAATTTGCATGAATTCAATTTGCATATTAACCGTCGTAGTCATGCAAAGCAAGTCTTGCTTAGCTATATCATATTTTAAACCTTAGCATTGTAAATACTTTTAGAACTATAATAATTCATCACTAATCAATTAACATAATACTCACCACTTGTATACCCAACCATAATCAACATTTCTTATTGCTAGCTCATTTCACCCTATTCATATCAATATCTTCATATGCACAGGCTATAAAATACTGGTTCACAAATTATTTATGAGTGAGCTATAATTTTAGGGAGAAGAAAAACCAATGAAAATAGTGTACAATTTGCTATGCATTACATGGAAATAAAGGTCAAGTGCTTTTGCATTTACATGGGTTGGATGGCCAAGTGGCCGTGTAAAAGAATTGAGAAAAAGGCATATGCGGCCAAACAAGGAAAAAAGAGGAAGTATGCTGCCGTGCATTGGGGAAGAGACATTCATGCGTGGCCGTGCATGGGTGAAGAACTTCCCATGCGTGGCCATGCATGGGTGAAAAACTTCCCATACGTGGCCGTGCATGGGTGAAGAACTTCCCATGCATGGCCGTGCATGGGTGACGAACTATAAGGCAGAAAGCTAGGCGTGGCTATGTGCTAGAAGGAGAAAGCTTTTGCATGACCACTTGCTGGAAGGAGAAAGCTTTCGTGTGGCCACATACTGAAGAGAACAATGGACAGAAGGCTATGCACGACCACACACTAGGAGAAGGAAACTCATGCGTGGGCGTGCCTAGTGTAATACAATCCCGATACTGCAAATCGACTACCCAAACTCAAAAATCCCATCCTACCCATAATCATACTCATTGAGTTTTAAAACCTCTTAATCTTATCAATATTTCTAACATCTAATCCTTAACCTCATCAAGGAGGACAAACACACAAGAAAAGGAAAACTTTGGAATTAAATCCAGGAAAACGTAAACCTAATTCCCATACCAGGTTTGAAGCTCAATCTTCCTTAGCTCATCTTGATCCAACTCTCTTACTGCTAATTTCCTTTATTTCCTAACACATAAAGGCACAATAGGGTCTCTTAATCCTTCAAAACTAGAGATCAAACCAAGAAAAGAAATGTAGAAAGAGAGAGGTCTACAAGGAGAAGCATTACCTTTTTAGATGCTGCTCACAAACCCCAAACTTCTATACCCTTGTCCCGATCTCCAGCTTCCCTAGGGAGCCTTAAAAGAGTGAGTGGGGTAAATATCTTACTCAAGAAATTCCAAGATTGCCCTTACACATTTTTAACCCTTAAAATTTATTTTCTTAACATTTTAACCCCAAGCTTCTTATTTAATTCAATTGCATTCTTCCTTAGTATTTTAGCTACACTCCAATACCCATGTGCATGATTACCAATATACCCTTTATATGAATTAACTTTAATAATATAAAATAATCTAATTTGCCTTATTAAACCTTAATCCTCATTAATTTACCATAATTCAATTAGGGCCTTGGTTGGGTCCTTACACTATAGCAGCTGCAAAAATTTACCCTATAGACATGCCTATCTATTCACAACTGAACTCTATTTGAAAGCTTTAAACTATGTTCATATACCTTTCAATTATCATGATTATATATATATATATATATATATATGTATGTATGTATGTATGTATGTATGTATGTATGTATGAGGATACACAAGCTCAGGTATTTTGTACAAATACCTGTAAATCTATAATACTGTAATCATACACAACCATATGATAACTATAAGATATAAATAAACATGTATACATATACTATTTCTAGTAAACAATCAAAGTTACATATGCTCATGTGCATATTAACTAAACATTTTATTTTAATTTTATTAATGATTTTATAGTGTGGTGCCATCATACTTCCATGTATTTATAGAACTTTATATGCCCAATTTTTAATTGTTGAATTAGTCTAACGTTATTTGATTAAATACTAAAAATAACTCAAGGTAAAAGAGTTATATATACTATGTTTTATGTAATTAACAGGAGATTATTTAAGACAAACTAACATCACCTCGGTAGAGGTGAAATCCACATCAACTGAGGGCTTAATCCTTCCAAGCAGAATGCTTCTCCTCGGTGGAGGGAGAATTCACTTCAACGGAGGAGCTCACTCTTGCCTAGAAGAATGAATCACCTTGGTAAAGGGAGAATCCTCCTCTACCGAGAAGCTCATCCCTAAATCATGACATTCAACAATTCAAACTGGAATTTAACTTTCAAACAATTTACAATTCAATGATTGTTTTCTAGTAATGCACCTTTAAGACCTATGTATCTCCTTCTTTTTAAGCACCATTAAATCTCAATTTCAACTTGTTAAGGGAATAAAATCAAAAAATTTTTGTAAAACAGAGCAATATGCTCTTTAAGTAAAATAAGAAACTAATCTCTGATTTTCACATTCTTTTCTTTATTTCATTAAGAATAAATTTAAGTTTAGACATCCTAACCATTGGTTTTTTTCCTCTCAGTTGTACCTAACGCACCTTGTAATTCAAAACTCTAATTTCTAAGAATTTAATCCATTATATTTAAATGCACCTTACGATATTCACTTGTAGAGTTTGATGTTCTGCTAACACTATCATCTCTAAAATGTCCTCTTAATTTATTCATAGAATCAAATGCATGTAAAACTAGATTTAATCATAATTGCCATACCTCTGTTGAAATCTAAATTCCTTCTTTAATCCTTCAATACCTCCTTTGCTTTGTTCTTGTTTACTTCATCTTCTAAAGAGAACAATTACAAACATAAATACCCTAAATTTCTCCTCATGTAAATCCTTCAAATTATTAAGGAAGAAGATGAAGAACTTGTTACCTTCGAACTTCCAACTTCAGAACTCTTATACATAATAACTATAGTAGAATTTAGAGAGGAAACTAGAGAGAGAATGCCTAATTTTTAGAGAGATAAAAAGAACGAAATTAAGTCTTCATTTTTCCCTTATGAATGGCCTACCAACACCATATACTCCCCCTCCAATATTTCTCTCTCATGAAATTTCTAGATAGTTTGAGTGGAGGGAAAATGTAGATAACACGTAACTGTTTTCCTCTAAAATAATTCTTAAATCTACCCACCAATTTTCCTTCCTCTTTAAGTTATCCCCAATTCTTATTTCGTTAATATAATTACACCCTTAATCCTTTAGTATGCTTTAATTTTACTCATGTATAACATAATGTAAAATTGCCAATTTGCCCCTTTTTAACCCTAACTTCCATTTCATTAATTAATTAAACATTAATTAACTATAATATGAATTAATCATGCATATTTTCTACTAAGGCCTAAGGTGGGGCATCACATTTTATGTATTGGTCTATAGATGTTTAAAATATAAGTACATCATGTAACATCCTGATACTATAACCTAATCATATTACTGAGTCACACATCTTTAATCAATTTTACTATGTTATTATATCATCATGCATACTTTGATCATACTATCACATCATCATATTGGTTATTATACGTGTTGATTAGGTGTTACTATAGTTGTTCACATACTTTATTTCATATGCTATCACTATTCTCATGTTTTACTTATTTGTACTATAGTGTGCATATCATATGGTATGATAGTAGCTTTAGATCATACAGATGTACATTTACTGTTCTCTTTACAAAAGTGAGCATAAACAACTCAATATGCCCAAACTAGATACATTTTCACATACATATAACTGATAATGCAAAATTATACAAAATATTTATTCATCAAGAAATTCCTACATCAACTTTTTGACAGACTTGTATTGGCCTTTCGTGATGAAGAGAATGTCCCTAAGCAAAAGTGTTATTTACTAAACCTAAACGGATCAAATAACCCATCCTAAGTTATATAGCTTAGTCGGGAACAAATCATGATTGACAACCACTCATAGCAGTCATTGACAAACACACTAAACATACAACATATGTAAAATAAGATATCAATGATAATAAATTTGTAATTCTAGCAACATCTCAAAGTATATGATCAATAAGGCAATAAAGATAAATAAATATCCCAACATGAATAATTCATGTGATTGGTTGATATACTCTAAACATTTATACTTGAGAAATAATTTCTATAATTAAAACCAATCATATAGTCCAACAATAACATTTGAGCAATTCATGCTTTGATTCAAATACTATAATCATAACTATAATTGGAATTTAGCTTGCTTAAGCTCTATAAGTGGATAACAGGAACTTTAGATACCCTTAGGTATTAAAACTTCAAATATCCAAAGATATCAAATCTCTAGACCCAAAAAAGGCCAACTATACTCTAGATTGATCAAGTAGACCAAAACGGAGTTGGCTAACAACCCAAATAGGACTATTTATGTTCCAAATGAGACCATCTCTTTACTTTATTACCCAAACGGGGCCAAACTCTAGTAGCTACAACTCTATCGCTATAGGCATACCTATGTATCTACAATTGAACTCTATTTGTAGGCAATATTGTTTTCATTTTCATTTCAATTATCATGCTTGTGCTTTTAATATACAAGTTGCATAAATAATATCTTATAAGCAGATATACAACTTCTAGTATATTAACATGTATTCTTAATCTTGTATATCACTATAAGTAACTATAAATGAACATATATCCTTGTAGTAATATATTTTGGCATGTTAACATATAGGCATGGCATATAATCATAACATGTAAGAATGTTCATGATATCTCAATTAGGTAAATAATAACATACCTGTTCTTGGAATTGCTATATACATGCATCATTAACTATTCATGCCTATGGCTTCACAATATAATAATTATCATATAATCTTTGAAATACATCTCTTTATATGTTGTTTCTACCTTGTGAAATGCTCTAGAGATCTTTGAGGAGGTTTAAGTAAACTTTAATAACAATTTGGAACCTTTAAATCAATTATAATTGAAATAGGGGAGGGTCATGGTTGTTACTAAATGAATACTGGCTGAGAGATAGGTGTATTTTAGCTTCTGAACTGACTCATAGTCATTACCAAATTGGTACCGATTGTGACATAGGTGCACTTTAAGTTCTAGACCGACCTCATGATCATTACTAAATAGATATTGATCGTGAGATACATTATGTCTATAGGCATATTTACTAGTTTATATTGTTTGCGATTTTAGACCTTTTAAACGTCATTTTAATGCAAAATGACCTTCTTTAAACTTATTCCTCCATATTTATAGTTTCTAGAACATTAAAAATCATCTCATTATCGTCCCTAAATTTCAAGATATTTACAAATTATTGAAAACTATTTCTAATAATAGGGCTACATACTGATCGATTTTCAAACTACTTTTTGACATGGTTAGGGGTAGAATTTAACTTGGTCATCATCAAAGAAATTCTAGATATGGATGTCTAGATTTTAACCCAATTTGAATCAATCAATTTTCCATTCTATAGCTCTAGCTATAAGTAATACAAGCTCACTGGGTCAAACAAACCCTAAAATAGATTTTTGATACCGAAGAGATTTTTCAAGCTTTTTGATACAGTTAAGTTAAATTGAAATTGATATAATTAGAGATTATATTTTAGTACATTTTAATTACAAATTTTTCTTTGCATTATACTTTTAAAATTTTAATCTAGGGTTTAACTTTTCTTATCCATTCAACCCTTTCACATGAACATATTAAGAATTCCTTATCTCATTCTTACAACTAAGTCTTGATTTTGTCAAAATAAACATCTAAATATACATGCATAACACTCATATGTTATAGTCCCATACCTTGGTCAAAACCGCACTTAATCTTTAATCTTTTATAACTTCTTTGCCCTTGTTCTACTTACTCTATTCTTCTTCTACATAAAATTGTGTACTCTTGCATTAAAACCCAATTTCTTTCTCATTAAATCCATTACAATCAATAAAGAAGAAGAAAAGGATAAAGCTAAAAGATATATTTGTAATAAAATTCCATTACCTTACAAAATCTCCCTTCAAAATTCTTTAATTCATACACATAAAGTTGAAATCTTAAGAGTTATAGAGAAAGAACAAGTACGTTTTTAGAGAGAAATGAAAGGGAAGAAAATCTCAAATTTTTCTCTCTTTAAATGCCACATAAGCCAATAATACAACCTGATCTCTATATTTCTCTCTCTTAAATTAAAATTTTTTGACTTTATATTAGGAGGAGAAGTTCCCTTTTTAGTCCTTCATTTTCTTATATGTCATAAATTGTCCCCACTATTTAATTCCTCTTTTAAAATCAACCCCACCTTTGCTTCTTTTATAATTGACCCACAAATCTATTTTCCTTTTTTCAATTGCAACCTTATAAAATTTATCATGCTTAATAACTCACATACATAACATAAATAAAATTACCACTTTGCCTTAAAATTGAGTTTCTACTAATCAATTAAACATTAATCATGAATATTACATTTAATCATGCGTTTCTACTAGGGTCAAAATTTGGGCCTTACACATCACCAATATATACTATTGAAAATCCTTTTTTATGTTTTAAAATATCGTTCATAATATTTTGAAATTCTAAAACAAAATTTTTTTAAACCAAAAGGCATAGCATTCCCTTCATAATAACTAAAAAGCACATTAAATCATTTTTTATATTTGTCTTCTTCACTAATTTGGATTTGCAAAAATCTTGATTTCATATCAAATTTAGAAAATATTTTTAAATTATATAGTTTCTTTAATAAATGTCTTTTATTGGGTGTAGGATATCTAATTCATTACAAAACATTATTTAATGGTTTATAATTAATTATTGATCAAGGTGCCATTCTCTCTATTTTTGCTACATTCATAACATAAAAAGCTAAATAAGACCATGTAGACTTAGATTCATAAATCAATCTTTTATTTTTTAAACCTTGCATTTCTTTTCTATAAATTTTTTTCTAATTCTTCTAGTAAATATATAACTTTAGATTTTGTTGGAATTTTCTTTTCATCAAAATCCTTAATGTAGTATAAAGTTACTATATGTTGTTTTTTATTCCAAAAGATATGAGGTACTGGTGCAAAAATTTCTTTAACAAACATTTCTTCAATTTCTTTTATTCTTTGTTTAATCTTAGGATTTTCAAGTTGTATTTCTATCATTTTATCTTTTATTTTGTTTATTAAAAAATTAACCTAGTTTTTTTTATTTTTATTCAAATTTATTTCTTGTATATTATTATTTTATTAATTGACTAATGTCACTAGAGACTAAAAGAAAATAAAATTCAAAAAGAATTCCTTTATCTAAAATTTTAGTTAAACTTTCATTATCACAAACTTGAAAAGGATAAAACTCAATAATAAAAGGGCTTCCTGGAATAACTCTTGAATTCAGATTTTTTACTAAAATTAGTTGAGTTTTATAACAATATTTGTTATTACAAATTTTTACTTCAGGCCATTTTTAATTAATTATTAGTGTAGTACCATTTGTTGTACCTACCCTTTTTAACGTCTTTTCATAATAATTAGTTGGAATTAATCCTTCTTGAATACACTTCTTGTTTCCTTCATTATCAATTAAAACTAATGTTTATAGATGAAAGTCATCATTAATTACTATTTCTAATTTTAAATACCATTTTTTATAATTAATTTTCAAAATAATATTAATATACTCATCTTGTGATTCTTTATTAACTAAGCTAGAAGAAGCTCTTTTTTTTAAAAAAAAAATTCCATTATCCTTTTTACATTGAATTAAGTTAGTTAAATTGTTTTTAAAATTTTCCTCTTCTATAGTTTGAACTTTTCCCTTTAATATATTTATTTCTTTCTTTAAAATTCTAATCTCTTCTTAAAGATCCTAAATAAAAGATTCTTTTTGGGTATTGAATCGTTCACATATCTCCTTAAAACTATACGGTCTAAATTCTTTTTACCCCTTTGTTCCTATTATTTCTTTTAATTTTAACAAAAAAAATTCTTTTCAATTCTAGATCATCTGTTTTGTCTATAATATCTAATAGAAATTTCTTTTCATTACATAGCATATTATATTATTACATTGGCAAGGGCCAACATAGAAACAAGATTCAAAATTATTACTATTTGATTCAAACTCTTCATTGTAATATTTAAATCATTTTATGAATAGTTAGAGATTTCTTTTTCATTGTTAGAGGTATCATTTATCATAATTATCATTATTTTATTTTTTCAAATTTTTTGATATGTCTAAACTATTAATTCATTTTTTAACCTTACAATCCTTAGAATAATGCTTTTGCTTGCCACATTTATAGTAAATTACTATCTCTTTTAGTAACTTGTTGTTTGGGTTTTTTACTCTTATAAGGCTTATATTTTATGGGTTTTTCCTAATTGTAATTCCTTTTTTTACTGTAATTTATTTCCTAGGGACATATTTTCTTTTAATCTTTCCTCTTTTCTTAGAAAAAGAAGAGGAAAGAGGTATAATATGTTGATAACTATGTTACTTGTAGAAGGAACCTAATTCTTTTCTTCCTACAAGACTATACTTTTCCAATTTTGCCTTTAATTTTAAATATATACAAATTACAATCCTTCATGATTAATTAATATAATTTATTATTTGGCCATAATAAATCTTGATAAGGTATCGATCTATTAAATTTTATTTTTAACTTAGTTCTGACTCTTTTTGTAAATAATTTAGGCAATCCTTCTTTGAATCTTTCTTTCCAGTAGGAATTATTACAATCTATCCTAATCATAACCACAATAAAAAAATAAGTCTTTATACCATCTAAAATCCTGTAATATTTGGTATGTTAAATTCTAAAGAATTTCTAAACTACTTTCTTGATATAGTCGAGAGTCTCTTACAAAATTTATAAATGTTATGAATGTGATATAATGACTACAACAATTAAGAATTACATGTAGCCATACTTTTGCTAAAAAATGTAATATATCATTCAAACTAACAAAGTGTGTAGATGCAAACAAAAAGTAAGGCTGATTATGGACCGATTAAACGATTAATGAGCAAAAAATTAACCATTCCATATAGATTGGTTTTTTCAAAACACTAACCATTAATCGGTCCTTTACAATCAGTTAACCAATCCATCAATTTATCTTTTTTGGTTTGGTTAATCATTTTTTTGTTAACCACAAAGGTACTTAAAAATAAAAAAATTAGATACCATACATAATTCAATGTAATGTTTAAACTACAAACATAAACTTAAAATGTTCAAAGTACATGAAAATTAAAATTACAAACTAAACATATAATGTTTGAGCTAGTTTAAGAAATTAATTTCGAATAAAAATACATTTCAACATAAACTTTTATATTGCTAGGTTGCATAATCAACTTGCTAATCATCAACTTGAATCACAATATCATAAGTTGACTCTACAATTTAAAAAATATAAGCTTTTAAAAAACATTCATAAGTAAATTACACATAGCATCAAAATCATGCTAGATAGAAAAATAATTAATCATTGATTTTATGAAGTACGAAAGTAAAAGAATCAATAATGTTGACAAAAATAAAAGAAAAAAATAGAGATAATAGTTGGCAAGAAATTATAAATCCATGACCAGTGATCGATGATAATGAATGATCATAGCTTATATTGATTGTCTTTTAAGTAAATTTATGGTTAAATGAAATAAAATTATATAGGTACTAAACACATTATGGTTGGATTTGCTTCCAATAAGGTAAGTAAAAAAATCGGTGCTTTTTAATTTTCAAGGTTTAAAATATTAGGCTTCTAATCACTAAGAAATTAAAGAAGATAATACATAAAGAAAAATTAAACAATCACCTCACCAAAAGGAAAACACACATCCAAAACATAATAATAGGAAAAAAAGAATGAGGAGAAGAAGGATTAAGGTCAATAAATTGTAATAGAATTATTTTCATTTACTTTTTTCAGTTGGATTTCTCATATTTTAATAATTTATAGGAAAAATAAAAAAAAATTATTGAAAGGAAACAAGAAAACTTACACCTGAAAATTAGCTCTTAAGGTCCTTGTGTTAAGCTTTGGTAAAGATTGAGATGAGAAGTAGCAAAATGGTGAAAGGCAAATGGCAAGGGTAAGAGAGAGAAAGATGGCAATGGTAGATAGTAATGGAGAGAGAGAGACCGCTGGTGAGGAAAAGGCAAATGGTGAGCAGTGATGAGCAAGTTTATGAGGGAGAGCAACAGTAAGCAATATTGTGAGGAAAAATCTCAGATAGGTAGATATTACTTAGGGCTTTTTAGATTTCATACTTTTTTTTTACTCAACCTTAACATAAAGTACAACCATTTAAAAGTAGAAATAGTCTGGTCCCTTAAATTTGGATAGTTTTCACATATCATTCTTAATATTTGGCCCCTTTAATGAAGTTGTCCCTTATTTAATTTTTTTCAATAAAAGTTCCTTAAACTTGTAATCATTATTTAATGACTCCTCACCTACTTCTTGGTTAAGGTAATGTGACGTGGCAAACATGTGGAAGGATTTATTTGACTGTGCATTAAAAAAAGAATGAGTCAATATAAGATAACAACATTGTTGACAATGAAACAACTTTCATTAGGGTTAGCTATGTATGTGAGATGGTCAATCTTAAAAAATAAAATTGCCATTTGGTATAATCAAGTATCGAATGAATAAGCATAAGTGTTTTAAAACCTACATAGGGACTGATCTTGTAGTCATATTGAGAACTAAGTTTATTGGTGGTACTTAACTACTTTAATGTCTGATAATGAAAATGTGGTTTTCAGTATTCACATTAAATCTTAACATGCATCAATGTAGTGCTAAAAATAAATTGCATGTAGTTTGCATAATATTAGATAATTTAAGATTTATGTTCACATATGTAATAAAAATAAACATTTAAAAAAAGTGAATCAATTAGTATTTTCCTTTATTCCATGAATGGAATAAATTAATAAAATATATAAAATAAACATGCAATATCAAATTAAATGTCTCTTCCCCTCCATACTTGTTGAATGTATTAAGGAACCATTTATTAGTTTCTCGCCATTTGTGGAATGCAAGTTTCAAAATAATCCCTATTTATCAACATCATCATCTTCTTTTGATTCATTGAAAAATTCATCGAAAAAATCCTTCGACCAGCACTTTACAATGTGCTCTATTAAATCCTTATTGGTAAAATCAAATGTAATAATTAAGAGGGGTAAAATCAAATGCAATAATTAAGAGGGTTGTGACGTGTATGAACCCCGAAAGCATCCGGTGTATTCTCCAAAATCCGCATTTAAGGCTTAAGACCAGATAGGGTTTATTTACCTCATGAAAGCCAGTTGCTTCATAATAAATAGGGTTTTATTCCCATCTATTATTGACGATCAACCTATGATGGTGTCTGTTGGGCATCACAATGTAGCTATCATGGAGTTACCACCAAATAAAACATTGAAAAAGTGAGTTCTAACCCTATAAGGCCAAAACTAGAGATAGTTTAGGACCTCACTCTCATTTATAATTTTGGTTAGCATTATATAAATGAGTTTTAATGATTAATTTATTTTATCTCTTTTCTCATATGAGATATCATGCTAGAAAAGTAAGGTGCACTTAAACATGTTGAAAAGCTGTAAAGCATAAATATTAAAAGCTATAAAAGCATGGCATAGAAAACATTATAGGATGGAGAAATGGTTTATAGATATGAGATCTGAGAGCTATTCTTTTTGCATGTTTTTATTTGTGTAATGGTTTAGATGATTAAGTGTAATAGACGTGTTAAGAGGATATAAACTTGAGTTAACGATATGAGAACTATGTTTGATAACTTACATGTGCTTGATTATATGAGAATTAAGATGACTGTGTAGAGAAGAAAGAACATTAGTTCATAAAACTCGGCATGTTTCATTTTTTTGAAGTTTAAAATAGTCTAGAAATGTCTTTTGATTCCTATAATAGAATTTTATTCTAACACTATTTTTACATGTTTTCAACTTATTTGCATGTCTAGACCTCTCAATCACAGTCCCACATATTTCATATAGATTATACAACATTTATATTCAATTTCTACTTATTAAACACACATACAAATACTACAAAAAAAAACTGCAAATTAGCGACGGAAAATTCCATTGCTAATTACCTATTTTTTGTCGCTAATTTAAGTTAGCGACGCCGTGATGAACAGTCGCTAAAAGCCCAGTCACAAATATATTAGCGACAGAATTCAAAAGTAGTCACTAATTTATTTCGTCGCTAATTTATATATCATAATTAGTCGCGAGTTAGCGACGAAATATTAGTAGCTAATTATTTCTTAAATTATATCTATCACACATTAGTGACAAATTTTTCTGTCGCAAATCCGTCGCTAAATTATTGCATAATTGAATTTTTCTTTTGCTATATTATTGTAAAATAGTGACAAAAATTATCATATGTTGCTATAGCAAGTCATATGTGTCTACTCAGTCATCTAGTACAAAACATATAAATTATCCTAGCAATTCTGTAAAAACAATTTAGCAACCAAAGGTACCAAATACGATTTACTTTAAAGATACTTGAGATATTATGCAACAATAGTAGCCCTTATTAGTGGAATCATTGAATTGGCAACAACAAAAAAAAGTAACCCAAAATAACAATAGCCTTTCAATAGATGCAATGATATTCATTACCAACCATTGCAACAAAAATTTATTAGAACAAGATAAAAAGTACTCTGTATTTGACGGCACAACTACACCCACTATATTAATTATCATCTCATCTGTAACAAATAAAATCAATCTTGGTCAATCTTCATCCTAGTAATGGCCTCATCTAAAATCCTTTGGAGTTCTTTTACTCTTTGCTTTGTTAATGCTACATAGTCCTGCAACCATAGCAATCCACTTCTTAATCAAGTTGAAATTATACTTTCAGTAATTCTTCATCAATGTCAAGCCCAACATATCAAGTTTCTTTAATCTAGTAAATCACAGAAGCATATAAAGTTAAATTGCTAATAAAGCTGAGGATTCAATAAACTAATTAAAATGGTTCATGTGTCTTCTTCAGAAAAAAATAAAATCCCTCTCAGATATCATCTGTTAGTGTACACATTATCTATCAAACAAAATGAACAGCTAAATTATAATAGGCTCTATTAAGGATTAAAATCCTTAAAGGGTTCCACGGAGAAAATCAAATGGTACCAAGTTCTGAAGAAAATTATGTTTTAGAAATCAAAATGACTCCAAGATGAAGTCATCTAAATTTCTAAAACAAAATTCTTTTTGAAATTTCTTGTCAAAAGTCCAAACATAGCCAATTTGTCAAAAGTTCATTCATTGCTACTGCTACACATCTATTGAATTAATAAACTTTTCTATTACACTCAATTTTAACATTTCACTATAATTATATTTGCTATATATAATTAAGTCCACAGATCAGTTCCAAACTACAAAATTCCAATTGCTCGCCTAATTATGTATTTAAATATCCAATTAATACTGCTCGAACAAGATTTATGAGTTTTTGGCTATTAGCTTTCACTAAAGTTGGTTGCAAATCGATTGGATTAGATTATAAAATAATTATAAATTTATAAGTCATGAACCAATTTGATCATAATCTAAATGAATTAAATTAGAGTAATCACCTTACGATTTTACGTATTATTTGAGCTATTTCACAACCTAACCATATGTGTAACGATACATATTATTATCTTGAACTATAACATAAAACTTGAATGGTGGTTCAAAATTTTCATTTATAGCATGTGCTAAAATTCATTATTTTTATGAGAAGAGAGTTGATAAAATTCAGTCCTTTAAAAAATAAGCATGTGATTGCCAAAAAAAAATTAAGAATATAAAATATGAACATTGACGAAAGCTTTCAACCTTAAGTTCACAATTTAATTAGTCTGCTAATTGCATTTTCAAGTTCCAGTTTTCTGGTATTCAAACTGACAATAGCCTTAATTTGACAAGTAACTATGATATAATTTTATTCTCTAAAAGCGAATTATAATATAAGATCACACACAAGCCATATGACTTTTAGTAGGGATTCTTTTAAGAAGAATCATTGATTTGATTGATTAAAATTATATTTAAGCTAAGTTCCAGCTAATTGCAATTCTTGCCATAAGTCTTGCCAATAAATGCATTCAAAATAGAAATTTACCTAGAGTGTTTTCAAGCGCACTATTATTTCATGGCCTTTAAAGTTGAAGCTAAATAATAAAAGAATTGAAATTGATTATTGCTTGGATTAATCACAATAGGCATTTAAGAAGTAGCAAATTTCCAATCCCCTTCCCACCCAGTCAAAGCCAAAGTGACAAAGGAAAAGAAAGGGGAGGGAGAGGGGGCCACTGATTGTAGCAAAAAGAATTAGTCTGCTAATTGCATTTTCAAGTTCCAGTTTTTTGGTATTCAAACTGACAATAGCCTTAATTTGACAAGTAACTATGATATAATTTTATTCTCTAAAAGCGAATTATAATATAAGATCACACACGGGCCACGTGACTTTTAGTAGGGATTCTTTTAAGAAGAATCATTGATTTGATTGATTAAAATTATATTTAAGCTAAGTTCCAGCCAATTGCAATTCTTGCCATAAGTCTTGCCAATAAATGCATTCAAAATAGAAATTCACCTAGAGTGTTTTCAAGTGCACTATTATTTCATGGCCCTTAAAGCTGAAGCTAAATAATAAAAGAATTGAAATTGAATATTGCTTGGATTAATCACAATAGGCATTTAAGAAGTAGCAAATTTCCAATCCCTTTCCCACCCAGTCAAAGCCAAAGTGACAAAGGAAAAGAAAGGGGAGGGAGAGGGGGCCACTGATTGCAGCAAAAAGCAAAATTACAAGAGGCAAAAGTATATGGTGCATTACAACTTACCAAATACAGCAAGGCTCGTAAAAATACACACCTGCAACAGAAGAATCAAATATAATAAAAGTCAGACAAAAAGGCTGCATCATCGATACATACATAATTAGGCAACCAAAAACCCACAACAAACCTTAAACGTAAAAATAAAAGTTTTAATAAGGGCTCTTACCCAACAAGTAGTTGAAAACTCACTCCATCCATGGGTCACATCAGAAAGATCTTTCAGTGTTGTTCCAACATATACTAACACTAGAGTTATTGGCTGTAAGAAGATGGTAAGTTAGATACATAAGCATAAATCTAACAAGCATCTAGTCTGCAAAAGACCCAATGACAGACAATTTCCCATAAACACTATGATCAATGCTATCCATGTCCAAAATGCATTGCTTTTCTATAACCAGAAATGCAAAAGAAACTTCCAGAAATATGGATTTTCAACATGTAGTATTCTTAGTACAACCGTCGGCATAGTTTAAATGAAATCAAATCAACTCTCTATATATCACTTCAATGAATAGAAAGTAAAATGAGTTAATAACCAACCATGTCACATGCGCAATGCAAGTAAAGTATATATAACCAACTAAAGAGCCACTTGAACCAGGTGAAGGTTCGCATCGCTCATCAGTAACTCTTTCGGCTACAGAAATAGCCTACAGTAAAATGCAACAGCAAACAAAATATGGTTATCAAATAAATAGAAAAGCTTTCATCATATTCCCCAATCCACCACAGCTCAAAAAATCTAGAAGAAAAAGATATCTCTCAAGCAAAAAACAACAGTCAGAGGTAATGAGACATAATACTTCTATACTTTCTTCATCCTTTATATGGTTTTCCCTTATAAATGAGACGGTCAAAGGTTAAGGAACCCATTCATACAAAATTATAAATGCAATTTCCATTAGACGATAAAACAAGTAGGTTCACTTTGTAATTGTTTTATAATCGTATTAAATCAAGCAACACTAACAGCAACAAATTTAGCTCAGCAATTGTTTCAAATAAATCAAAAAGAAAAGAGGATGTACTTTTTGCTACTGAATAAGCACAAACATCCCCTGAATTGTCAAAAGAAATAGCAACAATGTGACAGTTGTTATGAACAAAGCTGGAGTAATACAATCAATATGATAACTTACATAAAATATTGCCTCAACTTGTCATTAACAAACATAAGTAATAACATCAATAAGGTAGTTGTGCCAACCTTAAAAGACAATTTCTAGAAGCATTAAATTTCAAAAATCAACACAAAAAAAGTCTTACATGTCCTATATAGCATAATAACTCTTCTTTAAGTCAACATATTCAATATGAATTTTTCTTTCTTGTAGCTATATACTCCGTTATTATATTTGTGTCATCAATCTACATAATATATTTTAATAAAGGTCTTTTAACTATCTTCTTTTAATTTTTGATGAATTCCAATCCATGCCAATAATAAAAAATATATATAATTAAAAAACCCCTTACATTTTTAATCCCTGCAACATCAACTGGTTGAATTCCTGCTAATCCTTGAGTAAGTAGATTGTTAATGAAAATTAAAAAAATTCAGTTTCTAGACATGTAATGAATAATTTCAAGAGGTTGCAATAGATTAACATGTAGTTATTTGTTTTAGTCATAATAAAAGCTTTCACAAAAATACTTGGTAAAATTACATGATCTCACCAAGATTTTGTATCAGCCATCGAAGTTGGCAAACATTTTTACTGTAGTTACTAACCTTCAAATTCTATTTTATAGGATTGTTCAAACTTCCCAAGAGAAACAATGCCTAAAGGTCTAAAGTTCATCAACTTTGAGGCAGATCTAGCCCTATTTAACCCACCCCATATAGTATGAAAATCTATACAACCCCATTTAGTATGAAATTAAGCATCGGTTGTTGTTTTTCAAACTTCCACCAAGGTAATTAATGCCAAAGTTTATAAATGTGTGAGGAGAGGATATTACCTGCTGTGATGAAAGAAATTTATAGGCGCTTAATCATGGATCCAAAACAAAAAACAATGATTAAAGTACGTTGAGCAGAGGATATTACTTGCTGTGACGAAAGAAATTTACAGGCACTTAATCATGGATCCAAAACCAAAAACAATGATTAAAGTACATTGAGCAGAGGATATTATTGGCTCTGACGAAATGGTGGTTGCATTGCATCCTCTTGTAGGCACGTTCGTGTGGCTTCTTTTTCTTATCCTGCTTGGCTACTTTAGGTGTTTGGCTTCTCACCTTGCCAGCATGAGCAAAAGATCCGTGAACCTTACCTACAAAGCAAATCTGCCATTTATAAACCGTGATTAATAGCTTTAAACACAAAAATTCTCTATCTTAGAGAAACAATATAGTTAGTGAGGTTGCCGAGCTTTACCCATGGCATCTTTACTATTGTTGCTATTGCTGCACTGGGACTGTTATTCTCAAGCTCTCAATAGGCAGAGAAGATGATAAAGGAGCCACGAATGAAAGAATTAGGGTTAGGGTATTGACAGGGTAATATAGCTAGCAAGGCAAGTGGAGAGGGCCGACTTCGATATTAATAGCACCACTCGTCCCATGAAGGCCTTTCCATAATTGGTTGAGGTAATTGGTCCCGAGAGAATTACATCCTTATATATATATATATATATATGAATGGTCTAAAAAATTATGAATCTCTAGTACTCTAGCCGAAATAAATTTTCATATCTATAATTAAATAATTAAATGTTTTACATCAACTTTATTCGAATGACTTTAAATAAATTTTTTACAGTTAAAATAATAAAATATATATATAAATTATATTATATTATTTTTATTTTTCCTTATTTGTTAAGTTAGATAATTCCAAAAATTAAAATTCCCTAATCATCTAGTCAAAATAAATAAGTTTTTTTTCTTCTTTTATAATTTCATTTTTGTCAGCAGGATTGAGGGGAGGGGATTTAAAAAAATAGTTTGATTTTTAACTGTTCAAATTTAAACTGTTTTTCTGATTTTTTTAAATACTTATGTAGTTATAAATTAAAAATTAAATATTTTTATATAATATGATATTAAATTTTTCAAAATTTAATCTAATTTATATTCAAATTCATCATGTAAAAATTTAAATATAAATTGATTCGTATGATTTTAAAAAATTGAATTAAATTAGAAAATTTTGTATTCAAGGATAATTTTGTACGTAAATATATATAACTAAAAATTTTTTAATAATTTAAAATTAACTCAAAATTTTAACAAAATAACAATTATTTTATTATTATTATTATTATTATTATTAAAAATGTAATTTTTTAAATAAATAATTTTATATTTGGGGATAATTGATAAATAAATCAATAGAATTCCTAATAATTTAATATTTGATTCAAATTTTATAAAATAAAAATTAATTACAAATTTTTATTATTATTTTAAATGAAATAATAAATTTTATATTACTATTTTATAAATATTTATTTTTATTAATCTTGAACACGCAAATATATAAGAATTGTAACAATTAGTTTATTATTGTTATTAAAAATATAAATTTTCTAAATAAATAGGTTTAGATTTTGGTATAATTGATAAAAAATTATTATCAACTTATAAAATAATTTATAATTTTATGTTACAAAATAAAATATTCATTTTATATGATTTATATTAAAATTACTTGAAACTATACATAAATCATGTGAGTAAAATTTTACGACGGATTAGCGACTAAATATTTCTTCGCTAATTGTATTACTGTAACAAATTACAGTTAGCGATAGACCAATTTTCGTCGTTAAATCATTGCAAAAAAGGCACTACCAAGAGTTCCAATAGAAGGATCATCATCATCTTCCAAAGAGTTTTGAAAGAAAGTTTCAGAAGAGCAAGGTTTTTTCCTTCTAGAACGACGACGATGACTAGAATCATCTTCATATTCTGCATCAAAGGCAGCATCAAGACAAGCATCACAAGAGCATTCTCCCCAATAGCAATGACTATCCCGCTTAAAGGCATAAATAGGATGACTATGAGTATCAAAAGCTTCGATAAGAAGTCCATCTTCTTGAGAAAACGAAGAGAGTGTTTTTCATTCTGTTTCTATTTCGTTGCAAAAAAATAAAAAAATATCCTCCCCATGATGGAATTGTAAAACAATCGCGAATCCATCGTAAAATTTGCGACGAAAATAAGGCCGCCAGTAATTTTAGTTGCTAATTGGCAGTTTTTTTTGTAGTGAAAATTTCAAAGTCTCAAACTTAGCATAAAGCTTGTTCATCTCTTCTCTTGTCTTACATGTTTGCTTGACCTTTATCTTGATTTATTCTATAATTCATCTTACAAAGACAACATTTCATGGTTATTTATCTATCAATTACTCAAATTACAATATGTACTAGAAGAACTATAGAAGGAAAGGGTTGATTTTTACCTCCTTAATATTTATATGCTATCAATTCTCCCTATAATCTTCAAACTATTTCTTTAGCCAATAGTTGAATTTTAGATAGCTTAAGAGGAAAAGAAGAAGGAAAGAATTATGAAGGCAAAAAGTGAAACCCCTTTTCCCTTAAAGTGGCTGGCCAAGCTTTTTTTTTTTCCTCTTATTTGTGCTTATCATTAAAGCTTCTAGAGTTACTAGTGTCACTTTCTTATTGGTCTTACTTTATGATATTGAGGAAATAACAATTTAGCCCCAAATCTCTATTTAATTACATAACTATATGAAACTTCAACTAGCATAACACATAAGCCCAATACTTTCCTTATATTTCACTTACATAATATAATCTTATTAAATTACAAAAGTACCCTCAATCAATTTCATTTATACCAATTGTATCCTAATTGGTCACTAGCCCATATAACAATTATTATCCTATCAAAAACATCCCTAACCATGTCACATTCCTACTAGGGTCTTAATTGGGGCACTACAAGACCTATTAGGGAGGACCATGCTTGTGTAGCCATAAAGTTTTGCCACCCAGCTATAAACCCATATAATGACAATAGCTACTTCCCTTAGGATGTATGATTGTAATACTTTTGCTTGCTATGTGGGCTATTATATATTGAACAAATTCAATTAAATTGGGTGGTCACTTATCAAAGGCTTCTATGCGTTGGTGGGCCCATCTCGATTTACTTGAATTGCTTAAATACATAATGACCAAAACTCATATACTTACACTCTAAATAGGAGAGGTTGTGCTATTAGTTTTTTACCATGGATGATACATGTCTATAGTCCCCCACTGGCCCATGGGCTAAGCCCACTTAAGAAAAAGATCGCACTACCTCCTGTGTTAAAGTAATAAGGTTGGAAGGTTGTTGTTGTGCTTGTATGTGTTTTTGATTGTTACCTAACATACTCATACTTCACGCATCATATGTATATCATTCACATGCATCATCATCATGCATCATTCTAACAATTAACTGTTGTATCCATCATAGATTTACATAGGTGGTTTGGGGATTCTTCCATTAAGACATTTCATCCAACACAGTCAGCATCTAGCATGTCATATCCAAAGCCAATAGAGAATTTGGTATCAAGTATAGTAGGCAGGATGTGAAGAAAGTTGCTAGAATGGCCAAAAGATGTAGGGATACCTGATCTTCCATAATCAATTAACCTCCTCATGCATCAAGAATTAAATAGGAGATTTGATGATTTTTAGAAAAGGATCTCAGTAATACTTGCTAGTTTTACGACTAATTTGATCTCAACCCTTAATGCTCAGCCTATAACACCCTTAGCTGCACAAGTCAAACCAACTGCCATTAGGGAGACTCCTACAATGGCTATTATTTTACCTTTACAAGTTGCTGAAGATAAGAATATAGCACCTCAAATCCCATAATAAGAATCGAAAACATGTAATTTTAGGGTTTTAAAACTTACAATCTTAGATGCACTTTAAATCTTGATTTTGATGATGACCAGCAAATAGGATGAACTTATATGCTTCAGATCTTGATCACCAATGCCAAAGAAATAGCCTTTACGCAACTCCTCTCAATGTTCACACACACAATTGCAAGGAAGGCTTAAAACTTAGAGTGCTAGCTCTAACCTTTGTGTATATGGCAATGGGTATTAAACTAAAGACATTAGTGAAATGGAAAGTGAGAGGTTATAGTGAAACAAAAAGAAATTAGTGAAATGGAAAGTGAGAGGTTATCTTTCTTTAAATTGCCTTAAATAAGTGTCGTGTGTGAAATGTAATGGGAATTAAGAACAAACTTGTAAAGGCTATCCAATTTAATAAGGAATTAATTAAGATCTTTCCTCTTCCCACTCTAAGAATAATACCTTTCTTTGGTATTTTTATTAAACAACTCCAGTACTTATTATTATTATTATTATTATTATACTTCAAAATCCAAAAAAAATTATTATTATTACTGTGGAAGTGATACTTCTTTGTTCCTTCACACTTTATGTGGACATAAAACCAATTATCGCTAGCACCGTTTTTGACATTTACCAAGCCATATGCTAATTTTTTTTCGTTTTTTGGATTTTTTAATAAATAAATAAATAAATAAAATATATTGATGCTCCATTGCCCAATCATTCCATTTTGACTCGTGCGAATGATTCCTTCTCCTTAAATTTATTAGTTTAAAAATTTTGAGACACTACAAAGAGCTTATTTCACATTTTATAATTATTTAAAAGTGTATCCATCGATATAATATGTACACATAATCACTTAATATTAAGCATAAAAATTATTTTTATAATTTATGTCTATTTAATATCATTAAAATTTTTAAAAAATAAAATTTTATGGACTTTATATTGAATGATTTAGAAAGCAATAAAGATAAATTAATTAAGGAAAATAATTGAAAATAATAATAAAAAGAAGAGAAAAAGTCAATTCACTAGTTTTAAAAGTAAATTATACTTTATTAAATATATAGTATAATAAGATTACAGTAAAAAAATACAATTATAATATAATATGATGCAAGCAAAAAAATAAAATTAAAAAATATATTTTAATAAATAAAAATATTAAAAACAATTATTAAATTTTGGTTAGAATTTTTTAATTATATAATTTCAAGAATTTCCAAACTTGTGGGTACAAATAGCAGTTTACTAAACTTGTGGATTTATAAAAATTTAAAGCAAGTCAAACCAATTTCTATAAATCCACATCCTTTTCTTGTGTTGCTGCATTTCTAAGTCTTAACACATTTCTAGCTAATATCAGTTTTTATCTCCTTTGAAAGATTTAAAATTGCAGGATTTAAAATATCACTAGTTTTAAAAGTAAATTATACTTGATTAAATATATAATATAATAAGATTACCAGCGAAAAAAATACAATTATAATATAATACGATTACAAACAAAAAAATAAAATTAAAAAATTTATTTTAATCAATGAAAATATTCAAAAATAATTATTAAATTTTTGTTTAAATTTTTTAATGATATAATTTTGAAATTAAATGTGAATTTTATTGAAATTGATAAAAGGACTAAATTTTTAAATAATTTCATTGTAAAGTAAAATTATGATACATAATTAGTAAGAGTAAATATATATGTATATTTTTAATTAATATTATAATATTTGGTAAAATCAATAAATAAACTTATAAATTTATTTAAAAATTTAATTGAAAATAGATAAATAATATAATATAAAATATTTTTAGCAACTACTTTTGCGTTGCATTTCTGTTGCTAAAATTTCAAAACACTTAGCGACTACATTTTCGTCGCTATTTTTTTGAAAATTAATTAACAAAATTAAAAATATAGAAAGATTTTTAGTGACAAATATTCGTCACTAAATGCAACACAAAAAAGGCGCCATTTTTGCCGCCAAATTTAGCGGTTGGTTTTAATTATTCGTCACTAAACTTATGACTAATAAATTTTCACGATTGAAACTGAAAACAATCGCTAATTAGCAATGGAAAACTTTTCATCACTAATCACTTTTTTTTTTTGTGGCGAATCAAATTGATAAGTGGAGCATGTATAAACATAATTACAATAAGACAAATAAATATAACAAATAATATAACCAAAAAATAATAAAGAATAAAAAGTGAGTAATGTAATAATAATAATAATAATAATAATAATAATAATAATAATAATAATAATAATAATAATAATAATCATAATCATAATCATAAGAAGAAGAAGAAGAAGAAGAAGAAATGGATAAATGGAAAAGGAAAATGAAAATTAAAAGGAAGAAGAAGGAAAAATAAAATAAATAAAGAATAATTAAATAATAATAATAATAATAATAATAATAATAATAATAATAATAATAATAATAATAATAATAATAATAATAATAATAAACGATCAATAATTAATAATTAGTAAAAATAAAAAAGAAAAGGAAGAGAGCACTTACCTAGAAAAGAAGCCCACTTGATGAAGTCCAACAAGCAAATAAGAAGTTTTGAAGGGTATTTATAGGCCAAGGGTGAGTCACTCCCTTGACTCATTTGACTCACACCTTTGGGTTGAGTTATCTTTAAACCACTTAGGTGGTGTATTTTTGCATGGGACATGCATATATTTTTTAACTTATTTTGTATGTTTTTTTAATTTTGCATTAAAACTTCATAAAACTCACATAGGAAATTGGGAACGTCGCTTAATTTAGCAAGTAAATTATTAATATTATATATGTGTGTTAATAATAATAATAATAATAATAATAAATAATAATAATAATAATAAAATAATAATAATAATAATAATAATAATAATAATAATAATGGTGAATATGAAATAATTTGACATCAAATAATTAAATTAATATTAAATTTTGAATTAATTGGTTAATTAAAGTTTAATGGTATTTTAATTAGTATTTATTACCACTCACGACTGTTAGTGGGTTTTTTTTACCATTTTGGTTAAGTCACGCCCTAAGGCCATGACTTGCTCCTTTTAAATGATACTGCGCCATTTTGTTTGTGAGTCACGCCCCAAGATCGTGACTTGCCAAGTGACTCATGACCTTGAGTCGTGACTCACCAAAATTAGTTTAAAATAGAATCATCGTCTTCCTTCTTCCTCTTCTTCCTTTTTTTTCTCCCCTGGACACAACTCAAGGACTTTTAGGACTATTTTTCCATCATTTATCCTCCGTCTGAGCTCTGTTTAGCATGTCATCTTCACCATTGAGTCCGCAATTGCGTCGCGCACTTGTGAGTACCATTTTTATCAAGTTTCGTATGACACCCTACATTCACTCATACTTTTATACATCATGTCATATTATTAGCAATATCATATAGTTGCTAAACTTAGTTGCCTATTTCATGCAACGAGTCAATAACTTAATTTACACTCCAATTTTAAATCTAGTTTAACATCACTAGGTTACTATTCATTTGGTATAACTTTTAGTAGCATGACAACTTATATTTCCTGCTACCCAAACTTGCAAATGGATAAACTCACACTCCTAAATAGAAACTGTAGCACCCCCTATGCAAATACCCCATTATACATGTATCATGAATACTGTTAATCATGCTTATGCTACATATTCATTTAATCATCATTTAGCCATTAAACATGCCACATGGTTTCATATACCTATATGCGTGCTACAAGTCTATTCCTGTTTTCCATTTCATACCTATTAACATGCATACTAGACTATATGAATATTACTTTATGTAAATCACATGCACACATATTCTGTCTTAGCTTTACTATTAGTGAGTTACAATATTCCGCATAGGTTTTAAACATAACATAAAATAACTAGCCTTAATACAAAACATATGATAATTGTATTACAAAATATACTACATCAAGGTTATAAGTCGATGGTTGGCCCTTCCTGATGCAGAGAACGTCCCTCAACAAAAGTCTCGGTATTTGAACCAAAATGGATAAAATAACCCGTGCTAAGCTATAAAGCTTAGTGGGGAATATCTACAGATGGATGACCACACACACAGGTCATCAAACATACATATACAATTAATAACATATGCAACATATCATGTCAATAATACCAAATACTTTAAAGCATAACATATTCTTCCATGTTCCTAATCATTGTACCCAGAAGAGTAACAATTATGCTCATGTTCATAATTCTTATCGACAGCAAGTTCCCATGTAAACATATTCAAATAAAACATAATTCCTGTGGTAAAACAACATTATGATCCACAATATTAATCTTTAGTCAAATCACTTTAACTGTTTAATTTCTTTATCATTACTATGAATAACGTTTAGCCTGCCTTAGCTTATCGGTGGATAACGGGAACTATGGATACACATCGGTATCAAAGAAGGATATCCGAAGATATCAAATCTATAGACCCAAACGAGGCCAAACTATACTATGGATCGGTCAAGCATACCCAAACGGGGTAGCCTTTCAACCCAAACGGGGCTGATCATGATCCAAACGGGATCATCTATACTATGGACCCAATCGGGCCAACTATGGCAGCTGCAATTTCCCTATAGGCGCCTATCTATCCACATCCAAAATTCTATCGCAGGCAGAACTATATTCGTGTTCAATTCACATATTAATACTGTATTCATAGTATAATGTTGTGCACATATACATAGTCTTATATAACTATGAATTCTCTGGTGCATAATCAGATATATGCACATTTCACATATTAATACTGTATTCATAGTATACTGTTGCACATATATAGAGTCTTGTAATACTATGAGTTCTCTGGTGCATAATCAAACATATGCACATTTCATATGCCAAGTTATACAACTGGCTATTCAAATCTGTATGACTTTACAATTTGCATCATAACATATAAGCATGACATATAATCATCATATCATATATTTGATCATTTTCTCGTTAAGCATTTCACATGTTCATAGTCATGCTAATTCATCTTTTATCTCATAGGGCAATTACATGCTTATATACTCATATTCATAATCATAAATGTACATACCTGTGGGTACATTCGCGTATAGTTGGTTTATTCTTATGAGCATGTTTCCAACACATATATAAACCTTTATCATCATTCAAGTCATGTGCTATACAGCATATTCACATGTTTCCATACGGGCATATACACATGCCAAAGTCATACTATTATAGTTCTTATTTTATAGCATAGGTACATGTCAATATGTGCACTTTCATGTCATAGGATTTACATGTGTATATATATATATATCAATTTGGCATATGACCATCATGCACAAGACTAATCACATGCATAGGTTAGATATTTCATCACTAGTCTTTATTCATATACACAATTGAATGCATCTGTATTCATATAAATCCTTCATTGATAGTCATATTACATGCCTTATTCGATTAACTTTACTATCACATAAGCAACTATCTGTCTCAATCAATTTAAAATCATATTATCAAGTGTAGCAACATTCTGCACATAATTGTAATTTCTGTTACCTTGAACAGTCTCGAAAACAAGTCTGGATTCAACCCTAGATTACATGTACTTAGAGACAGATTTAAGCTTAGGTTTCTTCATATGAAATATAGGTATGGAAGTCTATTTTTCAATGCAAAAAGAATCATTCAATTTGCTGTTCTATATCTCAACTTATGAGCAAAACATTCCAGACAGGTCATTCAGTCATGAAGGGGAGTTCGACTCGTGAAGAGCTTAACGAGTGAAGCAAATAAGGCAAATCTCACGACTCGTGAAGGAGTTCACGAGTGGAGAAGGAAAAGCTATACTTCACGACTCGTGAAGAGCTTCACGAGTCGGACTAATGTTCACGACTCGTGAAGTCATTCACGACTCGGTAAGAATAGTCTTCTTCTTCAACCTTACGTCTTTAAAATTCCATAAAAACGTAAATTAAGTTCTGTAAATCCTACGCAATTCCAGTAATCATCCTCACATGCAATATGAACAGCCTAAATTCCCATACCTTAACTGATAAACCCAAAGTCTTCAACCTCTATCAATTCCTTTTCCTTTATTTCTTCTTCCTTCCTCTTCTCCTTCACAAATACCATCACCGTCATCATTTAAATTTCCAGCAATTACATTGTTCTAAGTTAACTTGAAAAGAAGAAGAAGATGAAGATGATGGAGGGTTAAATTAAGAGTTTAATTACCTTTAATTTACTGCATTTTACTATTGCTTAAACAACAAACATCATCCTCAATGCATTTGAGATAAATCAATGGAAGAAATAAAAAGGAAGAAGAAGATAATTTTCTGGTTTTCTCTCTTCAATTTTCCGACTCCTTCACACACACACAGCCACCTCTACATTCCACTAATTCCTTCTATTTATATGAGTAGTAAAATTTCCGTTTACTCCCTCAACAATCTTGCATGTCACATAAATACCTTGCAAATCTTTGCATGAATGACTTTAACCCCTCCACTAACTCTTTTTCAAACATTAACCTATCAAATTAATCATTCTTTCAAATTAACCTATAATTAAATTCTTTTATTCACAATTGGCCATTAATACGCCACAATTACAAATTAACCCAAAATTAATATCTATTTACTTCAATTACATCCTCAATTACTATTAAACCATATTCTTATATTTTATTTTCACGCAATTAACATAATAGCATGCTAATTTATCCCCAAAATAAAATTAGGGTCATGTTAGGGGCCTTACAATTCTCTCCCCCTTAAGAATTTCGTCCCCGAAATTCATACCTGTTTGAAATAAGTGAGGATGTTGTTCCTTCATAGCTGCTTCTGGCTCCCAAGTAACTTCTTGTATATCATGATGTTGTCAGAGTACTTTAACAAGTGGAATTTGCTTATTTCTAAGCTGTCTAACTTCTCTAGCCAGAATTGCTATAGGTTCTTCATCATAAGTGAAATCTGGCTGTACTTACACATCTTGAACTGGTATCACATGGGATTCATCTGATCGATACCTTCGAAGCATAGAAACATGAAACACATCATGAAGTTTGGCTAGTTCCATAGGGAGAGCCAATCTATATGCCACTGGCCTAACTCTTTGAAGAATTTCATATGGGCCTATAAACCTCGGACTTAGCTTACCCTTTTTCCCAAATCTCAATACTTTTCTCCAAGGGGACACTTTCAGAAACACTTTGTCACCCACTTGATATTCAATATCTCTTCTCTTCAAATCAGTATAAGACTTCTGTCTATCACTAGCTTCCTTCAATCTTTGCCTGATAACTTGCACCTTTTCTTCTGTGTCTTTGACAATATCAGGACCAATAACTTTGCGCTCAGACAATTCAGTCCAGTAAACAGGAGTTCTACATTTCCGACCATACAAGGCCTCATATGGTTCCATCTCGATGCTCCTTTGATAATTGTTATTGTAGGCGAACTCCATTAATGGTAGATACCTATCCCAACTCCCTGCAAACTCCAAAACACATCCTCTCATCATATCCTCTAGAATTTGAATAACCCGTTCAGATTGCCCATCCGTCTGAGGGTGGAATATTGTACTGTAACGAAGTTGAGTTCCCAAAGCTTGTTGCAAACTCTGCCAAAATCTTGATGTGAATCTCGGATCTCGATTAGAGATTATTGACATCGAAATGCCATGTAGTCTAACAATCTCATTTACATAAAGTTCTGCCAACTTATCTATAGGGTAGTCCATCTGAACTGGTATGAAATGAGCTGATTTAGTTAGCTTGTCAACTATAACCCAAACAGCATCATGCTTTTTCTGTGTAAAGGGCAATCCTGTTACAAAATCCATAGTGATATCCTCCCATTTCCATTGTGGAATTGGAATGGGGTTCAACAAACCAGAAGGTAGCTGGTGCTCTGCTTTTACCTGCTGACAAGTCAAACATTTGGAAACATAGGCTACCACACCTTTCTTCATGCCAGGCCACCAATAACTTTGTTTCAAATCCTGGTACATCTTGTTCCCACCAGGATGCATAGTAAATACTGTATTGTGAGCCTCTTTCAGTACTGTTCTCTTTAATTCTTTGTCATTAGGAACATATAATCGATTCTAATAATACACACCCCCATCTTCTTTCACTGAGTACTCAGACTGGGTCCCTTCATGTAAAGACTTCAAAATCTGTTGGAACTTTTCATCGTGTTTCTGTGCATCAATCACTGTTTGCCTCAAACAAGGTCTAGCTTTCAAATGTGCTAATAAAGTGCCGTCATAAGCAATTTTCCATCTACAACGATGTGCAATCATAGTAGCCATCATCTTACGGCTTAAGGCATCAGCTACAACATTAGCTTTGCCTGGATGGTAATCCACTATACAATCATAATCTTTAAACAGTTCTAACCATCTTCGCTGTCTCAAGTTAAGTTCCTTTTGAGTGAGCAAATATTTGAGACTCTTGTGATCTGTATAGATTCTGCACTTTTCCCCATACAAATAATGTCGCCAAATTTTCAAGGCAAACACTATTGCTGCTAACTCTAGGTCATGGGTTGGATAGTTTTGTTCATGTGGCTTCAACTGTCTAGATGCATAGGCAATTACTTTGCCATCTTGCATTAGCACACAACTCAAGCCAACTCTAGAAGTATCACTATACATAGCATACTCCTTTCCTGTAACTGGCTGTGTCAAAACTGGAGCCTCTGTCAGAAATTTCTTCAACTGATCAAAACTTGCTTGACATCGGTCAGTCCACTCAAACTTTATACCCTTTCTCAGAAGTTTAGTGAGTGGTGTGGCTATAACTGAAAAGCCCTTCACAAAGCGACGGTAATAACCTGCTAAGCCCAAAAAACTTCTTACTTCTGTCACATTTCGAGGCGGCTTCCAATTCACTATAGCCTCTATTTTAGCTGGATCCACCCTAATGCCTTTAGAAGATACTACATGACCAAGAAAAGAAATTTCCTTAAGCCAAAAATCACATTTGCTCAGCTTAGCATACAACTTATTCTCCCTCAGAATCTGTAAAACAATTGTCAAATGCTCAGCATGTTCCGTTTCATTCCTCGAATACACCAAAATGTCATCTATGAACACAACAACAAACTGATCCAGGTAGGGTCTAAACACCCTATTCATAAGATCCATAAACGCAGCCGGTGCATTTGTTAACCCAAAAGGCATCACCAGAAACTCATAATGCCCATATCGGGTTCTAAAGGCTGTTTTGGAAACATCCACATCTTTAACCCGAAGTTGGTAATAACCTGAGCGTAAATCAATCTTGGAAAACACTCCAGCACCCTTCAACTGATTGAATAAATCTTCAATTCTTGGTAAAGGATACTTATTTTTGATTGTTACCCTGTTTAACTGTTTGTAGTCTATGCACATCCTCATAGACCCATCCTTTTTCTTCACAAATAAAACCGGTGCACCCCAAGGTGATGTACTAGGCCTGATGAAGCCTTTGTCAAGCAACTCCTGTAGCTGAGCTTTTAGTTCTTTCAATTCTAAAGGAGCCATCCTGTATGGTGCCTTCGAAATAGGAGCTGTACCAGGTAGAATGTCTATAGACAATTCAACTTCCCTTTCAGGTGGAAGACTAGGTAAGTCTTCAGGGAACACATCAGGAAACTCTTTCACCACTGAAATCTCTTGAAGATTCACATTTTCTATTCTTGAATCAAGCACAAGTGCTAAGAAAGCTTCACACCCTTTTCTCAAAAATCGCTTAGCTTGCATAGCTGATATTACATTAGCTATGGGTTTAGACCGAATGCCCTGTACTAAAGTTTTTTCACCATCAGTACCAATGAGAGTTACAGTTTTAGCTTCACAATCCATCACTGCATGATGTCTAGACAGCCAATCCATACCAAGTATAATATCAAACTCCCGGAATGGTAACTCAACAAGATCAGCAAGGAATTCTTTCCCTTGAATTACAATAGGACACTGTTTATGCACTCTATTAACAACAACACTGTGACCCAAAGGGTTGGTTACATAAATATCATATTCCAGTTCGTGAACAATAGACTCATTTATACCCATATCCCCAGTGCAAACAAAAGAATGAGTGGAACCAGGATCAATAAGTGCATGCATATCAGAATCAAAAAGAGAGAATGTACCAGCTATGACTTCTGGAGCACTCTGATCCTCTCTAGCTTTCATTGCATAAGCCCGAATAGGAACAACTGGAGCTGTGGGCCTATCAACTGATTCAAAAATGTTCCTGGACTGGGATCCCTAATAACTCGATCCCCCACGTCTTCTTCCCCTGCCTCTGCCTGAAGATGGTGCTTTAAAAGTTTCTCTACTGCCCTGCTGTCCCACATCCTATTCCCTCTTCGATGGATAACTAGCCATGAAGTGATCGGTACCACCACATTTGAAACATGCCCCAGACAATTTCCTACAACTACCCCAATGTTTCCTAGAACAATGGGGACACACTGGAGGTTGCCCCCCACTCTGATTCCCTGAAGCTTGTTTTCCCTGTTTAGACATTGCAGAAGATTCTTGTCTCCTGTCCCTTTTTGCAGAACTATAGCCAGATTCAGCTGGCTAATTTCCTTATGCTCCTCTAGCTCTCTTTCCTGCAAAAGATCCATGCTTGGACCCACCTATTCTCTGTTCTCTCTCCCTTTTTGCCATTTCATTCTTTTCAACTCGCAAGGCTACTGTAACCAGTTGAGTGAAATTAACCACTTGTAAAGATGTAGACCCAATCAACTTTTCTCGGATACGATCATTCAATCCATCTTCAAACTGTCTACATTTAAAAGCATCATTTAATATCTCATCAGGAGCATACTTGCACAGGTGATAGAATTCTTTCTCATACTCAGCCACAGACATAACTCTCTGTTTCAAGTGGAGGAATTGCTTTAACTTCTCTTGCTTATACTCCTCAGTAACATACTTTTTCTTGAATTCAGCTGTGAAAAATTCCCATGTAAGGGGATGTGGTAACTGAGGTTGCTTCAATACCAACTTCCACTAGTCATAAGCTGCACCCTGTAACAGAGACACAGTACAAGATGCTTTATGACTCACTGGAAAACCGATTTCATAAAAAATTCTCTCTAGCCTTTCGAGCCAAAATTCAACTTCTTCAAACTGTTCCAGATTAGTGCCTAAAAATTCTTCAGCACCATGCTTTCTAATTTCAGAAATTGGAGCTTTGGGTGCTGTCATTCTTTGAAGAACTTGAGCCATATCCTGTGATATTTTTAACAATGCTTCTGTAGGGACGGCTGTTGGGATCTCATTTGGATTAGAGGATGAAGGTCCAATATTGGAAGGATTAGTTCTAACTGGCCTGTTACTTTCAGCCGATTCCTCAAATGCATCTCTAGAGCTCTCCATCCTCAATCTTAAGAAAAACAGGGACTTCTGCATCAGGCCAACAAAACACTATATCATACTATAAAATCCTAGGTTCATTTTTAATTACCCAGAAAAGGCTAAACCGAGGGCTCTGATACCACAAATTGTAGCACCCCCCATGCAAATACCCCATTATACATGTATCATGAATACTGTTAATCATGCTTATGCTACATATTCATTTAATCATCATTTAGCCATTAAACATGCCACATGGTTTCATATACCTATATGCGTGCTACAAGTCTATTCCTGTTTTCCATTTCATACCTATTAACATGCATACTAGACTATATGAATATTACTTTATGTAAATCACATGCACACATATTCTGTCTTAGCTTTACTATTAGTGAGTTACAATATTCCGCATAGGTTTTAAACATAACATAAAATAACTAGCCTTAATACAAAACATATGATAATTGTATTACAAAATATACTACATCAAGGTTATAAGTCGATGGTTGGCCCTTCCTGATGCAGAGAACGTCCCTCAACAAAAGTCTCGATATTTAAACCAAAATGGATAAAATAACCCGTGCTAAGCTATAAAGCTTAGTGGGGAATATCTACAGATGGATGACCACACACACAGGTCATCAAACATACATATACAATTAATAACATATGCAACATATCATGTCAATAATACCAAATACTTTAAAGCATAACATATTCTTCCATGTTCCTAATCATTGTACCCAGAAGAGTAACAATTATGCTCATGTTCATAATTCTTATCGACAGCAAGTTCCCACGTAAACATATTCAAATAAAACATAATTCCTGTGGTAAAACAACATTATGATCCACAATATTAATCTTTAGTCAAATCACTTTAACTGTTTAATTTCTTTATCATTACTATGAATAACGTTTAGCCTGCCTTAGTTTATCGGTGGATAACGGGAACTATGGATACACATCGGTATCAAAGAAGGATATCCGAAGATATCAAATCTATAGACCCAAACGAGGCCAAACTATACTATGGATCGGTCAAGCATACCCAAACGGGGTAGCCTTTCAACCCAAATGGGGCTGATCATGATCCAAACGGGATCATCTATACTATGGACCCAATCGGGCCAACTATGGCAGCTGCAATTTCCCTATAGGCGCCTATCTATCCACATCCAAAATTCTATCGCAGGCAGAACTATATTCGTGTTCAATTCACATATTAATACTGTATTCATAGTATAATGTTGTGCACATATACATAGTCTTATATAACTATGAATTCTCTGGTGCATAATCAAATATATGCACATTTCACATATTAATACTGTATTCATAGTATACTGTTGCACATATATAGAGTCTTGTAATACTATGAGTTCTCTGGTGCATAATCAAACATATGCACATTTCATATGCCAAGTTATACAACTGGCTATTCAAATCTGTATGACTTTACAATTTGCATCATAACATATAAGCATGACATATAATCATCATATCATATATTTGATCATTTTCTCGTTAAGCATTTCACATGTTCATAGTCATGCTAATTCATCTTTTATCTCATAGGGCAATTACATGCTTATATACTCATATTCATAATCATAAATGTACATACCTGTGGGTACATTCGCGTATAGTTGGTTTATTCTTATGAGCATGTTTCCAACACATATATAAACCTTTATCATCATTCAAGTCATGTGCTATACAGCATATTCACATGTTTCCATACGGGCATATACACATGCCAAAGTCATACTATTATAGTTCTTATTTTATAGCATAGGTACATGTCAATATGTGCACTTTCATGTCATAGGATTTACATGTGTATATATATATATATCAATTTGGCATATGACCATCATGCACAAGACTAATCACATGCATAGGTTAGATATTTCATCACTAGTCTTTATTCATATACACAATTGAATGCATCTGTATTCATATAAATCCTTCATTGATAGTCATATTACATGCCTTATTCGATTAACTTTACTATCACATAAGCAACTATCTGTCTCAATCAATTTAAAATCATATTATCAAGTGTAGCAACATTCTGCACATAATTGTAATTTCTGTTACCTTGAACAGTCTCAAAAACAAGTCTGGATTCAACCCTAGATTACATGTACTTAGAGATAGATTTAAGCTTAGGTTTCTTCATATGAAATATAGGTATGGAAGTCTATTTTTCAATGCAAAACGAATCATTCAATTTGCTGTTCTATAGCTCAACTTATGAGCAAAACATTCCAGACAGGTCATTCAGTCGTGAAGGGGTGTTCGACTCGTGAAGAGCTTCACGAGTGAAGCAAATAAGGCAAATCTCACGACTCGTGAAGCAGTTCACGAGTGGAGAAGGAAAAGCTATACTTCACGACTCGTGAAGAGCTTCACGAGTCGGACTAATGTTCACAACTCGTGAAGTCATTCACGACTCGGTAAGAATAGTCTTCTTCTTCAACCTTACGTCTTTAAAATTCCAGAAAAACGTAAATTAAGTTCTGTAAATCCTACGCAATTCCAGTAATCATCCTCACATGCAATATGAACAGCCTAAATTCCCATACCTTAACTGATAAACCCAAAGTCTTCAACCTCTATCAATTCCTTTTCCTTTATTTCTTCTTCCTTCCTCTTCTCCTTCACAAATACCATCACCGTCATCATTTAAATTTCCAGCAATTACATTGTTCTAAGTTAACTTGAAAAGAAGAAGAAGATGAAGATGATGGAGAGTTAAATTAAGAGTTTAATTACCTTTAATTTACTGCATTTTACTATTGCTTAAACAACAAACATCATCCTCAATGCATTTGAGATAAATCAATGGAAGAAATAAAAAGGAAGAAGAAGATAATTTTCTGGTTTTCTCTCTTCAATTTGCCGACTCCTTCACACACACACAGCCACCTCTACATTCCACTAATTCCTTCTATTTATATGAGTAGTAAAATTTCCGTTTACTCCCTCAACAATCTTGCATGTCACATAAATACCTTGCAAATCTTTGCATGAATGACTTTAACCCCTCCACTAACTCTTTTTCAAACATTAACCTATCAAATTAATCATTCTTTCAAATTAACCTATAATTAAATTCTTTTATTCACAATTGGCCATTAATACGCCACAATTAAAAATTAACCCTAAATTAATATCTATTTACTTCAATTACATCCTCAGTTACTATTAAACCATATTCTTATATTTTATTTTCATGCAATTAACATAATAGCATGCTAATTTATCCCCAAAATTAAATTAGGGTCATGTTAGGGGCCTTACAGAAACCTCTACCTCCAATACTCCAACAACATTCACAACACTTCAAATATCAGTCTATAGCTCATTTACATAACAAGCATCACATTACACACAAGTCATCAAATCCACTAACATTTAGTGTTCAATTATATACCATAATACATACATCAAGTTCATAACTACCTAAGACATATATACCCAAAAGTAAATATCCCAAAAGTCTTCACATGTACATGCCACTTCGTCATTCTTCGTTCATCTTCACTTTATCTATCCCTAAACACAGTCAAAACAAACCACACGCTAAACAACATTGTTGCCTAGTGGTGTACACAATTACACAAAATTTCATCTAGTAAAACTACTTTGAGTAAATTACCATTTTACCCTTAATGTCACTTTTAGTTAACTAAGTTAAAATTTATCTTTTTTAATACCTTAAATTACCATTTAATTATTTTCTCATTTAAATTCACATAATTCATTACTTAAGTGGTAAATTACCGTTAAGCCACTAAACTTTCTTTTTATCATATTTTACCTTGTTTGACTTCAATTTTGACCCTTTTTTCTTCCTTTGACTTTTATTTCATCTTAAGTGATAAATTTACATTTTAGTTCCTAATTTACTTATGAATGGCAAATTACATTTTAGTCCCTAAACTTTTCTTATTTATAATTTTGACCCTTTTCACTTATTTGATTAATTTAACTCTCTTACTCATATTTTTAATGCCAATTTATGATTTTAACCCTATTATCCAACATAATTACATTTTTTCCCTTTTCAACCCATTTAACTTCATTTTTCACCTTTTTTTTATTATTTTATTACACATTTAGCATCTTTTATACATAATTTACCGTTTAATCCTAAATTTTTGCATGCTTACAATTTTGACCCTAGCAGTGCCTAGTAGAAATCTTCGAACTTAATATATGGGATGAAGACTCTAATAATGCTGATGGATTAAAGGGACTGCTTGCCACAATCCTATTGCTCCAGAATAAGTGGAAGGACCACTTGCTATAATCTAGCTACTCCACTGTGCGTGTATGAGTGGAGGGACCACTTGCTATGATCCAACTACTCCAATATGTGTGTATTTCATCTAATCTCATGGTTCTACTGCGGTATATGTGTCCCTAAGGCTAGCCATTATATCCTAGAATATTGGATTACCCATTGTACGCTAAGGACATATATATACTTTAATTTATGTCATATTTTATATAATCTTCCTTACTAATCACATTATTTCATAAATGCTACATACCATTATAGTATTAAATCATGCTTAACAATTATACATTCATCATGTATACATACAATATTATATAAAAATAATAAAAACATATAATTACCACCATATTCATCATTCGGCCTAAATAGGTTCTCATACATAAAATGTGGTTATTTCTCCATTTAAATGCCATATGTGTTTCTAAGGTCATTTTGAACATTCATATGATAATGACTATTCAATTTACATTATAATTCTTAAAGTACCTTTAGTTACATCATTATGTTCAATTATTATGTCCATTTGTTATTTTTTTAGTTCTAATCAATTTTATCACATTCTTCATGCATCATATTATGTATTTCATAAAAAATATTGCCATAAATTACCAAATTAGCTCACATTATACTTTAGTACATAATTTGGCCAACCTTAGTTTTCTCATTCCTAAGTTGTTTTCTCTACTAATTCACATTCATATCATCTAAATTCATTATTCTATCATGTTATCTCAAATTATTTCACATTTCTACTTAAATTCTTACAGTTACATACTGTAAATTTTAGTCTAAATTCAAAGGAATAAATGAAATTTGGTGTAGTTTGTATCCACTAACCTTGAAATGGCTTGGAAATCACCTATTCTTTCTTATCCTCTCCTTTATTTTCCTTGTTTTTCTCTTTCCTTTGGAATTCCTCTTTAGGCCTAAATTAGGAAGGAGAAATTAAAGAGCTTATGCTATGAATTTAGACATATAAAAGCTACTAAATAAATATACTAATGATGCTCTACAAGCCTATAACAAAATTGCCAATCAACTCTAACAAAAACTCAAGCATTCACCTAATTAGGTTACCTTTCTCTCATAAAAAATTCTCTACTTCCAAGCCTTCTCTTGCTTTAATTCAATTTCTAAGATGTAAAGGATGTTTTCTATTATATATAGCTGAAATTAGGGCTTGATATTTTGTAGGAGTTAGAAGAAATGGGAAGAAAATGGTGGAAACCTTAAAGAGAGAGTGGTTTAAATTTTGTAAGAAAGAGGTCTATAGAATATTTCTTATCAAGCTTTCGATTAATCCTTTTTAAGGTACCGAGTAAATTCTTCACTGTCTGTTTTAGGGACCAATGTGAGCTCAATTTTTTCTCAAATTATACCACTAGACTTTATTTAACTCACAGTATCTCATTTGATGTTCAACCACAACTTCCCTGCAAGTCACCTATCCTCAGATTTCCCTAGGATGAATACATTTAATACTTAAGTATCTCTAAATTTTTTTTATACTATACTATACTACTGTAATCACACTAATAATTTTCTTTGGGTTACTATTCATGCTTTAAAATGTATTATACATGTCAGATGAAATTTTAAGGTGTTATGTTTCTCCTTCACTAAATAAAACTTTTATTCTTGAAATTTACTTAGATTAAAGAGTAGAGGATATTGTTGTCTCTTGGCTTCCTCTGATTTCCAAGTCACTTCTTCCACATTATAATGTGTCCAGAGTACTTCGACAAGTGGGATCTACTTGTTCCTCAATTGTCTGGTTTCTCTGGAAAGAATTCTCATAGATTTTTCACCATATAACAAGTCAGGCTGCAGCTATAGTTCTTTTGATGTGATGACATGTGAGAGATTAGATCGATATCTCCTTAACATTGATACAGGAAATGAATCATGACTTCTCTCTAATTCTGGTTGTAGCTTCAACCTATAAGCCACTAGTCCAATCCACTATAACACCTCATATAGGCCAATGAATTTGGGATTAAGCTTCCCTTTCTTGCCAAATCTTAAGATCTTCCTCCAAGGTGAGACTTTCAGGAATACCTTGTGACTTAAATTAAATTCTATGTCTTTCATTTTTAAGTTTGCATAACATTATAAGAACCCAAAATAGGCCATAGTAAAAATTATCAATGATTAAATGGTAGTTTTGGTTAAAAATGTATAAATATAAGCTATTGGTGATAAGATAAATTACAAGTTATAGACTAAAGGGTAAATTGGCTATTTCGTAGTGTTACATATTTAAGTAGATCAAACTATAATATAGAGACTTAATTATAGTAAAAAGGAAGAATATTAGGGTAAAAAATAAAATAAGGAAAGATAGAGAATCTAATAGAGGATCTAAGTTGAAATTACCTATTAATGAAGTCACTATTCACTCATTTTCTAGAAACTCATGTGAGGAAGTAAGGCAGGGGGAAAATTTGAGTATTTAAAAGGTGAGAGCTATTTTTTTAAAATGGATGCTAAATCATTTTACTCTTCTCTCTAAAAAATCTTAAATTCTTTAATTCTCTCTCTAAAAGAAGTCAATCTCTTCACTCAAATTATATCTTAGTTTCTACTGGCATTTGAGAGGAAAGGGAGAGCTGGATGTTGGGTACTTAAAGGAAGAAGTGAAGGTGATTAAAGAAGAAGCTTTGGAGGCTGCATGTTAGGTTTAGGAACCTCAATCACTCTGCATGTGTTTGTTTATGGAATGTTTAGAGAATTAAGTGTGATGGATATATTACAAGGATAGAGATATGAATTTACAAGTATGTGAAATTTGTATGAATTTTGAATTGCATATTGATATTTTAGTAATTTATGATAAAATGATATCTAAATGGATGGACTGGAACATAAAATTTTGTATATGCTCAAATTTGGGTCTAATGGAACAATGAAGTTAGATACTTTAAAATAGAGCATAAAATCATGATGCGTACAAGTTTATATTTGTAAGGAGAGCTCCTTTCAAAATGTTTATTTTTCTAATACTTGGATGTTAGTTTAATTCTAATGTATCAAAGATTTGATAGGAAATAGAGATGCATTTGTTTAGAAGGTTGAAGCTTAGTGCTATTCTTAATAAAATAAGATGATGATTTAGAGATAGTAGATATAGTAGAACATTCAAATATACATCTAGAAATTAGAGGGTATATTTGAATATAACATATTTAATGTCTCTAATAAATTGGAATGGATGTTGGATGATGCTTGAAAGTAATAAAATGCATGAGTTTATAAGGTACTTTGATGGAAAATTAATTATCAAGGAGTTGAAGATTGCTTGTATGCTTAATTTTGGGTCGAACTGGAAAATAACATGTTTTAATTTCTACTTGGCAGACGAGAGTCCCTCGACCGAGGGAAAGACTCCCACTTTTGAGGTGAGCACTCCTTCACCCAAGTGGAACACACCCTCATTTGAGGTATATACACCCTTTTTCGAGGGGAAATGCACACTCAATCAAGGAAAGGCCCACTGTTTGGCAAGTTAAAGTTCTTTAGATATAGTAATGATTTATCTCTATCCTAGTGATGTTAATTGCCTTAAATAGTTTCTTATTGATTGTATAAACCATAGTTTATTTGACTTATGAATTAACATAACTTTTGTTGAGATGTGTATACAAGGAAAAGTGTGTGTGTGTGTGTATTGAGTTATAATACATAATAATGTAAATATAGGTAACATAAACAATATGCTATTTGTGTGAATAAAATACAATAAAATCAACTTTATGAGAAAGATAATGATAAATGATATGAGTGGTAAGTTAATGCTAACAATGATATTGTGATATGCATTGATTTATAAAAATAAGAAAGAATAACAACAATATATATTATATAGTAATTAATAGACCTAAGTCAACATGGCTATATTTGTTACTTAAGATAGTATAAGTATGTATGTGCAACAACATCAATCTGTTATCATTTGGGTATAAATAATTATAGTATGGTATGTTTGTAAACATTTTCATAAAGGCGTGAGTTTGGAAAAATATATATATATACACACACACACCCACACACACATATATATAGGTGCTTATATATAGTATGAACACATGTGTTTGAGTTCCAAAATTGGAATAAGAATAACATAAGCACTGAACAAATTTATTGGTCATATTATTTGAATTGGTATGGATATAGGATAATGTATTTTGAATACATAAATGCACAAGAATTGGGCATAGTAAATTTTAAAGGTAAGCATTATGAAATGATAAGAAGCATATATGTTTGTTGTCATAAATTCATAGTTCCTATGGACACGTCTTACAAGTATAAAGTATTTATACACAAATATTGTATATGATAACATACTTACAAAAGTTTGAACATGAACATATTTATGATATCCCACTTATATTTATACATGAGTATACATGTACATATATGTATATGATAGAATATAGTAAAGTAATGTACAGAAAGATAAAGCAAAAGGATTTAACTACCTACGTTGTATCTAGGATGTGGATAGATAGGCATGCCTATAAGGGTAATATGCAACTGTAATAGTATAGTTTTGACCCTGTTTGGGTCATAAAGTATAGAAATGGTTCTGTTTAGATCATAAACAACCCCCTTTAGGTTGTAGCTGACCTTGTTTAAGTCCGCTTGACCAGTCTAAAGTATAGTTCAACCCTATTTGTTTCCTAAAATATGATACAACTCAACCCCATTTGTAACACCCTAATCCACTAACCATGGATAATCATCAATCATCAAAATTAAACCTAGTAAAAACTAGGCAAAAAGAATAATAATTATAAGACAAGCCATAATTACATTCCATAATAAATTAAATCAAACATATAAATAAGAAGGCCCAACATAATTGGCCAACATAATGAAATCCTTATACAACCGCAATCTGCCAAGTCCTCTCTTCAAGGTTGTCTATAATGGGATATAACATGGCATATACATGAAGATCACGTAGCAGAAAAATAAAAATATTGATCATTCATGCCACACAATATACAACATAGAATCGAAACATGCAATTTTAGAGTTTTAAAACTTACAAGCTTGGATGCTCTTCAAAACTTGATATTTGCAATGGCAAATATATAAGATAGAATTATACACTTCAGATCTAGAACACCAATGCTAAAGGAGCAGCCTTTGCACCACACCACTCTATGCTCACACACACACTTGCAAAGATAGCTTAAAAACAAGAGTGCTAACTTTATGATTGTGTATTTGGCAATGGTAATGGTTTGAAGCCACAAGATCTGATCTTGTTCTTCCTTTAGGTTGCTATTGCTGCCTAAGAACATAAGAGAACAAGAATCAGCCAAGAGAGAAAAAGAGCAAAACGGTTGGCCCTTTTATTCTTTTAATTCATTAATATATATCACTTTTTTTAAGTCAAGTGTGAATGCCGAAATTAAGTAGTAATTTCAGCCTCCATTACTTCCTAATTAAGAGATATATCTCAATTTAAATTCTATTAGAATTTAAATTCAAATGGCATTAGTCATTTAATCAAAACAAACTTACTTATTTAAGGTGATTAGTTGCCGAATTCAACTAGGATTCCTAGCTTGAATTTTGGCTACATTAATTCCCTCTCAAGTATTATATTTTGATTAAATACAATTTAGAATTTAATACTCAATTAACTTAATTATACATAGATAATTAATCAATTGAAATTAAACCTAACACATGCCAATAAATTTCTCTCATGACCAACTGTTAACAGATTTGCCTAAAACAACAAGCTGTTTAAGGCAAAATAACAGTTCACCAGATTAGCTGTTTAAGGCAAAATCAGAGCTGAATAGATTTACCTAAAATAGCAAGCTGTTTTAGGCAAAAAATCTATTTAACAAATTGGCCTAAAACAACAAGCTATTTAAGGCAGAAATTTGTTTACCCATTGCATACATTAATTTGACTTTAAATAAAAGCCCAAATTAATTTCCAATACACTATTTAAATATTTTAAGTCCAATGCTTTGTGTGCGATCCTATAGGTCCATTTAATATTGGCAATAAATTAATAAATTAATTCAAAGGCTATATATATTCTCTATCAAGATATTATAGCATTCCAAATTAAATGAAAATGCAAATGGCATTCAGTGACCTAATGCAATTTTGCATAATCCCTTACCCTTAAATATTAGAATTAATATAAGGCATGGAATCGGTCATCTTATATATAATAATTCCTTTCTTGATATTCTAGTGACATTGAACTCTTAGATAAATAATGATTACTCATTATTTCATCTCGGTATGGCCATACACTTCTCAGTTCACTGATCAAGTGGTCGGTGATATTTTCTCTCTTATCGAGAGGGGTAATTCCTTCACTTCTCTCATGCTCTCTAACATGGATCAGTGTATACCCAAGCATACCCATACTTGTCACCTTGTTATGAGCACGTTAGGTGTATGTCAAAGTACATAGTAATTCATAAAGAGTTTTATAGAGATTTTAGGTTTAAGAACTCCGATGCAAAACTTGCACATGAGAAACACTTATGACTTGTACCATATAGTGTTCTCATGAACGGATTGAATCTAGATACCATGTTCTAAACATGTATCTATGATCTCTGATTGGCACTCCAGTCTTTATGATCCGTAAGACAGAACTCAAATTATCAGAGAGAGCATACTAGTCTTAATTCATTTGTTATTCCCATAACAATGACTGACTAGGGATATTTAGAATGAAGTCTCATTTGTTTCAAGGTCTTACAACCATATGCCTCACACATGATAACTTAAACTGAAACAACATTCTTGGATAGTTCTATCAATTGATATGCACAGGAATACAATAGATAAAATAAATGCCTCATTTATTAACTTAAGTGTTTTATAACAATGCTTTGGGGCTAGGGCTTACACTAACAGTCTAGCCACTATAGCTATCAATCCATTGGAGCTTATCCTAAAACCTACATAGATAAACAAACCCGTACTAAGTTATAAAGCTTAGTGGGGAACAAACTCTATAGATAACTTCCTTTCATAATTCACCTCATTATATACAAGTTCTTATATAACACAGAATGACAAAATAGTCTATTATATTGATCATTTCACAATGAACATTTTAGGGAAGTCCTCCAAACTTAATAAGAATATCATATTTACTAATGTCTAGAGCATTCTGCAAATCATCTTCTTTCGAAACTTGTCAAATTACTAATCATCTTTACTACTTTTCTTCCTTTAAACTAGCTTGATTCATACCCTTCTTAATCCTTACTACTTCAGAATTCAGACATATAGATTATTAATAGTACAAAACTTTAACTTAATGCATTAATCACATGTTTACATAAGTTCTGCATTCAATATTAAATCCATGCACGTGGGAGTGCTTATGCTATGTAACAATCATAGAGTTATTATTATAGATGATTTCTTCATATATCTTTATATAGTCCCTATCTCAGGTTCATACAAGCTTATCCCTTAATGCTATCTTATCATTGTAATTTAAACATCATATCACATCATATTATATCATGTTTTACACTTTGATTTATATCATAATCATACATATGCATATACATGTTTAAATGATCATATACAAACTAATGGATCTGCATGTCATTTCAACGAATAGGTATTACATATCATGATTAACAGACAAAGTTTCCATAGCATATGCAAACCTATCATGACTTTCACATACATAAAGATATTTATGCATACTACAGTTCGTATATCTTTTAATACAATATCATAAGCTTGTGACCCATCTATTCACCGTGGAACCCATTGGTGGAACTAACTCACACCGACACACACATAGGAAACTTGCTCATAAATAGATGTAAGATATCATAATCATGTAACACATAATATGGCATTTCATTTCATAGAAATAGTTTATAGCCAACAAGAATTAGGATACAATACCATAATAGGCCATTTATCATGCTTACATTACATAAATGGGGCAATCATTACATGTTTCACTTTATCTTATGTACCTTTTATCATCTTTAATAGCCTGCCTAAGTACTAGTTCATAGGGGTGGATAACGAAAGTAATAGATACCCAAAGGTATCAAACTATGGATATCCAAAGATATCAAACAATAGACCCAAACGGGGTCAAACAATGGTTCCAATAAGGAACAAACTATAGACCATAAAAGGGCTGAACGATGGTTCCATTAAGGAACAAGACCCAAATGGGGTCAATTATGGCAGCTGCAACTATATCCTTTTAGGCATGCCTATCTAATCCACAATTGAACTAAAACTCACAGGCTTAACCATTTAAGAGCATATTTGATTCATCATATTTACTTTATTCATTACTGCATTTGCTTTAAACCATACTTCATATATGAATGCATAACATTCTCATCATGGATCAACATTGAGCTTTACTTATTATAACATCATTGCTTAATGCCATCATTTATATAAGAATGAACAATATTCTTATCCTTCTGCAATATTGAGCTCTATGCTCCTGTACACATGGATGCTACCATATGATTACATAGTTGCATCAACTTCATTCGTTCATATCATAATGGATACATGCTCATTCAAACAATAATAACATGTAATCTTTCATAATTAACATTGCACACCTCACATATACATATAAATATATATGTAGTATAAATCATAGAAATACATATTTTTTTATTACTCGTACTTGTTCGCATATTAAGCCAGGCTACTTATCATAGCATGCTCATATCAACTATACAATATAGAATTTACATATCTCATGAATAGTTTTCAATAACGTACCTTATTGCTATTTGCCATGGGTAGCTTCCATATAGCATCATAGGTCACATCAACCTATAATTACCTTAAATAATACTCTTGCATTTATAATATATATACTAATATAAGTAGGTTCTCTTTTAGGTTAAGTTTGACACTTGTGCATCTTTAATCCTTTTTGCTCACTTTTACAGTCTATTAGATCATAGACAAAAAAGGTGATCTTCCTTACTTTTGTCGCATATGCACTGATCATCTTACTAGTACTTTCTATCTTATAACATTTTAAACCCAGTTAATTTCAGGTAAGATTATTCCATCTTATACATCATTATAGTACTTGTGTGTATGAGTTTTACATAGTAAGGTATAAGGCATGAGTAAATAGACAAGCATGTTCCTTTACATTAAGGCTATTCACTAACTTCCTTTATGATCCGAAGCATAACCAAGCTTCAACCGTCTCATAGCTAAACATAAAATGTAATATCCTACCCTTTTAACTTAGACAAATTACATTCAACCATCCTTTTTATAACACTAGACCACATCATAATATTTTCATGCCATTACAAGACATATCAGGTGTGGTAAATTGGGTAACATCATTTACTCTACTGGGTTATAAACTTTACACCAATCTTATAAGACACCTTCAATAGCATGAATTTCTTAGGTTATTATGTTGCTTCATACTCTTCTTTAATTTTGTGCCCAATATACATATACCAAAACATATTTTAGCAAGACCATTCATTTTAGCATTACCATATACAACATATTGGTTACTTTAAGTGACTTCAACTAGATTTAATATACTCCCACTTTATATCATTAAAATTACTATATTACCTCATCTTATTGTCATATTTTTCTTGTCATACCTTTCTAACCATATCTTACTAAACTTTATTTAGCATTGAGAAGACTTTACAACTGTGTTAATTTATTAAATCCAATAACGTACCAACCAACACTTTAATATGCAACCACCATCATTATTACTTATTGCTAGCTTAGTTCACCTCAATTATACCATACAATAATGGTTTTATGGTTTATAAATGATTTATAGCTTGGGTGAAGAAGAACCAATAAAAGGTGGCATACATGTGACCGTGCATTTCTTGAGAAGATAGGCCAAGTGGCCATGCAAAAGAAGAGGGAAAAGGCTACATGGCCAAGCAAGGAAAAGAAGAGGAAATGAACTGTCGTGCATGGGAGAGAGAGGCATCCCATGTGTGGCCATACATGGAGAGAAAATGGGAGTTGCGCAACCATTCAAGAAAGCTCAAGGCAATTCACGTTGCCAAGAAACTCAAAGCAATTCAAGTGGCCACTCATGGAAATTAAAGGCATTTCACGTGGCCACTCAAAGAAACTCAAGGCATTTCAAGTGGCCACTGAAAGAAACTCAAGGCAATCATACGGACACTCATGGGAAATCAAAGGGAATCACATGGCCACTTAAGGAAAATAAAGGGAATCACACAGCCACTCATAGGAAATCAAAGGGAATCACATGGCCACTCAAGGCAATTCACACGGCCACTTAAGGAAAAGAAAAAGCATCATGCATGGCCACTCAAAGAAAAAGTTAAAGGGAACAAAAGCATGCACGGCCGTATAGAGAAAGAAGGAACAGGCTGCACGGCCACGCACAGGGACTCGACAGCAAGGTTTAAAACCCAAATTTTCCAGCTCAAGTGTTATAAATCCTAGACCTCACCTTAAGCCCTTAACTTTAAATCATTATAAGCTGAACTAAAACATTAAAATTTAACCTTTAACTTCATCTAAGGGAACATATACAAGAACAAAGGAAAAATCATCCAATAACAACTTATAAATAGTTCCTGTACCTGGTATTGAAGCTTTATCTTCTTCAACATCCATTGATCCATTCTAAAGATTATCTTTCCCTCATACACTAGAAGATAATAATCATAAACCCTTTAACCCTAAATCCAGAAATCAATCACAAACCAAAAAGAAAGCAAGAGAGGAAAGCATCACCTTAAGGATGCCAGATCTCAAAACCCTAGGTTTCATCTTCTTCAAACTGTAACCATAGAGAGAGAGAGAGAGAGAGCTATCTCCCTCAAAATGCCAATCCAACCAAAATCCCCCCGAGTTCCTTCTCCAAGAAGCTATAAAAGGCAGTTAGTGGGGTAAATATCTCCTTAGGTGAATTTCTAAAATTACCCTTATTCAACTTAACCCCATCAACTTATATTTCCTAACACCCACAAACTTCTAATTTACTTTAATTACATACTTTCTTAAAATTACAACTTACCTATATTCAATTACATACATGCTGAAATTACCAAAATGCCCCTTTTGGGATTTAACCTCGATAATTGCAAAATAATCCAATTTTTACCTTAATTAATGGTAATCCTCATTAATTAACAATAATCTAATTGGCCCCATGATTGGGTCCTTACACCATTTGGATCTAAAGTTTGATACCTTATTCGTACCTTTTAGTGATACTGTTATAGTTTAACCCATTATCCATTTCTTTAGAAAGTGCAAGCTTAATTCAAAGTATGAAAAAGCAACCTACAATACTAAATAATAATGAAGAAGTATAATAGTTCTTAATTAACTGTAATCTTTATATGAAACCTTATTGCATATGTAGCACATGGTATAAAAATTGGAAAGGACGTTACATTATATATATGTATATATGACATTTTAGTATCACATGTTCATACTAGACCTATAAGTTATGCATATGAATGCACATAATGTTGATGTTTTATGTATAATTATATTGCCAAATACATATTGTTCATGGTCATATGCTTCTTACTTTATTTTATTTATATACTTCCATAATGCGCAGCAATGTATAGAATAGGACAAAAAACATGCCATGAAGTGAAATTATTTTAAGCTTGTATAAATGAAACATTCATGTAATTTCAAAGTGTTTCCTACCTAGGAGTACAAGATATATGTAGTTGTATTTACACATTGTGATGCCTTGCAATAGTTGTGTTGGTTATTCTATTCCCTACAGCTACACATTTCTTGTTTAACATAGGCCTATGATATGAGTGATTTCTTACATATAAACATAAATGAATTTTGAACTCACAATATATGTATGCAATTTAAGCATGAGATAGAAGTAAATTAATATGTTAATGTAATAGCAACTTGGAACTATATCTAAATATAAAAAGGAATGGCATGTTAATAATAGCAGGATTTAGTATACTTAATACATGATTTGTTAGACAGGATAATTATTCATATGATTTTATGACATGTAAATTATTATTTTTTGTCGATACATAGGGACTAAATTTGATTAACTTAAAGTTCTATGATGTACAAATGAGTATCCTCATAAATCTAAAATGATATTAACATGTGTTCAAGAATGATTAGCAAGTATAAGTGATTAGATGAGGGTGTAAATATAAAATCTAGAAACATATAGTCAAAGTATACATAAATATTTGGAAGAGTTAATAATTGTTAAATAAGTGAGAATAGTTAATAAATGATCAACATGGGATATAACAAGACTATGAAATTAAATATTAATTGAGAGATGTTAAGGTTATACTCTTATGGTGTAAAATGATTAGTTTATATGTATAAATATATGTTTTATGTGTATGCATTATTTTGACAAATTTCAAAATAGGTTGTCTTCATAATTTATGCTTCCTACTAATCTTTATAGCTTAGCATGGATTTTTATCCGTATAGGTTATCAAGCTAGGACTTTTTCTCAAGGATAATATTTGCAGTAGGATAACCAACACAAGTCTTAGAAGATTTAAAAGCATATAATCTTCATTTTGATTTCTTTTGGTTTAAAGTTTTAATTGTGCTAGAAATTTTGTATAATATAGTTGTTTAGTATATGTTGTTAGATTTTGAAATATTAAATTAAAATTTTGTAGTGGAAAAAGAAACCCATCACAGATCCAAGTGATCCAATTGATTCAATAGAAAGAGAAGTGTAACAATCACCAACCTATCGAAGCACAAATAAATCAAATTATAGGTGCGACTTCATCTGAAATGACACCTTCTACCGATATCCACATGCGAATGCAATAAAGAGAATCGCTCGGGGTACTAGCTCCCTTTCTTGGCAGCTAAGGTTTGTTTTCTCTCTTTTGAGATTACAAAAGAAAAATGATTTTCTTTTTGTTTTTCTCTTAAGTGGAGGGTATAACTCTCTTTTTATGCTTAAATTAGGGTTTTATATATACATCAATATATATATATATATATATATATATATATATATATATATATATATATATATATATATAGTTGACCTAACCCTAATTAAGAGAGAAAACTTTGGGTCCACTTTTCTTATTAAAATAATAAATATCTTATTTCTTATTTAAAATAAGAATGATAACAATATTAGTCTTAAATATTATTATTATTATTGTGTATTTTGAATTTTAATTTATCACAAAATAAAATTCAAAATGTACAAATTAACCCTTAGTCCATTCATCACATTCTATATGTGTGATCCAATAGGTTCATATTATATTGGCAGTGGGCCCCAATTCCATCATTGGCCTACAAGTCATAAATAGCCTCTAGCAAGACATTATGACTACCCAAATAATATGAACATTGATAATTCGATTTTAATCTAATAGAACATGTTATAATCCCTTTGTCACATGATATCTTGTTTGAACATAAGTCATGGTTCATGTCAAACTTATATAGTTCAAATATATAATTTCTCGATCACTAAGTAAACTGATAATATCAAATAATATTGATCGCTTCATCAATTTATTTGAGCACGACCATGCATTTCTCAGTCTTACTTATCGAAGGGCCTAATAGACATCTCTCTCATAAGAGAGGGACAAATTCCTTCTTGATTATTCGCTATCCTCTGTATGATTCTCATTATGTCCAATCATAATCTTTATAATTATCTGATTAAAGATAATGTTTGATTATGTCAAAACATAATGTTCATCATGTAGGATACTGTGATAATCTTAGGTCTAAGGATAGATAACATTACTATTATGGGATCACTAATGACATTAACCCATGTAGTATCTCATTACGGGTCTATCTAGTACTCTGTTCTCTAACAAGTACTTATAAGTTTAATTCATATCACCATATATAATCATCCCATGATTATCAATCAAACTTATACTAGTCTTTATTTATCATTAATCATTTAATGATAAATGACTAGGGATAGTCAAAATAACATTAAATTGTTATTTACAAACATTATTATAACGTAACATGCCAACAATACAATAACATAAAGAAAACCCAATTTTATAAATTAAATGTGACATTACATAAAGTGCCTAATGTTTGGCTTAGGGCACAACCACTAACAATCTCCCACTTACACTAGGCCTAATCATATAAGTGTCTAATACCCATGGACCTAGTATTGCCATCATGTTTGGCTTATAGGAGAGCCTTTGTAAGTGGATTAGTAATGTTGTCATCTATATATCTTGACATCTCCTCTTTCAATGATTTCACAGATTAGATGAAAATGCCTGAGTATATGTTTAGATCTCTAATGGGATATGGGCTCTTTAGCCTATGCTATAGCACCATTATTGTCATAATAAAGGTCTATAGGATTTGTGATACTAGGAACTACTTCCAATTTAGCAATGAATTTCTTGATTCATATTGCTTCTTTAGCTGCATCTGATGCTGCTATATACTCAGCTTCTATTGTAGAATCAGCGATAGTGCTTTGTTTAGAACTTTTCCAAGTCACAACACCTCTATTTAACAAAAACATATATCTAAACTATTATATATAGTCATCTTTTTTTGATTGGAAGCTTGCATTTGTGTAACCATTTACCACTAGCTTATCTTCCAATCCTCCATACACTAAGAATGCATCCTTAGTTCTTCTCAAGTACTTAAAGATATTCTTAATAGCTACCCAGTGACTTTCACCAGGGTTTGACTGGTATTTGCTTGTCATGCTCAATGCATATGAAATGTCTGGTCTAGTACATAACATGGCATTTATGATATATCTTACAGCTGAAGCATAAGGAATCATACTCATGCGATCTCGCTTATTAGATGTCGTAGGACATTGAGTCTTGCTAAGAGTAATGCCATGAGAAATTGGCAAAAATCCTCTTTTAGAATTTTGCATGCTGAACCTATTCAACATCTTGTCTATATAAGTACTTTGACTCAGCCGAATCATTCTTTTAGATATATCCCTATAGATCTTAATCCCAAGGATATAAGTACCTTCGCCTAGGTCTTTCAGTGAAAAAGATTTTCCTAACCAATCTTTGGTCTTTTGTAACATAGGGATATCATTCCCAATGAGTAATATGTCATCAACATATAAGATGAGAAACATTACTGCACTTTCACTAACCTTTTTGTATACACATGTTTTATCTTCATTTTTTATAAATCCAAACTCTTTGATTGTTTCATCAAAATAAAGATTCTAGCTCCAAGAAGCTTGCTTTAATCCATAAATGGATCTTTGTAGCTTGCACACCTTTCTAGAATTCTCAGGATGGAAAAAACCTTTAGGTTATATCATATACACATCTTCAAGTAAGTCTCCATTTAAAAATGTTGTTTTGATGTCCATTTGCCATATCTCATAGTCATAATACGCAGCAATGGCAATAAGAATTCTTATTGATTCTTGTGACTGGTGAAAAAGTTTCATCATAGTCAATACCATAAGTTTGCTTGAAACCTTTTGCAACAAGTCTTGCTTTAAAGGTATGTACTTTTCCATCCATGTCAGTTTTCTTCTTGAAAACCCATTTGCACCTAATGGTTTTAATTCCTTTAGGTGGATCAATCAAGTTCCAAACCTGATTGTCATACATGGATTGCATTTCAGATTTCATGGCCTCTAGCCATTTCTCAGAATCTGGACTTGACACAACATCTAAATAGGTACTAGGCTCATCTGGATCCATGAGCATTACTTCATGACTATCTTTGGTGAGAAATCCATATTTCTCGGGTTGATGTCGTGTCCTATCAGATCTGTACAGTTTTTGTGTAACTTGCACAGGTTCCACAACTGTTTATGAAACTTGTTGAGTTTTCATTGATGGTACAATGCCATCTTATGGCTTTAAAACTTCTTTAATTTCTATTTTAGTCCCACTAGTTCTTTTAGAAATAAATTCTTTTTCTAGAAAGACACCATTTTGAGTAACAAACACTTTATTCTCAAAGGGATTGTAAACATAATATCCTTTAGTTTCTTTAGGATATCAAACAAAAAGGCATTTATCAAATTTAGGTGCTAATTTGTTCGAGACTTGTCATTTTACATAAGCCTCAAGACCCCAAATCTTTAGAAAAGACAAACCAGGAATTCTCTCAGTCCATATCTCATATGGTGTCTTTTCAACTGCTTTGACTCATCATTGATTGAACCATATCTAATAAAGTTCGATTCCTTCTTTCAAAACACCATTCCATTATGGTGTCCCTGGTGGAGTTAATTGTGAAATAATTCAACAATTTCTTAGATGATCATCAAACTCTTGGCTTAAGTATTCACCACCCTAATCGAATCGAAGTTTTTTAATAGTTTTACCAAGTTGATTTTGAACTTCATTTTGAAAGGTTTTGAACATTTCAAATGATTCATGTTTATGTTTCATTAGATAGACATAGCCATATCTATTGAAATCATTAGTGAAAGTAATGAAGTATTGAAATCCCCCCTAGCATGTATACTTAATGGGCCACATACATCAGTATAAATAAGGCCCAATAAATCAGTGGCCATTTCACTATGTCTAGTGAATGGATCATTTGTTATCTTACCTAATAAACATGATTCACAATTTTCAAATGATTCAAAATCAAATGATTCCAAAAATCCATCTTGATGGAGTTTTGATATGCGTTTCTCATTTATATGACCAAGGCGACAATGCCATAAATATGTTTTATTCAAATCATTGGGCTTGGATTTCTTTGTAGTTATGTTATATACATCCTGATTGTTGGATTTTTCTAGATTTAGGACGTAAAGGCCACTATATGAATTAACAATACAATAAAGCATATCATCATAATAAACAAAACATTTCTTATTCTTAATAAGAAAAGAAAAACCTTTATCTTCCAAACAAGAAACTGAAATAATATTCCTACTCAAAGTAGGAACATAAAAGCAATTGTTCAAAACTAATAAAAGCCCATTGGGTAAAGTTAACTCATAAGTCCCTACGGCTAAAGCAACAACCCTTACTCTATTTCTAACTCTTAGGTCTACTTCACCCTTTTTCAGCTACCTACTCCTTTTGAGTCCCTGCACATTTGTACAAATGTGAGAACCACATATAGTATTTAATACCCAGGAAGTAGAAGTAGATAAATTAATTTCTATAACATAAATACCTGAAGATGTAGTCTTACTACTCTTCTTCGTCTTCTTCTTCTTCTTCTTTTTTCTTCTTCTTCTTCTTCTTCTTCTTCTTTTCTTCCAAGTAGAGTTTGTAATTTCTCTTCCAATGACTAGATTCATTGTAATGGAAGCAAACTCCCACCTTTGGAGCTTTTATCGTAGGTTTGTATTTAGCTTGTGCCTTAGGCTTACTAGCAAATTTTGCACTAGCCTTACCTTTATCCTTATTTTTCATCCCTTTTCGTTTATTAACCATAAGAATATGATTGGGCCTTTTTGTAATGCTTTTTCCAGCTATCTTAAGCATCACATGCAGCTCAGGAATGGATTTCTCCATATTATTCATATTATAGTTCAAAACAAACTAGTTATAACTATTAGGTAATGAATTAAGGATCAAATTCGTGGAAAAATCTAAAGTGATGGGAAATCCAATCCTTTCAAGGTGATTAATATAGCCTTTTATTTTCAGAACATGAGTGCTTACTGATGAACCTTTAGCAATTTTACAAGCATGCAAAGCTTTAGTAGTCTCATACCTATCTTGCCTTACTTGTTGTTGGAATGTCTCTTTGAGATGATTACTCAACTCATAAGCCTCTAAATGCTCTAGATCCTTCTGATGTTCTAGGCACATTGTGGCTAACAAAAGACATCCCACATGAATAAAATCATCAACATGTTTCTTTTGTTTGTCCTTAATTACCTTTTGGGCATTAGTGGGTAGAATAGGAGGAATAGGGTCATCAAGCACATATATCTTCCTTTCTTGCTTGAGAAGAATTCTCAAGTTCCTAAACAAGTCAAGGAAATTAGTACCATCTTCTTTTAGTTTTTTCTTCTCAAGGGTTGATAGCAGTGATAGTGTGGAAGTGTTATTTGAAGCCATTGATCTACAAATATGCAAAATAAATATTAAAATTAGTACCAATTTCATTTTATGGTATATCTTAAAACTCCCACTAAAATATTCACCCTCAATGTTAATTACAACAATTGTAATGTTTTAGTCAGCTAAGATCTATATTTCACTTAATTCTATGTCAACTTTGGCATGACGCTTAAAATCAAGTTATTTAGGTAGATAACTCCTTACCAATTACATCTCATGTAACTCTTAGATTCTTTATGGAATTTTGACATCATATGTCCTGGCATGTTATAATCCCATCTAATGCCTTAGGCCCAAAACCATTTTCATAGCATAATTAAGTCTAACCATTTTTAAACATATGGATAACATCATTACCCATCCTATCTTACAATGATAACCTAATGTACTTCGCTATGGCAGAACCTACATTTTAGTGATCTTAGTCTTGATAGGTGTTATAATTATGGGTGGCATAAGACTTCAAATTTTGATGAGGGAAATTTAAATTTTAAGTTATGATGTCTATTTATTTAAATATCATGCATCATCCCATACATGGCATCTCATACACATATATAATCATTCATTGCATCACATATCAATATAATATATGTAAGGACCCAATCATGACTCTAATCGAATTATTGTTAATCAATAAGGATCATCTTAATTAAGGCAAAATTGGATTATTTTGTGATTATCAAGGTTAAGTCCCAAGAGGGGCAGTTTGGTAATTTCAGCATGTAAGTATATGAGTTAAGTTAAATTATAAGTAAAGACAAAGATATAATTGAAGTGAATTAGAAAGTCTTGGGGTTAAGTTGGAAGAAATTGAAATAATGGGGGTTTATTTGTGTATAAGGGTATAGTGAGAATTTCCTTGGTGAGATATTTATCCCACTATAAATTAGGGGTTTTGAGAGAGATGGAGATGGGCATTTCGAGGGATCTCTCTCTCTCTATGGTTACAGTTTGGAGAAAAGGAACTAGGGTTTATGAGCTAACATCAAAGGCAATGTTTCCCTTAAAGATTTCTTCTTATTTTCTTTTAATTTGTGATGTTTGATGAGGGATTACAAGATCCTATTGTTATCACCATGTGTAAGGAGAAGAGAGAGAAGTAGATAGATCAAGTAAAGGAGAAGGAAGAATTTATGAGCAAAAGAGATGGATCAAGAGGATCAAAGAAAGAGTTGAAGCTTCAATGAGGTATGGGACTATTATGATGATTTTGTGAATAGAAGGGTTATTGATAAGTGTTGCCTATAAATGAAATTAAAGAAATTAGGGTTAGGTTTTCTGAATAAGTAAATCGGGATAAAAAGGGAAGACTATTTGCTTTAAGATGTCGAGTTGTGAACACCTTTATGAGTTGTGAACTATTTTGCCCCTGGGTCACTCGTAAATGCTGGCTTCTCACTCGTGAATACCTTCATTAGTTGTGAATTTTTGTCCGACTCGTGAATCCCTTCACGAGTTCTGAAATGTACCCCCTTCTTCTTCACTCATGAGCCCTTCACGAGTCATGAAAGTTAGCCATTTTTCTTCACTCATGAACCTTATTCCTTTACTCCACTCGTGAAACCCCTTCACAAGTCAAATGTCTCTTCAGACCAATTTGGAATTTTTTGCTTATAATTTGAGCTAGAGAACTCCAAATTGAATGATTATTTTATAGTTTCAAAATAGACTTCCATACCTATATTTCATATGTAGAAACCAATTCCTAAATCTATTTCTAGCTAGGCCATATTTCAGGTTGAATCCTAGAACAGTTTGTTGCCCAATCACTAGGAGCAGACCTCAGTGTTTTGTAAATATCTGAAAATATAGAAACGATATCAAGATTATTTGTGATGTTTTAGAAACTAGAAACATAATGGAACAAGTTTGTAGAAGGCCATTTTTGCTAAAAATTCCTTTTAGAATGTGAAAAACTGCTTACAAGTCGAACTTAAAAAACTATCTATAATTGTTCACAACTCGTGGCTCCTGTCACGACACGTGACATGTATGACTCGTGAACAAGTGTACGAGTCATGAAGTTTGCTCCCTTTCACGAGTAGTGACACCCCTCACGACTCGTGAAACTTCCTTACTTCACCTAAACATGATTTTTAAGCCCTTTAATGTCACTAAAGTTGGTCTAAACCCTTTTTAAGAAATTTTAAAGCATTTTAAGTATAAAATAAAGATTAGTCATGACACTAAACATGATTAAATAAAATGATATATGAGAATAAAGTTAGTAAATGAACACTAACATTAGAATACATGAAAATGTTATTATAATGATGATACACATGTGAATTGACTTTGCCTAAAAATACTGCATATTGATATTCCTCTACAATAACATGAGAATACTATGATATAATCTAGCGATAATAAGAGTATAGTCGCCAGGTTGCATGCTCAAGTTAAAAGAAATAGGACATCATAATGTATGTTTAATCATGAAACCATAGAAGCTGGAATGCCCACAAGGTCATAAGAAGAATTATTGATTAGCGTTGATGTATAAGAACTTACTCGCTTGTTTGCTCATGCCCATACTATATTTTGTTTAACTCATTCTTGTCAGTAGTGTGCTACTGACTAAAATGATATAGTCACCCATAACTTACCTAAGTATAAAATGTTATAAGATGAAAAGTACAAGTAAGATGATTGAAGTATATATATATACATATGTTTATGTTAAGTTGTATAACTTGTTATCGATAATCTGATGGACCATTGAAGTGAATCAAGGGACTAATCATGAACAAGTGTTGACCCTTAAGTTATAAGAGAACCTGGGCATATTATTACTATTTGGATCATAAATGCATGAGTATTACTTTAAATAATTATGTTTTGATGTGAGTTATGATAGTATGTGAATGATGCTCACGACAAATTGCAATAAGTTACGTCATTGAGAATTATGAGCACCTATAGGGTATGTACTACTATGATTCAAGTTGCCTTATATGCTCACATATATATATGGATATTCATATAATACTATGAAGATTTTTAGTTACAAAAGCTATACTTCCACAATCGCTTCATTGGCTTCATACTTAATACCAAGAATGATGAGATGGATCGATGGAAGTAATATTCTATTGTGTTTGAATTATCATGTAATCCACTTCAATATGTATGAATGATGTTGATGCAACTATGTGATGACATGACTTGCATCTTTATGTAATGGAGCCTAAAGCTCAACATTGATATATGATAAGAACGGTATGCCTTTTTTTTTATGAAAGTGGCTTTAAGCCAAAAGATATGCTAAGTAAAGAAGGATATGTTAAATTAAAGATGTCTTAAAAGTTAAGCCTACGGGTCTTAGTTCATTTATGGATTAGATAGGCATGCCTAGAGGAATACAGTCGCAGCTGCTATATATGTTGACGACATTTGGGTCCATAGTTTGTTCCTTGCTAGAACCATTGCTTGACCCCGTTTGGGTCCATTGTTTGATATCTTCGGATATCCATAGTTTGATACCTTCGAGTATCCATTGCTCCCGTTATCCACCTTTCGAACTAGTACTTAGGCAGGCTATTGAAGATGATAAAATGTACGTAAGATAAAGTAAAACATGCATTAATTACTTCACTCATGTAAGGTAAGCATGATGAATGGCCTATTATGGTGTTATATCCTAATTCTTGTTGACTATAAACTATTTCTATGAAATGAAATGCCATATTATGTGTTACTTGATTATGATATCTCACATTTATTATGAGGAAGGTTCTCTGTTAGTGCCATTACGATCTAGACTCACCAATGGGCTCTACGATGAATATTTGGGCCATAAGCTTACAGTATTATAGTAAAAGTTGTATGAACCATAGTATACATAATGATCTTCATGTATTTGGAAATTATAGTATGTTGTATATGGCATGGGGACTTGGTCCATTAATCATGATATGTGGCACATGTTCACTGAAATGGCATGCAAACCCGTTAGTATGTATATGAACGTTTCACATGTATATGCATATGTATGATTTTGATATAAACCCAAGTGCAAACCATGATATACTATGATGTGGTATGATGTCTTAAATTACAATGATGTGATAGCATTAAGGAATAAGTGTGTATGAACCTGAAATGAGAATTGTATAAAGATGTATGAAGACATCATGTCTAACAATAACTCTATGGTTGTTATATGGCATAAACCCTTCTGTGTGCATGGTTTTAATGTCGAATGCATGAATTATGTAACGATATGATTATGGCATTAAGTAAACTCTTATACTACCAACAATCTGGATGCATGAATTCTGAAGTAGTAAGCATTAGGAAGGGTATAAATCAAGCTAACTTAATGGAAGAAATGAAGTAAACTTATGATAGTAATTTGACAAGTTCCGAAATAAGATAATTTACAGAATGCGCTAGACGTTAGTAAGCATGGTTTTATTATTAAGTTGAGGACTTCCTTAAGATGTCCACTGTGATATGATCAATGCAATAGACTCAAATGTTATTTTGAATTATATATAAAGTTGTATATGATATGATGAATTGTGTAAAGAAGTTATCTATAGAGTTTTGTTCCCCACTAAGATTTATAGCCTAGCATGGGTTCGTTCATCCGTGTAGGTTTCAAGTTAAGCTTTTGAGGATCAGGCAGGATGCAGTTGGCTTTAGGATTTAAGGATTCTTGAAGGCCATTTATGTTTTAATTTTTTATTTATTAGCTTAATCATCTTATTGTGGCATGTAATTATGGTATGTTCTATAATTATTATTGTTTATGCCTGATCTCTATTAGGTATGATGATGATTAATGATTACCCATGGTTAAGGAATTAGGGTGTTATAGTTAGTGGTATCAGAGCCTAGGTTGAGTCTTTTCTGGGCAATAAGGAATTAAGGAATTATTCTGGTAGATTAAGATAATATTGGTCTAGACCATGGTGTTATTGTTATTTGCATACATCTTGATGATTATGTTAGGTTTTTGACCTATGATTGATATAGATATATTCGACCATTAGCAAGATTTTGGCAGAGATTGTGAGATGATATTTGAGGAATTATCAATATCTCTCGCATCCTGGTATTGGAAGTGCTTAAATGCCTTAATGTTTTATTATTGAGGTATAACATAAGATTGATTATAAGTATGTCTAGATTATTTATTAAGATGTTTGAGGAAAAGTTCATATGAATAGAAGAGAACTTGATTCCTGGCATAGATGAAGATGCAAGATGTGAAGCTTATTAAGATACTTAGAATAAGAAATACAACGAGCATAAAAGTATTTGAAAATCAGAGATAGATACATATGATTATAGGTGATGAGTTTATTATGCATATAGAGAATGCTTATGGTTATAGTTGTTTATAGCTAAAGTATAGTTAAGAATTGCTAGCAATAAAGAAAAAGATTACCAGCTTTGAATTTCGAGGATGAAATTCTTTTAAGGAGGAGTGATTTGTAAGGACCCAATCATGACCGTAATCGGATTATTATTAATCAATGAGGATCATCGTTAATTAAGGCAAAATTGGATTATTTTGTGATTATCAAGGTTAAGTCCCAAGAGGGGTATTTTGGTAATTTTAGCATGTAAGTATATGAGTTAAGTTAAATTATAAGTAAAGACAAAGATATAATTGAAGTAAATTAGAAAGTCTTGGGGTTAAGTTGGAAGAAATTGAAATAATAGGGGTTTATTTGTGTATAAGGGTATAGTGGGAATTTTCTTGGTGAGATATTTATCCCACTATAAATTAAGGGTTTTGAGAGAGATGGAGATGGGCATTTTGAGGGATCTCTCTCTCTCTCTCTCTATGGTTACAGTTTGGAGAAAGGAGCTAGGGTTTATGAGTTAACATCAAAGGTAATGTTTCCCTTAAAGATTTCTTCTTCTTTTCTTTTAATTTGTGATGTTTGATGAGGGATTACATGATCTTATTGTTATCACCATGTGTAAGGAGAAGAGGGAAAAGTAGATAGATCAAGTGAAGGAGAAGGAAGAATTTATAAGCAAAAGAGATGGATCAAGATGATCAAAGAAAGAGTTGAAGCTTCAATGAGGTATGGGACTATTATGATGATTTTGTGAATAGGAGGGTTGTTGATAAGTGTTGCCTATAAATGAAATTAAAGAAATTAGGGTTAGGTTTTCTGAATAAGTAAATCGGGATAAAAAGGGAAGACTGTTTGCTTTAAGATGCCGAGTCGTGAACACCTTCATGAGTCGTGAACTTACCCTTATTTTCCTCATGACTCGTGATTCTGGCCTTCGATACCTTTTGACTCATGAATGGCTTCACTAGTAATGAATTTTTGTCCGAATCTTGAATGCCTTCATGAGTCATGAACTATTTTGCTCCTGGGTCACTCATGAATGCTGGCTCTCACTCGTGAATACCTTCACGAGTTGTGAATTTTTGTCCAACTCGTGTATCCCTTTATGAGTCGTGAAATGTACCCCCTTTTTCTCCACTCATGAGCCCTTCACGAGTCATGAAATTTAGCCATTTTTATTCACTCGTGAACCTCTTCACGAGTCGTGAACCTCATTCCTTTACTTCACTCGTGAAACCCCTTCACAAGTCAAATGTCTCCTCAAACCTATCTAGACTATTTTGCTTATAAGTTGAGCTAGAGAACTCCAAATTGAATGATTCTTTTTGTGTTTGAAGAAAATACTTCCATACCTATATTTCATATGCAGAAATGAATTCCTAAATCTATTTCTAGCTAGGCCATATTTCAGGTTGAATCCTATAACAGTTTGCTGCCCAATCACTAGGAGCAAACCTTAGTGTTTTGTAAATATTTGAAAGTATAGAAACGATATCAAGATTATTTTTGATGTTTTAGAAACTATAACTATAATGGAACAAATTTGTAGAGACCATTTTTGCTAAAAATTCCTTTTAGTATGTGAAAAACCGCTTACAAGTCAAACTTAAAAAACTGTCTATAACTGTTCATGACTCGTGACTCCTATCACGACTCATGACATGTATGACTCATGAACAAATGCACGAGTCATGAAGTTTGCTCCCTTTCACGAGTAGTGACACTGGTCATGACTCATGAAACTTCCTTACTTCACCTAAAAATTATTTTTAAGCCCTTTAATGTCACTAAAGTTGGTCTAAACCCTTTTTAAGAAATTTTAAAGCATTTTCAGCATAAAATAAAGATTAGTCGTGACACTAAACATTATTAAATGAAATGATATATACGAATAAATTTAGTAAATGAACACTAACAAAAGAATACATGAAAATGTTTACTTGTATTTAATGATATTATAATGATGATACACATGTGAATTGACTTTGCCTAAAAATACTGCATATTGATATTCTGCTACAATAACATGTGAATACTATAATATAATCTAGCGATAATAAGAGTATAGTCACCAGGTTGCATGCTAAAGTTAAAAGAAATGGGACATCATAATGTATGTTTAATCATGAAACCATAGAAGCTGGAATGGCCACAAGGTCATAAGAAGAATTATTGATTAGCGTTGATGTATAAGAACCTACTCGCTTGTTTGCTCATGCCCATACTATATTTAGTTTAACTCATTCCTGTCAGTAGTGTGCTAACGACTAAGATGATATACTCACCCATAACTTACCTAAGTATAAAATATTACAAGATGAAAAGTACAAGTAAGATGATTGAAGTATATATATACATATGTTTATGTTAAGTTGTATAACTTGTTATCCATAATCTAATGGACCATTGAAGTGAATCAAGGGACTAATCATGAACAAGTGTTGACCCTTAAGTTATAAGAGAACCTGTGTATATTATTACTATTTAGATCATAAATGCATGAGTATTGCTTTAAATAATTATGTTTTGATGTGAGTTATGATAGTATTTGAAGGATGCTCACGACAAATTGCAATAAGGTATGCCATTGAGAATTATCAATGAGTTATGTAATTTAATGTTTTATCATTAATGCTACCATGCTATGATAAGTGGTTTGACTCCTTATGTGATATGATATGACTACCTATAGGGTATGTACTGCTATGATTCAAGTTGCCTTATATGCTCACATATATATATGGATATGCATATAATACTATGAAGATTTTTAGTTACAAAAACTATACTTCCATAATCGCATCATTTGCTTCATACGTAATATCAAGAATGATGAGATGGATCGATGAAAGTAATATTCTATTGTGTTTGAATTATCATGTAATCCACTGCAATATGTATGGATGATGTTGATGCAACTATGTGATGACATGACTTGCATCTTTATGTAATAGAGCCTAAAGCTCAACATTGATATATGATAAGAATGGTATGCCTTCTTTTATGAAAGTGGCTTTAAGCCAAAAGATATGCTAAGTAAAGAAGGACATGTTAAATTAAAGATGTCTTAAAAGTTAAGCCTACGGGTCTTAGTTGTGGATTAGATAGGCATGCCTAGAGGGATACAGTTGCAGCTGCTATATATGTTGACCCCATTTGGGTCTTGTTCCTTAATGAAGCCATCATTTGACCCCATTTGGGTCCATAGTTTGTTCCTTGTTGTAACCATTGCTTGACCCCGTTTGGGTCTATTGTTTGATATCTTCGGATATCCATAGTTTGATACCTTCGGATATCCATTGCTCCCGTTATCCATCTTTGGAACTAGTACTTAGGTAGGCTATTAAAGATGATAAAATGTACACAAGATAAAGTAAAACATGTATTAATTGCTTCACTCATGTAAGGTAAGCATGGTGAATGTCCTATTATGATGTTATATCCTAATTCTTGTTGACTATAAACTATTTCTATGAAGTGAAACGCCATATTATGTGTTACTTGACTATGATATCTCACATTTATTATAAGGAAGGTTCTCGTTTGAGTGCCGTTATCACTACTAAAAAAATGCAAATTAGCGACGACAAAAGTCATTGCTAATTGATATTTTTTCGTCGCTAAATTAGTTTAGTGACAACATAGCGATGACTTTCATTTTGAAACAAAAGTTGTTGTAGCAGAATTTAGCTACAACAAGAAGTCGTCGCCAAAATTTAGTGATGACATAACATTGTCGCTAAACATTTGTCGCCATTTTACTACAACAACGTTCACGTAAAATTTTACGACGATAATATTTTCGTCGCAATATTGCTACTTCATTGTTCATGCAAAATTTTACGACAACAATATTCTTGTCGCAACATTGCTACGACATTGTTCACGTAAAATGTTGCATTGCGACAACAGTATTTTCGTCGCAATATTGCTACGACATTGTTCACGCAAAATTTTTCGACGACAGTATTTTCGTCGCAATATTGCTACGACATTGTTCATGCAAAATTTTGCGACGACAATATTTTCGTCGCAACATTGCTATGACATTGTTCACGCTAAATATCTACTATTCAAACATGATAATCCCTCGCTAAATTAAAATTATTTTTTTTATTTTTAAATTAATATGAAAATTTCATCATTTAAATGAATAGCCATAGATGACATATTTATATTTATAGACTGCTTAATATTTAATACAAAAATATATATATTAATGAAAAGATTGTTATTTACAAATGGATATCATCGTTAATTGTATATCTAAAATAAACATGCATATATAACAACAACAAATGTCATCCAAAATGTCATACTATATACTTATAACTATAATGTAAATAGATACATTTGGTCCTAAATCTATTGCTGAAAAAAGTTGTTGCATCTCCATCTATTACTGGATTGGTCTGACCTGCCAATCCATCTCTTGTTCATGCTTAGCACAAATCTCAACTTAAAACTCAATCCGCATAGTGGACAAATATTGCAAGTACAAGCCATCTGCCCACAGTTTAGCACCTTCCATACTTCTCCACCATTTCCAAAGCGAAAAGAAAAAGAATTTTCACATTCAGTTAAAAAAAACCGATCATGCATGTGTACTACACAAATAATTCTTGTAACTAATTAATAGCAATGCAAGTTTGTTATTTAGTTTCTATTTCCTAGATCAACCATCATATCATAACCATGAAAAGAAAGCTTGCCTAAATTACGGTCTCTGTTATCCATGGTACAGTCCATTGGCTGCCAATTGCCCTGAAAATAACATCTATAGCCTAATCACTTCTATAGAGAAAAAATAATTAGGATGATAATCACACTTCAATATACATATCAAAAATTAATTAGAAAGCAAAGGCTAATGTTTATAATCCATTCAAACAAACGAAATTAAGAACATACAAATAATGGATTACAAAAAACCTTCCCATGTAAAAAATCTGTATAAAACAAAAAAAATTATTTTTGGCTCCCACTCTTAATTTTCTATTAATATTATACCATACTTTGTGGCCCTGTACTTGAGTACTTAGCAATTACAGCCGTTCTCATGCATGAAAAGAAAAAAATTACAGCCGTTCTCATGCAAAATTAGCAATCCTATATCTACTTTATAACAATTTATATTTCTAGGTTACTTAAAGCATGCATAGGTTAATTTGATTAATTAATTGAATAGAATATAAGATCATGGCAAGATGACCTAACGCTTAATGTATTTTAATATTCAAACTTATCTTAGAAGTATGTTGGTTCCTCTTCAAAAATTATGTATAAGATAATTTCTTAATATTATAAAGATTTTGATAATCTTGATCAAACCATTCCAAAACATGAAGAATGAAGAATAAAGCATGCTTTGGAACTAATTTTATAGCAAACACCATTATGAGAGAATTTCTACTCAATATGGGGCAATTTGATCTTGAAATATTGTGTACGTGAAATAGAAGCTGTCGAGGGAACTGAGTCCCTCATGTATTTATGAAGCATGAAGGGTTACTGATATTTTATATATGAAGTGTAAAGAGAAAAATACATATTTCTAAACCAAAATACTGGATCACCAAGTAAGCACGAGACATATTTCGTTTTATAGATTTTTTTTAAATTCCTTTTCTGTGTAATTGAAGTTAAAAAGGTTTTGATGTTGAACTTTCAATGACAGTAAAGAATGAACATATCAATGATAGTAAAGAAACTGCCAATTTGATAACCTATAATACATATAAAGCTTGTTATAGAAAATTTTCCTTGGCAAATTTGTTCAAAAAACAAAAATGCATAACGACGTCAAGAATTATATACTGACAATACTTAATTTTTAACCGACAAGCTTAACACCAATTAAATATACAAATAGGAAAGGTAGAAATCACATTGAGGACAGTACCCGACGCAGTTCCCTAGCAAAAAAAGCAATTTCTCCCTGGTGAGTTGAAAGAGTGCTTTGAATCTCATTGAAAATTAAAGTAGCCTGACCAGCCTCTAATGCAAGATACTGATCGAAGATGAAAATCAATAAAATTGATCAATATTAAATGGAGATAAATGGAAATTCATTAAATAAACTATATACTACAAATGTTCTCATGTGTAAGTACTATAGACAGAGACAGAGAAGACAATTTACCTCTGTGACATCAAGTTTTCTGCTCAGTTGCAAACATTGCAATTAGTTTAAATGTTATCATGTTATTATTTTAGGATTAGAACAAAAAAGGCCATGTTAAAACATCGCAAAGAAGTTATTAAGTTACATTAGATAGTAGAGGCATAAATATATAACCAACAAGGGGAATTATGAAATACCTTCCTTTCGTTCTCCTCCTGATAGTATCAGTCCTTAGGGATATAAACCCCATTTTTCTCACGAGCAAATCAAATGCCATGCCAAGCATAGTAACTTGCAAGCACCTTAATATAGTAGCCCTTCAAATTTATGGGTCTAACCTGCTTTATACCAAGCATAGTAACTTGCATATTCTATAAATTCTTTTTTTAAAATGAATGTTTGGATTAAAGTTACAAAAATAATTGTCCCATTTAAAAATAAGTGTACTTTCAGAAAGAAAATTGATATTGATAACAGAAAATGGAACGAAATTTGAGAAAAGGTAGTGCTGGTCAAAAGAACACAAACAAAACTGTAACCTAACCACCAAGATCATGACATGTATGGTAGCAAAATGATATTTATTGAAAACGAGCATTTATCCTGTATGTTAGTGAATATAGTAATTAAAAACAAGATTCTAAATATGTTATAATTATTATAAAATTGATTTTTTTCCACAACTTAGTTGGTGAAATTACTACATCTTTAGCAATATTTAAAGTATTTGAATATGTAAGTAATCATATGTTTTAAGTAGAAGTGAATATAGATATGACCAATTATAATTTCAAGGTATAGTCTATAATTATTTATCATGATCTAGCTGTAGACAACAGTTTTTTTTCGATGGACATGCATAATTGTTATATACAGAGTGTAATCGTTAAAATTATTGGTAGAAAAAGAAAAGAATTGGCAAACCTAACCGAGCTTCAGCTTTCTTTATATCTTTATAGTTTAAAATCAAGAAAATCTTGCAGACTAATATCAATCTTGCCCTCAAAAAGTCGAGTCCCATTAATAACAAGAACAATTAGTTTTATCTCCAATACTTTTTTCTTCAGTAGTTCTTGCTTTGCATTTCGTACACCTTCATCAAAATAGATTGCCTCCATGTCATATCTATCCAAAAGAAATTTAGTGTGAATAATGTTTCCAAATCAAGCTGAACATGCAACATAAGTGTTTCCAAATCAAGCACCTGAAATAAGTATAAGATTTATAAATTCCACAAGTGATCAAAGTATAGGTGTTAACACCAGACCCGTCCATGTGCCTATAATCCTGTGGAATACCAATATCATCAAAGAGAAAGGTGAACATGTGCAGACTTTTAGGGTGGTGTGAAAAAAAGTCTAGTATCCTCCACGGTTCCTGAATGTTTGACTTTGGGTTGGGCTTGAGAGCATGAACCATGTCAGGAAACTTCATCCCATCTCGGATGAAAAACACTGGGAAATTTTTTCCCACTAGATCAAAATTACCCTAATTGAAAACACAAGAAGAGGAATGAGTTCTCTATATACTTTAGTTCATAATCCTAATTCTTCAATTGAAAATGTACTTTTAAATTTATAAACTCACACAACTTGCCACAGACAAACATAGAAGAGAGGGAAGGATGAAGAGGAAGAGAAGAGACATGCATGAAAGGTCAAACCTTGAAGAGTAGCAATAAGTTGTAATACCATGCATATAACCACCAATATATATGCTAGTCAAATATGTTCCCTCTATGAAATATCATATAAAATGTAGAACACTTTTATCAGTGAACGTAGAGGGGTACCCTTGCAGGTAAAATGCTTAATCAACACCAAAAAAAGCATGAGTTTTTCATTGATAGAATTTCTTACATGAACAGAAGTCCGAGGAAAAATTGCAAAATGGAAAAGGTGGAGAAGGGGCCAAAACAACTAGAATTCTCAATTATTTACATCTAACAATTATTTAATCATCATAGGGTTCCCAACTACAAGATTTCCTTGAGAATAGAGGGACACTTGGTTTAACTTACAAAATTAGTTACCATTTCTTTTTCCTTTTTTGAGTTCGGCTACTTCAACTACAAAAGTATATGCTATACCATAGGGAAATTTTTATAAACAGTATTTTACATGGAAATCCACTATTGACTTGGTTTATGGATAGAGAAATGGGCATATTTTAGGCAAGAAAATTCTGATAACAGAAGGCAAGCTCTAAAATACAAAAATTTAATATTTTTGTTCATATCACTGGAAGAGAAAGTCATGCTTTTTAATTGTTACATATATCCTAGAATAAAATGAAATTATCAGAAAGTAGTTTTAAAAAGCAAGAATTTGAACCACGACAAGAGCTTAACAGACACAAACGAACAAAAGAAGAGAAAATCTAGGTACCTTTCTGGTGTAAAACTTGACAGCAAAACCTCTAGGGTCTTTAAGAGTTTCAGGACTGCCACGCTCATGAATAACAATAGAGAACCTAACAATAACGAGATTCTAAACTCCAGGTGCTCGAAGGAAATCAGCACAGGTGAGATGAGTATCGTATTTATTCTCACAATGTCCATAGCTCTCCTAGTGGCGAGATAACCATGGGCATCATCAACATCATCGAGATCTCTCAAGAAGATAAGTTCTGATTGCTGCCCCCGACATTCTTCCAAGCTCATCAAATTGAATTTGAAAAAATTTTCCAAAGCGGCTGAACATACAAAACTATAAAATTCAAATCACCGACGATCTTGAAGTAAAATGGGAGAGGGGGAGAGGGATAAGAGGGCAGCAACACAAAAGGTAAGGTTTTAGGGATTTAGAAAAGGTGAAACCCGCCAAAACTTATTTTTATCCCGCTCAAAAATTCAGGGATTTAGCTACAATGCTGTTGTCGCTGATTAGCTACAATAATGTTGTCGCTTACATGAATGAAATAGTATATTTCCTTAATTAGTGACAACATTGTTGTCACAAATTAGCTACAACAACGTTGTAGCTAATTTGCGACAATAATGTTGTCGCCAATAGATCTAATTATTTTTTTAATTTAATATTTTATTATATAACTTAAAATAATTGATCACAATTGATATTATTGAAAATAAATATAATAATTAGTTTAATTTAGTTAATTAAATTTATTAAAATAAAGGGTTTACTTAAATGTAAATAAAATTTAAAAATTAAAAATTAAAAATTAAAATTATATAAAAATAGTTAAAAGTAAAATATGAAATAATATATTTCCTTAATTAGCGACAACATTGTTGTCGCAAATTAGCTACAACAATGTTGTCGCCAATAAATCTATATGAATGGAATAGTATATTTCCTTGTTGTCGCAAATTAGCAACAACATTATTATCGTAAATTAGTTACAATTTTGTTGTTGCTGATTAGCTATAACAATGTTGTCGTCAATAGCTCTACATGAATGGAATAGCATATTTCCTTAATTAGCGACAACATTGTTGTCGCAAATTAGCTACAACAACGTTGTAGCTAATTTGCAACAACAATGTTGTCGCCAATAGATCTCATTATTTTTTTTCAATTTTATTATTTTATTATATAACTTAAAATAATTGATCAAAATTGATATTATTAAAAATAAATATAATAATTAGTTTAATTTAGTTAGTTAAATTTATTAAAATAAATAATTGAATTAAATATAAATAAAATTTTAAAATTAAAAATAAAAATTATATAAAAATAGTTAAAAGTAAAATATGAAATAATATATTTCCTTTGTCGCAAATTAGCTACAACATTGTTGTCGCAAATTAGCTACAACAATGTTGTCGCCAATAAATCTCTATGAATGGTATAGTATATTTCCTTAATTAGCGACAACATTGGTGTCGCAAATTAGTTACAACAACAATGTTGTCACCAATAGATCTAATTATTTTTTTAATTTAATTATTTTATTATATAACTTAAAATAATTGATCACAATTGATATTATTGAAAATAAATATAACAATTAGCTTAATTTAGTTAGTTAAATTTATTAAAATAAATGGTTTAATGAAATGTAAATAAAATTTAAAAATTAAAAATTAAAATTATATAAAAATAGTTAAAAGTAAAATATGAAATAATATATTTCCTTAATTAGCAACAACATTCTTGCTGCAAATTAGTTACAACAATGTTGTCGCTAATAAATCTATATGAATGGGATAGTATATTTCCTTAATTAGCGACAACATCGTTGTCGCAAATTAGCTACAACAATGTTGAATTAGCTACAACAATGTTGTCGCCAATAGATCTAATTATTTTTTTTTCAATTTAATTATTTTATTATATAACTTAAAATAATTGATCACAATTGATATTATTGAAAATAAATATAATAATTAGTTTAATTTAGTTAGTTAAATTTATTAAAATAAATGATTTAATTAAATGTAAATAAAATTTAAAAATTAAAAATCAAATTTATATAAAAATAGTTAAAAGTAAAATATGAAATAATATATTTCCTTAATTAGCGACAACATTGTTGTCGCAAATAAGCTACAACAATGTTGTCACCAATAAATTTATATGAATGGTATAGTATATTTCCTTAATTATTGACAACATTATTGTCGCAAATTAGCTACAACGTTATTGTCGCTGATTAGCTACAACAATATTGTTGCCAATAGCTCTACATGAATGGAATAGTATATTTCCTTAATTTGCGACAACAATGTTGCTGCCAATAGATCTAATTATTTTTTTAATTTAATTATTTTATTATATAACGTAAAATAATCAATCACAATTGATATTATTGAAAATAAATATAATAATTAGTTTTTTTAGTTAGTTAAATTTATTAAAATAAATGGTTTAATTAAATGTAAATAAAATTTAAAAATTAAAAATCAAAATTATATAAAAATAGTTAAAAGTAAAATATGAAATAATATATTTCCTTAATTAGCGACAACATTGTTGTCGCAAATTGGCTACAACAATGTTGTCGCCAATAAATCTATATGAATGGTATAGTATATTTCCTTAATTAGCGACAACATTGTTGTTGCAAATTAGCTACAATGTTGTTGTCACTGATTAGCTACAACAATGTTATCGCCAATAGCTCTACATGAATGGAATAATATATTTCCTTAATTAGCGACAACAACATTGTCGCAAATTAGCTACAACGTTGTTGTAGCTATTTTGCGACAACATAGGTCTAATTATTTTTTTAATTTAATTATTTTATTATATAACTTAAAATAATAGATCACAATTGATATTATTGAAAATAAATATAATAATTAGTTTAATTTAGTTAGTTAAATTTATTAAAATAAATGGTTTAATTAAATGTAAATAAAATTTAAAAATCAAAATTATATAAAAATAGTTAAAAGTGAAATATGAAATAATATATTTCCTTAATTAGTGACAACATTGTTGTCGTAAATTAGCTACAACAATGTTGTCGCCAAGTAGCTACAATAATATTGTCGCCAATATTGGTGTAGGAATATAATTGTATTTTTCTAAATTAGCTACAACATTGTTGTTGCCAAATTAGCGACAATATTGTTGTCGCCAATTAGTTACAACTATGTTGTCGCCAATATTGATTTATGAACATAATTGTTTTTTGCTAAATTAGTGACAACATTGTTGTCGCCAAATTAGCTACAACCATATTGTCGCCAATTAGCTACAACAATGTTGTCGCTAATATATGTATATGAACATAATTGTTTTTTCCTAAATTAGCTATAACGTTGTTGTCGCTAAATTAGCTACAACAATGTTGTCGCCAATTAGCTATAACAATGTTGTCGCCAATATAGGTTTATGAACATAATAGTATTTTTCTAAATTAGCGACAATATTGTTGTCACCAATTGGCTACAACAATTTTGTCGCTAATTAGCTACAAGCATGTTGTCGCCAATAGAACCATATGTACGGAATAGTATGTTTTGCTAAATTAGCGACAACATTGTTGTCACTAATTAGCTACAATATTGTTGTCGCCAATTAGCTACAACTTTGTTGTCGCCAAATTTGTTTTTGTTGTCGCAATTGTTTGTGCCAAATTTTTGGCTCCTGATATTAGCAACAATAAATATTTGTTGTCGCTAATTTGTCGCAATATTTTTATCCTACTAAATCTTTCAAGATTAGCGACGAAATCCATTTTTTGTCGCAATGTTGTCGCTATATTGTGCTTTTAGCAATGAATTTTGTTGTTGTCACAAATTTTTGTCGCTATTCTGCATTTTTTTGTAGTGTATGATCTAGACTCACCAATGGGCTCCACGGTGAATATTTGGGCCATTTGGGCCACAAGCTTATAGAATTATAGTAAAAGTTGTATGAACCATAGTATACATAATGATCTTCATGTATAAGGAAATTATATTATGTTGCATATGGTATGGGGACTTGGTCCGTTAATCATGATATGTGGCACCTGTTTGCTGAAATGGCATGCAAACCCGTTAGTATGTATATGAACGTTTCACATGTATATGCATATGTATGATTCTGATATAAACCCAAGTGCAAACCATAATATACTATAATGTGGTATGATGTCTTAAATTACAATGATGTGATAGAATTAAGGAATAAGTGTGTATGAACCTTAAATGAGAATTGTATAAAGATGTATGAAGAAATCATATCTAATAATAACTCTATGGTTATTACATGGCATAAACCCTTCTGTGTGCATGGTTTTAATGTCAAATGCATGAATTATGTAACGATATGATTAAGGCATTAAGTAAAGTCTTGTACTACCAACAATCTGGATGCATGAATTCTGAAGTAGTAAGCATTAGGAAGGGTATAAATCAAGCTAACTTAATGGAAGAAATGAAGCAAACTTATGATAGCAATTTGACAATTTTCGAAATAAGATAATTTATAGAATGCGCTAGACGTTAGTAAGCATGGTTTTAATATTAAGTTGAGGACTTCCTTAAGATGTCCATTGTGACATGATTAATGCAATAGACTCAAATGTTATTTTGTATTATATAGAAAGTTGTATATGATATGATGAATTGTATAAAGAAGTTATTTATAGTGTTTTGTTCCCCACTAAGCTTTATAGCCTAGTACGGGTTTGTTTATCCGTGTAGGTTTCAAGTTAAGCTTCTGAGGATCGGGCAGAATGCAGTTGGCTTGAGGATTTAAGGATTCTTGAAGGCCATTTATGTTGTAATTATTTATTTATTACCTTAATCATTTTATTATGGCATGTAATTATGGCCTGTTTTATAATTATTATTATTTATGCCTGATCTTTATTAGGTATGGTGATGATTAATGATTACCCATGGTTAAGGAATTAGGGTGTTACAGGTAGTGGTATTAGAGCCTAGGTTGAGTCTTTTTTGGGCAATAAGGAATTAAGGAATTATTCTAGTAGATTAAGATAATATTGTTCTAGACCATGGTGCTATTGTTATTTGCATACATCTTGATGATTATGTTAGGTTTTTGACCTATGATTGATATAGATATATTGGACCATTAGCAAGATTTTGGCAGAGATTGTGAGATGATATTTGAGGAATTATCAATATCTCTTGCATCCTGGTATTGGAAGTGCTTAAATGCCTTAATGTTTTATGATTGAGGTATAACATAAGATTGATTATAAGTATGTCTAGATTATTTATTAAGATGTTTGAGGAAAAGTTCATATGAATAGAAGAGAAATTGATTCCTGGCATAGATGAAGATGCAAGATGTTAAGGTTATTAAGATACTTAAGATAAGAAATACAACGACCATAAAAGTATATGAAAATTGGAGACAGATACATATGATTATAGGTGATGAGTTTATTATGCATATAGAGAATGCTTACAGTTATAGTTGTTTATAGCTAAATTATAGTTAAGAATTGCTAGCAATAAAGATAAAGATTACCAGCTTTGAATTTCGAGGATGAAATTCTTTTAAGGAGGAGTGATTTGTAAGGACCCAATCATGACCGTAATCGGATTATTATTAATCAATGAGGATCATCGTTAATTAAGGCAAAATTGGATTATTTTATGATTATCAAGGTTAAGTCCTAAGAGGGGTATTTTAGTAATTTTAGCATGTAAGTATATGAGTTAAGTTAAATTATAAGTAAAGGCAAAGATATAATTGAAGTAAATTAGGAAGTCTTGGAGTTAAGTTGGAAGAAATTGAAATAATGGAGGTTTATTTGTGTATAAGGGTATAGTGGAAATTTCCTTGGTGAGATATTTATCCCACTATAAATTAGGGGTTTTGAGAGAGATGGAGATGGGCATTTTGAGGGATCTCTCTCTCTCTTTCTCTCTCTCTCTCTCTCTCTATGGTTACAGTTTGGAGAAAAGGAGCTAGGGTTTATGAGCTAACATCAAAGGTAATGTTTCCCGTAAAGATTTCTTCTTCTTTTCTTTTAATTTATTATGTTTAATGAGGGATTACAAGATCTTATTATTATCACCATGTGTAAGGAGAAGAGAGAGAAGTAGATAGATCAACTGAAGGAGAAGGAAGAATTTATGAGCAAAAGATATGGATCAAGAGGATCAAAGAAAGAGTTGAAGCTTCAATGAGGTATTCATTATGATGATTTTGTGAATAGGAATGTTGTTGGTAAGTGTTTCCTATAAATGAAATTAAAGGAATTAAGGTTAGGTTTTCTGAATACTTAAATTGGGATAAAAAGGGAAGACTGTTTGCTTTAAGATGCCGAGTCGTGAACACCTTCACAAGTCGTGAACTTTGCCTTATTTTCCTCATGACTCATGATTTTGGCCTTCGATTCTTGTTGACTTGTATATGCCTTCACGAGTCGTGAATTTTTGTTTAACTCGTGAATGCCTTCACGAGTCATGAACTATTTTGCTCGTGGGTCACTCGTGAATATTGGCTTCTCCCTCGTGAATACCTTCACAAGTCGTGAATTTTTGTCGGAATCATGAATCCCTTCATGAGTCGTGAACTATTTTGCCCCTGGGTCACTTGTGATTGTTGGCTTCTGACTCGTGAATACCTTCACGAGTCGTGAATTTTTGTCCGACTCGTGAATCCCTTCACAAGTCATGAAATGTACCCCCTTCTTCTTCACTCATGAGCCCTTCACGAGTTGTGAAATTTAGCCATTTTTCTTCACTTGTAAACCTCTTCATGAGTCGTGAACCTGATTCCTTTACTTCACTTGTGAAACCCCTTCATGAGTCAAATGTCTCTTCAGACCTATCTGGACTATTTGCTTATAAGTTGAGCTAGAGAACTCCAAATTGAATGATTATTTTTGCGTTTAAAAAAATATTTCCATGCCTATATTTCATATGAAGAAACAAATTCCTAAATCTATTTTTAGCTAGGTCATATTTCAGGTTGAATCCTAGAACAGTTTGCTGCCCAATAACTAGGAGCAGACCTCAGTTTTTTGTAAATATATGAAAATATATAAATGATATCAAGATTATTTTTGTTGTTTTAGAAACTAGAAACATAATGGTACAAGTTTGTAGAAGACCAATTTCGCTAAGAATGCCTTTTATTATGTGAAAAACCGCTTAGAAGTTGAACTCAGAAAAATGTCTATAACTATTCACGACTCGTGACTCCAGTCATGACTCATGACATGTATGACTCGTGAACAAGTGCACAAGTTATGAAGTTTGCTCCCTTTCATGAGTAGGGACACCCATCATAACTCGTGAAACTTCCCTACTTAACCTAAACGTGATTTTTAAGCCCTTTAATGTCACTAAAGTTGGTCTAAACCCTTTTTATAAAATTTTAAAGCATTTTAAGCATAAAATAAAGATTAGTCGTGACACTAAACATGATTAAATGAAATGATATATGAGAATAAAATTAGTAAATGAATACTAACATTAGAATACATGAAAATGTTTACTTGTATTTAATGGTATTATAATGATTATACATATGTGAATTGACTTTGCCTAAAAATACTGCATATTGATATTCCTCTATAATAACATGAGAATACTATGATATAATCTAGTGATAATAAGAGTATAGTCGCCAAGTTGCATGCTCAAGTTAAAAGAAATGGGACATCATAATGTATGTTTAATCATGAAACTATAGAAGCTGGAATGGCCACAAGGTCATAAGAAGAATTATTGATTAGCGTTGATGTATAAGAACCAATTCGCTTGTTTGCTCATGCCCATACTGTATTTTGTTTAACTCATTCCTATCAGTAGTGTGCTAACGACTAAGATGATTTACTCACCCATAACTTACCTAAGTATAAAATGTTACAAGATGAAAAGTACAAGTAAGATGATTGAAGTATATATATATACATATGTTTATGTTAAGTTGTATAACTTGTTGTCCATAATCTGATGGATCATTGAAGTGAATCAAGGGACTAATCATGAACAAGTGTTGACCCTTAAGTTATAAGAGAACTTGTGCATATTATTACTATTAGGATCATAAATGCATGAGTATTGCTTTAAATAATTATGTTTTGATGTGAGTTATGATAATATGTGAAGGATGCTCACAAAAAATTGCAATAAGGTACGCCATTGAGAATTATCAATGAGTTATGTAATTCAATGTTTTATCATTAATGCTACCATGCTATGATGAGTGGTTTGACTCCTTATGTGATATGATATGAGTACCTATAGGGTATGTACTGCTATGATTCAAGTTGCCTTATATGCTCACATATATATATGGACATGCATATAATACTATAAAGATTTTTAGTTACAAAAACTATACTTCCATAATCGCGTCATTGGCTTCATACATAATATCAAGAATGATGAGATGGATCGATGAAAGTAATATTCTTTTGTGTTTGAATTATCATGAAATCCACTACAATATGTATGAATGATGTTGATGCAACTATTGATGGAATATGACATGGTATGATAATCATGATAGCACAGCGGAAAAACAAATATTTTATCATGCATACCATACATATCCAAAACTAGGAACGAAAACATGCAATTTTAGGGTTTTGAAACTTACAATAGATGATGCCTTTTATTTTTTGATTTTGTGATGTCCAGCAACCAAGATGCCTTTATCCACCTTAGTTCTCGATCACCAATGCTAAGGAACAGCCTTTTGCGCCACTCCCTCTATTCTCACACACACACTTGCACCGACGGCTTAAAATCGAGATTGCTAGCTCTCCTTTTCGGTATTGTGTAATGGTTATGGTTTGAAGCTACAAAATTTGATTTTGTACTTCTCTTAGGTTGCTATTACTACCCAAGAACACAAGAGAATGAGGAACTATCCTTTCTCCTTGTGAAAAATTGGGCCAAAAGAATTGAGAGAGAGAGAGATGAAGGTCACGCAATTTTCATAGAAAACCCTAGGTTTTTGTGCCAACTCTTCTGTATCTCTCCTAGGGTTTTATTTCTTTTATATCATTATCTCTTAGGCAAGTGTTTTGATCTGAATTTCCTACCTTAAGATAAGCAATTCAAACTCTATCACTTCCTAAAGATAAGTAATACATTTTGAATTAAAATCCTTTGAATTTAAAATTCAAATTTGAAATAAAACATAAGACATTTAATTAAATAAAATCACTTAATATAACTTAATTGCATGTGCCGAAATTCCTTGAATTCCATCTTGGAATTTCGGCCACTTCATTAAATATTTAAGTGATTTGATTTAATTTAAATTCCTTTAGGCTTTAATACTCAATTAACTTAATTAACACAAGATAATTAATTAATTGAAATTAAACCTTGTGGGCTGAATTTCTCTCTCTAATGGACCAAAGCCCAATAGTAATATTATAACCCATTACATACATTAATTTGACTTTAATTAAAAGCCCAAATTAATGCCCAATACTTAATTTAAGTATTTTAAGCCCAATGCTTTGTGTGCGATCCTATAGGTCCATTTAATGTTGGCAATGAATTAATAAATTAATTCAAAGGCTATATATATTCTCTAGCAAGATATTATAGCATTCCAAATTAAATGAAAATGCATATGGCATTTAGTGACCTAATGCAATTTTGCATAGTCCCTTACCCTTAAATATCAGAATTAATATAAGGCATGGAACTAGTCATCCTTATATATATTAATTCCTTTCTTGATATTCCAGTGACACTGAACTCTCAAATAAATAATGATTACTCATTATTTCATCTCGGTATCGCCATACACTTCTCAGTTCACTGATCAAGTGGCCGATGATATTTTCTCTCTTATTGAGAGGGGTAATCCCTTCACTTCTCTCATGCTCTCTAACATGAATTAATGCATACCCAATCATACCCGTACTTGTCACTCTGTTACGAGCACGTTAGGTGTATGTCAAAGTACACAGTAATTCATAAAGAGTTTCATAGAGATTTCAGGTCTAAGAACTCCGATGCAAAACTTGCATATGAGAAACACTTATGACTTGTACCATGTTGTGTTCTCATGAGCGGATCGAATCCAGATACCATGTTCTTTAACATGTATCTATGATCTCTGATTGACACTCTTGTCCTAATGATCCGTAAGACAGAACTCATAATATCAGAGAGAGCATACTAGTCTTAATTCATTTGTTATTCCCATAATAATGACTGACTAGGGATATTTAGAATGAAGTCTCATTTGTTTCAAGGTCTTACAATCCATGTGCCTCACACATGATAACTTAAACCGAAACGACATTCTTGGATAGTTTTATCAATTGATATGCACAGGAATACAAAAGATAAAACTAATGCCTCATTTTATTAATTTCAAGTGTTTCGTTACAATGCATTGGGGCTAGGGCTTACACTAACAATCTCCTACTAGCACTAGTCCCAATTGGGCATAGCCCTAAGACCGAACGCTCTCAAATGAGCTTCGTGCAGATTTGGACGTAACTGTTTCGTCAAAGGATCTGCTACATTGTCTTCACTTGATATCTTGCTAACCTTGACGTCCCCACGATCAATAATTTCTCTGATCAAGTGGTACCTCCTGAGTATGTGTTTGGATTTCTGGTGTGACCGGGGCTCCTTGGCCTGTGCAATGGCCCCGTTATTGTCACAGAAAATTTCTAATGGATCTAGGATGCTTGGGACCACTCCTAATCCATTAATGAAATTTTTAATCCAAACAGCCTCTTTTGCAGCCTCACTTGCTGCAATATACTCAGATTCTGTAGTTGAGTCTGCAACGGTTTCTTGCTTCGAGCTTCTCCAGCTGACAGCACCACTGTTCAAAACAAAAACAAACCCAGATTACGATCTAGAATCCTGAGTGCTGGTCTGAAAAGCAGCATCGGCATAACCTTGTATGACGAGCTCTTCTTGACCACCATACACCAAGAAGTGATCCTTAGTCCTTCGCAGGTACTTAAGGATCCCTTTTACAGTAGACCAGTGCTTCTCACCAGGGTCTTGCTGAAACCTACTGGTTATACTCAGTGCATGAGCAACATCCAACCTAGTACATAACATAGCGTACATGATAGATCCAATAGCGGATGCATATGGGATTCTACTCATGTTGTCCCTTTCCTCTTTGGTTTTAGGGCACTGTTCTTTAGTCAAAGGAACTCCCAAAGCCAAAGGTATGTACCCTTTATTTGAGTCTCCCATACTAAAACGCTTTAGTACTTTGTCTATGTACTTTTCTTGACTTAGTCCCAAAAGCCGATTCGATCTATCTCTATAGATTCGAATACCAAGTATTGTCTCGGCTTCACCTAAGTCTTTCATTGAGAAACATTTTCCCAACCATTGCTTAACCTTTTGCAATGTTGGAATGTCATTCCCAATGAGAAGGATGTCATCCACATATAGGACTAGAAATACTACTATGCTCCCACTAACCTTCTTGTACACACAAGGCTCATCTTCATTCTTGATGAAGTCAAATTCTTTGACTGCCTCATCAAAACGAAGATTCCAACTTCGGGATGCTTGCTTTAATCCATAAATAGATTTTTGAAGCTTGCAAACCTTCTTAGGATGCTTGGGATTGACAAAACCTTCAAGTTGTGTCATATACACATCCTCAAGTAAATTTCCGTTAAGGAAAGCAGTTTTGACATCCATTTGCCATATCTCATAATCATGATATGCAGCTATGGCAAGCAAGATCCTAATGGACTTGAGCATGACTACAGGCGAAAAGGTCTCGTCATAGTTTACACCATGAGTTTGTCGAAAACCTTTTGCTACTAGTCTACCTTTGTAGGTCTTATCAGCTTTGAGTTTGAATAGCCACTTGCATTCAATTACCTTAGCACCTTCCGGTGGATCAACCAAGGTCCAAACCTGGTTATCGTACATTGATTGCATCTCGGATTTCATGGCTTCAAGCCAATTTTCTGAGTCTGGGCTCTCAATAGCTTCTCAGTAGGTAATAGGATCCTCACGATCTACTAACTCAATAGTGTCACTGTCAGTGATTAGAAATCCATATCTCTTAATCTCCTGACGTACCCTACCGGACCTTCTAGGTTTTTGTGTAATGGGTTCTTGTTCCACAACTAGTTGTGAACTTGATCCCATTTCCAAACCATCCTCTATAGGAGTTTGTGGTGCTTGAATTTCTCCAAGTTCTACTTTACTCCCACTGTCTTTCTTGAGAAGGAACTCCTTTTCCAAGAAAATAGCCTTGCAAGCAACAAATACTTTGTTCTCGGCTTGTGAGTAAAAGTAGTATCCCTTTGTTTCTTTAGGATAACCCACAAACAAGCAGACACTGGATTTGGACTCTAGTTTGTCAGATGTTAATTTCTTAACATGTGCTTCACAGCCCCAAATCCTGAGAAAAGACATATTGGGTTCTTTCCCAGTCCATACCTCGTATGGTGTCTTCTCAGCTGCTTTAGTTGGAGTACAGTTCAATAGAAATGCAGCAGTTTCTAATGCATAACCCCAAAAAGAGATAGGAAGATTAGCTTGACTCATCATGGATCGAACCATGTCCAACAGAGTTCGATTTCTCCTTTCGGACACACCATTCCATTGAGGTGTTCCAGGAGGAGTGAGCTGTGAAATAATACCACACTCCTTTAGATGACTGTCAAACTCTTGGCTTAAGTATTCGCCACCTCGATCTGATCGAATGGCTTTTATACTTTTGCCAAGTTGGTTTTCTACTTCATTCTTAAACTCTTTGAATTTCTCAAAAGTTTCAGACTTGTACTTCATTAGATAGACATAGCCATATCTACTGAAGTCATCTGTGAATGTCACGAAGTAGCTAAAACCACCTCTAGCATGTGTACTTAAAGGTCCACATACATCGGAATGTATTAGTTCCAATAAGCCATTAGTCCTCTCGCCTTTTTTATTAAAAGGACTCTTTGTCATTTTTCCATGCAAACATGGCTCGCATGTATCATAAGACTCTAAATCGAATGACCCAAGTACTCCAGTTTTGTGGAGTCTTGAAATGCGTTTTTCGTTTGCATGTCCTAAGCGACAATGCCAGAAGTAAGTAGGGTTCAATTCGTTTGATTTAACCCTCTTTGTATTAATGTTGTATATGGACTCTTTGTTTTGTAAATCAAGGATATAAAGGCCATTTTGTAACATGGCATTGCCATAAGAAATGCCTTGGCGACGAATATGAGCATTGCCATTTTTAATAACAAAATCAAATTCATCATTATCCAAACATGAAACTGAAATAATGTTTCTGCTCATAGCAGGCATATAATAACAATTATTCAAAACAATACAAAGTCCGGAAGGTAAAGTGAGGTGATAGTCGCCTATCTCCATGGCAGCAACTCGTGCTCCATTCCCCACACGGAGGTCCACTTCATTCTTCCCAAGTAACCGCCTATTTCTTAACCCCTGCACATTTGAACAAATGTGAGAACCACAACCGGTATCCAATACCCAAGTGGTAGAAATAGAAAGGTTAACTTCAACAACAAAAATACCAGAACTGGATGCCTTGGCTCCATTCTTCTTTTGTTCTTCCTTAAAGAGAGCACAATTCTTCCTCTAATGCCCTATCTTGTTACAATGGAAGCAAGTGCTCTCACTCTCTTTGAGTTTTGACGCCTTGGGCTTAGATTGGGCCTGAGGTGCACTCCCAACTGACTTGGGTTTTCCCTTTCCCTTTCCCTTAGCGGGTCCCTTCTTAATTCCCTTTTGAACCATTAGTACGGGATTGGTCTTTCGAATGTTCTCTTCAGCATTCTTAAGCATCCCATGAAGCTCAGTGACTGATTTGTTCATTGCATGTATGTTATAATTCATCACAAATGGATCATAAGCAGCAGGCAATGATCCTAAGATCAAGTCAGTGGCCAATTCCTTTGGCACTAGTACCTCAAGCTTCTCAAGAGTATCAAGATACCCTTTCATCTTGAGTACATGGGTACTAACAGGAGTACCCTCAGCCATCTTGCAAGAAATTAAAGCCTTTGTTGTCACGAACCTCTCGTGACGAGCTTGCTCTTGGAACATCTCCTTGAGGTGCACCATGATCGCATAAGCCTCTTGTTCCATAAATTGCTTTTGCAATTCAGGCACCATAGTGGCCAGCATCAGACATGTCACATCATTGGAGTCGCTCTTCTTGGTCTCAAAAGTTTCCTTTTGAACTGCAGAGGCGTTCCTTCCTGGTTCATCAGGCAAGGCTGCATCCAAAACATACGACTTCTTCTCTTGCTTAAGAACTATTCTTAAGTTTCGAGACCAGTCTATGAAATTGGTGCCATTCAATTTGTCCTTTTCAAGGACCGATCGCAATGAGAAATTGTTGTTTGAAGATGCCATTTTCAATCTACAATAAAATTTAGCAAGATTAAATGAGGTCTTATTAATGATCCCACAAACCGAATTAATATCCCTTTAAATAATTCGCGTTAGTGATTTAATGTGGGCCAAGATCCACTTTTCACAACAACTTATTAGTCAAGTTGAGCTTGTACACCTAACAAGTTAAGTTACTTAGGTAGGAAAACTCCAATCATGTCTCGTACATGACTCTTGGATCAAATGGGCTAACATCTTAAGATGTTATAGCACAACCCATTTATTAGTTGCCTAGGTCCGAGCATCCCTTTCCATGATAAGTCCAACCTACATTCACAACCCATGCCTCACAAAGATAATCGGGCGCATCTAGGACTCCTAGTCTACGTGACCGATGATCGATGCCTTGACATGTTTCGAATTAGGAAGGCAACTTTGTGACTTACTATTTTTAGGGATTCATTTTATTACGGCTTACATGGCATACGCTTTGTCATCCATACATAGCATGCATATATATATAATTGCATAAAGTAAAGCGTGACAAACATGGGCCCAAAAACCTACAACTAAGATTCTATACTATTACATAAGAATCTTCGAGTTGGGCTTCTCCACTCCGGTGGGCTTCGTCTTGATTTACAAAGTCTTCAAGTATATTCTATTCTAAGAAATAAATGAAACTTTTACAATAAAACACAATGGCTCGCAGGCCATATTTAATTACAAAAACCCAGGGCCCATGAATGCACCATGCATATCCATTCATCACACCAAACAAGCAAATAAATATACATAGCATTCATGGATCAAACAAAGTCCAATTTTAATTAGATTTAGCCAAGCCCATTAATGGAAATTGTGTACTTGAACCTTTAAGAGATGACCCTGTGATGGGCCTGGGCCGAAGCCCAATGGACTAAATCCTATTATTGAATAAGTTCTCTTAAAAGCCCAAAACACAAACTAGTTAGATTTGTGCTATAAATCAACTCTAGTATAATTTCCAATTTTGCCATTTTTAATTTTATGTCATACAGCCCATAAACATTAAAAATGCATATAATATGTGCTAACATGAATTAAAAATAAAATCATGAAGAACACATATATAGTACACGGCATTCATGCAAAAACAAACAAACAACAAAAACTAGTTGTTTAATGCTTATGTAATGCCATAAAATGCACAAACATTTAAATCAATTTTATGAGTCATTTAATAATCTAAATAAGTCCATAAAAATTGATTTAATATTCTGTACCATTTTAATCTAAATGTGTTTTTACCATTTTAATCAAAACAAAACAAACAATGTTGATTAAACATGTAACAAACACAAACTAGACACAGTTTTAAGTGATTTTAAAATTAATCAATTAAATTGTCATGGACCAGAATTAAAACCAAATTTAAAACATGTCCAGACCTGATATTTAATCTTTAAAAATCACTTACAAACAACCCAAAAACGTTTTTACATTTAATTTTGAAAACTAGTTGTTAAACTAGCAATTTACATGCCAACTAGCACCTAGTTTCATAATTAACATGTACCATCAGGTATAAATAATTAAATCCGACCATTACCAGCCCTAATAACATCTTAGGACAGTATATTAACATGTCATATTAATTATAATACCTATCTAATCAATTAAAATCGTTTTTACACCAAAACAGTGCAAAAAACTCAAAACAGAAAATTTCAGATTTGCATGTTTTCAAAAGCACTAAAATAAGCATGTCTAGGCTCTGATACCACTGATGGAATATGACATGGTATGATAATCATGATAGCACAGCGGAAAAACAAAAATTTTATCATGCATACCATACATATCCAAAACTAGGAACGAAAACATGCAATTTTAGGGTTTTGAAACTTACAATAGATGATGCCTTTTATTCTTTGATTTTGTGATGTCCAGAAACCAAGATGCCTTTATCCACCTTAGTTCTCGATCACCAATGCCAAGGAACAGCCTTTTGCGCCACTCCCTCTATTCTCACACACACACTTGCATCGACGGCTTAAAATCGAGATTGCTAGCTCTCCTTTTCGGTATTGTGTAATGGTTATGGTTTGAAGCTACAAAATTTGATTTTGTACTTCTCTTAGGTTGCTATAACTACCCAAGAACACAAGAGAATGAGGAACTATCCTTTCTCCTTGTGAAAAATTGGGCCAAAAGAATTGAGAGAGAGAGAGACGAAGGTCACGCAATTTTCATAGAAAACCCTAGGTTTTTGCGCCAACTCTTCTGTATCTCTCCTAGGGTTTTATTTCTTTTATATCATTATCTCTTAGGCAAGTGTTTTGATCTGAATTTCCTACCTTAAGATAAGCAATTCAAACTCTATCACTTCCTAAAGATAAGTAATACATTTTGAATTAAAATCCTTTGAATTTAAAATTCAAATTTGAAATAAAACATAAGACATTTAATTAAATAAAATCACTTAATATAACTTAATTGCATGTGCCGAAATTCCTTGAATTCCATCTTGGAATTTCGGCCACTTCATTAAATATTTAAGTGATTTGATTTAATTTAAATTCCTTTAGGCTTTAATACTCAATTAACTTAATTAACACAAGATAATTAATTAATTGAAATTAAACCTTGTGGGCTGAATTTCTCTCTCTAATGGACCAAAGCCCAATAGTAATATTATAACCCATTACATACATTAATTTGACTTTAATTAAAAGCCCAAATTAATGCCCAATACTTAATTTAAGTATTTTAAGCCCAATGCTTTGTGTGCGATCCTATAGGTCCATTTAATGTTGGCAATGAATTAATAAATTAATTCAAAGGCTATATATATTCTCTAGCAAGATATTATAGCATTCCAAATTAAATGAAAATGCATATGGCATTTAGTGACCTAATACAATTTTGCATAGTCCCTTACCCTTAAATATCAGAATTAATATAAGGCATGGAACTAGTCATCCTTATATATATTAATTCCTTTCTTGCTATTCCAGTGACACTGAACTCTCAAATAAATAATGATTACTCATTATTTCATCTCGGTATGGCCATACACTTCTCAGTTCACTGATCAAGTGGCCGATGATATTTTCTCTCTTATTGAGAGGGGTAATCCCTTCACTTCTCTCATGCTCTCTAACATGAATTAATGCATACCCAATCATACCCGTACTTGTCACTCTGTTACGAGCACGTTAGGTGTATGTCAAAGTACACAGTAATTCATAAAGAGTTTCATAGAGATTTCAGGTCTAAGAACTCCGATGCAAAACTTGCATATGAGAAACACTTATGACTTGTACCATGTTGTGTTCTCATGAGCGGATCGAATCCAGATACCATGTTCTTTAACATGTATCTATGATCTCTGATTGACACTCTTGTGCTAATGATCCGTAAGACAGAACTCATAATATCAGAGAGAGCATACTAGTCTTAATTCATTTGTTATTCCCATAACAATGACTGACTAGGGATATTTTGAATGAAGTCTCATTTGTTTCAAGGTCTTACAATTCATGTGCCTCACACATGATAACTTAAACCGAAACGACATTCCTGGATAGTTTTATCAATTGATATGCACAGGAATACAAAAGATAAAACTAATGCCTCATTTTATTAATTTCAAGTGTTTCGTTACAATGCATTGGGGCTAGGGTTTACACTAACAATCTCCTACTAGCACTAGTCCCAATTGGGCATAGTTCAGTTGTGGATTAGATAGGCATGCCTAGAGGGATACAGTCGCAGCTGCTATATATGTTGACCCCGTATGGGTCTTATTCCTTACTGGAACCATCGTTTGACCCTATTTGGGTCCATAGTTTGTTCCTTGCTGGAACCATTGCTTGATCTCGTTTGGGTCCATTATTTGATATCTTTGGATATCCATAGTTTGATACCTTCGAGTATCCATTGGTCTTGTTATCCACCTTTGGAACTAGTACTTAGGCAGGTTATTAAAGATGATAAAATGTACACAAGATACAGTAAACACATGTATTAATTGCTTCACTCATGTAAGGTAAGCATGATGAATGGCCTATTATGGTGTTATATCCTAATTCTTGTTGACTATAAACTATTTCTATGAAATGAAATGCCATATTATGTGTTACTTGACTATGATATCTCACATTTATTATGAGGAAGGTTCTCGTGTGAGTATCGTTATGAGCTAGTCTCACCAGTGGTCTCCACGGTGAATATTTAGGCCATTTGGGCCACAAGCTTACAGTATTATAGTAAAAGTTGTATGAACCATAGTATACATAATGATCTTCATGTATATGGAAATTATAGAATGTTGCATATGGTATGGGAACTTGGTCTGTTAATCATGATATGTGGCACCTGTTTGTTGAAATGGCATGCAAACTCGTTCGTATGTATATGAACGTTTCACATGTATATGCATATGTATGATTCTGATATAAACCCAAGTGCAAACCATGATATACTATGATGTGGTATGATGTCTTAAATTACAATGATGTGACAGAATTAAGGAATAAGTGTGTATGAACCTGAAATGAAAATTGTATAAAGATGTATAAAGAAATCAAGTCTAATAATAACTCTATGGTTGTTACATGGCATAAACCCTTATGTGTGCATTATTTTAATGTCGAATGCATGAATTATGTAACGATATGATTAAGGCATTAAGTAAATTCTTGTACTACCAACAATCTGGATGCATGAATTCTGAAGTAGTAAGCATTAGGAAGGGTATAAATCAAGCTAACTTAATGGAAGAAATGAAGTAAAGTTATTTTAGTAATTTGACAAGTTTTGAAATTAGATAATTTGCATAATGCGCTAGACGTTAGTAAGCATGGTTTTATTATTAAGTTGAGGACTTCCCTAAGATATCCATTGTGATATGATCAATGCAATAAACTCAAATGTTATTTTGTATTATATAAAAAGTTGTATATGATATGATGAATTGTGTAAAGAAGTTATCTATAGAGTTTTGTTCCCTACTAAGCTTTATAGCTTAGCACGGGTTCGTTTATCCGTGTAGGTTTCAGGTTAAGCTTCTGAGGAATTATCCCCTTCAGGTCTTCGTGAAATTCCTTTGTCTTTATTACAATAATGAAATAAACTATTCTACTAAAACTAATAGTAAAATAAAATTACAATAAAAGAATGACATGCAGGTCATATTTAAAATTACAAACCCATAAAATGAAAAAATTAAATAAATAAATTAAATACCATCACAATGGTCTCAATTGACCATGCTATGCACCATGCAAAGACATCATACATCAATTAAAATAAAGTCATCTCATATCAAACTCAATTAATTGATGTATTAAAATCAACGAATAATAACATTAATGATTTATTGGGCACTATGATTAGATAACATGATGGTCCCATTAACAATTTTTTTGCATAAAAAACCCTATTCTGTATCCTAAAATATCAAATGTGTCGATCATATCAACAACTGTTCAATCACATCAAACATTCATAAGATCAATATAGAATACCACTGAATTTAATTGAATACAGATTACACATTTAATCTCATGATAATTCATTTAATCATGTTAAAACAAAATTAACCTACATATGTTAATCATATTAACATCTATCAAATTCGCAGCCTATATACATTATATCATAAACATCAATCGATTAAGTACATTTATATCTTATATAAATAGATCAATTTCATTCATATCCCATATAAACAGATTAACATAAACAATTATAACAGTTACTAACTTATCATATATCAACATACAATATGTTTATAACACATAAAATCGATTTTGCACACATCACATACATACAAAATATGATAATTGAATAAATTGAACTCGTAAGTGGCTTTGATACTACTGTTAGGTTTCGAAATATTAAATTAAAATTTTACAATGAGAAAAGAAACCCACCACAGATCTATGCTATCCAATTGATTTAATAGAAAGAAGTGTAATGATTACCAACCTGTCGTAGTGCAGATAAATCGAATTGTAAGCGCGACTTCACGCAAAATAACATCCTCTACCGGTATCCACACGTGAATGCAATGAAGAGAACTGCTCGAGGTGTTAGCTCCCTTCCTTGGCAGCTAAGGTTTGTTTTCTCTCTTTTGAGATTACAAAAGAAAAATGATTTTCTTTTTGTTTTTCTCTTAAGTGGCAGCTACAACTCTCTCTTTATGCTTAAATTAGGATTTTATATATACATCACTATATATATATATATATATATATATATAGTTGACCTAACCTTCATTAAAAGAGAGAAAACTTCAGGCCCACTTTTCTTATTAAAATAATAAATACCTTATTTCTTATTTAAAACAATAATGATAAAAATATTAATCTTAAATATTATTTTTTGTGTATTTCAAATTTTAATTTATCACAAAATAAAATTCGAAATGCCCGAATTAATTCATAGTCCATTCATCACATTCTATGTGTGCAACCCAATATGTTCATATTATATTGGCAGTGGGCCCCAATCCCATCATAGGCCCATAATTTATAAGTAGCCTCTAGCAAGATATTATGACTACCCAAATAATATGAATATCGATAATTTGATTTTAACCTAATAGAACATGTTATAATCCCTTTGTCACACGATATCTTGTTTGAACATAAGTCATGGTCCATTTCAAACTTATGTAGTTCAAACATATACTTTCTCGATCACTAAGTAAACTTATAATATAAAATGATATTGATCGCTTCATCAATTCATTTGAGCACGGCTATCTATTTCTCATCCTTACTTATTGAGGGGCCTAATAGACATCTCTCTCACAAGAGAGGGACAAATTCCTTCTTGATTATTCACTATCCTCTACATGATTCTCAATATGTCCAATCATAATCTTTATAATTATCCAATTAAAGATAATTTTTTATTATGTCAAAACATAATGTTCGTCATGTAGAATACTATGATAATCTCAAGTTTAAGGATCGAAAACATAATTATTATGAGATCACTAATGACATTAACCCATGTAGTATCTCATTACGGGTCTATCCAATACTCTGTTCTCTAACAAGTACTTGTAAGTTTAATTCATATCACCATATATAATCATCCCATGATTATCAATCAAACTTATACTAGTCTTTATATATCATTAATCATTTAATGATAAATGACTAGGCATAGTCAAAATAACATTAAATTGTTATTTTTAAACATTATTATAATGTAACATGCCAACAATATAATAACATAAAGAAAACCTAATTTTATAAAATGAAATGTGACATTATATAAATGGCCTAATGTTTGGCTTATGGCACAACCACTAACATATGTAAATATTGTAACGTTTAAAAAAGACTCATATGTAAGTAAAGGTTTAATAGAAAAGATTATATGTTATGGTTTAATTTTCCTATAAGATCTTTATAGGGTTTTTAAGTAAAGATTGTACGTTGAAGCATGTTTAATGATATATGTTAAAGTGACATAGCTAGGTTATATATTAGGGTGTTACAAGACTTCTATCTATCTATTGCTACTTTCAGGTTGTCTTTGATAAATTTCACCTTTTTTCTCAATTTCTTTAATCAAATCTAGCCCTACTAATTTGCTTTCGCTTAGCTTGGTCTAATGTAAAGGAGTTTTGCATTTTTTCCATACAGTGCCTCACATGGTGTAATTTTGATTCTGGATTGGTAACTATTATTATATACAAATTTTGCTAGTGGAAGATATTTTTCCTAATTATTGATAAACTCAAGTATGCAACATCTCAACATATCTTTCAATATTTGTATCACTCACTCAGATTGTCCATTTATTTATGGGTGGAAGGTAGTAGAATAATCTAAGTGAGTTCCCAATGCTTCTTGATGTTTTTGCCAAAATCTAGATGTAAACCAAGGATCTTTATTTGAAATCATAAAGATGGGGACACCATGTAGCCTTACTATCTCATTGATGTAAATTTCTACCAATCTAGTTAATGGAAAATCAAATCTTACTGGCATGAAGTGTGAAGACTTTATAAATATGAAAACTACCACCCAAATGTAGTCTTGTTGCCTTCTACTGAGTGGCAATCCAAACATAAAGTCCATAGTGACACATTCCCATTTCTATTTGGGTATGGTGATGGTTGTAATAGGCTAGAAGGAACCTGATGTTAAACTTTTACTTGCTGGAATGTCAAACATCTAGTCACAAAGTCTACTATCTCTCTTTTCATCCTAGGCCACCAATAAGTTGCTTTCAAATCTTGGTACATCTTGTCACTGCCTAGATTTATGGTGTAATTACTACTATGGGCTTCTATCAACATATTCTTATTTAATTCTACATTGTCTGGCACACAAATCATTTCTTTGTAGTATGAGTATTTATCACAACTAAGGGAGAATTCACCATCTTTCCTTGCTTGTATTTGAGAAATGATGGAGGTTAACCTATCATCTTACCTTTGGGTAGCTTTCACTTGTTGTAGCCAATCAAGGTTTAACTGCATTTCAACTATAAGTGCCTTATATTGAGCTACATTTAACTTAACATTCATAGCTCTCAAGGCTACTAGATGTTTTCTACTGAGTGCGTCTTCTACCACATTCATTTTACCAAGGTAGTCAATCAAATAGTTATAATGTTTAATAAGCTCTAACCAACACCTCTGCCTCAAATTAAGTTTTTTCTTAGAGGCTAGGTAATTTTAAACTCTTGTAATCGGTTTATATGTAGCTTTTTAACCATACATGTAATGTCTCCAAATATTTAGTGCGAATGCAATTGCTGCTAGCTCGAAATCATAGGTAGGATAATTTCTTTAATAAGTTTTAAGCTATCTGGAAGCACAAGCTACCACTTTGCCTTTTTGCATCAGTACACATCTTAACCCATTTTTAGAAGCATTACTATAAATAACATAAGGTTTACTCGAGGTGGGTGGTGTAAGCACCGATGCTACATTTAACATTTAATATGTTTTTTAGCTTTTCAAAACTTTATTGACATCGATCGGTCCACTTGAACTTGGCATTCTTTTGCAATAGTTTGGTGAGTGGGGCAGCTATCATGGAAACTCTTTTCATAATGTATCGATAATAGCCATCTAATCCAAGGAAACTTCTGATTTCGACAACATTTTTAAGTGGTTTTTATTCTAGGATAGCCTCAATCTTTTTGGGGTCAACCTCGATCCCTTCTGCTGAAACCATATGACCAAGGAAAGTAACTTAATTCAACAAGAATTCACACTTGTTGGACTTTTCATATAGCTTTTTATCTCTTAAAGTTTGTAGAACAATTCTCAAGTGTTTGTCATGTTCTTTTAGGGTTTTTTAATACATTACTATATCATTAATGAATACTACCACGAACTTATCCAAGTATGGGTGGAAGATATGGTTCATCAAGTCCATAGACACCACTGGTGCATTGGTGAGGCCAAATGGCAGGACCAGAAACTTATAATGTCCATATTGGATATGAAAAAAAGTCCTTAGCACATTTGCTTCTCTAACCCGAAGCTGGTGGTAGTTGGATTTCAAATCAATTTTTGATAATATGCCTACACCTTTAAATTGATTGAATAGGTCATCAACTCTATGTTGGGTATACTTGTTCTTTACAGTAACCTTATTCAGCTACCTATAATCAATACACAGCCAGAGTGATCTATCTTTCTTTTTCACAACAATACCAGTACTCCCTAAAGGCATACACTAAGATGGATAAATCCTTTATTGAGCAATTCTTGCAATTGAATCTTTAACTCCTTTAATTCAATAGGTACCATGTGATAAGGAGCTATAGAAATAGGAGCAGTGCTAGGCACCACATCAATGGTAAATTTAGCTTTCTTTTTTTGTGGCAACCCTAGTAAGTCATCAAGGAAGATATTGGAGAAGTCTTAAATAGTGGGAACATCACTAACTTTTGACTTCTCTTCCTTAGCTTCTATTACATAAGCTGAATAAGCCTTACACCCTTTCCTAATGCATTTATTTACTGCTGTAGTTGAGATGACATTTGACAAGAAATTAGATCTTTCACCCACAACTGTGATTTCCTGTCTTTCAGGAGTTTCTAATGTAATTATTTTCATCGATAATCAACTATCACTTGATGCTTGTGGAGACAATCCATCCCAAAATGACATCAAACTAGTGGAAAGGGAGGTCAATCAAATTTGCAAGAAAAAGCGGTTTGTTGTATTTGGGTAAGGCAGTGTTTATGAATTGTATTTACTATTACCTTATGCCCCAAAGGATTGCTCACTAATATATTATGATCTAACTGTGATTTAACTAAACCCTTTCCATGTGCAATCTTTGTGCTAAGATACAAATGAGTGGATCCACGATCTATTAAAGCATAAACTGGTACATCAAATAAGTAAAATTTACCTATAATGATGTCAGGAGCATCTTGGTCTTCTCTTGCTCTAATTGCATAAGCTTGAGTGATCGGTTGCTCATTTGCAGTAAGGGGAATTTGTTCACTAGCTCTAATGGATGCAACTCCATTAGGTCAACCTCTGCCACAACCTCTAGATGATGTAGTGGCAGGTCTGCTAGCAAGTACAACTAATGGAATAGTCTAAGCTCATAGGAAATCTCTCTACATGTGTTCTGTTTGCCCACATCTCAAGCAAGCCCCAGTTAATCTCTAGTATTCACCTAGATGACGGCATCCACAATGCTCACATGTAGGATTATCAAATCTACTAGGACCTCAAGGTGTACTAGCAATAGAAACTATAAGTGGAGCAGCTCGAGTTGTAAACTTTTGGCTGGGTGTTAGATTAGCTATGGAAGCCTGTGAGGGAGCTGTAGAACTCCTAGGTCTCTTACTAGACCCACTGGGTGCTCCTACTATAGGTCTCTTTCTTTGCTATAATCTAGCATGTCTATTGACTTCCTTAACCTGGATTGCTTCAATTTTCATAACTGCTTCAACTAGAATACTCCTGTTAGTGTATTCATGAGCTGTTAATGCCTTTTTGATGTCATTGTGAAATCCTCGCTTAAATAGTTGGCACAATTTTATAGGTGGTATGTTGTAATCTTTCCTATAAGCATTAAGTCTTTCAAATTCCCTATCATACTCTTGCACTGTTCGATTACCCTAGCATAGTCGCTAAAAGGCATCCTCTATGGCCCATTGGTATTCTTTCCCAATGTATTTATCCTTAAATTGTAGAATGAAAAAGGACCATGTTAATTATTCTACTGGTGTATATCGCCTCGCTGTATCCCACCAAGTATAAGTTGGGCTTTGGAACAAGGCAACTGCCCCCTCTAACATCTCCTTTAGAGGACTATGGGTGATCTCAAATAGCCTTTTAATTTTGTTCAACCATTCCTTAGCTTTAATAGTTGTTACTTTTTCCCTTCCATAATGTCTTCCGCCATTAGCTTTTTTAGCTATTCTAATATAGGTTTTTTGGATGGCTGAAGTAGCAGCTGTTGCTATGGTTATGGAGGAGCTAGGGCCTATAGTCGCTAATATAACATATCTGCCACCATCTGTGCAAAATTTAGGGGTGCATGTGCAGCTGGCTGAGTTGGTTGTAGAGCTGGTGGTAATGTGTGCTGATTGGGTAGGTGAGACTGAGCAGTAGGAGTCATTTTACTAACTGCTAGCAAGGTTGAAGCCCTACTCTCGACATTACTCACCATCTCAACTGCTCGTCTAGAACCGGAGGCTATAACTGTCACTAAAATACATAAAGGGACAGGTAAGATTCAACCTCAAATTTACTCAGTCTTATGTGGCATGGACATATATCCATTCAATCATTCATTCACACTTATATGTTTGCATCGATCTTAGGATCGCCTAAACCTGCTCTGATACCACAAAATGTGACATCCTACGTTCACTCATAATTTTGTACGTCATGTCATATTATTAGCAATATCATATAACTACTTAGCTTAGGTGCCCATTTTATGCAACAAGTCAATAACTTAATTTACACTATAGTTCTAAATCTAGTTTAGCGTCGTTAGGTTACTATTCATTTGGTATAAAGTTTTGCAGAATGATGGCTTATGTTTCATGCTACCCAAACTTATCACACCCAAATAGCAACTTCCACCTCCAATACTCCAACAACATCATAACACTTCTAATATTAGTCCACAACTTATTTACACAACAAGCATCACATTACACATAAGTCATCAAATCCACTAACATTTAGTGTTCAATTTCATGCAATAATACATACATCAAGTTCACAACTACCTAAGACACATATACATAAAAGTACATACCCCAAAAGTCTTCACATGTACATGCCACTTCGTCATTCTTCATTCATCTTCACTTTACCTATCCTTGCTCGAAGTGAAAACAAACCATGCACTCAATAGTGTTGTTGCCTAGTGGTGGATACAACTACACAAAATTTCATCTAATGAAACTACTATAAGTAAATTACCATTTTACCCTTAATGTCACTTTTAGTTAACTAAGTTAAAATTTGTCCTTTTAGTACCCTAAATTACCATTTAATTCTTTTCTCATTTATTTTTCTCATTTAAATTCACATAATTTGTTACTTAAGTGGTAAATTACTGTTAGGTCCCTAAGCTTTCGTTTTTATCATGTATTGCCTTGTTAGAATTCAATTTTGACCCTTTTTGCTTCCTTTGACTTTTATTTCATTTTAAGTGGTAAATTTACATTTTAGTCCCTATATTTACTTATAAAGTGGTAAATTATATTTTAGTCCCTAAACATTTTCTCATTAATAATTTTTCCCCTTTTCACTTATTTGACTAATTTAACTCTTACTCATATTTTTAATGCCAATTTATGATTTTACCCCTATTATCCTTTGTAATTACATTTTTCCCCTTTTATCCCATTTAGCTTTGTTTTTCACCTTTTTCATTATTTTATTACATATTTAGCATATTTTATACATAATTTACCATTTAGCCCTAAACTTTTTGTACACTTACAATTTTGCCCGTAGTAGTACCTAGTGAAAATTCCTCTTTAGGCCAAAATTAGGGAAGGGAAATTAATGATTTTATGCAATGAATTTAACATATAAAAGCTACTAAACAACTATACTAATAATGCCCAATAAGCTTATAACAAAATTCACAATCAATTCTAAAAAAAACTTAAGAGTTCACCTAATTAGGTTACCTTTCTCTCACTACAAATTCTCCACTTCCAAGGCTCCTCTTACTCCAATTCAATTTCTATGATGTAAAGGATGATTTCTAGTATATATGGATGAAATTAGGGCTTGAGATTTTGTGGGAGCTACATAAAATGAGAAGAAATTTATAGAAACCCTAAAGAGAGAGTGGTTCAAATTTTTCGATAAAGAGGGAGGAGGATTATGGATAATTGGGTAGAATTATAGATGATTCTAGACCTCTCTAGGCTACCCTTAGGTCCACCAAATCTAGGGCCAAGATTCCTCCATTTAATATTTGATCTAATGGCTTAGTTTTAAGTAACTTGTCATTTTTTCATTTGTCCCTACCCCTCTCTATGCTATTCTGATGTATGTAGCTGATTATGGCTTATTTCTTAATGACATTTATGCCCTTAGATAAATTAAATGTGGGATTTATGCCCAATAATTAATTTAACCTCTAATTTTTTGAAAATCGATGTTCCCTTCATCAAAATTCTCTAAAATCATGCTTCACATGCAATAACATATGCAGAAAGGTGTGTCTAAAATTCAAGGTCATTCCAACATCATTTCGATATACTTTCGGCTCTAGAGGCAATTTCAATTGGCCCAAAACTCAAAATTAAACTATCAAAAAATTTATTTTTCACTTATATAGCTTATTTATGCTATTTCCATTGAGTCTATATCATCATAATAATTTTTAGGGTCCATAAAATATTTCTAAGTCCGATCAAGCTTTCGATCAGCCCTTTTTATAGTACCGAGTAAATTGTTCACTGTTTGTTTTAGGGATCTATCAAATTGTACCACTGAACTCTATTTAACTCATATTATCTCACCTGATGTTCAACCACAACTTTCCTATAGGTCACCCATCCTCAAATTTTCCTAGACTTATCACATTTAACTCTTAAGCATCTCTAAATTTTTCTATACTATACTATTGTAATTACACTAATATCTATCCTTGGGTTACTATTCATGCTCTAAAATGTACCATACATGTTAGATGAAATTTTAGGGTGTTACATTTCATCTCATAAAACTCATTTTGCCAATAAAGGAGAGAGATTGGTATTCTATTTATTTTTTTATTTTATATATTTTATGGCTTAATATTAGCCACTTAGCACCTTTCCTAAGCCAGTTATTCCATTTTAATTCAAAATTTATTTAGTCTTGTGTGATTGTTATTTGTTTATGGCTTAATTTACTTGTTTACTATAAATGCTAGTTTCCTAGGATTATGTTAAATTGTCAGTTTCTTTTAGTTAGAAACATTAATAATGAGATGAATATACACCTTTAAAGGAAAAAAAAAGCACAATAAGTATAAAAAATAAGAACAAAAGAAAAGAAATAGAAATAGTAGGAAGGGTACGAAAAGCAAGAAAAAAAAGAATAGAAAAGAAAATTAATTAAATTAAAATTAGTTGTAATCTTTTGTAGGCAAATTTATATAGATTTTCCCTTCATCATAATGATTATTTGATGTGCTATAAGTTTGAATAAATTTGAAAATTTTGTATATTTGTTAAACAAAAGTAAGTAAGTATTTGTTTATATTCAAAATTTATAATATGCTTATTTAGAAAGATACTCAACCAAATGCTTTAAGCAACTGACTAGTTTGCATTGCATATTTAGCTAATGGTGCTGTTATATATATTGGATCAAGTGGAATAAGTGAACTTGTGTATGCATTTAAATTACTACATAATGTAACTAATTATATGTGAAATACTTGTGGATTGTTGTGGACATCATGATGGAATATGACATGGTATGAAAATCATGATGGCACAGCGAAAAACAAAATTTTTTATCATACATACCATACATATCCAAAGCTAGAATCGAAACATGCAATTGTAGGGTTTTAAACTTACAACTTTAAATGCCTTTAAAACTTTTTTTTGATGATGATCAGCAACCAAGAAGGATATGTCCACCTTAGATCTTCACCACCAATGCCAAGGAACAGCCTTTACGCCACTCCCTCTATTCTCACACACACACTTGCAAAGATGGCTTAAAATCAAGAGTGCTAGCTCTATGATTGTGTATACGGCAATGGGAATGATTTGAAGCCACAAGATCTGATCTTGTTCTTCCTTTAGGTTACTGTATCAGCCCGAGAACACAAGAGAACAAGAAAGATTTCTTTCCCCTTGAGTATTTCCGCCAAGAGAGAAAAATAGCAAAATGGCATACCCTTTTATTCATTTAATTCATTAATATATATCACTCAATTTAGGTAAAGTGTGAGTGCCAAAAATTAAGTGTTAATTTCAGCCTCCATCACTTCCTAATTAAGAGATATATCCTAATTTAAATTCCATTAGAATTTAAATTCAAATGGCATTAGTCATTTAATCAAAACAAACTTACTTATTTAAGGTGATAAGTTGCCGAATTCAACTAGTATTTTAGTTTGAATTTTGGCTACTTTAATTCCCTCTCAAGTATTATATTTTGATTAAATACAAATTAGGATTTAATACTCAATTAACTTAATTATACATAGATAATTAATCAATTGAATTTAAACCTAGCATATGCCAACAAATTTCTCTCGTGACCAACATATTTGCCTAAAACAGCTAGCTGTTTTAGGCAAAAAAACTCGTTTCACATATTTGCTGTTTTAGGCAAAATCGCACCTTGACAGTTTTGCCTAAAACAGCTAGCTGTTTTAGGCAAAAAAACTGTTTTTACAGCTGTTTTAGGCAAAAATTTGTCTACCCATTTTATGCATTAATTTGACTTTAAATAAAAGTCCAAATTAATTTCCAATACACAATTTAAATATTTTAAGCCCAATGCTTTGTGTGCGATCCTATAGGTCCATTTAATGTTGGCAATGAATTAATAAATTAATTCAAAGGCTATATATATTCTCTAGCAAGATATTATAGCATTCCAAATTAAATGAAAATGCATATGGCATTTAGTGACCTAATGCAATTTTGTATAGTCCCTTACCCATAAATATCAGAATTAATATAAGGCATGGAACTAGTCATCCTTATATATATTAATTCCTTTCTTGATATTCCAGTGACACTGAACTCTCAGATAAATAATGATTACTCATTATTTCATCTCGGTATGGCCATACACTTCTCAGTTCACTGATCAAGTGGCCGATGATATTTTCTCTCTTATTGAGAGGGGTAATCCCTTCACTTCTCTCAAGCTCTCTAACATGAATTAATGCATACCCAATCATACTCGTACTTGTCACTCTGTTACGAGCACGTTAGGTGTATGTCAAAGTACACAGTAATTCATAAAGAGTTTCATAGAGATTTTAGGTCTAAGAACTCCGATACAAAACTTGCATATGAGAAACACTTATGACTTGTACCATGTAGTGTTCTCATGAGCGGATCGTATCCAGATACCATGTTCTTTAACATGTATCTATGATCTCTGATTGACACTCTTGTCCTAATGATCCGTAAGACAGAACTCATAATATCAGAGAGAGCATACTAGTCTTAATTCATTGTTATTCCCATAACAATGACTGACTAGGGATATTTAAAATGAAGTCTCATTTGTTTCAAGGTCTTACAACCATGTGCCTCACACATGATAACTTAAACCGAAACGACATTCTTGGATAGTTTTATCAATTGATATGCACAGGAATACAAAAGATAAAAGTAATGCCTCATTTTATTAATTTCAAGTGTCTCGTTACAATGCATTGGGGCTAGGGCTTACACTAATAATCTCCCACTAGCACTAGTCCCAATTGGGCATAGCCCTAAGACCGAACGCTCTCAAATGAGCTTCATGCAGATCTGGACGTAACTGTTTCGTCAAAGGATCTGCTACATTGTCTTCACTTGCTATCTTGCTAACCTTGACGTCCCCACGATCAATGATTTCTCTGATCAAGTGGTACCTTCTGAGTATGTGTTTGGATTTTTGGTGTGACCGGGGCTCCTTTGCCTGTGCTATGGCCCCGTTGTTGTCACAGAAAATTTTTAATGGATCTAGGATGCTTGGGACCACTCCTAATCCAGTAATGAAATTTTTAATCCAAACAGCCTCTTTTGCAGCTTCACTTGCTGCAATATACTCAGATTCTGTAGTTGAGTCGGCAACGGTTTCTTGCTTCGAGCTTCTCCAGCTGACAGCACCACCGTTCAAAACAAAAACAAACCCAGATTGCGATCTAGAATCCTGAGTGCTGGTCTGAAAAGCAGCATCGGTATAACCTTGTATGACGAGCTCTTCTTGACCACCATACACCAAGAAATGATCCTTAGTCCTTCGCAGGTACTTCAGAATCCCTTTTACAGCAGACCAGTGCTTCTCACCAGGGTCTTGCTAAAACCTACTGGTTATACTCAGTGCATGAGCAACATCCAATCTAGTACATAACATAGCGTACATGATAGATCCAATAGCAGATGCATATGGGATTCTACTCATGTTGTCCCTTTCCTCTTTGGTTTTAGGGCACTGTTCTTTAGTCAAAGGAACTCCCAAAGCCAAAGGTATGTACCCTTTCTTTGAGTCTCCCATACTAAAATGCTTTAGTACTTTGTCTATGTACTTTTCTTGACTTAGTCCCAAAAGCCGATTCGATCTATCTCTATAGATTCGAATACCATGTATTGTCTCGGCTTCACCTAAGTCTTTCATTGAGAAACATTTTCCCAACCATTGCTTAACCTTTTGCAATGTTGGAATGTCATTCCCAATGAGAAGGATGTCGTCCACATATAGGACTAGAAATACTACTATGCTCCCACTAACCTTCTTGTACACACAAGGCTGATCTTTGTTCTTGATGAAGTCAAATTCTTTGACTGCCTCATCAAAACGAAGATTCCAACTTCGGGATGCTTGCTTTAATCCATAAATGGATTTTTGAAGCTTGCAAACCTTCTTAGGATGCTTGGGATTGACAAAACCTTCAGGCTGTGTCATATACACATCCTCAAGTAAATTTTCGTTAAGGAAAGCAGTTTTGACATCCATTTGCCATATCTCATAATCACGATATGCAGCTATGGCAATCAAAATCCTAATGGATTTGAGCATGACTACAGGCGAAAAGGTCTCGTCATAGTCTACACCATGAGTTTGTCGAAAACCTTTTTCTACTAGTCTACCTTTGTAGGTCTTATCAGCTTTGAGTTTGAATAGCCACTTGCATTCAATTACCTTAGCACCTTCCGGTGGATCAACCAAGGTCCAAACCTGGTTATCGTACATTGATTGCATCTCGGATTTCATGGCTTCAAGCCAATTTTTCGAGTCTGGGCTCTCAATAGCTTCTCGATAGGTAGTAGGATCCTCACGATCTACTAACTCAATAGTGTCACTGTCAGTGATTAGAAATCCATATCTCTCAATCTCCTGACGTACCCTACCGGACCTTCTAGGTTCTTGTGTAATGGGTTCTTGTTCCACAACTGGTTGTGAACTTGATCCCATTTCCAAACCATCCTCTATAGGAGTTTGTGGTGCTTGAATTTCTCCAAATTCTACTTTACTCCCACTGTCTTTCTTGAGAAGGAACTCCTTTTCCAAGAAAACAGCCTTGCGAGCAACAAATACTTTGTTCTCGGCTTATGAGTAAAAGTAGTATCCCTTTGTTTCTTTAGGATACCCCACAAACAAGCAGACACTGGATTTGGACTCTAGTTTGTCAGATGTTAATTTCTTAACATGTGCTTCACAGCCCCAAATCCTGAGAAAAGACATATTGGGTTCTTTCCCAGTCCATACCTCGTATGGTGTCTTCTCAACTGCTTTAGTTGGAGTACGGTTCAATAGAAATGCATCAGTTTCTAATGCATAACCCCAAAAAGAGATAGGAAGATTAGCTTGACTCATCATAGATCGAACCATGTCCAACAGAGTTCGATTTCTCCTTTCGGACACACCATTCCATTGAGGTGTTCCAGGAGGAGTGAGCTGTGAAATAATACCACACTCCTTTAGATGACTGTCAAACTCTTGGCTTAAGTATTCGCCACCTCGATCTGATCGAATGGCTTTTATACTTTTGCCAAGTTGGTTTTCTACTTCGTTCTTAAACTCTTTGAATTTCTCAAAAGTTTCAGACTTGTACTTTATTAGATAGACATAGCCATATCTACTGAAGTCATCTGTGAATGACACGAAGTAGCTAAAACCACCTCTAGCATGTGTACTTAAAGGTCCACATACATCGGTATGTATTAGTTCCAATAAGCCATTAGTCCTCTCACCTTTTTTATTAAAAGGACTCTTTGTCATTTTTCCATGCAAACATGGCTCGCATGTATCATAAGACTCTAAGTCGAATGACCCAAGTACTCCAGTTTTGTGGAGTCTTGAAATGCATTTTTCGTTTGCATGTCCTAAGTGACAATGCCAGAAGTAAGTAGGGTTCAATTCGTTTCATTTAATCCTCTTTGTATTAATGTTGTATATGGACTCTTTGTTTTGTAAATCAAGGATATAAAGGCCATTTTGCAACATGGCATTGCCATAAGAAATGCCTTGGCGACGAATATGAGCATTGCCATTTTTAATAACAAAATCAAATTCATCATTATCCAAACATGAAACTGAAATAATGTTTCTGCTCATAGAGGCACATAATAACAATTATTCAAAACAATACAAAGTCTGAAAGGTAAAGTGAGGTGATAGTCGCCTATCTCCATGGCAGCAACTCGTGCTCCATTCCCCACACGGAGGTCCACTTCATTCTTCCCAAGTAACCGCCTATTTCTTAACCCCTGGACATTTGAACAAATGTGAGAACCACAACCGGCATCCAATACCCAAGTGGTAGAAATAGAAAGGTTAATTTCAACAACAAAAATACCAGAAATGGACGCCTTGGCTCCATTCTTCTTTTGTTCTTCCTTAAAGAGAGCGCAATTCTTCCTCCAATGCCCTATCTTGTTGCAATGGAAGCAAGTGCTCTCACTCTCTTTGAGTTTTGACGCCTTGGGCTTGAATTGGGCCTGAGGTGCACTCCCAACTGACTTGGGTTTTCCCTTTCCCTTTCCCTTTCCCTTAGCAGGTCCCTTCTTAATTCCCTTTTGAACCATTAGTATGGGATTGGTCTTTCGAATGTTTTCTTCAGCATTCTTAAGAATCCCATGAAGCTCAGTGACTGACTTGTTCATTGCATGCATGTTATAATTCATCACAAATGGATCATAAGTAGCAGGCAATGATCCTAAGATCAAGTCAGTGGCCAATTCCTTTGGCACTAGTACCTCAAGCTTCTCAAGAGTATCAAGATACCCTTTCATCTTGAGTACATGGGTACTAACAGGAGTACCCTCAGCCATCTTACAAGAAATTAAGGCCTTTGTTGTCACAAACCTCTCGTGACGAGCTTGCTCTTGTAACATCTCCTTGAGGTGATAAATTGCCGAATTCAACTAGTATTTTAGTTTGAATTTTGGCTACTTTAATTCCCTCTCAAGTATTATATTTTGATTAAATACAAATTAGGATTTAATACTCAATTAACTTAATTATACATAGATAATTAATCAATTGAAATTAAACCTAGCATATGCCAACAAATTTCTCTCGTGACCAACATATTTGCCTAAAAAAGCTAGCTGTTTTAGGCAAAAAAAATCGTTTCACATAGCTGTTTTAGGCAAAATCGTGGCTTAATAAAAATCGTGGCTTAATAGATTTGCCTAAAACAGCTAGCTGTTTTAGGCAAAATCGCACCTTGACAGTTTTGCCTAAAACAGCTAGCTGTTTTAGGCAAAAGAACTATTTTTACAGATTTGCCTAAAACAGCTAGCTGTTTTAGGCAAAAATCTGTCTACCCATTTTATGCATTAATTTGACTTTAAATAAAAGTCCAAATTAATTCCCAATACACAATTTAAATATTTTAAGCCCATTGCTTTGTGTGCGATCCTATAGGTCCATTTAATGTTGGCAATGAATTAATAAATTAATTCAAAGGCTATATATATTCTCTAGCAAGATATTATAGCATTCCAAATTAAATGAAAATGCATATGGCATTTAGTGACCTAATGCAATTTTGTATAGTCCCTTACCCATAAATATCAGAATTAATATAAGGCATGGAACTAGTCATCCTTATATATATTAATTCTTTTCTTGATATTCCAGTGACACTGAACTCTCAGATAAATAATGATTACTCATTATTTCATCTCGGTATGGCCATACACTTCTCAGTTCACTGATCAAGTGGCCGATGATATTTTCTCTCTTATTGAGAGGGGTAATCCCTTCACTTCTCTCATGCTCTCTAACATGAATTAATGCATACCCAATCATACCTGTACTTGTCACTCTGTTACGAGCACGTTAGGTGTATGTCAAAGTACACAGTAATTCATAAAGAGTTTCATAGAGATTTTAGGTCTAAGAACTCCGATACAAAACTTGCATATGAGAAACACTTATGACTTGTACCATGTAGTGTTCTCATGAGCGGATCGTATCCAGATACCATGTTCTTTAACATGTATCTATGATCTCTGATTGACACTCTTGTCCTAATGATCCGTAAGACAGAACTCATAATATCAGAGAGAGCATACTAGTCTTAATTCATTGTTATTCCCATAACAATGACTGACTAGGGATATTTAAAATGAAGTCTCATTTGTTTCAAGGTCTTACAACCATGTGCCTCACACATGATAACTTAAACCGAAACGACATTCTTGGATAGTTTTATCAATTGATATGCATAGGAATACAAACGATAAAACTAATGCCTCATTTTATTAATTTCAAGTGTTTCGTTACAATGCATTGGGGCTAGGGCTTACACTAACACATCATTTGCACCAATTTTTGTGTAGGAGGCCTTTATCGCTTAGCTATTGGGCTGCCCAATTTCTGTTAAAAATATTTTTGATTTTTTGTATGCTTGTGTGTAATTCATGCATAGTGTAGCAACACTAGGTTTTGAAGATAATTATGTTTTATTATAGTTTCTTTTTCTCTCTTAATTCAATGTGTATGCATATTTTTTTTCCATACATGTTATTTAATAAATAATTAATCGATTGTTATTAAAAATCAATGTATTCTTACACGTTGATAATTTTATTTTATTTTTTGTTCACTTGATTTTGATGATCTTTTTAAAATTTATATTGTCTAAATTTACTGGGTTAGTATAGCATACATCTTTTTTTTGCTTTTCTTCTAACATCTTTAATATTTTAGTTAGCAATTGTGCTTTTGCTTAAATTTATTACTTTAGCATATTACCATAATTATTCGATATGATATGATATTCTAGTTACAATTAACTTACAATTTAAAATTCCAAGTAAATGCTTACTTGACATGTTTAACTTGTCGAATATATTAATTTATTTTATGTTTATACAGATGCCTTATCAAAGACATGTAAGCCACCAAGTATCGGGCCTTGCACCATGTAAACATCTAGGCAAGTAGATTTATGAGTCAACATTTCCTGAAGACAGTAGACATCTGGCATAAAGTGTAGGAGTTGTTAGTATGAGTCAGCTGGTTAGATTTCTATAGACCAATTTTTGCAACATATCCCGACGCAGCTCAATAGTTCCTTGCTACTTTTTAATATGGAGGATATCAACATTTCGATACCAAGACCAAGGTCATCACATACTAGGTTTTAGGTATCCCATTTAGTCTATTGCAAGCAAAGGTATCTAGCATTTTGGGCTTGCCTATGGGAGAAGACCTTGTTATTACCAGAAGGAATTCTAGGGCAAATCAGTGGGCTACCATTGCTAGACCAGACATCCCTTATAATCTTATAACTGCAAAGGCCACTATGCTTATTTCATAGGCTTTGAGATATTTGCAATGGGTTTTATCATGTTCTTATAATACATGCTCGGGCAGTCCAAGTTCCTTTAATGGGTTGACATACAGATTTTATGGGCTATAACTATCGGTCAACGCCTCAAGATTAGCCATGACATTCTGCAGAATATCAATAGGGTAGCCTAGACACCAGGCATGTCAGTGGTCATGGAAAGAGTGGTTACTCGATTGTTGATGGCATTTAGGGTCCCCGAGTCAAAGATAGGTCCCCAAGCTGAGGGCAACATAGTAGTGGACTTTTATATGGCCTTGGATATGCATATGATTAGATGCTTGATAACTCTAAATTTTGTGTTTATTTTTAGTATATTTTTTATTTTTGTTTATATCCCATTTTGTGAGTTTTTTGTGTTTTAGGTGTTAAATCTCTTTCTTTGTGCTAAATTGGATTATTTTGAGAATTATTGTGTTTGCTATGCTAAATTGTAAATTTTTGTGTTTTTACAGAAATTGAACCTTGTACAAGGAAGAGATAAAATGTTTTCTGCTGTGTGCCATGTAGAATTGCTAAAATACACCATTTCAATAATGCACACGATAGAGACCAAATTGTCTCTGTTGTGTGCCAAGTAGATTTCGTAGAGCCTTAGTCCAAAAGGGTGTGCACGGTAAAGACCAAATAGTCCTCGGTATGTGAATTGCTGCAGTGCTGTTTTATTTTGCTTAACACGGCAGAGACCTGGACACAGAAAAGACCAAAGTGTCTCTATCATGTGCCTCTACTAATGCTATAAAAGTGAAGTTATATTTGGCTAAAGAGGGAGAATGTTTGTGTTATGTTCTAGGTTTTTTCATAGTTTAGGGGTTTTTCTTTTCTTTTCTTTTCCTTTATAATTTTATAGATTAGGTTTATTTTAGTTCAAGTTCTTATATTAGATTTAGGTTTCTTTATTTTAGTTGTAGTTATAGCTTTTATTTTGCTGGAGAGTTGGTGAAAAAAGGCTTGGATTTAGATGGAGCTTCATCACTATAATGGGTTCTAGTTTTTCTCTTTCCTCTCTTTTCTTAATTTGTTAATTTTTAGTGTGTAGTTTCATTGCTGAGGGATCTATGAATCCCTATATCTATGTAATGGATTGAACATATCTTTGATTTATATATTCTTGAATGTGATTATCTATTCATCTATTTTAGTGAGCATTTGATCATTTTATTTCATTTGAATGAATGGTTATTATGTTTGTATGGAATGGGTTTTGCCATGCTCTATTCTAGTGCTTTCTACATCTAGAGTCTTTGATGATTGTAAAATAAAGGTCTCGACCTATCTTTGTAGATTGCATTTGTTTCAAAAATAGTTGAAGAGCAGATAGGCAACGGATTGGTTGGCTCCAGAATGGGAAGCTAATTAATGCCTAGGTTTTAGGACCTATGCTTATGTTGTTAGTATAAGCCCTAACCCCAATACATTGTAATAAAAAACATTGGTTAATAAATGAGGCATTTATTTTATCTATTGTATTCCTGTACATATCAATAGATAGAACTATCCAAGAATGTTGTTTCAGTTTAAGTTATCATGTGTGAGGCACATGGTTGTAAGACCTTGAAACAAATGAGACATCATTCTAAATATCCCTAGTCAGTCATTGTTATGGGAATAATAATGAATTAAGACTAGTATGCTCTCTTTGATAAGTTGAGTTCTATCTTATGGATCATAAGGACAAGAGTGTCAATCAGAGATCATAGATACATGTTAAAGAATATGGTATCTGGATTCGATCCACTCATGAGAACACTACATGGTACAAGTCATAAGTGTTTCTCATATGCAAGTTTTGTATCGGAGTTCTTAGACCTAAAATCTCTATGAAACTCTTTATGAATTACTGTGTGCTTTGACATACACCTAACGTGCTCGTAACAGAGTGACAAGTACGGGTATGCTTGGGTATACATTGATTCATGTTAGAGAGCATGAGAGAAGTGAAGGGATTACCCCTCTCTATAAGAGAGAAAATATCATCGGCCACTTGATTGAAGTGTATGGCCATACCAAGATGAAATAATGAGTAATCATTATTTATCTGAGAGTTCAGTGTCACTGGAATATCAAGAAAGGAATTAATATATATAAGGATGACTAGTTCCATACCTTATATTAATTCTGATATTTTTGAGTAAGGGACTGTGCAAAATTGCATTAGGTCACTATATGCCATATGCATTTTCATTTAATTTGGAATGCTATAATATCTTGCTAGAGAATATTTATAGCCTTTGAATTAATTCATTGCCAACATTAAATGGACCTATAGGATCACACATGAAGCATTGGGCTTAAAATAATTAAATTAAGTATTGGACATTAATTTGGGCTTTTAATTAAATTCAAATTAATGTGTGTAATGGGTTATAAGATTGCTATTGGACCTTGGCCCATGAGAGAGAGAAATTCAGCCCATAAGGTTTAATTTCAATTAATTAAATGTCTTGTATTAATTTAATTAATTCAGTATTAAAGCCTAAAAGACTTATGATCAAATTAAATCACTTAAATAGGGATATTAGTGGCCGAAATTCCTAGAGAAAAATTAAAGGAATTTCGGCACATGTATTATTTAATTAAGTGATTTATTTGATGTATATGTCGTATCTTTTTATCTTGGATTAAATCAAAGGAGTTTTTATCAATATATATTACTTGTTTTAATTAAGTGATAAAGGCTAAGATTATTTATCTAGAGGTAGTAGATTTTAGATTTATCACTTAAAAAATAAATTGATAAATATTGAATGAGAGAGAAAAAGAAAACCTAGTCTTTCCTTTGGTTTTGGTGTGAAAATCATCTCTTTCTCAAGATTTTTCTTTTGGCCGAATTTCTCAAGAAGAAATAAACTCCTTCATTCTCTTGTGTTCTTGGATGTCTATAGCATCTTAAAGAAGTATAAGATTAAATCTTGTAGCTTAAACCCATTGCAAATACACAATACTTAAAGTGAGAGCTAGCAATCTCAATTTTAAGCTATCTTTGTGATTGTGTGTGTGAACATAGAGAAGAGTGGCATAAAGGCTGTTCTTTTGGCATTGGTGGAGACGATCAAAGGTTGATATATCCTTCTTGATTGTTGATCATCATCAAAATCAAAATATTAAAGTGCATCTTAAGTTATAAGTTCTACAACCCTAAAATTGCATGTTTCGTTTCTTGCTTTGGAATTGTATGGTATGTGTGATAAAAATTTTTATTTTTCCGCTGTGCTATCATCACATTCATACCATGTCATATTCCATCATATGTTAGCTATTAGATTGGGTCCAGAATGGAAAACTCAGTAGTTAGAGTAGTTAGCTTTAGAATGGGAAACTTAGGGTTTATACGGGTTGTCCACATTTAATTCATAGATTTCTTTGTGGCTTAATTCAATGCAGTCGGTATGGGGAGGATTAGAGTACCTTGGCAATGTTTTTAATTAATATTTTAATATTTAGTTTAATTAGCTTTATTGTTTGTCTATTTTGTTCATTAGATTTAAGATGCACTCAATAAAAAACTTGGGAGTTTATCTCAGATTAATCCCAGTCTATAACACCCTACACCCCTCATGAGTATTTAGGAATTCTACACTTGCTATAGCCATATCAATATATTGACATATCTAATACAAGCTTCACTACAACAATTTATTCAGACTTAATACCAGACACATATCATTAAATTCAAATCTTTATAACAATTATATAATTTTAATTACATATATACTTTTCGCTAAGTTTCAGTTAAATATAAAAGAAGAGATGTACAAAATGTACTACTTTCTAGAGTCTACATTACATCTTCAAGTAATTCTTTACGAGTGCCAAAGATCTAGCCTCCAGAATGTCTTTGACTCAAACCTACTCATGCAATACGTAAGACTAATTATTTATAAAGATAATAATAATTTAATCCGTGCAACAAAGGACATATTTACTTCTTTGCTAGAATCACCTTTAAGCATACAAACCAACTAACTATTTATTTCAGTTCAACTACCTCTACTAGTTATTGATTCCACTATATTCAGAACACACTCACTTAAACTACTATATTAAGTTAGTACCTTAACATTTTAATAACACTCAAAATACTCGTACAAGTCACTCCTTTATAAGGCCACTGATACTAGAATATTTAAAATTACATGAAACATTTGGTTTGAACTCGAAATTTGCATTCCAAGATTCCTACATATCCCAAAATCGAGAATCAGAACCACACAGTTCTAATTGTATATTTATACTCTGTATTGACTAATAGGTAACCCATTAACCATACATTTCACAACTCATTCATCACTCAAGTATATCTCATTATAATCAATGTACACTCAATTTTGCAAATGCATTAACTGCATTATATAAATGCAAATTGTATAAATCATTAGTTTTAACAATAATATCTATGACTAATCAATAGTCTTCTATATCATGCCCATCTCTAACACTCATTTCATTCTCTCATAATCACTTTTGCAGGTTAAACTCGGTATAGGCATAAACATTTGGAAACACTAGATACCGTATAGGTATCATGTCACTAGACACCATTGGGGGTGGAAATCACTAAATATCAAAAGGTATCCAATCACTAGGCACCAAAAGGTGCCAATCAATATATACCATAAGGTATTGATTCACTAGAAACCAAAAGATGACAATCACTAAATACCACAAGGTATTGAAATGCTGGACACCTTTATGTGTCAACACTAGCAGCTACAATCACTACCTATCCACTAATATCTAAAATTCAGACTCAATAAATCTTTGATCACTCCAAAATATTACATCTAATGCACTTAAGATCATAAAATTTATACATCATAAAACATGCAAACAATTTCCCTATATGATATATAATTAACTTCCCTTAAAATGCACATCAAACATAGTCACCACTTCATGTACACATGTAGCACTTAGCATATCATTGATCATAATCATCACATTGCATAACTATATACTTAAAAGATCATATATGCATCTATTCTTTTAATTACATGCTTAATGTGGCCTTATTAGGCTCAAAAAAGTCTCAAATGGTTGGAACACTTAAATATCACATTGGGCTCATGATTGTGATAGGGCTCATGACTGCAACAGAGGGCTTATTCTGCTTGCTCATGAAATCCTATAAACTGCTCTTAGAGTCTAAATTGCACACCAATTTAGACACAGTAAATGAAATTTTTAGGAAAAGTGTTCTTCTAAAAATTATTGCTATATGTCTCTTATTTCTAAGACATTAAAAATTGCTCAATTTTGACTTTTAAATCTCAAGATATTATTAAAATAGTGCGGATTGCTCTAGATGATAAGGCAACAGACATCACTCAACTTCAAGCCGTATTTAGAAGGCTTTAGAGGCAGAATCAAGTTTATGTTTCTTCTACAAAGTTGTAGATATATGAGTTATATTTTATTTCCAATTCAAATTACTTCATTTAGGCATCTACAGAAAAAGTTATACTCTTTACACTAAAATAGGTTCAGGTGAACCTATAGTAAAAATTTTACTAACTCAATAATCAAAACTAAATCAAGCTTCACTTACGGAATTTACCATCAAATCCAACTTCCACCAACATCATTATACCATAATTCATTCATATATCTACTCAAATATTATTTAAAATGAAAAAAGAAGAGTAAGAGTTCTCATACCTTATTTGAAGTCTTTCTTTCTCTTTTCTTACTCTTCATCTCTTTTTGACCTTAATCTAGCATGATTCTCTAATGATCTCTCCATATTTTTGTTTCATGCTATAAATCCCCTCAAAATCTTTAGACTTTTTTTTTTCTAACCAAGAACCCAATTATAGGGAACTTAAGAGGAAACCAAGAAGGAGAGGATGAGAAGAGTAGAAAATTGAAACTTTCTTTTTCAAAAATTGGCCGGCCCCTCCCCCAAAGGTAGAAATATCTGCTTAATCAATCCCTTAGCCCATTTTAGAATGCTAGATTGCCAAATCTCATTAGTTAAAGTTTTCAAGTCCTTGGTAAGTCTCCTTTTAATTCCTCTCTACTGTTTTTCCAAATTCCCTTAATTTACCATTTATTCTTTCAATTTAGTCCTTCCTCTAATGCATAAATTAGTAATTACTCAATTACTTACATGCCTCTATAATAGCTTAAATGTTGAATACATCCCAAAACATAAAATGAAGGTTTTTTTTTTACTTTAAAACCTACAGAATATTTGAATCACTTACTTTAAGTCTTATGGGATACATTTTGGGGCCTTATATTTCTCTCCCCTTTAAAAGAATTTCATCCTCGAAATTCCATGGACATCTTACTCCTACACATGATACACTATACTCTACAATCTCTAAGCACATTTTCACTTGCAGTACAATTCTATAGGTTATACCTTCACTATTCATTCCATCTGCATTCACTTACTCGAAAATCACATTCATTTGATATATATTTTAACTCTTTGTCTCTAGTATCACTATCTAGAATTGACTAAACCTTGGCTCTGATACCACTAAATATAATACCCTCATACTCCTCAGGAGTATTTAGGAATTCTACACTTGCTATAGCCATAGTGTTATATCAATATAGCTAATATAGGCTTCACTATAACAATTTATTTAGACTTAATACCAAACACATATCATTAAATTCAAATCTTTACAACAATTATAGAATTTTAATTACATACATACTTTTCACTAATTCTCAGTTAGATATATAATAATAAATGTACAAAATGTACTACTTTCTAGAGTCTACAATACATCTTTGAGAAATTCTTTGCGAGTGCCAAAGATCTATTCCTCATAATGTCTTCGACTCAAACCTACTCATGCAATACGTACGACTAATTATTTATAAAGATAATAATAATTTAATCCATACAACTAAGGATATATTTACTTATTTGCTAGAAACCCCCTTAAGCATGTAAACTAATTAGCTATTTATTTTTGTTCAACTGGCTCCGCTAGTTATTGATTCCACTATATTTAGAACACACTCACTTAAACTACTATATTGAGTTAGTACCTTAACATTGTTAATAACACTCAAAATACTTTAACAAGTCACTTCTTTATAAGGCCACTAACACTAGAACACTTAAAATTATATCTAACATTTGGTTCGAACTCCAAATTTATATTTTAAGCTTCCTATGTATCCAAAAATTGGGAATCAAAACCACATAGTTCTGAATGTATATTTATACTATGTATTAACTAATGGCTAACCCATCAGCCATACATTTCACAACTCATTCATCACTTAAGCATATCTCATTACCATCATTGTACACTTAATTTTGCATAGACCTTAACTATATTATATATATGCAAACTATATAAATCATTAGTTTTAGCAACAATATCCATGAATAATCAATAATCTTTTATATCAAGCCTATCTCTACACACTCATTTCATTCTCTCATAATCACTTTTATAACTTAAACTCGGTATAAGCATGGACATTTGGGAACACTAGATATTGTATAGGTATTGTATCAGTAGACACCATTAGGGGTACCAACCACTAGACACCAAAAGGTGCCAATCACTAGACACCATAAGGTATTGATTCACTAGACACCAAAAGGTGCCAGTCACTAGATATCAGAAGGTATCGAAACACTGGACACCTTTATATGTCGACACTAGCAAATACAATTACTACCCCCTTATAGGCACACCTATCTATCCACTACTATCTAAAATTCAGACTCAATAAAACTTTGATCACTCCAAAATATCACATCCAATGCACTTAAGATCATAAACTTTATACATGATAAAACATGTAAATAATATCCTCATATGATACATAATTAACTTCGCTTAAAATACGCTTCAAACATAGTTACCACTTCATATTCACATGTACTGCCGGGCATATCATTAATCATAATCATTACATTGCATAACTATACACTTAAAGGATCATATATGCATCTATTCTTTTCATTCCATGCTTAATGTGGCCTTATTAGGCTCAAAAGTGTCTTAAAGGGTTGTGGTAATATTTGGAACATTTAAATATCACATTGGCTTCAATATGGACATTTTTTTCGGTGGAGGTGGGTGTGTTTTGTCATGAGAATGATAGGGGTTGCAGCAAATGGCTTATTTCTCTTGCTTACAAAATCCTGCGAAATGCTCTTAGAGTCTAATTTGCACATCAATTTAGACATAGTAAACAACATTTTTAGTAAATGTGTTCTTCAACCAAGTTATTCCTATATGTCTCTAGTTTCTAAAACATTAAAAATCACTAAATTTTGACTTCCAAATCTCAACAAATTACTAAACAAGTACAGACTGCTATAAATGATAAGGCAACATACATAACTCAATTTCGAGCAATATTTAGAGCTCTTTAGAGGCAGAATCAAGTTTTGATTTCTTCTTCAAAGTCTTAAATATATGCCTTATCTTTTATGTCCAAATGAAATCACTCATTTAGGCATCTACAAAAAGAGTTATGCTCTTTACACTAAAAATGGTTCTAGTGAACCTACAATAGATATTTTACTAACTCAATAATCAAAACTAAATCAAGCTTCACTCAAGCAATGTACCCTCAAATTCGACTTCCACCAACATCATCATGCAATAATTCATTCATATACATACTTAAATCTTATTTAACATACACAAAGAAGAGTAAGGATTCTCATACCTTATTTAAAGTCTTTTTTCTTCTTCTCTTACTCTTTGTCTCTTCTTGACCTTAATCTAGCATGATTCCCCAATTATCTCTTCATATTTTTTTTTCATATTGTAAATCCCCTCCAAATCTTTAGTCTTTTTTCTCTAACCAAGAACTCGATTGTAGGGAACTTAAGAGGAAACTAAGAAGGAAAATATGAGAAAAGCAGAAAATTGAAACTCCCTTTTTTAAAAAGTGGCTAGCTCCTCCCCCAAAGGTAGAAAAATCTACTTTGATCAATCCTTTAGCACATTCTAGAATACTAGATGGCTAAATCTCCTTTCAATTCCTTTCAAATTTTTTTCCAAATTCCCTTAATTTACCATTTATTCTTTCAATTTAGTCCTTCCTTTAATGCATAAATCACTAAATACTTAATTACTTACACACCTCTATAATACATTAAACACTGAATACATCTAAAAACACTCAATGAAGGTTCTTTTAATTTAAAACCCATAGAATCTTTGAGTCACTTACTTTAAAACTTTTGGGCTACATTTTGGGGCCTTATATTTCTCTCCCCTTAAAAGAATTTCATCCTCGAAATTCTATGAACATCTTACTTTTACACATGATACACTATACTCTACAATCGCTAAGCACATTTTCACTAGCAATGCACTTCTATAGGTTATACCTTAACTATTCGTTCTATCTACATTCACTTACTCGAAAATCACTTTCATTCGATATACATTTAACTCATTGTCTCTAGTGTCACTATCCAGAATCGACTAAACCTTGGCTCTAATACTAGTAAATGTAACACCCTTACACCCCTCAGGAGTATTTGGAAATGCTACACTTACTATAGCCATATCGATATAGCTAATACAAGCTTCGCTACAATAATTTATTTAGACATAATACTAGAAACATCATTAAAATCAAATCTTTTTAATAAATACAGAATTGCAATTACATATATACTTTTCACTAAGTTTCAGTTAGATATACAATAAGAGATGTACAAAATGTACTACTTTTTAGAGTCTACATTACATCTTCGAGAAATTCTTTGCGAGTGCAAAAGATCTAGCCTCCAGAACATCTTTAACTCAAACCTACTCATGCAATACATATGACATTATTTATAAAGATAATAATAATTTAATCCATACAACTAAGGACATATTTACTTTTTTGCTAGAATCGTCCTTAAGCATACAAACCAATTGACTATTTATTTCAGTTCAATACCTCCACTAGTTATTAATTCCAGTCTATTCAGAACACACTCACTTAAACTACATTATTGAGTTAGTAACTTAACGTTGTTAATAACACTCAAAATACTCTTACAAGTCACTTTTTATAAGGCCACTAACACTAGAATACTTAAAATTACAACTAACATTTGGTTCAAACTCGAAATTTGTATTCCAAGCTTCCTACGTGTCCCAAAATCAAGAATTAGAAACACGTAATTCTAAAGGTATATTTATATTTTGTATTAACTAATAGGTAACACATCAACCATACATTTCACAACTCATTCATCACTCAAGCATATCTCATTACCATTATTGTACACTTAATTTTGCATATGCATTAACTACATTATATATGCACAAACTATATAAATCATTAGTTTTAAAAGTAATATCCATGGATAATAAATAATTTTCTGTATCATGCCCATCTCTAACACTATTCCATTCTCTCATTAGCACTTTTGCAGCTTAAACTCGATATAGGCATGGACATTTGGGAACACTAGATACTATATAAGTATCGTATCACTATACACCATTGGGGGTGGCAGTCACTAGATACACGAATGCATCCAATCACTAGACACCAAAAGGTGCTAATTAGTATATACCACAAGGTATCGATTCACTAGACACCAAAAGGTGCCAATCACTAGATACCATAAGGTAACGAAACATTGGACACCTTTAGGTGTTGACACTAGTAGCTATAATCACTACCCTATTATAGGCATGCCTACTTATCCACTACTATCTAAAATTCAGACTCAATAAATCTTTGTCCACTCTAGAATATCACATCCAATACACTTAAGATCATAAAGTTTATACATGATAAAACATGCAAATAATATCCCCATATGATACATAATTAACTTTGCTTAAAATACTCTTTGAACATAGTTACCACTTCATGTACACATTTAGCACTATGCATATCATTGATCATAATCATCACATTGTAGAACTATACACTTAAAGGATCATATATGCATCTATTCTTTTAATTCCATGCTTAATGTGGCCTTATTAGGCTCAAAAGTGTCTTAAAGGGTTATGGTAACATATGGAATACTTAAATATCACATTGTCTTTAGATAAGTATTATTTTTAATAAGTGGGGATATTTTTTCATGAGCATGATAGGAGTTACGACCACGAAAGAGGGCTTGTTCCTTTTGCTTATTAAATCTTGCAGATTGCTCTTAAAGTCTAATTTTTACATCAATTTAGACCTAGTAAACCACATTTTTAGGAAACGTGTTCTTCCACAAAGTTGTTCTTATATGTCTATAGTTTTTAAAACATTAAAAATCCCTGAATTCTAACTTCTAAATCTCAAGATATTACTAAAATAGTATAAATTGCTCTAGATGATAAGGCAACAAACATAACTCAATTTCAAGCCATATTTAGAGGGCTTTAGAGGTAGAATCAAATTTTGATTTCTTCTACAAAGTTATAAATCTATGAGTTTCTTTAATTTTCAATTTGAATCACTTAATTTGGGAATCTACAAAAAGAGTTATCCTCTTTACACTAAAACTAGTTTTAGTGAACCTGCAACAAAAATTTTACTAACTCAATAATCAAAACTAAATAAAGCTTTACTAATTTAATTTACCCTTAAATTCGATTTCCACCAATATCATCGTGCCATAATTCATTCATATGCATATTCAAATCTTATTTAACATACACAAAGAAGACTAAGGTTTCTTATACCATATTTGAAGTCTTTCTTTCCCTTCTCTTACTCTTTTTCTCTTTTTGACCTTAATCTATCATGATTCTCCAATTATCTCTCTATATTTTTTTATTTCATACTATAAACGCCCTCTAAATCTTTAGTCTTTTTTCTCTAACCAAGACCCAATTATAGGGAACTTAAGAGGAAACCAAGAAGGAGAGGATGAGAAAAGTAGAAAATTGAAACTCTCTTTTTTAAAAAGTGTCCGACTCCTCCCCCAAAGGAAAAAAATCTGCCTTGATCAATCCTTTAGCCCATTCTAGAATGCTAGATGACCAAATCTCATTAGTCAAAGTTTTCAAGTCCTTGGTAAATCTCTTTTCAGTTCCCCTCTTTTTTCCATATTCCTTTAATTTACCATTTATTCTTTCAATTTAGTCCTTCCTCTAATGAATAAATTACTAATTACTCAATTACTTACATGCCTCCATAACAGCTTAAATAACGAATACATTCCAAAATACACAATAAAGGTTCTTTTACTTTAAAACCCATAAAATCTTGGAATCACTTACTTTAAGTCTTCTGGGGTATATTTTGGGGCCTTACATTTCTCTCCCCCTTAAAAGAATTTTGTCCTCAAAATTCCATGAACATCCTACTCTTACACATGATACACTATGCTCTATGATCGTTAAGCACATTTTCACTTGCAATACACTTCTATAGGTTATACCTTTACTATTTGTTCCGTCTATATTCACTTCCTCAAAAATAATTTTCATTCAATATACATTTTTGCTCTTTATCTGTAGTATCACTATCCAAAATTGACTAAAACTTGGCTCTGATACCACTAAATGTAACACCCTCATACCCCTCAAGAGTATTTAGGAATGCTACACTTGCTATAGCCATATCAGTATATCGATATAGCTAATACAAGCTTTACTACAACAATTTATTTAGACTTAATACCAAACATATATCATTAAATTCAATTATTTATAATAGTTACATAATTTTATTTATATATATACTTTTCACTAAGTCTTAATTAGATATACAATAAGATATGTAAAAATGTACTACTTTCTAAAATTTACATTAATCTTTGAGAAATTCTTTGCGAGTGCCAAAGATCTATCCTCTAGAATGTCTTTGACTCAAACCTACTCATGCAATACATATGACTAATTATTTATAAAGATAATAATTTAGTCCGTACAACTAAGGACATATTTACTTCTTTGCTAGAATCACCCTTAAGCATACAAACCAATTGACTATTTATTTTGGTTTAACTACCTCTACTAATTATTGACTCCACTCTATTAAGAAAACACTCACTTAAACTACTACATTGATTTAGTAGCTTAACATTGTTAATAACACTCAAAATACTCTGACAAGTCACTTTTTTATAAGGCCACTAGCACTAGAATACTTAAAATTACCTCTAACATTTGGTTTGAACTTGGAATTTGTATTCCAAGCTTCCTACGTATCCTAAAATTAGGAATGAGAACCACATAGTTCTAAATGTATATTTATACTCTAAATTAACTAATAGGTAACACATCAACCATACATTTCACAACTTATTCATCACTCAAGCATATCTTATTACCATCATTGTACACTTAGTTTTGCATATGCATTAACTACACTATATATACGCAAACTATATAAATCATTAGTTTTAACAATAATATCAGTGAATAATCAATAATCTTCTATATCATGACCGTCTCGAACACTACTTTCATTCTCTCATAATCACTTTTGCAACTTAAACTCGATATAGGTGTGTACATTTGGGAACACTAGATACACTATATGTAAGGCATCACTAGACACCATTGGGGTGCCAATCACTAGATACCCAGAGGCATCCAATCACTAGACACTAAAAGTTGCCAATCACTAGATAGGACACGATATCGATTCACTAGACACCACAAGGTATCAAAATACTGGACACCTTTAGGTGTCGACACTAGCAACTACAATCACTACCCCCTTATAGGCATGCCTATCTATCCATTACTATCTGAAATTTAGACTCAATAAATCTTTGATCACTCCAGAATATCACATCCAATACACTTAAGATCATAAAACTTTATACATGATAAAACAAGCAACCAATATCCCCGTATGATACATAATTAACTTCGCTTAAAATACACTTCAAACATAGTTACCAATTCATATACACATGTAGCACTAGGCATATCATTGATTATAATCATCACATTTCGTAACTATATACTTAAAGGATCATATATGCATCTATTCTTTTAATTCCATGCTTAATGTGACCTTATTAGGCTCAAAAGTGTCCTAAAGGGTTGTGGCAACATTTGGAACACTTAAATATAACATTGGATTTAAATAGTCCATTTAAAGGGTTGTGTCAACATTTGGAACACTAAAATATAACATTGGATTTAAATAGTCCATTTTTTGGTGGTGGTGGGCATTTTTTATTGTGAGCAAAATAGGGGTCACAACTACGATAGAGGGCTTATTCGCCCTGTTCATGAAATCCTATAAATTGTTCTCAGAGTCTAAGTTGCACAACAATTTAGACATAGTAAATGACATTTTTAGGAAAGGTGCTCTTCTACAATGTTGTTCATATATATCTCTAGTTTTTAAAACATTAAAAATGTGTCAATTATGACTTTTAAATCTCAATATATTACTAAAATAGTGTGGACTGCTCTAGATGACAGGCAGCAGACATCACTCAACTTTAAGGCTTATTTAGATAGCTTTAAAGGCAAAATAAAGTTTCAATTTCTTCTACAAAGTTGTAGATATAAGAGTTATCTTTCATATACAATTTGAATCACTTTATTTGGGTATCTACAGAAAGAGTTTTTCTCTTTACACTATAACTAGTTCTAATGAACCTACAACAAAAAATTTACTAACTCAATAATTAAAACTAAATCAAGCTTCACTCATGAAATTCACCCTTAAATCCAACTTCGACCAGCATCATAATGCCATAATTCATTCATATACGTTCTCAAATTTTGTTTAAAATACACAAAAAAGAGTAAGGGTTCTTATACCTTATTTGAAGTCTTTCTTTCTCTTATCTTACTCTTCATCTTTTATTGACCTTAATCTAGTATAATTCTCAAATTATCTCTCCATATTATTATTTCATGTTGTAAATTCCCTTTAAATTTTTAGTCTTTTTTTTCTAACCAATAACCCAATTATAGGGAACTTAAAAGGAAACCAAGAAGGAAAGGATGAGAAGAGCAGAAAATTGAAACTCTCTTTTTTAAAAAATGGCTGGCTCTTCCCTCAAAGTAGAAAAATATTCCTTGATCAATCCTTTAGCCCATTCTAGAATGCTAGATGGCCAAATTTTGTTAGTCAAAGTTTTTAAGGGTTTGGTAAATCTTCTTTCAATTCCCCTATTTTTTTTTCCAAATTCCCTTAATTTACCATTTATTCTTTCAACTTAGTCCTTCCTCTAATGCATAAATCACTAATTACTCAATTACTTACATACCTCTATAATAGCTTAAGTACCAAATACATCCCAAAACACACAATGAAGGTTCTTTTACTTTAAAACCCATAGAATCTTTGAATCGGTTACTTTAAGTCTTTTGGGGTACATTTTGGGGCCTTACAAACTCAACTCTAGATATTTCATTTAGCAGCCCTTTATCCCGTAAGTTTGATGTTCTGGGGTCTTAATTATGTTTCCTAATATTACTTATCGATTCAGTGCACTTGCTGAGGTTGCAACAAGTTTTTGGCATTGTTGCCAAGGATAAATGGTCTATTTAATATCTCTAGTTAAGTTTTGTTATGAGATTTTTTTTATTTTTCTTTATTTTTGATTTGGTTTTATTCTTTTTAGGAAGATTTTAATGCATTTGCAAATGATGCATGGTTCTATCCAAGATGATAAATTGGTTCTTTTGAGAGCACAAATGAAAGAGTTAAAGAGAGAAATGCAAGAACTATAGTACTCACATCAACCTTCAAAATTTACTTGTTGCCATCTTTTGAAGATCCTTACTCACAATGAATATCGTAAGAGTCGTGTGCCTTAAAAATTCATGTTCTCTTTGACTTGTTTGCAACAAGGGTAAAGCAATTTAGAGCAAAAGGAGAAGAATGGATGGCCACAATTAATTCTTAAAAGGAAAATATTAAGAATCAAGAGAATTTGTTAGAAACTTGAGTATCTATTGAGAAGTCAAGAATCAGGAATCAAAAACTTGGGGTCCAAATTACAGTTCTTGAGTATTTTGGTGCAAGTTGAAGATGATGGTGATAATAAAGATGAATTGAGTCGTGTACCACTAGTAGATAATGAAGAAACTAAATGTGGGGTGTATGAAATGGAGAGAGGACCAATTATTGTCAAAGACAAGGCTTGTAGCTTAGAGAATGAATTTCAATCTCTGGTGAAGAATGCTTTGCCAAAAGAGTAGGAATGGTTTGAATCTCAAGTGGAAGCATTGAATTAAGTCCACTTGAATAGTTTATTAAGGCTAGAAAAGCTAGAGGAGTATGTATTTAATAAATCCAAGGTGGATTCATACTTCATTGAAGATATGGCACTGCCTACCTTGGTGAAATTTGATAATTTTCTCCTACTAATGGGGGAAAATGAGGAGCATGTTCCAAAAAGACCAACATTTGGATCATAAGCTCGACCACAAGATAGTAATGAGAGTTGAGCTAGGACTCATCAAACAATAACTGATTCGCTCACCCTACTCTTTAGTTAGTTTTTTGTTTTATTATTTGTATTTACTTTTAAGTTTTTAGTTTTTATGTGTGTTTTTGCTAAATGTGTGTTGATTCATTTGAGCATTGATTTTTGCATAAATAATATTAGAAATGAGTGTGTAAATGTGCAAGAAAGGAGGTGTAAAACTTAAAAAAAAATTTGTAGAAATTTTGATGCACACGGTAAAGACCAAATCGTCTTTTCCATGTGTAATGTGCAATCTCAATACAGAAGGGTGCACATGGTAGAGACTGGTTTGTCTTTACCATATGCTGTGCTTAATGTTAGTTTAGAAGAGTGTCATTTCTATCCATTTTTTGCATTCCATTCCATTCTCTCCTTTTCTCATCTACATTTTCAATACAAGCACTCCGTTCTTTATGCATTTACATCAATTTTGGCATGATGAACATAAACCCACCTCATTTAGCTATTTTTGTGTTTTATTTTCTAGCAATTTTATGTTTTGTGTTAATTTTGTATTTTATTTTATTTTATTGTTGCTTTAGTTTTAATTTTATAGTTTATGTTATTATTTTGTTATTTCTAGTTTAATTTTTAGTTTTGTTTTGATTTTAGTTTAGTTGTAATGTTTGTTTTTGTTTTTTGTTGTTATTACATACTTTTACACCTTATTTTACCCTCATAGTTGTTCCTATTCTGAATGATCATGAACTTAGAATTAGAAAGCCTTATTTAGATTAGTTGGAAGAGCAAGAGACTAGTTAGTTGTTGAATGAACTTTTCTTTTTCAGTTAGTTTCAATTAGATCAATATTAGTAGGTCTCCTAATAAATGTGCACTTTAGGCTTGATTTTGAAAATAATAAAAATCAGTGTATGAAGGTGATTGAGTAGGAATTCTAGAGCACTAGAGCCTTCCTCATCTCCCTTTAAAGCAAATAAATGACTCAAAAATGAGATTAGAAATGACTTAGGCAATATTTTTCGTGATCCAACTTTGTAAAGACCTTTTGACCTACCTTTGCTATATAATATCCTTTATAAGCCCTTTTAAGACTTTTTGGGCATGCTAAATATGTGCTAATTTTATGTTTGTTGATTACATCTGCATTTTGATCTCTTAAGCCTAAAAAGCCCTTATCTTACCCTTTTTGAACTAGCCATTCTAGAAGTAGATGAGATAAGTTTTTCTTGGAAAGTGCTAGTGAATAAAGGGTTGTGCTCCAATTGTCAGTTTCTAGAGTTGGGATACATTGCCAATATCAAATGAGATTGAAAAAAATTGCAAAATATAGTTCCTCTTTAAAAAGAATATTTGTGAGTCCTCACTTATCAATTATAAAATTGATTGCTCTAGATGTCTTTAAAGAGCGAGAAAGAGAGAGAGAGAGAGAAAGAAGAAAGCTAACAATCTTGCTTTCATCTAACTGTGGGGTACTATATGTGTAGAGGAGAAAGATTCTAAACTCTTTAAACATCAATTGATCTAAAATCTTAATAAGAAATTTAGAGAGAATTCTTCTTTTTCTTTGTGCTTTTTCCTTGAAAAATGTTTTACATTTTTGATATCTTAAGTTTGGCAATGATGATGAGTGAATAAGAGTAGAGTTAAAGTCTTATTTTTAGAAGAAAAGTGGTGAATTGAGATAGAAATGGTAATTCCAAATTGTGTATCTTAATACTTTTCATGATAGCTATACCTTAGCCACATTATAACCTTTTAAGTCCTAAGGATCTTGTCCTTTTGAAAGTTTTGTACAGGTTCTGGTGTTATAGGGGAGGCCTGTGACATTTCTTGAGTTTTAAGAGCAGAACCATGCATGCAATCTTTTCCACATGAGTTCGTTTCTCAGCTATCGGATTGTGCTTAAATTTTTATTTTAAAAGTTGCTTTAAATACTTTTTGCCCAACACACACATACATATAAAGAGATTAGTTGGCATGGTCTAGTCAAGTCTTTTCGATTTAGGATTTCATTTAGTGAATTCTACTAAAGTGTTGTTCTAATTTTTCTTAATTTGTGTTTTCTTTCTTTAAATATGAGCATTTAGGAATTCGGTTTGTTCATTTGCTCAAGGGCAAGCAAAAGCTAAGTGTGGGGCATTTGATAACTCCAAATTTTGTGTTTATTTTTACTATATTTTTTGTTTGCGCTTGTATCTTGTTTTGTGTGTTAAATCTCTTTCTTTATGCCAAATTGGATTATTTTTTAGAATTATAGTGTTTTGGTGTGCTTAATGTTGAAATTTTGTGTTTTTGCAGAAATTGGACCTCACACATGGGAGAGAGAAAATGGTATCAGACATGTGCCATGTAGAATTGCTAAAATGCACCATTTCAATAATGTACACAACAAAAACCAAATTGTCTCTAGCGTGAGCCAAGTAATTTTCATAGAGCTTTAGTCTAGAAGGGTGTGCACGGCGGAGATCAAATGGTCTATGACATGTGCACTGCTGTAGTATTGCTTTATTTGGCTGGAACGGTAGAGACCAAAGTGTCTCTGCCATGTACCTTTGCTAATGCTATAAAAGTTGAGTTCTATTTGGTTGAACAGGGGATAGCAACTTTTAGTTATAGGTTTTTCTTCTTTCATGGTTTAGTGGTTTTTCTTTTCTTTTCCTTTGTAATTTCTTACAATAGGTTTATTTTAGTTCAAGTTCTTATATTAGATTTAGATTTCTTTACTTTAGTTGTAGTTTTAGCTTTTATTTTGCTAGAGAGTTGGTAAAAAAGGCTTGGATTCAGATTAAAGCTTAATCACTACAATGGGTTTATGGGTTTCCTCTTTCCTCTCTTTTCTTATTTTATTAATGTTTAGTTTGTAGTTTCATTGCGAAGGGATCTATAAATTCCCATATCTATGTAATGGATTGAGTCTATCTTTGATTTATATAAGCTTGAATGTTCCATTCTTCATTGTGATTATCTATTTATTTGTTTTATTCAACATTTGATCATTTTATTTCATTTGAATGAAAGGTTATTATATTTGTCAGACCCTCATACTAATAATTTATTTTTATTATCCATTACATAATATTAATCAAGCTTTAATCTATTATTTTGTTATTATACCAATTATCTCATATTTAACAAGTTACTATTACTAATCACATGTTTTATCTCATTATGCACTATCATACATATCATATGATATATATGTTACTTCAGAAGTACTTATATATACAGTTATAATTACAAAAGTTGGCTTATTTTGACTTATAATTTCCTTATCATATACATCTATACATATATACTAGCCTTGATACAAAAATTATACAAAAGATTAACCAAGAACATCCTACTTTAAAATTCTTTCATAGACTTGTGTTGGCTGTTTTGATGCAAAAATACGTCCCTAAGTGAAAGTCTTAACTGCAGAACCTATATGGATAAACAACCTATCCTAAGCTATAAAGTTTAGTGGGGAACCAATCATTATGGTTGACATCTCACAGTGGTAGTCAACAATCACTCAATAAGCAACAAATTATAATACATAATTCTCTATAATAATGATAATAAAGCAAAGTATAGAATTAAGAAGATAAACAAAACTCAACATTTATTTTAGCATGAAATAATCATATGGATCATTGATATAATCTATGTATTTAAGCTTTCAATACATTTACTATAACTAGCCTGCCTAATTCTTAAAGCAAATAATGGGAACTATGGATATTTGTAAGTATTAGTTTTATAAATACAGATAGGTATTAAATTCTATGGATATCCAAAGATATCAAATCTATGGACTCAAATAGAGTCAAACTATGGTCCCAAATGAGGATGACTGTAGACTCAAATGGGATCAAACTATAGCAACTACAACTTTATCCCTATAGGCATGCCTATCTATCCACAACCGAACTCTATTTACAGGCATTAACTATGTTTATATGCATTTTCATTATCATGCTTATGCCTTTACCGTATGATCTTGCACACATACAATTATATATATGGATACACAATCTCAGGTATATATACAAGTATTTATCAGTATATTTCCCTATAACTACATACTTTCACATGATACATGTGAGTATAGGCATACAAGCATATTTATGCTATTTTAAGTAAGTACTAGACATCATGTATATTCATGTGCTTGCTATATAACATGTTTCTTCATATTCATACATAGCTTTACAATGTGGTATTTTCATTCTTCCATGTATTTATGCCATATTATATACTAACTCATCATTGTTAATTATTCTAAAGTTTTTGGACTTTCCCACCTAAAACATCCCACATCATAGTCATGTATACTATGGTTAATATAACTTCAATAGTTCATATTTTGTTGGGTTGGTATTTTAGAAATAATGAGGGATTGCTTTAAGGGGAATGGAGGAAAATGAATAAGTTTCTAAAAGTGAGGTCATGAGCAGGACAAGAATCATAGACACAATAGAAGAGGCATACAAGTGAAGGAAGAAACAAAAGAAAGAAACAATAGAGGACAAGTAGGCTCTATAGCGAGCACAATAGTATCAAGGACCTCTCTTTCAATTCCCGTATCCAAAACTTTAAACTTACATGTCTATGATACTCCATCCAAAATTTTCTTTTTGTACATTGTACTTTTAACACTATTTTTCGTATGGAATTTATCAATAACTCAAGTAAAAATACATCTAAATCAACTCTAAGTTTCACATTCTTCATATGACAAAGCAATATGCTTTACTACACATTTTGACATAGATTGTTGTAACATTAACGGTCTTATAAATCTTTGGTATACTTGGATTAAAGTAAAACCTAACGATTAGAGAATAAACATTTAAAATGAGTTTTCCTTTCAAATTTACACTTGCATTCATCATGATTTTTATACTCTATTTTAGAGTTTCTAGTTCAATTGTTCCATTAAACCCAAATTTTGAACACATGCAGAATCTTTGTTCTAATCTCTCAATCTAGCTATGATTTAATCATTAAATTACTACAATCTCAATGTACATTTCAAAATTCATACAAAGTTCCTATACCTTAGCCAAAATCCAAACTCCTCCTTAATCCTTTATCACCTTTTTTCCTTTATTCTTGATCACTTCTTCTTTTATTGAAAATCCATTCATGGATTATTACCCAACTTTCCTTTCCATTGGAATCCATCATAATAGCAAGCAAGAAGATGAAGTAAGGATATAGATTATTGAACCCATTACCTTTAGATAAACCCCATTTCAAAAATCTTTCATTAACATCAACGCAATAGAAATGATAGATAAATAGAGAGAGAAACTTGATCTTTTAGAGAGATAGGAAGAAGGAGATATGCATTCTTTCTTTCCTTTTTCTTTAGTCGACCAAACCACCTTTTAAAACCAATATTTTCTCTTCCCTCTTTTACATGCAAATTTTAGAAAATTAAACTGAGAAAGAAAGTTTCCTTTAGCTCCCTTTTTTTTTCCTTTCTAAAATCTACCCCCAATTTTACTTCTTTCCATTCTAACCCCAATTTATCTTATTTATTTCAATTACATCTTTATTATTTTATGATCCTTTATTCACCCACATAAATAACATAATACAAAAATAGCACTTTGCCCCTTTTGATCCTAATTTGTATTTTAATAATTAATTAGACATACATTAACTATAATTCCAATTAATTCATACATATTTCTACTACGGCCTCAATTGAGGCCTTACAATTCTCTTCCTTTTAAAGAATTCCATCCTTAAAATTCATACCTATTTTAAATAACTATGGATATTGTGCTTTCATGATTGACTCAGGCTCCCAAGTTACTTCTTCCACACCATGATATTGCCATAGCACTTTAACAAAGGGAATCTATTTGATCTTTAGCTGTCTAATTTCTCTAGCCAAAATCTCTTTTGGTTCTTCATCATATGAGAAATCTAGTTAAACTTGAATATCTTATATTAGTAGCATGTGGGATTCATCTGAATGATATCTTCAAAGTATAGATACATGAAACACATCATGTAATTTAGCTAATTCCATAGAATGAGCCAATTTGTATCCTACTAGTCCAACTCCTTAAAGAATTTCATATGGATCAATAAATCTCGAATTAAGTTTACTTTTCTTCACAAGCCTTAGTACTTTTTTCTAAGGAGAAACTTTCAAGAGTACTTTATCACCAACCCAATACTCTATATCCTTCCTTTTTAAATCTGTATAAGACTTTTATCTATCACTCACTACTTTTAATATCTATTTAATAATATATACTTTCTCTTGTGTGCCTTTAACAATGTCTGGACCAATCATTTTACGTTCAACTCTGCCTAACACATTAGAGTTTTACATTTCAACCATAAAAAGCTTTATGTGGTGCCATACCAATGTTAGTTTGACAACTATTGTTGTATACAAACTCTATTAAAGCATTATATTTGTCCTAACTCCCTAAAAAATCTAGAACACATCATTTCAATATATCTTCTAACAATTGTACATTCCTTTCTAATTGTCCATATATTTAAAGATGAAAAGCAATGCTTTAACAAAGCTGCATTCCCAAAGTTTGTTGTAAACTTTGCCAAAATCTAGATGTAAACCTTAGATCTCAATCCAAAATTATATATACTGGTATTCCATGTAATCGAACAATCTCATTTACATAAAGTTTTTCCAATATATCTATAAGATAATCTATTCGAACTACCATGAAATGAGTTGTTTTAGTTAGTTTATCAACAACTACCTATGCTACATCATGCTTCCTCTACATAAAAGGAAAATATGTAACAAAATCTATAGTGATATCCTCCCATTTCCACTATGTTATTAGTATTGGATTCAACAATCCTGAGGTGAGTTGGTGTTCTGCTTTCACCTACTAATAAGTTAAACACTTAGAAACATAATCCACCATGTCTTTCTTCATATCAGGCCACCAATAATATTGCTTTAAATCCTGATACATCTTATAATCACCAGAATGTATAGTGAATATAGTATTATGTGCTCTACACAATAATGTTCTTTTCAAGTCTCTATCATCTAGAACACATAGCTTGTTCTAATAATACACACTACCATCTTGCTTTACTAAATACTTAGATTGGTTCCCTGAATGAAATGATTGCACAACTTACTGTAACCTCCTATCATTCTTGTAAGCATCCATCACCACTTGCTCACATTAGGTAGAGCCTTCAACTAAGTTATTAAGGAATCATTTGATGCAAATTTCCATCTACACTGCTGTAACATCATAGCTGCCATTGTCTTTCAACTTAAGGCATCAGCCACAACATGTGCTTTACCCGAATGATAATCAACTATACAGTCATAATCTTTAAATAACTCTAACCATCTACGCTGTATCAAGTTGAGTTCCTTCTGAGTAAGCAAATACTTGAGACTCTTATGATCTGTATGAATTCTACATCTTTTTCCATACAAGTAATGCTACCAAATTTCAAAGCGAACACTACTCTAGCTAATTCTAAATCATGCGTAGGGTAGTTTTGCTCATGTAGTTTTAATTGTCTTGAAGCATAAGCCACCGCTTTGCCTTCTTACATCAATACACAACCCAAACCAATTCTGGAAGCATCATTGTACATAGAATACTCTTTACCCAAAATTAGTTGTGTTAGAATTGGACATTCTGTAAGCATCTTCTTTAATTGATTAAAACTTACTTGACATTTATCAGTCCACTCAAACTTGATACCCTTCCGTAGTAACTTAGTAAGTGGAGAAGCAATAATAAAAAATCCTTTCACAAAATGATGATAATACCCTACCAAACCTAGGAAACTTCTCCCTCTAGATACATTTCAAGGCATTATCTAATTCACAATAGTCTCAACTTTAGTTGGGTCCACTCTAATACCTTTAGAACACATAATATGTCTAAGGAAAGAAACTTCCTTAAGCTAGAAATCACACTTGATTAATTTGGCAAACAATTGATTCTCCCTCAATGCCTATAACACAATCCTCAAATGTTCAACATGCTTAGTTTCATTTCTAGAGTAGACCAATATGTCATCAATAAACACCATAACAAATTGGTCTAAACAGGGTCAAAATATGTTATTCATTAGATCTATAAAAGAAATTGGGTCATTTGTTAACCCAAAAGGCATGACTAAGAATTCATAATGACCATACCGAGTTCTAAATGCAGTCTTTAGAACATCCATATCCTTTACTCAAAGTTGATAGTATCTTGATTACAAATTGATCTTTGAAAACACTCCAGCACCTTTCAACTAATCAAACAAATCTTATATTTGTGGCATGGGATACTTGTTCTTCATTGTTACTTTATTCAACTGTTTGTAATCTATAAACATTCTCATCAAGCCATCTTTCTTTTTAACAAACAAAACTGGTGCACCCCAAAGTGATACACTAGGCCTGATAAAGCCTTTATCAAGTAACTCTTATAATTAAACCTTTAAGTCCTTTAATTCCAATGAGGCCTTTCTATACGATGCCTTAGAAATGGGAGCTATACTAGGTAGAATTTCTATGGATAACTCCACTTCCATGTCAAGTGGAAGACTAGGCAAATATTTTGGAAATATATCCAAAAACTCATTTACCACTGGCATTTTATTAAGCTTTAGTTTCTCTTTTTTTTAAATCCAATACCAGATCCAGATATGCTTCACATCCCTTTGTAAGAAATCTTCTAGCTTGCATAGCAAATATCACATTTGCTAAGGATTTAGTTTGAATGCCTTAAACCACTATTTCTTTACCATCAGCATCTTTAAGTGTTACTGTCTTTGCCCTATAATTAACCACTGCATGATATTTTGATAACCAATCCATGTGCAATATAACATCAAATTCCCAAAATGGCAACTTAATAAGATCAGCTAAAAATTCTTACCCTTGAATTATAATAAGACAATCTTTATAGACTTTATTAACACAGACATTGTGTCCTAATAGACTAGTTACACAAATGTCAAAATCAATCTTATACACGTTTGACATGTTTCTACCCCTATCCCCAATGCAAACATAAGAATGGGTAAAGCTATGATCTATACGTGTATGAATATTAGAGTCAAAGAGAGAGAAAATACCCATTATAACTTTTGGGACATCTCGATCCTCACGAGTTTTCATTGCATAAGCCTAACCAGGAATAATAGGAACTAAAGGTCGATCAATAGTCTTAGATACATTCCTTAGCTGGGATCAAAATTGGCTTGATCCACCATGCCCTCTACCACAACCTCTATCGATTGAGGGTGCTCGACTACCTTGCTATATAAATTCTTGCTCTCACTTTGAGGGATAGTTTTCTATGTAGTGGTCAATGCTACCACACCTAAAACATGTACCTTGCAACTTCCTCCAATTGCCCTAATGCTATTTTGAATAATGAGGACACTATGGGGGCTAACCCCTACTCTACCTCACTGCTATTTCTCTACCATATTTAGATACTGTAGCTGATCCTTGCCATCTTCCTTTAGTAGTAGGACTACTAATAGAATTAGCTGGCTGATTTCCCTATACTCCTATAGGTCTTTGTCAAGTTGAAAATCCACCTCTAGCCCCACTCTTTCTCTGTTCCCTTTCTTTGTTAGCCAGCTCATTCTTCTTTACTTGCATAGCTACTTGAACAAGTTGATGAAAATCCACCAGTTGCAAAGATGTTAGTCCAATCAGTTTTCTTTTATTCAATCACCCAATCCATCTTCAAACCATTGACACATGAAAGCTCTAGTCAACATCAAATCCAGAACATATTTACATAAGTGGCTAAACTGTCTCATATTTTGCCACAGATATGGCTCTCTATTTTAGATTTAAAACAATCTTAACTTTTCTTCTTTATATGCTTCAATAACATACTTCTTCCTAAACTCTGCTTTGAAAAACCCCTATATAAGTGGATCTGGTAATTGAGGCTGTTTAAGCATTAATTTCCATCAATCATATGTTGTTCCTTCTAGTAAGGACATAACACAAGACACATTATGATTGGCAAGGCATTGAATTTTATCAAAGATTCTCTCTAGCTTTTCCAACTAGAATTTAGCTTCTTTAGATTGCTTTAGAGTAGTGTTTAGGAATTCTTTCACACCATGTTTTCCAATCTCAGTTGTTGGAACCTTAGGTACAGTCATTCTTTGTAATATTTGAGCCACATCTTAAGAAATTTTCAACAATGCTCCTCGAGGAATGGCTGTAGGAATATCATCTTAATTTAAGGCTAAAGATCCTGGATTAGACGGATTCATTCTAACTGGTAAATTACTTTTAGTTGATTCATCAATAGCTTCCCTAGATCCCACCATCTACTATCTATAAGAAAATAGGGACTTCTGCATTAGGCCAACATCACACTATGCCATATTGTAACACCATTATCCTGTACCTAAACTGACTCACTTTATCTTAAAGGTTTAAAAATACATTACTATGTTATTGAGCCATGAATCTTTGGAAGAAAATGAATCTAACAAAAGCATTATACAATTAAAAACTTTACTTTATACATTTGAGTCTCTTAGAATGTTCAAGATTTACATCCAATAATCTTTAGCACAATACATCACTTGACAATACAAATAAATATTCTTGTAACCAAAAAGGACTCAACATCAAAAACTATACTTTTAGACTCTCTCTCTTATGTTGGCCCACCTACTACAGACATTAACCTTAAGATGATCTCTTAGCTCAAAACCTACACGAATAAAATAACATGTGTTAAGCAATAAAGCTTAGTGAGGATACTAAATATGGAAGACAACCACTCATAGTGATCATCAAAATCATATAACATCCATCAATTGAAACATTAAAAATGACATGTTAGAAATAGATATATAATAAGATATGCAATTTTAAACAACAATGTAATTTTACATTTAATTCAACATTCTTAAATATTAACATTGATTAAAATGATCTGCATATTAATAAATATAATCCATACATTAGAAACCAAGTTAATCATGTTGTTTCATATAATGATAAGCAATAGTTATACTATAATTAACTGTGATGTATTTATACTCTAGATTAGCTTGCTTACAAGTATAATAACACTCAAACCAATCATCTGTAATCATACTCAGCACACTTTATGTATTTACATTTATTTTATATGTAATCAATGGATTAAAAAATCTTAACAAATCTAACAACCTCAAGTAGTAGAAAATAAAAGCATTTAAAAAAACTTAACAGTTAACTTAGCATGCTTGTATTGTATACTAGCTAAGAATTCCTCATGTATTTAACACATTTAAGCAATTTCGAACATTTGGAACCAACTATAAATAGCATACAGATATCATATGTTACTTGGTGACCTCTATTTATTTAATCTTATGAAACAACACCAGCAAATCATGTCAGACATGTAATCAAGCAATATCCTTAACTCTTATATGACACTAGCTTTGTACTTTATACTTTAATGTCTGTACTATACTTATAGTTTATCTTGCCTAAGTTTTTAAGGTGGATAATAGGAACAGTAGATACCCGAAGGTATCAAAATGGTAGATATCTGAGGATGTCAAAAATATAGACCCAAACGGGGCCAACTATATGGTAGATCGATCAAACGGACCCAAATGGGGTCGGCTAACAACCCAAATGGGGCTGTTTATGATCCAAATGAGATCAATTATAATTTAAACCCGAACAAGGTCAACGGTAGTAGCTACAAAATCCCTATAATCGCCTTTCTATCCACATTTGAACTCTATTTGCAGGCAATACTATGTTCATGTTCATTCTGCATATTATACTCATACTTTACAGAGATAATATGGCCCTTGTGCCATTAAATTTAGAATAAGCAAAGTCTTCAGATTTATAGACACATTTATCAATGTATCAAATTTCATAATCACATATATATCATAATGATTGCATCATTTCAAAATCAATGTATAAGTATAAGCATTTAAGCATGATTAAGACATTGAAAGAATCACATGCCACAAGCTTATTCATATGCTTTCTTTATATATATTTCTATACTTTCACTCAAGGATGTAGAATTATCCATCACATATTATAGCAATTATGTATTTTCACTCATCAATGGAAAACTAGAGCAGTCAATCATACATAATTCACTTTAAAAAAATAACTAACCTTGAGCTTGATCATAGGCTTAATATGTATAAACCTACACTTTTAAATATCTCCAAATTATCTAGCATATGCTTTATTAATGAACTTGCTAGATGAGTTTATTTGTAACCTTTCTATATACTCTGATTGCCACAAATGTTACATTAATTAAATAACAAATACAATCATTTACTGTTATAAGAGTTTATTCAACCAAACCTAAAAGTTAGAACTCAAAAAAGATTTATTCATATCAAAGGAAAATTTAAATAATGATTAAATATTTTTTTATTCAATTAATTTCAAAACTATTTCAAGCCAATTTTCAAGCTCAACTAATTTAAAAACCAAACTTTTACTTATAATGTTCTAACTCTATGTTTTAGATTCATTAATAGATTCATATTACTAATATTTGTATGGCATTTGTTCTACATTAATGTTCAAGGATATACCTTGCCAATCCCTTGATTAGCTTTACAAATGTTTCTTTACAGTTAATAGACACTTGCAAATAGATTAAACTTATAGCTGTAGATTAAACTCATGATATAATAAGAGTTAAGCACATGATTACTTTTATTTCAACCCCTTTCATAACATGGACAACAACATTAAGGTGAGGTAACTATAAAGGCTTCAATATCGATTATGTATTATTACAATTCAGTTACCTCAAGAACTATCCTATGCCAATACACTTCTTAAGATCAAATTAATGAGACTATATACATTAACATATCAGAGTATCATAAAACCAAACATATATAGAAACTTTGTTTATGTCTTTATTGAAACAGTAAAACTAAGAATTAGTTAAATCATATTTCATGCCTTAGGTGAGTGTACTTTAATGTCTTAGATAAGTGCCTTATACTTTGAGTGAGGGTGACTATGACTTGGAGGTGAGTATTGTTGGCACATGCATAATCATAGGATAGATATACTGTTGCTATAGCATAATTATGTATGCAAAGTTCATATAATGATTTAAATACTTTTTTTAACATGTTATCATTAGATATCTCATATTAGCATAATCATGCTATGTTAATAAAGTAATGTATCACACATATTCAAGTGCTCATCATAAAACATACCTTATTCTTAAAACTTTACAATATAGCTCATCATATGTATGTGATCATGTAAAAGGATACACAGTACATAGTGTATATATACACATGTATTCTTATAGTCATATAACAATATGAGTATCGAAAATTGAACATATATCATCGTAATTATGTACTTTAACATGTTATCATTCAAGCACCACATGTGAACATGGTCACACTAAAGCATATCTTATTTCATAGTCTAAGTGCATGTTCATATAGAAAATTACTCTATCATTAGAGTACAAACATGTAAGAATAATTGCATATAATAAGCATGTACATAAGTTTAATTATGTATAAATATTTTATATCATTAAAATTAATCTTTACTTATGTATGTACAAGATTATATACATAGACCTACCAAAAATCATATTACATGCCATATATAATTCAATGTGTTTTCATATAGGCACATATTTAACATAAAAACATTTAAACAATAATAGAAAAACATTAAAAATTCTGCACAGGGGTAGTATTCTAGATCTAACTTGTGTACCATTTTTTATTTAGAAAATGTCATTTTTAGGCCAAGTGGCCTTCTACAAACTTAATCCCCTATGTGTCAAGCTTCCAAAAACATTAAAATTAATCTCAATATCTGAAACACCCTATTCTAGTGCCTTTATCATATATCATATCATACCTTTCATTCATATTATAGTAGGTTATTAACCTAATTAAATCAACATTAATCATATCAAATGGTCCATTTAATTAAACAACATGTATATTAATTAGGTTTTTCACACAACTTCCATTTCTTTAATTACATATGTATAATGACTCATCATGCAACCCACTTATCATATTCATGCTGGATACAACTATCTTAATCTATTCATTGTCATGCATAACATTTAGCATTTCATCTAGCATATATATATAAGCATTCTAGCTCTTATATGCATGCACATACTAGCATTCTCATGGTGAGCTTATTACAACATTATCTTCCATATGACATACATATACTATATAGCCTTTTATACATATTAAACAAGTGAAATAACTTATACAAAATTAACCAAAATATCCCTACATCAATTTTTATGAATTGGTGTTGGCCTATCCTGATGCAAAGTTCGTTCCTGTGCAAAAATCATGACTACAGAACCTACATGGATAAAATAACTCGTGCTAAGTTATAAAGCTTAGTGGGGATACTAAAGATAAAAGAAAACTACTCACAGTGATTGTCATAATCATTTAATCACATATAAATTGAAGTCAATTAAAAATAACATATTAAAGATAAGCACATGATAAAAATAAAATGATTTGAATAACAATATAACCCTACATCAATTCATCATCCGTAAATTTTCAACATTTCTTAAAATGATCTGCGTATATATATACATACAATACATGTATTGGAAATCACAGTTAAACATGTTATTCCTTATATTAGATGCACTAATTACATTGTAATTAATTGTGAAACATTGATACATTAGTTTAGCCTACTTAAGTTCTAAAGGTGGATAACGGGAACAGTGGATACCCTAGGGTATCAAAAGGCGGATATTCAAGGATATCAAAATTATAGACCCAAATGGGGTCGACTATATGGTGGATTGATCAAATGGACCCAAATAGGGTCAGCTAACAACCCAGATGGGGCTGTTCATGATCCAATAGGATCAACTATACTTTAGACCTAAATAGGTCAATAGTGACAGCTGCAATATCCCTATAAGCGCCTATCTATCCACAATTGAACTTTAATTGCAGGCAATTCAATATTTAGTTCTCTTTTCATATATCATGCTAGCACTTAACTATTCAATTTGCACATGTATAACCATAGGATAGATATATTGTTGCTATGGCATAATTATGTATGCAAAGTTCATATGATGATTTAAATACTTTTTAACATGTTATCATTAGACATCACATATTAGCATGATCATATTATGTCAATCATGTAATGTATCACACCTGTTCAAGTGCTCATCATAAAATATGCCTTGTTCTTAAAATTTTACATTATAGCACATCATATATATGTGAGCATGTTAAAAGATACATAATCCCTAGTATATATATGCTCATGTATTCATTAAAGAACTACATGTGAACATGATCACACTAACACATTTCTTATTTTATAGTATAAGTGTATGTTCAAATATAGATTTACTCTATCATTAGAGTACAAACATGTAAGAGTAATTTCATATGATAAGCATGTACATAAGTTTAAGCTTGCACAAATATTTTATATCATTAACATTAATCTTTACTTATCTATATATATAAGATTATATACATAGACCTTTATCAAAAATTATAATACATGCCATATATAATTCAATGTGTTTTCATATAGGCACATTTTTAACATAACAACATTTAGACAATATTAGAAAATACATTAAAATTCTGCATAGGGGCAGCATTCTGGATCTAACTTGTGTGCCATTTTTTATTTAGAAAATGTTATTTTTACACCAAGTGATCTACTAAAAATTTATTACCCTATATGTCTAGTTTTTAAAACATCAAAATTCATCTCAATATTACATCTATAACTCGAGATATACAAGAAAAACCATAGGTTGTTCATAAAATCAAAAATAGTTTGTTGTTACCATATTATAAAATTCATAGAATAAAATGGAGAAGGAATAAGACTAAATTTCCTTCATCAAAGTTATGGTCCTAGGTATCTAGGTTACCCAAAATTTTATAGCATAGCAGTTTGACTCTTCTACCAAGATTTATGCTCCAAATACCCTAATTTATTCCTTAATAGTGCAACTAGATCCCATGAGTCTCAAGCTAACATTTGACATTCATACAAACATAATTAGGCAATGCTTCCTTCATATAAAATGTACATTTGGAAGTCTATTTTACATAGAATCTTAACTCATAGCATTATGATGATTATACAAGAAAACACATCATATATACTACAACTTGTTCTAGAACTCATCTAAAATTCAATTAATTATATGGATGACTTAGAGACAATTTCAATGCTAGGTCCCTTCTACAATTTTATAGGCATATATCTTATAAAACATTAGAAATTAGAATGATCTCAAATTAAGTTTTCTAACTCAAATTATGCTGAATTTACAATCACTAGTTCATAAGGCTTTATATTTTCTCTTAAGTAACACGTCTTAAAATTTACTTCTCTTTTAATTGTTCATAACACAAGCCATTAAAAATCATGTTTCTAGTAATCTTATTCACATGCAAGTATAAGAATTCCTAATCCCATACCTTGTCTGAAAATTCCTTCTCTAACTTTCAATCTTGCACTTTTCCCTTTTCTTTGTTTTTTCCACCTTGTTTTTCTCCTTTCCCAACAATTCATCCATTTAACTAGAATTTTCAGAATTTTACTTAATTAATCCTCAACAAAAATAATAATAATATGAAGAAGAAGATGATCAATTATCAAATTAATATGCTTACCTTAATGTTTAACACTAATTATCTTTGATTAATTTCACATGCAAGGATTGCTTTAAGAACTCTTAGAGATGTTTTAAGAGATCAAAGAAGTGAATGAGGAAGAGACCAATTCTATATTTTCTCACTAGGAAAATCCATCCCTCTCCACTCAAGAATCCTTCTCTCACATCTCTTAAATTTAGCTTATATAATAACATGTAAAATTTCCTTTTTAATCCTTCCATTTTTTGCATGTCCCACATTTATCTCTCACCTTTTTGCATGTTATACAATGACCTCTCCATTTATTTCTTCTCTTAAATCAAACTCTCAATTCATTCTTTTATTCACATTTGACCCTTAATATGCCTTATTTACAAATTTACCCCTAAATTAATACTCTATGCTTCAATTACAGCCTCGAATATTATTAAACAAAAATATTAAATTTTATTTTCATGAAATTACTATAATATAAAGAATTTATCACTTGTCCCATACCTTATGTGTAATTCACATTTTTAATTTAACCTCAATTAATTATAACCCTATTAAAACATGCATTTCTAACTAGGATCATGTTAGTGGCCTCACAGTATCACATCTATAACTTGAGATATTCAAGAATAACCTTAGGCTCCATTCATAAAATCAAAAATAGTTTTTGTTACCACTTATAAAATTCATAGAATAAAATGAGGAAGGAATCATACTAACTTTCCTTCATCAAAGTTCTGATCCTAGGTATCTAGTTTACCTAGTATTTTACATCATAGAATTTTGACTCCCCTATCAAGATTTATGCCAGAAATACCAAAATCTGTTCTATAGCAGTAGTGAAAACAGTTTCTATGAATTTCATACTACAATTTGACATGTTTGGAAATAAAATTAGGCATTGCTTTATTCATATGAAATGTATATTTAGAATTCTATTTTTCATATAATTTAACCTCATAGAAATCCAACCACTGTACATGAAAATAAATCATAATTTCCAACAAGCTATTTCAGAACCGAAATCAACAGCTCACAATACAAAAATCTTTTTTAGGTACAACTTTAATGATACGTAGAAGAAAATGTGTACAGATTTAGGTTAACCTTCCTTCACAAAAATTGTTCTCCTATGAGTCTATGTTATCCAAGATTTTTTCTCATAGGATTTAGAGTTCTCTATCAAAAATTATATAAAAAATACTGCAACCTGCTCTATATAACAAGATAGCATATCACTACAAATTTCAAGTTAAAACCCAGAACACTTAGGAATAGAATCTCATTTAGGTTTATTCTACAAGATTATGTTTCCATGTCTTAAGTTTAATTAGCAACTGAAATTTCCCAAATTGGAGCTATAAAACTCGAGATATTTACAAAATACTGAAACTGGTTCAAAGAGATTTTATCCAGAATTTCAAATTCATTAACTTTTCTACTTTTAATATTGATTTGCATGATTTAAATTAATCTCTTTCATAATCCAACTATTATAATAACACAATTAAAATCATTAAATTCATGCAAGAACACATGCAATGATCCTTTAATTCCTCACTTTGGCTGGAATCCCCTTTAACCTTTCAATCCTTTGCAAAAACCTTTCCTTTGTTCTTACTACCTTCTTCTTCTCCTTTAACAACAATTCATTATTTTAACATAATTTCTAGCATTTTACTCAATCAGCACTCAACAAAATAAGAAGAAGATGATGATGATGATGGAAACCAAATTTTAAAACTATTACCTTAATGTTTTTCACCTAATTATTGTTGAATAATCAACATGCAAGAGGTTTTCTTCAAGAATTCTTAGAGAGATTAAAAGATTTAAGAGTGAATAAGAAAGAAACAGATTATAAATTTCCCACTAAAAATGTCATCCCTCTCTCTATCCACTCTCATTTTCAGCTTTTATAATAAAAAGAAAAAATTCCTTTGTTGGTCCTTCACAAAATTGCATGTCACAAATAGTTCTCTCATAATTTTGCATGTTACATATTGACCACTCCCCTTTATGCTTCTCTTAAATCAACCCCTCATTTCTTCTCTTTATTTTTAATTAACCCTTCAAATGCCACATTAATAAATTTACTCCTCAACTTATCTTCTTTCTTTCAATTTTATCCCATCATATTCTATCTCTTATGAAATTAACCCCACTTAATCATTATTTTAACATTGGCCTCTAAATTAACACTTTATGCTTCAATTACACCCTTGAATATTATTAAATCAAAATAATAATTTGATTATAACCATATAATTCACACATTTATCACGTAATTAATTACAACTTAATAACATATATGCCCTAATCAATATCTTAACTAAATTTTATTTCAATTATACACATTATATACTATAATATCAATTGACTATTGTATACTCTATTACATAAGACCACGAATTCATTAGATTTTAACTACTAATAATTCATCCAATAATGCTTAATTAAACTTTAATAACATGTAATTGCCCTTGAATTCTACTAGGGCCTATTTTGGGTCCTTACACATATAACATAATCTTAAACTCTTATTGACTAGAAACAACTTAACTTAGGCTTTGATACCAAAATTGTAACATCCCTATACTAATAATCTATTTCTATCATCAATTACATAATATTAATCAAGCTTTAATCTATTATTTTCTTATTATACCAATTATCTCATATTTATCAATTTACTATTACTAATAACATGCTTTATCTCTTTATGCACTATCATACATATCATTTATTATATAAGTTACTTCAGACAATAAGTACTTGTATATATAGTTATAATTACAAAAGTCGACTTATTACAACTCATAATTACCTTATCATATACCTCTATACATATATACTAACCTTGATACAAAAATTGAACAAAAGATTAAACAAGGACATCCTACATGAAAATTCTTTCGCAGACTTGTGTTGGCCCTTGTGATGTAGAAATACATCCCTGAGAAAAAGCCTTAACTGGAGAACCTACACGAATAAACAACCCATGCTAAGCTATAAAGCTTAGTGGGGAACCAATCATTATGGAGAACCACTCACAATGGTCATCAACAATCACTCAACAAGCATCAAATTATAATATATAATTCTCAATGATAATGATAATAAAGCAAAGTATAAAATTAAGAAGATAAAACAAAACTAAACATTTATTTCAGCATGAAATAATCATATGGATCATTGATAGAATCTATGTACTTAATCTTTCAATACATTTAGTGTAATTAGCTTGCCTAAGTTCTGAAATGGAAAACGGGAACTGTGGATGCCTATAGGTATCAATTCTATAAATATTTGTAGGTATTAAATTCTATGGATATCCAAAGATATCGAATCTATGGACCCAAATAAGATCAAACTGTGGTCCCAAATGGGTATGACTGTAGACCCAATCGGGTTCGAACTGTAGCAGCTGTAACTCTATCAATATAGACATGCTTATCTATCCATAACTAAACTCTATTTGCATGCATTAACTATGTTCATATACATTTTGAATATGATGCTTATATATTTACTATATGATCTTACACACATACAATTATATCTATGGATACACAATCTCAGGTATATATACAAGTATATGTAAGTATATATCATTGTAACTACATACTTTCACATGATACATATGAGTATAAACATATAAGGATATTTATGCTATTTCAAGTAAGTACTAGACAATATGTATACTCATGTGCTTGCTATATAACATATTTCTTCATATTCATACATAGCTTTACAATGTGGTGTTTTCATTCTTCCATATACTTATGCCACATTATATGCTAACTCTTCATTATTAATTATTCTAAAGTTCTTGGACTTTCCCACCTAAAACATCTCACAACATAGTCATGCATACTATATTTGATATAAATTTAATAGTTTATATTTTGTTTGGTTGGTATTTTAAAAATAATGAGGGATTAGTTTAAGGGAAATGGAGGAAAACGAATAAGTTTCTCAAGGTGAGGATGCGAGTGCAACAAGAATTGCTGAAGCAACAGAAAAGGTATATAGGTGAAGGAAAAAATCAGAGTCCAAAGCATGACAATAACGAGGACTTCACTCTTTTAATATACATATCAAGAAATTTTAACTTATATGTCTATGATACTCCCTCCAAATTTTGCTTTCTAGACATTATAATTTTAACACTATGTTTTCACATGCAATTCATCAATAACTCAAGTAAAAATAAATCTAAATCAACTCTGAGTTTCAAATTCTTTATATGAAAAAGCAATATTGTCTACTACATATTTTGACATAGATTGCTATAACATTAATGGTCTCGTGGTCTCACAAATCTTTAGCATACTTAGATTAAACTAAAACCAAACTATTAGACATTTGACATTTAAATGAGTTCTCCTTTCAAATTTACACTTGCATACATCATAATTTTTTTTGCTTTGTTTTAGAGTATCTAGTTCTATTATTCCATTAAACCTAGATTTTGAACAAATGCAGAATCCTTGTTCTAATCTCTCAATCTAGCTATGATTTCATCATTAAGTTACTACAATCTCAACATGCACTTCAAAATTTATACAGAGTTCCCATACCTTAGCCAAAATCTAAACTCCTCCTTAATCTTTCATCACCTCATTTCTTTTAATCTTGATCACTTCTTCTACTAAAAATCAATTCATACATTATTACCCAGCTTTCCTTTCCATTGAAATCTATCATAATAACAAGAAAGAAAATGAAGTAAGGAGATAGATTATTGAGCCTATTACCTTTAGATAAACCCCATTTCAAAAACCTTTCATCAATAACAATACAACATAAATGATAGATAAATAGAGAGAGAAACTTGATCTTTTAGAGAGAGAAAAAGAAGGAAATCTGCATTTTTTCTTTCCTCTTGCTTTAGCCAGCTAGGCCACCTTTTAGAACTAATATTTGCTCTTCTCTCTTTTACATACAGATTTTAGAAAATTAAATGGAGAAGAAATTTTCCTTTAGCTCCCACTTTATTTATTCCCTTCTAAAATTTACTCCGAATTTTACTTATTTTCATTCTAACCCCGTATTATCTTCTTTCTTTTAATTACATCCTTATATTATTATTATACTTTATTCATTCACATAAATAACATAATGAAAAATTAGCACTTTGCCCCCTTTTGACCATAATCTATATTTCACTAATTAATTAGACATTACATTAAATATAATTCTAATTAATTCATGCATATTTCTACTGAGGTTTCAATTAGGGCCTTACAATGTTTATATGGAATGGGTATTGCCATGGTATGCTCTTATGCTTTCCACATCTAGAGTCCATGATGATTCTAGAATGGAGGTCTTAAACTCTCTTTGTAGGCTGCATTTATTTCAGATATAGTTGAAGAATAGATGGGTAATGGATTGGTTGGCTCTAGAATGGAAAGCTAATTCATACCTAGGTTTTGGGACCCGTGCTTATGCTAGCTATTGGATTGGCTCCGAAATAAAAAATTAGGCAGTTAGAGTAATTGGCTCTAGAATGGGAAACTTAGGGTTTAAATGGGTTGTCTACATTTAAGTAACAGATTTCTTTGCAGTTTAATTTAATGCATTGGGCATAGGGAAGACCAGAGTACCTTGGCAATGTTTTTAATTAATGTTTTGATATTTATCTTAATTAGCTTTATTGTTTGTTTATTTTTTTAATTAGATTTAGGACACTCTCAATTGAAAAGATGGGAATTTTTCTCAAATTAATCTTGCTGAACTCTAGATATTTCACCTAGCAGCCTTTTGTCCCTTAGGTTCGATATTATGGGATCTAAATTATATTCCCCTATATTACTTGCCTAATCGGTGCACTCGTTGATGTCACAACAAAACACAACCAGTGGATTAGACTACTCTCAATAGAGGAAACATAAAGGGATCTAAGAATTAATAAATAATAGCCTACAATAAAGCCTGAGGATGAGCAGCGAAATGATAGTGCATCTAGTATCCACTTTTCCCCTTATAAGACACACTTAACTAAGACTTAAACTTTCAGTATGAGATCTAGTTCGAGTAATTCTACAGGGCCTATAGGACCACAGCCCACACTAGCTGAAGGTTTCATTAGATTATAGATACTCCCTCCACACAAGGCTCATAGATTTTTCCCTTATGGTTATTTAAATGTATCTTTTTCTCGAGGGCCCATACCACATGCCTCGACTTCCTCAACTTCACTCAATATAGATTTGGGGAGCATATTAGCTCACTTATAGAATGTTATTAGGGTCATTAGGCGAGACATGCATAGTGTGCAGGGGATGATTGTTTCATCTATATGTTGTGTTAAGCATAACTATAAAACACTGGGTGCATTGATGGCCACTATAGGACAGATAATATAAAGACTTGAGACTGAGATTGTTAGCCTTAAGAATAGTATGAAAGAGGGCCACAAGCACCACACTATATGACTTGAAAGGATAGAGATGATGGTGCATCGACAAGAGTTAGCTGTTAGACAGTTGCACGAGAGTGTGGTCTACCTAACGAGCCTTATAGGTCATATTTTGACTCCCCTAGCCTAGGCCACAGGATTCAAGTTTGAGGTTTCTCAGCCATGCTACCACCAGCAGATCTATCTCAGGCAGGGCCTTCACAACCTCCATAATTGCCATCAATTCTTTTAACAAGGCCATTTATGACCTTTAGGGAGACACCTATTATTATTTTTATTATGATTATTGACCATTCTGATTATTGTTTTTTTGTATTTACATTTATGGTTTTAAACTTTACTTTTATTTTATTTGTATTGTGCGGATGATGCTTTTTTATATAATATTTATTTAGGCATGTATGCGTTAACTTTTCTATAGATGTCAACATAATTTTTAACATGATCATAAATAAAAAGGAAAAAATAGTTGCCCATATAATCTTAATAAATCCAACAATAAAACAAAGTTCATGAATCAATAAATAAGAATAAAATGTATGATAAAATGGTTAGAGCAATATGTCATTATCTAATTTATCATACCTCACCTAAATAAGAGATAATCTAAAACATGTCTACATCATGAAAATCTCACATCAACAATATCTCAAGCATTGCAAATACTGGACAATCAAATCAAAATAAAGCTTCCTTATACCTAAATTGTACAAATGTTATGTCTATGCTCAAGTGTACCCTATTTAAGGATGACCTTCTTTCTTTAAAGATAAATCTACATGGAAGAAATCATGCAAATCCATAAAAGGTAAACATTTTCCTTTTATTACATCAGTGTTCTAATGTCAAGCCTTTCTACAGGTATTATAAGGACCCTAAATAGGCCTTAGTAGAATTCAAGGGCAATCATATGTTATTAAAGTCTAATTAAGCATCATTGAATGAATTATTAGTACTTATGATCTAATGAATTCATGGTCTTAAGTGATAGAGTATACCATAGTCAATTGACATTATAGTATAGTGTGTTTAATTGGAGCAAAAAAATATAGTTAAGATATTGATTGGGGCATAAATGTTATTAAGTTATAATTAATTATGTGATTAATGTGTGAATTATAACGTATTAATTTTATAATGTTATAATTAATTTGTTATTTTTGTTTAAGAAGGTTTAAGGGTGTAATTGAAGCATGAAGTATTAATTTAGGGGTCAATTTGTAATTAAGGCATCTTAAAGGTCAAATGTGAATAAAAGAGAGATTTGAGAGGTTGATCTAAAAGAAAGAATAATTGGATAGGCCAATTTATAACATGCAAGAAGATGAGAGCTAAAAGTGTAACATGCAAGAAATTGAGAAAAGTTAGTGGAACATGCAAAATTTTGAAGAACCAAGAAAGAAATTTACCTTGCCACTATATATATATTATAATTCACAAGAAAGAGAAAGAATGCATTGTGAGGGATGGAAATTGAAGAGAGAGTTACAGAAAATTTTCTTTCTTCTTCTCATTTCTTAAAGCCATAGTTAATTTCTCCAGGTATTCTTGAAGAGGAAATTCTTGCATGTGGTTTAATCAAGACAATTAGTGTAACAATAAGGAAAAGAAGAAGGTGGAAGGAGTAAAGAAAAAGGAAAATCACAAGATTTAAGTGAAAGGGGAACTTTTTTCCAAGGTATGGGAATTAGGATTTTAATGCTTGTATATGCATGATGTTATTAGAAATTTAGTGTAAATGATTTGAATTTTGAGTAATTAAAAAGAGAATGAAACTTAAAAAGTGTGCATGAGGAGATGACATGAAACCACTTGACTTAGTGACTGTAATTTTAGTATATGTTGAAATAGAAACCTCTAATTGAGACCATTAAAATTTCTAGAGTTAAACAAGGCATATACCTACAAAATTATAGAAGGAAGTTTTTGCTAAAAATGATGGAAGTACTATGAATTATTAATGCATGAAACTAGGGATAAAATGGTGTAAGCTTGAGTAAGTTATTTAGGCATGAAAGGGAATCCTTACAAGAGTTGTTATTGTTGAAAGGATATTGGAATTGTGTAATCCGCATCTATCGGTCTCGCGACAATGCAGTATATATGGGCTTTTATTTTTTCCTTAGTCATGCTTGTGACCATAGTCGCGTTCGCAACAATGTAGTATATGTGGTCTTTTAATTTCGCCTCTGTCACGCTCGCGACTTGCCTATGTAACATGTATTCTTCTTTTATTGCCATGCTTTTGTATAAGAAAACTTGTTATGTGATCTTAGTACCCCTACTGTATATGAACAGCACTACAGTATGCCAAGAACCCATATGAGCATAGTATTGATTTATGTCAAGTTAAAGTATGACCAAAGAATTCATTGATTTATATGATAAAAATGAAATTAAATGTTATGACATGTTATAGAGTTTCATATGTGAGGCATGTGTTGATAAGCAACCTAACAGGTATGTTCCACTACTTGATTGAAAATTTATGTGAAAGTTATTGAATGTAAGTTAAAAGAACATAAAAGACTATATGATAGATGCTTTTGAAATAAGTAATGCTTTAACATGGCTATGAACACATGTAATGTCTAATGATAACATACTTAAGTATATGACCATGTTGATATGTTATATGTGTGTTAACTTGAAAGCACATTGAATTATGCATGGCATATGATATGGTTATTAATAAAGGTATATATATATATAAACATTCATATATGATCAACTTATGAAAAAGCTTGTTATATGCAAACATACTGTCGATTTCCTTACACAATTTCATCGAGAATACATTTTTATAAATGTATATATATATATATATATATATATATATATATATATATATATATAGTTTGATATTTGAATAAAGTTATGAAATTAAGTGAAGCAAGTTTTGGAAAGAGATTTTAACTGCCTGCGTTGAGTCTAGGAAGTGGATAGATAGGCATGCCTATAAGGGTACCTTGCAGCTGTGATAGTTTCAACCCCATTTGGGTTGTAGTCAACCCCGTTTGGGTGACTAAATAGACATAGTCCCATTTGGATCATTGGTGCCTTCGGGTGACCTATTATTACAGTGGTGCCTTCGGGTGATCTATTATTACAGTGGTGCCTTCGGGTGACCTAATACATTTGGGTGCCACCGTATAACCCGTTATCCACCTTTTTAGAGTAGTGCAGGCTTTACACCAAAGTTAAGAAAAGTTCGATATTAAAGTTTCATGAAGCATGACAATTCCTAAATTGACTTCATATTATATATTATATATGAAATTTCTTTTTATCACACATGGAAATTATGATATTAAAAGAGTTTGCAATATACACTTATGCATAATTTTTACATGTAAAAATTGTATGTACAGAGTTATATGAATAAACTAGTACGTCACTAATATCTACTTATGGACTATATTAGAGATAGTATGTTCCCTATAGTAATATGTTGCTTGCTTGAACTAGTTAAATAACTTGCATGATTCGTCATATATGCAAGCTATGAAAATGTTTTACCAATATAAGTGTTTTCTTTACAATGGAATATAAGAGTTATGTTTAGGTATTCATGTTGGTGATTGCCTTTCAATTAATACATTGGGTTATATGTTTTCCTTATAACTACTCATTCCTACTTTCTCTTAGGAAATGAAGTACAATTTCTTGTATGCAAACATGAAATATTTACGGATCTATAAGTGATAAACTTAATATGATATTGGCATTTGAATGATACTAATTTAGTAATTCAATGTATGCATTCATACATTAAATATCACAAATACATTTTAGATCGATAAATGAAGAACTTGCTTAGTACTAATGCTCTTTCTTTCTCACGAAGATACATATATGTTCTTACTGATCATGTGTTTATATTTGAGCATAAGGTATACTTGTAGTTCATGTTGTATGCTTGTTGGTGATCACTATGAGTGGTCATTTATCATATTTTGCGTTCCCCATTAAGCTTTATAGTTTAGCACGGGTTCTTTATCTGCATAGGTTGCAAGGATAGGACTTTCTCGCAGAACTAATATCTGCAGCAAGTTGGCCAACACAAGTCTTAAAAGATTGAAGTAGTCTTCTTTTTGTTCTATTATTTTATGGTTATGGAAATTTTAATTTTGTTGGAAATTTTTGTATAAGTACAAATGTTTTGTTTAAGAAAGCATTGTAATGTATTAAGGACTCGTATATAAATTAAGGTATTACTCTTAAATTCATGATACGGTTTTACATTTCTTCTATAAGTTATCTAATAAGAAATGTTTTTGGCTTGAGAATATAGAAATACATGTCTTATGATGCAAGATTTAGTGGTAATAGCTAAGTATAGAATTTAGGTGTTATAAGTATCAAAGCCCACTCAAAAGGTGGTAGATTAGTAAAGACAAAAGTTCTCTTACAAGATATGTAATATGTTATTGTCCCTGATCTTATGTGCCGATGAGCTATTACTGATCAAATGTCCCGATCAAGAGTTAAAATGTTGATAAGCTAACAGTAATTACTTAGTTGATCAAGGGTTAAAATGTTGATAAGCCTACGGTAAACCACCTGCCTCAACCGATCAAAAGTTGAAACGTCGATAACCTGACAATAATCATTCATTTGATCCAAGGTTAAAATGTCGAAAAGGTAACAGTAATCACTCATTTGATCCAAGGTTAAAACGTCAACAAGCTAACGGTAATCACTTAATTAAGAGTCAAAATATCAACAAGCTGATGGTAATCACTCAAATATAAGTTAACACATCGACAAGTTGGCAGTAATTACTCAACTATAAATTCACTACTGTGAGTGGTACATGTCTACATTTCAAAAATTGCTACCTCAAGTATGCACCTTTTATCACTACACTCTAAACTTTGGCAAACCTAGACATTAGTGCACCATTTTTCCCAAACTTATGGGTAAAATGTTGACACTGGACCTAAATCAGCCTCTGGCAGGATTACCTAATAAGGATAATGCTATTTTAGAAACAACTAGGAAATAGTAGCACTCTATTCTTTTGCAGCACTATTTAAAAAAAAATATTCAGGCAAAAGTTTTGAGGGCCAAACAATTGTGTTTTATCAGCATATATGTGCTTATCTTTTTGGAATAGGTGAAATAAGTGCATTTGTAAGCTTTGGATTAACTTAGAAATGAGTCAAGGCCTTGACTCGTGGGTTAAAATCGTGACTTACTTTTGAGTCACGGCCTAATACTACAAGAAAAATGGAAAATAGCAAGGTCTTTTGATTTTTTTCGTACCAAAATTAGTTTAGTGAGGATTTAGTGAGAACAAAAATTTTGTAACAAAAGTTATCCTAGCAAAATTTAGTGAAGACTAAAGTTGTCGCTAAATTTAGCAATAAATTTTAGCGAAGACTGAAGTTCTCATTAGCAAGGATAAAAATTTTTACTAAATTTAGCGAGGACAAAAGTTGTCGCTAAATTTTAGTAAGGACAAATTCCTTGCTAAATTTTAGCAAGCATTTTTGTGACGAATATTGTTCTTGCTAAATTTGGTGAGATTTATCCTCACTAAATGTTGGCGTGAATATCACAATAACATTATACTCGCTAAATTTTAGTAAGGACAAAGTCATCGTTAAATTTTAATGAGGACAAATACCTCGCTAAATTTTAGCTTGCACTTTTTGTGAAAATTATTTTTCTCACTAAATTTGGCATGGGATTTATTCTCAGTAAAAATTAGCATAAATATCACGATGACAATATACCTACTAAATTTTAAAATGAAATTTTTTATTTTTTTAATTTAATATGGAGATTTTATTAGTTAAATAATAAACAATGAACTAAAAATAACAAAGTTATATTTTTAGACTACATAATAGTTAATATAAAAATATATATATTATTGAATAACTTGTTATTTACAAGAGCACATCATTGCCAATAATATAAGAAAATGATAAAGGGGAATCTTACAAATATTGAATGCAATAACATTCACAACTCACACGTCAAGGGACTCATTACCAGAGGGAAAGAAGGGATAGCAGACTTACTATCGATTGAATGCCAACAACAACTCCTTGTGCTTTCAAACTTCTCCCCATTTGTTTGAACATGTGTCTCTAGTTCTATAATTTTTCTAGTGCTATAATTGCTTGCCAATTCAATGTAAGGCTGCCTAAAAAACAAAACTAATGTGTTAAAGACTAGAACTGAACAAAGAGCTTCGAGTGGTTCAACTAAAAATCAAACGTGAATTTCTACAAACAAATACAAAAAATAGTACTTAATATGAACTACGGATAACCTAATATAAGTCTTTAAATATAGTAAAGTACTAGGTAATAAAAATGATATGGAAACCAAAAATCTAATGCTAGATTCAATTGAGCACTTATTCAGTTTGATCAAAGTTTCCAGCATGAAAATCATAGTAGCCTATCAATGGAAGTTTGATTTCAATCCAGGCTCTATGCATGCTAAGCATAAATTGTTGTGAGCAAAATTTTCCTTTTTAGGAATTGAGATGCATATAATATTAGGGGAAGTAACCCAAACCCAGAAAAAAAAAGTACCCATTTCCTTACAAAAATACCTATTCAAGCATTATGGGAGAAAGCTCTCTATATGGCACCCAAAAAACTATTACTTATGATACATTTGTTAGCTTTGTCAAAGATGACTCAAAAATTCAAAAATTTTTTTATTAAGAGCATCAACAAAAAGATGGACAATTTTGTTTGACCAAGGAAAATGCTAATGGAAAAAAGTTTGTAAATTACTAATTTAGTCCTAAGTTGAATGTTTGAATTACCTGATAGAAGATCTTTAAATTTCTTTAAGCTATTGAAGAAGCATATTTAGGAAGACTGGTAGAAAACTAGACCCACAAGAATGGCCACTCATACTCAAGTCTTAAAAAGTAATAAAGAGATTTTTACTTTTAAAGAAAATTTTTGGGCAAAAACAAAAGAAAAGTTCCTAATGGACCCATAAACATAAATTTAGTTATTTAGAATCCTAAGAATTTGGGAATTACTTTTGCTAATTGCAGGCTAAAAATGACAAACTTTACCTAGCCTTAGTGGATGAGAGAAATTAAGAAGTATTTTTTGTATGCTTCAATAGCTATAGCATTTATAGAAGACATGGGAGCAATCACAACTTGAAATTAGGAATATCAATAGACAAGTAAAACCTTGATGCAATTGGAGAATCAAAATGGAGGAAATGATATGCAAAGATAAGTTGTATGTTACATAAAAGTTCCAATGCTTTCTGAAAACACTTTAGTCTAATGCATCCCATCCCTCTGCCATGACATCAACTATGAGACATACTCAGAAGTCTCTCATTAATAAAAATAACTATACTTAAAGCTTAGAGAACAAAGTAGCTATTCAGTTTAAATAAACCATCATCCTTTCTTCTCTATGCTTTAAGTAACTTTGCTTATTTGTACAAAATGTGCAAAAACACTCACATCATGAAGTCAAAGTACATAATAGAAAGCTTGTGGGAACTTCAAAAGCTATCTTACCTTCATGGCTTCATTATCAACATCAATATGCAAAAACCATTCATAAAACTCTATAAAAGAAAGGGTTGGTGGGATTTATCATTTACATGCATCTCACACATAAGCAGAATTTAAAATTTTTAACCAATATTACTGATCTTTCCATGAATTTACAATATTCATATTAGTGAGAATAAGAAAAATCACCTTTATTTTTGTTGTACAGTTGTTTTTCCTTCGCACCGGGTTATCGCAAACCACAATGTCCAAAATCGAACACCTCCAATGAGTAATCCACACTAGAGAATGATAGAATGAACCAAAAATTGGTAAGGGACAAGGGGCTGGCTGAAAATCCCTTGAGCTAGCAAGGGAGGTGGCGGGTAGGGTAGAGAGAAAAAGAAGAAACCCTTTCTTAAGTGTTTTCTCACTTAACCCTAATTCTTCATTATTTGGATTTTTATAGTTAGGTTAAAAATCCAACTTCATAATGAGATTGAGCTCTTTAAAATTACTGGAGAATTATTAATTGGGCTTATAGAACTATTTATAATTATTTGCACTCAATTAAATCCAATTTAAGCCTTTTCATAAAAGACTATGCACAAAACCTAAAAACTAGACCCTTTGTACAAACACTTGGATTTAATTACCCAAATGAATTTCAAATCCAACCAAATTAAATTTGTAGGCTCCACAACACTTATGTAACATATTTAATTTAACTTGGTCTAAGAAATAGGCGTCTAAGGCCTTCTAACAGGGAGTTGGCATGTGGCCCTCTTCTAGAGGGCTTCTACGCCAACTTCATTCCTCTGGCCCCTTTATAATTCCTCCAATGGACCCATTAATTATTATATTAGCCCTATAACACTTATATTCCAATAATAATTAATTATGAAATATATTATTTCAATTAGGTCCAATTTTACAGAACATTTCTCAAAAGTTTCGCAAATAATTTTACTTGATTATAATTAATTAAACTCTTTAATTAATTATTATCTTATTCACTTCTCTATCCCCATAATGATATCAAATATTATTATCCTTGTCATTTTACCATTTTATCTTTTTTCTCTATATGTGTGTGACCTATTGGGTTCCTGTCCATGTTGGCAGTATAATATGTAATTGTGAGTTCTATTCAAACCTCACATGATTTAAACTCCTTTAAATCATTTTATCAATCCCTATTGATATTCTTGATAGATTATTATACAATTCATGATTTTCCTCTAGCTAGGCATCATGACTACCCAAATGTCAGGAAAGTCAAGTGATTTGACTATACCCTTCCATAGAAACAGTTACCGTGCAATTACTCCTTTTACCACTCTTATCTCAATTAGATTCTAAGTATGGATTTCTGTCAACTCATATAAATCTAATCATGTATGTTCTATTAATTTAACCATTGTTCCCAAAATGCCCTCCATGAATCTCTATCCATCTTGGCATATTACTCTGGCTAGAGATTCTCTGAATAAGACAATTATAAAATCATGCGAGATAACTTCCCTTATTAAATCTGGGATGGTGAATCCTTTGTCAATCACTCAACTATCTTCAAGTAGGTCATGATATATCCAATCTCCTAACTATGTTCACTCCCAGTTAAAAGTAATCAATTATGGAGTCAAAACATACCACTTGCTACTTAAGATAACTTTGTTGATCTCAAGTCTAAGGATACTTGCACAACCGCTATGAAGAGATTCCTCACTAACATAGATTTAATATCCATGTGAGGACTCTCTATACAGGTCTCCACTAAACTTGTTCTTCTAGCAAGCATCCATATGTTAGCTTTGATTATCTTTCATAATCACAGTTATGAGAACCACTGCTTGAACCATTCAAGAAGCATAACATGTGCTAGTCTGTCCGAATTAACAATGTCCTTATCTTGTTAATTCTATGACTAGGGATATTTAGATATTAACACATTTGCATGCAATAGACATCTCATATTATAAACACTTTCATGATTGCCTTTGCACTGTGTTTATAATATCTAGGACTTCATTTATTAATTTAAGATTTACAAACTCTTGTATTTAAACATAGTATTAATAAATGAATGATGCCTTTTATTAAGAATATAAATTTATACATATGAAAAACATCCCTATTTCATGGGATCTAGGGCATACTCTCTAACAATCTCCCACGTGCACTAGAGCCAATCACTCATATGTCTCAGACCCATGCTATTTATATGGTGATCGTGCTTCATCTGGGAAAGTGCTTTAGTGAGGGGATCCGCCACATTATCATCTGTAGGGACCCTTTCTATTTTCACATCATTTCTAGCTACTATTTCCCTTATGAGATGGTAGCGTCTGAGAACATGCTTGGATCACTGATAAGATCGTGGTTCCTTTGCTTGCGCAATGGCTCCATTGTTGTCACAATATAAAGGAATCGGATCAACAATGCTAGGCACCACTCCTAGTTCAGTTATGAACTTTTTGATCCAGACTGCTTCTTTGGCTGCTTCTAAAGCAGCAATGTACTAAGCTTCCATCGTGGAATCAACAGTTGTTTCTTGTTTGGAACTTTTCCAACTAACTGCTCCTCCTCCCATTATGAACACATAACTAGACTGTGATTTACAATCATCTTTGTCGGATTAGAAATTGGCATATGTATACCCATTTACTTCCAATCTGACCTCTCCATATACCAAGAATATATCCTTAGTCCTTCTCAAGTACTTAAGAATATTCTTTATAGCTGCCTAGTGTTCCTCTTCAAAATTGGATTGGAATCCTCTTGTGACTCTCAAAGCAAATGCTATATCTGGACATGTACATAACATAGCATATATGATAGAACCAATTGCAGATGCATATGGTATTATATTCATGCTCTCTCTATCCTCTAGTGTCTATGGACACATAGACTTAGAAAGGTGTTTCCCATGCACCATGGGTATAAACCCTTTCTTAGAGAGATCCATATTGAACCTCTTCAATACTTTATCTATATATGTACTCAGAGAAAGACCTAGCAACCTATTGGATCTATCTCTATAGATCCTTATTCCCAAAATATAAGATGCTTCTCTAAGGTATTTCATGGCGAATTGCTTGGATAACCATATTTTAATAGATTAGAAAAGAGAAATGTCATTTCCCATGATCAATATGTCATCCACATATAGAACTAGGAAGACAATTGCACTCCCACTGACCCTTTTATACACATAAGGTTCATCTTCATTTTGTGAGAAACCAAACTCTTTGATTGTCTCATTGAATCGTATGTTCCAGCTCCTAGAGGCTTACTTTAATCCATAAATGGATCTTTGAAGCTTGCATACCTTTTTGCCATTTCCTGATGTGAACCCTTCTGGTTGTGTCATATACACATCCTCAGTAAGATTTCCATTAAGGAAAGTTGTCTTCACATCCATTTGCCAAATCTCATAATCATAATGAGCTGTAATGGCTAAAAGTATTCTTATAGACTTAAGCATCGCTACAGGAGAAAAAGTTTCATCATAGTCAATACCTTCTTTTTGACGATAACTCTTTGGTACTAAGCAAGCTTTATAGGTAACTATATTACATTCCATGTCAGTCTTCTTTTTGAAGACCCATTTGCACCCTAGGGTTTTATCCCTTTAGGTGGTTGAGTTAAAGTCCATACTTTATTCTCATACATGGAGTCCATTTTAGACTGCATAGCCTTAAGCCATAAATCATGTTATGAATTGTTCAAAACTTCTTGATAGCTTGTAGGCTCATTGTCCTCTATTACAGTTATGTCTCTATCCAAATCAATGTGAAATCCATATCTCACAGGAATAGAACGTATCCTAGTAGATCTTTTAGGATTTTGTGTATAATTAGGTTCAACTGTAATCTCATCTTTATGAAATTCAGTTTCGGGTTCAATCGGTTGATCTGGTTCAATCGGTTGAACATCTTCTATTTGTGGGTCTTGAACTTCACCAAGTTCAATTTTACTCCTACTGCCCTCTCGTAGGAGAAATTCTCTTTCCAAGAAGACAACATGCCTTGAAACAAATACCTTTTGTTCTAAGGGATGATAGAAATAATATCCAAATGTTTCTTTTGGATATCAAAAAAATAAACATTTGTCAGACTTAATATCCAGTTTGTCTGACATTGTCCTCTTCACATAAGCAGGACAACCCCATACTTTCATATGAGAAAGTGTGGGTTTCTTGTTATTCCACATCTCATATGGAGTAACATCAACCAATTTACTAGAAACTCTGTTTAACATATAAACAGCAGTTTCTAGTGCATATCCCCAAAAGGACTTAGGCAAGTCCGCTCGACTCGTCATTGATCGAACCATATCCAATAGTCTTCGATTTCTCCTTTCATATACACCATTGTGTTGTGGTGTATATGGTGGAATTGAGATAAAATCCCATTATCTCCAAGATAATCCTGAAACTCTTGGCTTAAGTATTCTCCACCTTGATCTAGTCTAAGTGTTTTAATACTCTTGCCAAGTTGTTTCTCTACTTCATTTCTGAATTCTTTAAACTTTTCAAATGCTTTTGATTTGCATTTCATTAGATAGATGTATCCATACTTGGAATAATCATCTATGAAAGTAATGAAGTAGGAGTAACCTCCTCTGGCATGTGTAGTCATTGGACCACATACATCTGATTGTATTAAGTCCAAAACCATTTTAGGTTGTTCTCCTTTACCAATAAAGGGAGCTTTTGTCAATTTTTCCAATAAACAAGATTCGCATGTATCAAATGATTCATAATCAAATGATCCCAAATCACCTGACTTGTGTAATTTGGTCATGCGTTTCTCATTTATATGGCCTAAACGACAATGCCATAAGTATGAGGTATTTAGATTATCATATTTCATTCTCTTGGTATCCACATTATGTACTTCTTTAATTAAATCAAGAACAAATATACCATTCTCAATGATAGCTTTTGCATAAAACATATTATTCTTAAAAATGTAACAACACTTGTCCTTTAAAGAAATATCATAATCATTCAACAAACAACTGAAAGAAATAATACTTTTGGATAAAGCTAGAACATAATAACAATTATTTAATTCCAATAATAATCCACGACGAAGAGGTAAATGGTAAGTCCCCATAACCGTTGTAGAGATGTTTTATCCAGTAGCTGACTGCAAACATATCTCTGCCTTTCCAACTCTTCTAAAGCTTTTAAGCCCTTGTAGATCATTACATAAGTGAGATCCACATCCGGTATCTAATACCCAAGATTGTTTTGAAACAATAAAATAAGTATTAATTTCAATCATATGAATACCTGAAGTAGAAGCATCAGCTGACTTCTTCTCCTTGAGAGAATCTAGATAGGCCTTGCAGTTACGCTTCCAATGACCATCCTTTCCACAATGGAAGCAAGTTCCGTTGGGATTCTCTTTCTTGGCAACCTTCTTCTTGGAGATCCCACCATTTTTTGGCTACGCCTTGGTTATCTTCTTCTTCTTCTACTTCTTGCTTTTAGCATAAGTGACAACCATGACACTTTTTGGATCCTTCTTAAAGGATCCATTAGCTATCTTGAGCATGTTGATTAACTCAAGAATAGTTAATTAGATCTTGTTCATGTTGAAGTGAAGCACGAAAGGTGCATAACTTGGAGCCAACGAGTACAAGATTAAATTTATGTATAGATCATTATCCATAGCATAGCCAAGTCTACTCAAATGCTCAATATACCCATACATTTTCAATGCATGAGTAGCAGCAGAAGTGCCTTCCATCATTTTGCAGCTAAATAGAGCTCGAGCAATCTCATATTGCTCAGTTCTAGCCTGAGAAGAATAAAGCTCCTCTAGATGTAAAATGATGGTTCTAGCATCCATCATCTCATATTGCTTCTGAAGCTCCGAGGACATAGCACCCAGCATCAGACATGCTACCGCTTCACTATCCTCCATGTATTTTCAATAAATGCCTTTGATCTCATCAATGGCATCATCTGATAGAAGTGGTGGTGGATCTTTATCCAAGACATAATGGATCTTTTCAGCTCTAAGAACAATTCTCACTTGCCTAATCCAGTCAGAATAGTTGCTGCCAACTAGCTTGTTATCCAAGATTGATCGTATATTAATGTTTGATGTGCTCATGATGATGACCTAAATGTGAAAAAGAAAAGATATGAGAGTATGTTTATATATATATATATATATATATATATATATATATGTATGCATTAATAAGGTCTTTAATTAATCCATTTACTCCCACTATTTTATTGCGAATTAATGGCCCTCACTATATAATCCAAGAAAACCCGATGGTTTTCTTAGTGGGCCAATATCCAATCCTTGATATGTAATTTGACATTGACTTTGGTCAACAAGCCAAACTCCATATCCTTGAAAGGTAGGTATCTCTATACCAATTGTGTCTCTACACAACTATTGGATCATTAGGTTATCAACTCTTGATGCATGCATATCGTATATGCATTCCCTAATTTTGCCTCTAGAACCATTAGCCTTGACTTTGGTCAACAAGCTAATGGGCTAGTTAAGATGACCCATTTAATTAAATTTGAACATATTCGATATAATGTAAGCTTGACTTTGGTCAACAACTTACACTATAAAGAACTCTGGTTCTCCTTTAATTAATGGAAGGCTTATATACCTTAGTATTTGTTTGAGGGTTTTATTTAATTAAGTCTCACCATACATGGTTGGCATACATTGGTATGCATCCTATATCTATCACATAAATATAAGCATACAAATATGGTATAGTTATGGACTTCACTACATTGATTTCCCCGATCCAAGAGGGAAATCAAAAGGTCACACCTAGGTAGTATGCATGATTCAAACAAGAAAAATAATTACATTATCTTCAAGCTTGTTGGATCTCCATCCGGCCCATCTTGCTCCTTGACAATGGTCTCAATCTCTATTTCTAATTTTAATCTAAGTAATCTAATTACATATTACAATTTGAAAAGAAATACAAACCAAAAACAAGTGACCGGGATATGAAAGTCCTCATTGGGCCAAAACATGCATAATGCCCAATCACATTGGGCCTTGTCCATAACTATCCATCATGCCAATCATACACTCTTATATGCATTTCTAATGCATAAAGACATGGATTACTAACTTTGTTTCAACTCTTGAAACAAGATTTTGAGTTATTTTAATAATGTGATCAAATTAGGAAACTTTTTCCATTTTGGAAACTTTCATTTTAGGAAACCTTTTTGCATGCATGTGTTCTTGCCTTAATAATCAATCCAATTGATTATTAATTAATTATTAATTGATTATTTAATTAATTTATCATATTAAATAATTAAAATAATCAATTTTGGGCTTAGGATTAAGGGTAGGCCGAAAACCACCAAATGAAACCCTAATTGTATTCACACACAAACTAATTTTGTGTCTATTGGACCATTTGGGCCTTTTGGAATGAGGCAAGCCCACTCCAGCCCTTAAAACCCATTAATAAACTTAATTATTGTTTATAATATTTAATTTAAATCAGCTCTTTGGGCCCACCAAGTCATTTACTAATTTAAATCAAATTCGTAAACATAATTAAGCCCATTAAGTGGTTTTAATGAATTAAAATTAATCAAATTAATTTAAGGCCCATTTTAATTAATCCAATTAATTAAAAACACTTTAATATATCAGATATATCAGATTTAGAAGATTAAAAATCGTTCTAAACAAGAACACACCAAGAACATATCAAGAATACACGAAGAACACCAATTTATCGAACTTTTTGACTAAACTAGTTTTCATGCAAAATATGTTCGATTTTAATTTCGTTTGATCCTATGGCTTAATATCACATATTAAACACATAAATTATCATCTAAATGATCTTATAATGGATCTATAAAAAATTAATTTAGAACAGCCCCTAAATCTAAAAGCTTCTCACGCAAAAACACAGAATTCTTTTCTCAAAAAAATTATTTTTGTTTTCGATATATATATTTGATCACACTTATATCCAGAAATCAATATTTCTCATTCATGAATAATTAAATCTGATATTTTAAAGTTCATGAAATAAATAACTCAAAAATAAAACTTATTCCGCATAAAAAATATAGAATTATATATTCATGGCAAAATCGAGGCTCTGATACCATGTTGGGATTTATCAGTTACATGCATCTCATACATAAGTGGAATTTAAAATTTTTAACCAATATTACTAATCTTGCCATGAATTTACAATATTCATATTAGTGAGAATAAGAAAAATTACCTTTGATTTTTGTTGTACAGTTGTTTTTCCTTCGCACCGGGTTGTCGCAAACCACAGTGTCCAAAATTGAATACCTCCAATGAGTGATCCACACTAGAGAATGATAGAATGAACCAACAATTGGTAAGGGACAAGGGGCTGGCCGAAAATTCCTTGAGCTAGCAAGGGAGGTGGCCGAGAGAAAAAGAAGAAACCCTTTCTTAAGTGTTTTCTCACTTAACCCTAATTCCTCATTATTTGGATTTTTATAGTTAGGTTAAAAATCCAACTTCATAATGAGATTGGGCACTTTAAAATTGCTCGAGAATTATTAATTGGGCTTCTGGAATTATTTATAATTATGCTCGAGAATTATTAATTGGGCTTCTGGAATTATTTATAATTATTTGGGATCAATTAAATCCAATTTAAGTCTTTTCATAAAAGACTATGTACAAAACCTACAAACTAGCCCCTTTGTACAAACACTTGGATTTAATTATCCAAATGAATTCTAAATCCAACCAAATTAAATATGTAGGCTCCACAACACTTATGTAATATATTTAATTTAACTTGGTCCAAGAAATAGGCCTCTAAGGCCTTCTACTAGGGAGTTGGCGTGTGGCCCTCTTCTTGAGGGCTTCTGCGCCAACTTCATTCCTTTGGCCCCTTTATAATTCCTCCAATGGACCCATTAATTATTATATTAGCCCTATAACACCTATAGTCCAATAATAATTAATTATGAAATACATTATTTTAATTAGATCTAATTTTACAGAACATTTCTCAAAAGTTCCACGAACAATTTTACTTGATCATAATTAATTAAACTCTTAAATTAATTATTATCTTATTCACTTCTCTATCCCCATAATGATATCAAATATTATTATCCTTGTCATTTTACCATTTTATCCTTTTTCTCTATATGTGTGTGACCTATTGGGTTCCTGTCCATGTTGGCAGTATAATATGTAATTGTGAGTTCTATTCAAAACTCACATGATTTAAACTCCTTTAAATCATTTTATCAATCCCTAATGATATTCTTGATACATTATTATACAAGTTATGATTGGCCTCTAGCTAGGCATCATGACTACCCAAATGTCAGGAAAGTCAAGTGGTTTGACTATACCCTTCCATAGAAACAGTTACCGTGCAATTACTCCTTTCACCACTCTTATCTCAATTAGATTCTGAGTATGGATTTCTGTCAACTCATATAAATCTAATTATGTATGTTCTATTAATTTAACCATTGTTCCCAAAATGCCCTCCATGGATCTCTATCCATCTTGGCATATTACTCTGGCCAGAGATTCTCTGAACAAGGCAATTACAGAATCATGCAAGATAACTTTGCTTATTAAATCTGGGATGGTGAATCCTTTCTCAATCACTCAACTATCTTCAAGTAGGTTATGATATATCCAATCTCCTAACTATGTTTACTCCCAATTGGAAGTAATCAGTTATGGATTCAAAAGATACCACTTGCTACGTAAGATAACTTTGGTGATCTCAAGTCTAAGGATACTTGCACAACTGCTATAAAGAGATTCCTCACTGATATAGATTTAATATCCATGTGAGGACTCTCTATACAGGTTTTCAATGATGTTGTTCTTCTAACAAGCATCCATATGTTAGCTTTGATTATCTTCCATAATCATAGTTATGAGAACCACTACTTGAACCATTCAAAAAGCATAACATGTGCTAGTTTGTACGAATTAACAATATCCTTATCTTGTTAATTCTATGACTAGGGATATTTAGATATTAACACATTTGCATGCAATAGACATCTCATATCATGAACACTTTCATGATTGCCTTTGCACTATGTTTATAATATCTAGGACTTCATTTATTAATTTAAGATTTACAAACTCGTGTATTTAAACATAGCATTAATAAATGAATGATGCCTTTTATTAAGAATATAAATGTATACATATGGAAAACATCCCTATTTCATGGGCTCTAGGGCATACTCTCTAACAAGGGTCAATATAGTCTATTGCTTTATTCTTTTTCTTAAATTTCAAATAATCTTTTTCCCAAAACATTGTCCGCACCATCCACTTTAAAATAATAGTTGTAGTATAAGATTAAGTTTCCTTTTTTGTCATTTTATTTTTTCCCAATATTTGATGCACGGTTTTCTTATCTACATATTTAATGATAATAGCATCCTTCACAAAATGCCAACAAAGTTTCCTTGAAAAATCAATTCAACATGTATGGTGATTCAACAAATAAACATGTACACATAAATAAGAGGAGGCTTATTTCATCTGCCGCATGTTAAATTTGGGCTTTTTTTTCTTTAATTTGATGTTAGAACACATAATTGTATTTTTTTTAAAAAAAAGATAACCGACTAAGCAATTAATATGAATAGAGGAGTGTTTCAATAATACATATAGAAGGAAAGAAAAATATGACTAAAACATACAGGTTCATCAAAGAGTTTTTCTAATACATCATAGTTGATTTTTAAACTAAGCCTTTACAAAATATGACTGAAAAGTATAAATGTCACTATCATTTTCATCCATAAGATCTAACATAATTTGGTAGATTCTTTTGATATATTAAGCATAATATTTCACCACTATAACAATTAGTATAAAAAAATATCATTGTGATAATTAATTATAAATCACTAACACATTATTTATTATATTCCAAAAGATCTTTTCTATTGCATCACGTAATCAGTAATTAAAGCTTATTTCCAATCTCTTGCTTAATATCATTTAGCAAATCTCACATGCTAAATTAGCAAGGATTTTTCCTTTGCTAACTAGTTAAATCTTACATACAAGATTAAATTAGCATCAGCGAAGGAGTAATCCTCACTAAATTAGTAAGGATTTTGTCCTAGCTAAATCAACAAGGATTTTTTCCTTAAGCTATGCTTTGTGCCAAAATATTGGCACCTAAGATGAGCGACAACAAGATTTAGTAATCGGTAAATTGTCACAATATTTGTTTTTCCATAAGTCCCTACCAATATTTGCGACAAAAATCATTTTTGATCATAATATTGTCGCTATATGGTGCATTTAGCAACAAATTTCATTGTCCTAGCTAATTTTTATCGCTATTTTGCATTTTCTTTTGTAGCAAAAAGGGGTGACTCACTTCCCCTTCCCTTGGTCCGTGATTTAAGTCACTAGACTTAACTTAAGGTCGTGACTCACTAGTGAGTCAAGACCCAATATCGTGACTTACCTTTTTTAACTAGCAAACTAATTTTTTTTAGACTTTTCTAAAGGGCCTACATTTGAGTTAAGGCCATAACTGGGTTTTTTCAGTCCAAAATTCCAAATTTTCCTGCAAAATAAAGGATTATTTTTAAGATAAAAATCTTCCTCTTTTTTTATTCCTAATCTAAGGCATTTAAAGTTAATGATTTCTCTAAAATGAGAGTAACAAAATTCTTGGAAAAAACACCAAAAAATTCTATAAAGAGAAAAGGAAAGAAAACACTTTATGTGGTTTATTTTTCTTTTGAAAATAAATAAATGAAACAGGAAGAAGAAATAGAGGTGCTCTCACTGGATTGTTGAGATAGCTATACTAAAGTTAATGTAAGAGGCAAACTTGTAGCTCTTGTCTAGATTTAGGACTTTTGTTCTTGTAAATTATGATTTTGAGTTTTTGTATATTCTTTTTACTTTATTTCTTGTTTTTTCCTCTCTGTGTAATTTGTTGTCCTTGATTCTTTTGTACAAATAATGCTTTAAAAGTATGTTTATGTGTAATATTGTGTTTTATGCATGAATATATTGTTTATATGTGAATTTAACTAAGTTTGATGCTTGTTAATTTTCATTTTCTCTCTCTAAAATATATTTCTCTCATATGGTGTTTTTGTGCAAACTATATTATTTTGTGTTTTTAGCACTTGTTTTAAGTATATGAGTTGATTCTAGGAAGTTTTAAAGTGTTTTCATGTGTTTTGGAGCCTTAAAGGGTAAATAAGGAAGTTTAAATTTGGTTATGGTTCCGTTCTAGTAGACATTGGGCATTCTAAAGGTGACTCACGGACTTAGGCAATGACTCGCTCCTGACTTACCATGAATTGCTTTGGAATAGATCGTGACTCACTTAGTGGGGCATGACTCGCCCCACTTAAGGTTGTGACTCACTTTCTTGGGGCCATGACTCAATCCTGACCTCTTGAATGAGTCTGTGATTCACTCCTAGCCTTTTTTTTCTATGTTTTTTTATGTGTTTTTATTCTTTTCCTTATTTTATTTCTTATTTGGCCTAATTTTTGCCGCTTTGCTGGGTTTTCTCTTCTTTTAAAAAAAATTAAACTTATTGTTTAAGTAATTTTATTTTACTTTTATTTTTTTAAAATGCATTATGAGTCCACATGGAAGAAGCTGGGAGTTAGGGTTTGAGCACATCTAGTTTGATATCAATTTTAGCTTTATTTATTTATTTGTTTATTCATTCATTTATTTCGTATTTTATTTACATTATTTTTGCATGGTAATTTGTATTAGTTAGTAAAAAAGGGCATTTTTGGCACAATAATTAAGGAAATTCATATAAATATTTTTTACTTACTTAATTGATTTTTTTAAATGGACCAATGTCTGTTTTATCCTAAAAAATATATAAAAAATATTTAAAATATGCAAGGGGAGCTAATGTTCCTAATTTAATAAATTACTAGATTTATGTATGTCTTTTTTTCCTCGCATTATTATTTTATATCTTTTTTATTTATTGCAACTAAGGGGTTTTCAAGCATTTAACTGGAAATTCACAAATAATTTTATACAAGTTTGAGTGAGATTTTTTTATAATAAAATAGACTAATGTGCCGATTTTCATCTACAAAATAACATGTAAAAATAGGTTTGTTTCCTTTATCAATTTTATAATTTGTTTACCATAAAATTAATTAATGCATTTCTTTTCCTAAAAGTCGTGTGAGCCCAATGCTCCGCTTTTTTATTCAAAATACCCCTAAAAACTCTCTTTTTTTTTGCAAATATATGTGTGAAGACCAATTTCCTCATGAAAGTGAGATTAATCAATTAATACAAGAAAATGTCAAAATAGCAATGGAAAAAATCAACGAAATTGTTTCCATTGCTAAATTAGCAATGAAATTAGTATTCCATTGCTAAATAGTAACGAAAAATATTTTTATTGCTATTTTTGGTTGAAGTCTAAGGTTTTAGTAACGGAGTTAAAAATTGTTATCTTCCATTGCTAAAAAAGGTGGGAACTAGTGGCACCAAAAATTAGCAACAAAATTTTGCAACAGAAATTATATACCGTTGCTAAAAAGGGTGGCAAAAGATGGCAGTAGAATTTTAGGGCAAAATTTGGCAACGAAATTCATTTTTGTTGCTAAAAATAGCAACAAAAAATGAATTTCATTACTAAATTACGTGCCAGCAAGTGGCGCTAAAAACCTGGGACGAAATTTAGCAACAGAATTCATTTTTTGTTGCTAAAATAGCAACAAAATACATTTTTCGTTGCTATTTTAGCAACGAAAAATGAATTCCTTTGCTAAATTAAGTGCCAGCAGATGCGGCTAAAAATTTGGGTTGAAAGTTAGCAATGGAATTCATTTTCCACGGCTATTTTTGCCCAAAGTATAAATACTTCCTTAACTTCCCTTCTCTTCCTAATTCGCTATTTTGCCTCAAACTCTCTCTTCCTTTCCTTCATCCTCTGCCTCTCCCTAGCACTGACGATCTCCATTGGCCTCTTGTTCTCCCATTCACCAAACTGACCCTCTCATCAATGATCTTTATGACTCTTCCCACCTTGAAACTACCATCATCACCCAAGGAGGATCCCTTTTAATTTCTTCATCTCAGGTACTTTCTCTTTATATATAGCCTTTTATTTGTGTTTTTATGTATAATCTGAGGCGATTGGCTCATAGATTTTGAGATGGCTTCTAAGCGGATCTTGAAGGAACTCAAGGATTTACAGAAGGATCCTCCTACATGTAATGCAGGTATTTTAAATTTTTTTTCAACAAAACATGCTATCTATTTGTTTTTTGACTTTTTGTTTGACTTGATCTCTTTGGCGGTGAACCACTGATGTCCACTTTAAATTGCTACTCTGGCGAGTTTGGACAAGCCCCAAACCTTCGTAGGTGAAAGTGCATGGTCCACACTCCGACAGCCGGTAAGCTTTCTCTTCTATCTCATAGTCACTACTGTTATGTAAGCATTCTCTTTCTATCATCTAATCTCCAAATAAAATGGGTATTTAATTTCTTTGCTAGATGTCTTTTTTATTGTTTTGTGACTGACGAAAAACCTAATTATTAAAGTTAACTTGAGTTCCCAATAGCAATCAACATGGAGGTATTGTTTTGTGACTGACGAAAAACCTAAATTTCTTCATAGTGCACTACACTAGAACTTCACAATGCATTCTTTTTCTTGTCAACAACTCAAGTCTTTGCTTCTCTCCTCCTCTATATTCCCGGTATTTCTATTTTCACACTTCTCAAAACCCTTTATTTTTTTTTTTTGCTTGTCTTACAATTCCACGGTTTTCCTTTTTTATTGTTAATTATACAATGTTGCAAATGCTTGTGTTGTTAGCTCAGCAATAACCCATGCCTTTGCTCGATTAGCCACATAAGGTTTTTCCCTAATTAAAATAACCTTTGCCTCTAGCTTTCCTCTTTTTAAGTTACCTATCATTTTCTACTCTTTGTATTTCTCTTGTTAATGTGAAATCATATGACTTTTATGGTAAATTGTTGTTACTACAATTTGTTAGATGAAATTAACAAGAATGTAGTTAATGATTTTCTTTTTGATATTGTTGGCTTCATCTTTCGAATAATAAGGAGCACAAAATGGGTTTTATGCGAATTTGGTAATTTTCTATTTGTTTTGAAAAACATGGATTTTCACTTCTTCAATTTACACTAAAGATTGTCTCTTTAAATATCCTACTATTAAGTTTTGAGGTAGGAATAATTGTGGAAATCAGGATATATATGTTATGTTATAGATTTATGGCATATGTTGTTAGCACAATTGACATTCTTTTCCCTGATAAAAGTACTTATTTTGCATTGAATAAACATTTTCAACCTTTTAAGGCAGCCTTCGAAGCAGTTGCATGATTGAATAATGAACGAGTGCTTCTTTTATTTAAGTACTTTTGGTCTTTAGCTTTATTTCCATCTATATCTACTTCAATCCCTTTACATAGCCAAACTATTAAATTTTTAACTACCCGGTATGGTATTAGTTGTCAGTATGATCTATTTGGGGCTAATGGTTTCTACTTTTTTTTCTTAATGGTGATTTAGCAATTCATTCTGATATTATGTATACTTGAAATATTATACATATCACGGTTGTGTTATGGATCATTATACATCAGGTTCTTTAAATACTGGAATTATATAGACGCATATATGAAAAATTCTTAGTTATTCCTATCATTAAAGGTAAGAAAAGTGAGATGGAAAAATTTGCTGGTGGACTTTACATAACAAGTGTTGAGGTATTTATCACTTACATGCGGTGGGTTATGGTCTTTATTAAAGCTTCTATCTTTTATGTCTGATAAAATAGGATTTACCTTAATCAAACTGTTTCAAAAATGTTTATGTTTGCTAGGCATTTATTCCCAACACTAGACATGGTATTCAAAGTGCAACTTCTCACTGTTTATGGGTGTTATGATGCATTTGCAAACAATAGGCTATATTTATTCCCTTTTGCCTATTTACACTTCATACTTGCTTTTTTATAATATTAATGATTATTTCTTCATATATCTTTGCAATTTATGTTGAGTTAATTTGGCTTATTTTCACATTGACAGTTACTGCTTGTTGGAATTTTGCATCACAATTTTTATATTCTTCTGTCTTTTGTGATTTATGTAGATTGGTGTAATGGTAATGGTTTATAGATATGACAAAGGGTTGGTGCTGCCACCTAAAGTTGCATCTATTCAAGTTATTGTTGTTCTTATACCATACAAAGATGCTGATACTCAAGGAATACTGGATGCTTGTGCTGCTACTGTGGATACCTTATGTAAATGTCTTAAAAGTGCAAGAAACAAATGTAATGTCTTATGGTTCCGAAATTGAGGTAGCCATATGGCTTTTTGGGTTGTAATATGGCCATACAGACTGCAGAACGATCCTTGTGACCATATCTTTCATGTTTGAAATCAAAACCATCAGAAAATATTCCTAAATTTTATATTGATTTTTATTTTTATATGTGTAATGACTGTTTTCATCCCTTAAAGTGGTTTGACTACTTGAACTTGTTCATGTCCATTTAGGAATTTCTCTTACTTGATATTTGATTATTTGAACTTAGTTGAGTTTATTTTTCTTGTGGTAATAGGTCTTTCTTTTCCTTGAATCCATTTACTGTTTAAATGTTACAGGACCACATGGCGAAGGCAGCTACTGTTGAGGGCAGTTCCAAGTTTAGATGTGATAGAGAAGGCTATTTTAGGTATTCTTCACTTCTGTAAGAGCTTGCATTTCTCTGTTCTTGATTTTTTTTTTAAATGTCATAACGTGTTGCCCTTGATATTGAAAGCTTGTAGCATTTCTTATGTTCGCATGTTATTTATATGTTGTTGCAGAAACTATAACAGAGCAAATCATACTCCTTGAGAATATCAAAACTTCAGTTCTTGTTTTCAAAAATCAGGTTTGCTACTCTATAACGAAACATGCTAGATGTGTCTTATGATCTAGGTTTATCTTTATTAAAATTCACATTTGGATCATATCAATATCATATATTTATAATTAGTTCATAAACATTAGGTTCTATCTCCACCTTCCTGCATATACATCAACAAATAAATGTTATAGTTTAATAAACCTTTTACTTTTTCTTTTATGAATGGTGGCAGAGTACCATATGCATGCATTTTAACTTGGCTTTTTATTGGCTTTTGGGTGCAAATGGTGGGGAACATTTCTTAGTCACCCAATGATTCTTAGCAGTACCTCTAGGGAGAATTTTTAGATTTCCAGCTGAATATTTTATTATGAGACATTGGATAATTGAGCATTAATTAGCCTGGTGCAAAAAAGTATGTAGGGCATGTTCTGGTGCTTGCTAAGCATTATTTGTTGTACAATGTTTTTAAATACCTGCTGACCAACTCCCATTATATTTTCAAGCTTTGACTTGCATATCTGAGATTAGTCAAATAAAGATGTTAATGATATATAATTATTGTAAAGCCCACTCTTATTACTTTTTTTACATATTATTCTATTAAATTTCTTGCACAAAAATATATTTATACAACTGACATATCATATATTTAAAGTACAATTACAACTTAGCTCATTACATACATTTCAAATCTTTTACACAATACATTTACAACAATATAATACATTATCAGAATTATTCCTTCACTCGCTACCCTTCTAGTGGCTTGCAGATGCTGACTCTAGCAAAAGCACTTCTCACCTTTAAGTACCTACACATGGAAACACCCGTGCTAAGCAATGGCTTAATGGGGAGTAAACAGTACACTTGACTTCTTATTGAAGTTGCAAATACAAGCAATATAACATGCCAATATATATAACATAATAACATGTCACTCTTATTTAGTACATGCATTGATCACACTCAATAGCAATTATACACTCAATAACAATCACAATACAAATTTTCACTTACACTTCAATATTCACTGAAAAGCACTAACATTATCATGAGGTATTATAACACTTAAACTATTGGTCACTCATCATTATTCAAAATTCAAATCACTTTCATTGCCTGAATTCTCATAAAGGTGGATACGGGTGCAAACACTAGATACTGCACTAGAGACATAAAAGTATCGGTTCAGTAGATACCAAACGGTATCAAACACTACACTAATCACATTTTGGTGACAACACTTGCAGCTGCGATCACTATCCCCTTTATAGGCATGCCTATCTATCCACTACTATATGAAATTTAGGCATACAAATAGTATTTAATCACTCTACATTATCACACTTGATGCATTTAGATTCATAGAGATAATGCATCAAATAGAGCATGCAACAAAATCACTAAATAATTTATATTTACTCAAACTTCAAATACACTTAAAAATTAACATTAATATAATTATTGTTTGTCATGCAATTAGTAACATTATACTTACCATTTATCATGTTCACTCTCATTCATTACTTATACAAATTCTTATGCATTAAAGCTCAATATTTTATTTCATTAATTCATTATGTTTACACCTATTACATATCACTTACTATTCTTGTTTTGCACTTAAAAACTCTAAAAGCATTTAGAAAGGCTTAAGCATGCTTTAATAACAATTTGAGACTTGAAAATCAAGTTCAAGAAAGACAAGGCAGGGTCACGGTTACTATCAAAATCCTAGTAATAGTTGTTCAAACATGAAATAGGGGTCATGGTTACTACCAAAATCATGGTAACCGTGACCTAGGTCTCCCTTTTGGCTCTAGACTGCATCATACTACCTCACGGTCATTATTAGATGTGTAATAACTGTGGTCTATACTTTTTAAAGGGATCATGGTTACTATGAAAAGCTTAGTAACCATGAGATAGGTCTTTATTAGGGTCTGGACTGAAAACTAGGGTACCTCATGGTTACTACCAAAAACCTAGTAACCATGAGGCCCAAACCTCTCAAAGATAGATTTTCAGGCTCAATTTCTATGCCATTTTTGACCTATAAAAAGTGATTTTCAGGGAAAGTGGTCTTCTAAAAAGTTATTCCAATATGTCTTTATTTTCTAAAAAATAAAAAATAACTCAATTATGACTTCTAAATCTCAAGATATCACTAAAACAATACCAACTGTTCATAGGTGATGGACAACAGGGGTCTGTCAACTTCAAGCTCATTTTCAGACACTGTAGAGACATATTTAGATTTTGGTTTCTCTACAAAGTTTTAAATCTATGTCGTATCTTTCATATCCAACTAGAATCACTTAATTTAAAGTTTTATAGAAAAAGTTATACTCTTCTTAGTAAAACTGGTTCATGTAAACTCTAGACAGATTTCTAAGAGTTCACTTCTCAAGGTACAAATCATTATTCTCACCCAACAACAACATCATCACTCATATCTATCATCAAATACATAACACTATAGCATAGTAAGCAATAGAATCAAACAAATATAGCAAAGAAAGTGAAGAACTCTTAAACCTCAACAAGCTTTACTCCTTTCTTCTTCCTCTTTCCTTGCTCTCTCTCTCTACCTTCTTTGAGAATCCAAAAACTTGTATCTTGAGAGAAACAAATGAGTGAAAGGAGTAGAATTTTCTGAGATTAAGGACTCCTTTTTGGCCGGCCAAATCTTGTTCCCTTTTATACCATGAGATCTCTCAATTTCTCAAGAGATTGCATGAGTTTTCTAGAGTGGTACATGTCTTGCTTCTATTGGTCCATTCCTAACCTTGCAATTTGCTCCCTCTACTTCCTTTATTTCTCTTTTTGCCACAATTCTTTTACTTGATCTTTTCAATTAAACCCTCAATGTCACATTCTCTCTAATTTATACACTTATGTCTTAATGTAAAACTATCATTTTGTCCTTATCCTTTTAATTTAATTCCTTTTGTGTCCTTTCCTACATTTTCAATGCACATCTCCTTGTATTACCTCTACTATAAACATCAAAAATACCCGATTACTCCTAAGGTGTAATGTGAGGCTTTACAATTGTTTACATATTCCACTCCTGTCATGCATCCCCCTTTGCTTACATATTATTAATTGAACATTTGACTTTGATTTTCTCATCTATAAGTCTTTGGTTAACGGGCATACATGTTGCATTTTTTTGGTTTCTTACTCTGTAAAATGTTGTTCTTTGGGAACTTATTGCGTGCTGGTAATGAAGTTGGTCTCCATTACATCCGTTGATCATTTTTAGATGGCACTTTTCTAGTATTAAGAACAAAGCAAGTGTAACTTATATGCCATTGCTAAGGTATGTTTTCAATATCATTTCTTTGATATTCCTTTATCTATATGTAAATTAAAATTTACGGTAAAAATGCTCTAAACTTTAAATGATCTTCAATCTGCTTACCCCTTTGCCAGTTTCATTTCTAAAAAAATTATGATTGATTTTGATTTAAATTAGATTATTAGGTAGTTTGCAGGGTCTCAATTAGATATGTGGTTGTGATTCTTTAGTGCTAGTGATGTGATTCTTTAGCTTAAATATTTGCACTTGCTGTCATCTTATTGGATCTGAGTCTGGGTGCTAGTTTAGACTTCAATTGTAAATAGTACATGATTTTTTGATGAATGGATAACCTAAAAGTAGTAACTTGGATAAGGCACTTACAATTTGGTAGAGAACATTGTTCAACTTTATGCTTTATCTGAAAATGCTTGTGTTTGATTGGTTACATCCCTAAAATTGTAGCATCTAAAGTTTATAGGGAAATTTGTGATAATTTACATATGTAGATATATTTAATATAAGAATAATAACCTTTTTTTGTTTTTTGCAATGTTTTATGTGTTACTAAACTAATTTACACGTTGGCTTGAAGTCTAAAATTTGTTTAATAATTTGTCGGTGGTATGGTTCTTAATAATTTGGTGAAAAAGTATATATGTTTATTTTAATTGATTACTGTTGTTCTCACTATAATAAAGACACAACATATTGTGTTTCTGCCTATGTCAGACAACACTGATGTATTTTTAACTTTTTTTGCCATCATTATTCAATCAAATTATGGATACATTAATGCAAATTTAAAAGAACTATAGTCTTTGCTTTCTTTTTTTTTAAATGTATTTTTAGCCTTTTCCTAATTAATGTTAACTATTGATTAAGAGGTCATTTAGCATTACAAAAAGGCTCCACTTAATTTAAATTTGTGTTAAGCATATTTATAAAAGTGATAAATTATTTTAAAATATTTAAAATTATTTTATATCCAAAATGTAAATTTAAAATATTTAATTAAATGAACAAAAGCTGCCATCTCATTGGATTAAACTTGCTTTAATATTTAAACAAAAAATTGCCAATGAAATTAAGAAGTAGTAGGAGAGATAAAGTTATGAATGTGGCCACAAAATGGGTGATATACAAGTATAGAGTTTAGAATAAGTTGGGATTTAGATTAGATAAAGGACAAATATGGAGCTAAAATGTCATTTTCTATGTGTGTGCCTTTTTGCATTGAAATCATTACTTTATGCATCTTTAAACACTTTCCAAATTATTACTTTATGCATCTTTAAATCAGCTATTTTGAAACATATAATGTAATTTACTTTTGTACCTCAAAATCCTAATAATAAAAATCATTTATCTGTAGAGAGAGATTCTTCCATACATAACCCTCAATTTCTATCCTCTCTTTAAACTTGGATATGATCTTTCTTAAGTAAATACCTAATGGAATAAACTTATTAATATGAACAAATTTAGATCAATTTCAATTTAGATATCCATACCATCAGTATAAACTTATGTTTTTATCATCCAATAAAAAAATTATAATTTAACTCATATATCATTGATAATCTTAATGTAAATTCTTCCATTAACTCCCTTCACACTAGGATGGAGGCCTCTTTCTTCATCCTTAGCATCTACCTCTTACACATTTGTTGGCATGGATTTAGGGTTTGTTGTGGGAGTAGATGTATCTACAGGTTATGCTAATATATTTGGATTGTTGGATGTTGAATTACTTAGTACATGAAGAGAGCCACTAGGGTTTGTAGTTGGTAAAGGTGATACCTTATATGGCTGGTGAGGATCTAGACATGACACACCTAAACCTGTAGACCTTGCAGAATGAGATGGGTGCACTAGTGGTGGATTGTCGTCTCCATTTGATGTTAATCTAAGCCTGGGCAGCATCATCCCCTTATTTCTCTTGGATGGTATATTTCCAACTTGAAAAATCAAAGAAATGTATTATTCTTTTAATAGAAAAATATAATGTCAACATATATAACAATATATATCATTGATGCAATAATAATACATTTGGGTTATGATATAATAAAACGTATAAAAAATTAATCGCTATTATCACTTAATTGCACATCAAAATCATCTTTTATTTCTGAAGATTTAGAATTAAAGTCAAACTTATCTTTAGATCTCTACCCATCTATGGATTCCTTATCCTCTCCGAATAAAATTTCCACAAATTCATTTCTTGGATCATTTAAAGGTTCATTCTTGAAATATGTGACACATGTATTTATTTTATGTACATCCTGTTCTTCTTCTGGAAATGCTTTACTTTCATTTGTGTTACTTTCTCCCTTTGCATATCCTTCAAAAACACCTCTTGGTTTGATTTTGCAGACTGCCAACCAATCTGGCTCATTACAAGAAAATGTGAAAATAGCAACGAATTGATTCCATTGCTAAATTAGCAATGGAAATCCCGAAAAAAAAAATTTATGTTGCTAAAATTGGTTAAACTTTGTAAATTTAGCAATGAAAATATATTTGGTTATCTTCCATTTCTAAAATTGGAGGGAATTTTTAGCGCCAAAATTTAGCAACGAAAATTAGCAACAAAATCACTATACCATTGTTAAATAAGGAGCCAAATGGCGAAAAAATTTTAGAACGAAAATAGCAACGGAATATGATTTCCGTTGCTAAAATAGCAATAGAATTTTACTTCTGTTGCTATTTTAGCAACGGAAATTATTCGGTTGCTAAATAATTAGAGTTAAAAAAATTTATTTTCAAAATAGCAACGAAATATTTTTTCGTTGTTAAATTAGCAACGAAATTGGATTTTCGTTGCTAATTACATTTTCAATAAAAAATAGCAACCGAATTTATTTTCGGTTGCTAAAATAGCAATCGATATGAAATTTCATTGCTAAATTAGCAATCGAAAAAAAATTTCATTGCTAATTTTTATTTTCAAAGAAAAATAGCAACCGAATTTATTTTTGGTTGCTAAAATAGGAGCATTTTTGTCTTTTAAAACCCTAATAACACTTCTCTTTGCCTTATTCTTCTTTTCTTTTCTTAGATGGAGCCGCCTCTTTATGCCTTGCCCATTCTTCGTTTATTTTATCAGTTGGAACCGCCATCTTGTCTGCCTTGTCTCTCCCTAGCTTAGATGCTCCAATGGTGTCCACCTCTATGCTTTGTTCACTCTCTCTGTTCTCATTAATGGAAATATCATCAACGTTGCCTTTTACAACAAGAAGAACCGCAGCCTCGAGGAAATAGGTCAACCATATTTCTTCAATTGCAGCTCGAATCTATTTCTTTCTCATCTTTCTTTAGATTCCTCTTTTCCGGTAATTATTCTCATTAACTTTTAACTCGACTTTTTTTCTTTTCAAATCCTTCTTTGATCGTTACCTTTGTGCGATTCTAATGTTTTTAATTTTGTTTTTTTTAAGTTTAATTTTAATCACTACCTTCATTAAAATTTTTCTTTAGATCTTCATTTTCTAGCATTTCTTCATTTTCTTTTTTGTTTTGGATCTCATAATTTCATGTTTAAGTTATTTTTCTTTTCTGATATTGTTCTGTTCATAAATTGATATTATTCTATTCATCGATTTAATTTTTTACAGTGTGAGGGGAGATCGAGAGAAAGACAGCGTGTTCATAAATCGATATTATGCTAATGTTGCTGATTATGAGTTAACGATTTCGATGATTTTGATTTTCTCCTCTCTCCTCACCACCAGGTTCATTCCCTTTCATTTTCACTATTTTTCTATTTTCTAGCTTTACCTTTTCAGTGGCTATTTTGATTCTACCGGCAAATTAATGGATCTGTGGTGGTGTCCTTTGCCCTCTCTTCTTCATTCTCGAGTCAGCTTTGGTTTTTATCCTCTCAGCAAAAATGAGCTCAGTTGTACAGGTAATTGTTAGTTAATTAATCACCTTAATGCCTGTTGAGCTAATCTTTCTTCTGTTTATCTTAATCTAGGCTTTTTTCTATTAATTGTATTTCTTTTCCATTTTGCTACTGTAAGTATCTTATTTATTTATTTTATTTTTCAGATGCTGCCTAAATTTATTGATTTCAAGCAGGATTTGGCTGTGATGAGCAATATGGGTTTGATAGGTTTGGCTCTTGGATGCCTTGACGTTTTGATTTTTGTCTCTTTTTACCAGCATTTGGGGATTTTTTGGAAGGATTAGTTCTTATTCTATCTTTGAATATTTCATTAAGTAAGTTTAATTTTAATCACTACCTTAATTAAAATTTAATTTTAATTCCAGCTTTAATTTATGTTTTCTAGACTTGTATATGATATTCTTGCTGATCTCCAAAGCTTAGATCTAAAAAACTAACTATACATTTCTCTAATTTGCTGCTATATATGTATTTTTTAAGCTTTTGTTGTGAATTTTTAGTAAACTTATGAGGCATGGGTTTAAGGCTTAGTTATTGTTGTTGCTAGTATTTTAAAATTCACACTTATAACTAAGAAAACCTTGTGATATCTATATATTTTAAAATTCACAGTTGTTGTTGTTGTTGGAAGTCAATTGACTGTTTTTGGAAGCCTGCAAATGATGGCCTTTTTGCTACAAATCCAAGGTTTCTTTCTTTTTTTTTTTTTTTTTGCTTGTTTTATTAATTTCTTTGTATATTTTGTTGGTCATTTTATTTTTTCGGACCTGTGCTTATGAAATAAAAAGTGGATTTCTCAAATCTTTTTGTGTTCATAGATGCAACAGTTGCGTGAGACCTGATAAAACTTGATGCAAAAAGGCTTAAAGATAGCCAACTTAAAAGAACCTGAATAATTTCTTGAAATTTCTAATTAGGATTAATATATACTACATAACCAACTTATTTGGCATAAGCCACAAAACTCAAAAAATAACTATGTAAACTTAGTTTTGAAAGGAGAAAGAATTATGTACAATCATGTACCAATTTTATTGCTAATACTCTATTATGGGTATGAAGTATGGGATTCTATAATTAAAGTGTTTCATACTCTCCAAATTGCCTGCAGTTTTGGTTTGTTGCAAAATGCTGTCTCTATGTTGCTATTAGTAACATGTTACAAACTGCAAATGGCACTATCAACTACAAATTAACAATGAGAAAAAGCTATGGTTAAAGCACAAATATATATATATATATATATATATATATATATATATATATATATGTTTGTTAGAGAACGGCATCTAGTCAATTTAATATACTCTTGGTGTATATTACAAACTCTGTAGTTCCTTCAATACGGTACAAATTACCTCTACTCACTGCTTTGACATACTTCTTCCTAGTATTAATTCCAGTTTGCGAGTTGTAAGTCACAATACATCATAGCAGAGTAAGAAGAACAGTAGTAGTGCAAATGAGACTTATGGATATGTTATTTAAATTTTTGTAGTAGCAAAAGTGTGTGTTATTAGAAAGGTAAATGTCTCATAGATATTGGGTTGTCTTTTGTCCTTGACTTCTTGACCTTAAATTGCTTATCTTGATTGGTCATACAAAACGTTTATAATTATTAGCTTGATGGAAATCCTATTCTAGGTTCACTTTGTTTAGCATCAAAATTCTAATACAGTTGCTTCCTTTTCCAATATGATGAGTAGGGTGGATTAAATTTCCTTTTTTCATGCAATTTGTTCATGAGTTGGTTCCTTTTAAGATTTTCTGGTGTCTTGTGCGTAAAATGGTGGCTTGTTTTGCTTTTGCCTTTTGCAGAGAGAATAAAAATTTGTCTCAAAAATTAAGCCAATATTAGTCTCAGAAATTTCTTTCCTTAATAGAAAGATTGACAAATATATAAAACATAAGTACCATTTTATTGGTCCACCGAAGTGTAATGTTTCAGGCAATTACATGTACATATAGATATATTAGTTATAAAAAAAAAATAGAGACATCAAGTTTGGAGTAATTAATTATAAAAATCCCAATCAAATTTCCTCGTCAATCAAAGAGCCAATGAAAATTTTTAAAGTTATGGGTCTGTATTTGCCGGAGAAAAGCCAGTGGAAATTTGAATTGAGGTGGGCTCCTCTAATGCTTGCTGCCGCCGATAATTTTAACTTTCCCTCTCCTATTTTATTAACTTGTTTCTTTTTAAAAGAGTTACTTATTTTTTTTGTTGTTGTCATTGTTGATCTATTTTATGTTTTCTCTTACTGTTTAAGATTTTCTAAAATTCAATTATTTTTGTATTATATATATATATATATATATATATATATATATTCCATAATATTGGATATAAAGGTAGAAACTGATGAATCTCGATGGTCAAACCAAAAAGATGGTCAAACTTGGGAGTTTTGTAGTTAAAATATTAGTACTATATCTAATGGTCAAAATGGCGCCTCCTACAAATGTGGCTTCTAAACTAAACATTCACATATAGAAACCTTGTGATCCAATCTCAAACATAGTAGAAAAGGTCCCTTAAATTAAGCATTCATTGTTGTTTTATTCAAAGCTTATTTTAGACATCACTTATCTTGCAAAGGTAATAAATTGATTTAGTTACTTTCCTATATAGCAATGGGAAGGCCTGATTGAATTGCTGGGTTCAGAATCAAAGCCTGTTGGGGTTTTGATTTCCTACACAAGTATGAATGTCTTAGATTGTCCAAGTGTTATTATTAGTCTAGAAGATTACAAAATTCCGTGGCATCCATAGCATTAATATATTAAGGGACAGGTGCAGTATAAGATTTGAAGTTTAAAAAACTATAGCCTGCATTCACAAAACTTTTTCAAAGTAAGTATTGGTTTTTAGTGGTAGATTGCTTATCCATTTGTACTCTGCTTTTGTTTGTTTAATTTTCCTAAAACTCTCTAAGTTAATGAATGACCAATAGAAATGGCATCTACATCTTGTAAAGAGAATATTAGTGATTTCATATTGATTTATTTAAGTAAAATTTAAGGTTACATTTTTTGTGGTTTAGTCACGGTGTAAACTTCTCTTGAGGCATGGGAAGTTAAAAATATCCTAAGGGTTGGGATTTACTTTCAGTCATGCTGTTCAAGGTTTTTGTTTGAGAAAAACCCTTGCAAAATCGTGCATTATTTATTTGCCATTGAAATAATATATTTCTATTCTTCTTGTAAATAATAGAACTTGCTGAATAGTGGGTTGCTTTGTAGGTTATTGATCTCTTTCTCTGTTGAAAATGGGTTGGAAGGCTGCTGAAAAACTCATCAGGCACTGAAAAATACTTAAAAGGAGATAATGTAAAGAGTTGATATCATAAAGTCGTATTTTTCTATTTTATTTTCCTCTGCACGTATTTACATTAATCTGTCATTTATAGAAAGAATGATGATAAAATGTTATTAATTAATGTAAGTTACTATAATATATAGAGAGTTTTGGGGCTTTAAAATTTTATGTATCTTTCTAACTAAATACATAGCAATATGTTGAAAATAGTTGGTTTAATTTGTTTGTGCTTCCTACAAAATTGCTAGGTTTTTATAATTCACCTATCATTCAGCTATTTTAATTGTAATAATTGTTTGCGACGGAATGGCGACGGATGGTACCGTCATAAATTTTTTTATTCGTGCTAAAAATAGCAATGAAAATTTCAATTTAACAACGAAATTCAATATTCCATTATTAAAATTAACAACGAAAAAGTTTTCCGTCGCTAAAGTTGATCAATTCAGTAAAACTTGGTTTGGTTGAATTTAGCAATGGAATTCATTTTACGTTGCTAATTTTAGCAACAAAAATATATTTTCGTTGCTAAAAATAGCAACTGCTGGATTAGCAACGAAAATTTTCGTTGCTAATTTTCGTTGCTATTTTTGAATAGCAATGAAAAATATCAATTTTTCGTTGTTATTTTTCATTACTAAATTGCAATTTTTTGTAGTGACTTATCCCATCTTAAGTTGAGATAAGGAACATAAACCATGTGGGTCGCTTGTATTGCCAACAAGAATTGTTCAAATTATTTAAATCTTCTCTGTTGGTTTATTTCAGTGAGATTATACTGGCTATATACTTCTGTTCCAATGTTAGGAGTAGGAACAAATGATTCACACTTAAGGAGTACACACCATTTTATCGACAATACATGATATTCAATTTAAAGTATCTCAGTATTTTTTCCAAAATAATCCATTAGTTTCCCTTGTATACAAATCTCACTATTTACTATTGCCATGCTATGCCCTTGATTTCATGTATGAAATTTGTATCCATTAACGAAATAGACTAGATATGATTTAACAATTCATAAAGATCCTTTTGCAAGATCACATATGAGCTTGTTTTCTATTCTATTTTTAGAAGCCTATGTAATTGAAAAAAAAAAATTAATCAATAAATATAGTATTTTGTAATTTTAATAATAATTTATTAAAGCATTTAATTTATTGCAAGTTAAAAACTTATATAATTTGCGAACCAATGTGGAAATTTTTTTCCACTTCTTTAGTGATGTCATCCTGTGGTTTTCGTGGCATTACCTCGCTTAACAAATCCTTGTATTTGCTAAAAACATTGTAAATTATCTTAGCAATAAACTCCAATCCCCAAGAAAAAGAACTTAGCCAATTGCAAATATACCTTAAACTTATTGCACGAAAGGTTGAATTTCTTGACAATTCAATAAAATGTAACCATGGGCAGCCTCCATTTCTTTCTCTATTAACATTCTTCCTATTAAGCATCCATGTGTTTGGCCACGATATGTGAAAATAGATAAGTTATTATCATTAATCCACTCACCCCATCATCATTACGAGGAACTTTTCTTTCTCGAGTGATCACTTGCGGCTCAAAATAATGTGAACAAATGTACTTGCTTCATCTACTAAATACACATAGCATGTAGAGCCTTTAACTCTGGCCTTATTTTTAACTTTTTCCTTTAAGTGATGCAAATTCCTACATTACAATTAAGGTAATTATATTTATTTATTTGGTATAAATCTATATAAATTTTAGTTAAATATGAACTTTAATTACCTCTTAAATGGATAGATCCATCGATATTGAACTGGACCAGTAAGTTTAGCCTCATGTACTAAATGTATGAGTAGATGCTCCATACAATCAAAGAAGCTGGGTGAAAAAATACCCTCTAATTTCCACAAGATAACCAAAATGTCCATTTCTAGTCTTTCTATGTCAAACAACTATATTTCAAATGTTGTTAAGTTTTTGAAAAACAAACTTAATTCTATTATAGCTTCCTAAATATTATTCAGTAAGAGCTCTCAAAATGCAATTGGAATTAGCCTCTACATAAATACATGACCATCATGACTTTTCATTCCAAATAATTTGTACTTCCTCATATCAACACACCTTGTCAAGTTTGAAATATAACCATCTGGAAACTTTAGGCTTTTTAACCATTCACACAAAATTTCCTTTTGTTTTTTGTCCAAAGTGTAACATGGTTTTGGATATTTTCCTACATTTTGATCTTTATCTAACTCACTTCTTCTACAAAATATTTTCAAATCAGCTTTTAATTTTGTATTGTCCTTTGTCCTCCCTTCAATGTTCATAATGGTATTGAAAATATTGTCAAAAATATTTTTTCAATATGCATCACGTCTAGATTATGATGTATCAAATTAGATTTCCAATATGGCAAATCCCAAAATATACTCCATTTTCTCCAATCGAAGTTTTTACTTATACTCCTATTAACCTCTTCAGCTTCAAGTTCTGTAACTTTTAGAAGCCTTAACTCATCAATCTTCTATAATATATCTTCACTATATTTCTTAAGGGGAGGAAATATTTGTACCACCTTATTCTTAATAAACTTTTGTTTATTGCACCTAAATGGGTAATCTAGTGGAAAAAATTTCATGTGGTTGTCAAACCAAAATGTTTTGCACCCGTTAGGAAGATAAAATGCATCAAAATCATTGTCAAAGTCAGGGAAAGCCAATTTCCTTACTATACTCTAACTGGACAACATAGCATATGCAGAAAAATCACTAACAGACCACATCAAAGCTACTTTCATCTGAAATTTTTGTTTAAAAGATAGATCATATGTTTCAACACCAAATTTTCAAAGATGATTCAATTTAGATATCAATGGTTGCAAGAATACATCAATTGATGCTTTGAATTTGTAGGCCCTAACACAATCACTATTAAGAACATGTACGCCTCATCCATACACATCTATAAAGATAAATTATATGGAGTAGTTATGGTTGGCCATGATGAATATAGCTATCTGGATTGACAAAAAAGTTAGAACCTATCTGTGGACAATCACAACCTGACATTTTGAATTTCTCCTGCAAACTCAGCATGGGTGTCATTAAAATGTTTCAATGCGAGAGCATTCGATGGATGGCTCATACTTCCATCAATCTATTCATGTTCATTAATCCATCTTATGTGAGATGCAGTAACATCAGAGGCATACAATCTTTGAAGTCTTGGAGTTAGCAAAAAATAATACATCCGCTTTCAAGGAACTAATTTTTTGCTTCCTAGTATACTTTCTTGGTTTGAACCTAGGTTAACTATAGAAGTTGCAATCTTATAATTTCATACCTTCTCCCCAAAAAATATACATCCCAACCTGCAAAAATTTATTTTGTCAATGGGCAAACCAACACCTCAAACTTTGTTTAGAAATATGACCTTCAACTTTATGTTCAATAATTAGGCAATTGTAGACAATTGAGTCATATTCTCACAGTTTGGCCATAATTTTTTGTTAGCTGACTCTAGTAAGTCAAAAAACCTTTTTACATTTGGGCTTGGTTCCTCTTCAAGAGTCTGCGTATTTTCTTGAAAGAAATAGCCAGCTACATCATAAACCATTTATGTGTAGGGATTTTCATTTGCATCCACATTATTTGATCTAATTCCAATGCTCCTTGCTAATCCATCTATATTTACTGATGAATTTACTTCAAAACCCCTAGAGTTGCTACAAATTATTGGCTCTCCATGTCATGTCCATTCAAAATAATTTGGAGCAAACCCTTTTTTAACAAATGTAGATGCACTTCATCAATAGGGAGAAAATGAATGTGTTTGCACTTTTTACATGGAGACCTTATGCTTGGACCATCCATATATACAAGCTACAAACTTGTATAGTAAAATGATTGAACTCCCTCAGCAAACTCAAGATTAATGAAACCATCTAACGTTAATTGCCTATATATCTAGGATTTATCAACATTACTCATTCTTACATAACTGTTATTCAGAAAAGGTAATTTCTTAATTAGATTTACGGGTTCAATCTAACTACAGGTGATCAATGTGTACATGTATGTGCATAACTTGAAAGACGTGAAATATTTGGTTATTTTCATATTAGATGGTTTTGGCTATTTATAGGCGATTTGAAATATTTTGTACAACAACTCATCTAACAAACATTGCCAACTAATTATCAACCAATTAATATAAATGCAATTAGCCATGTTGTATTGTTTTTAAAATAGTAAAATAAAAGTAAATAATAATAATAAATTAAAAAAAAAATTCTCCTTGCAAAAGTTCAATCTCAATTCTCAAACCAATTATCACTAGTCTAAAATTTTATGAGCAAATTTATGCAATTGATCTAATAATTTAATGATATATGTGAAAAAAACATATCAGTAACAAATAAATGAATTAAAAAAAGATAGCAAACTTAGTACCTTTAGAATGCATAAAGGGATAGGTCCAAACCAAGGAGAAAGATAGAGACCCAAAACAACAGTTTTTTCTTCTTTGCTACTACTATTGTATGATCTCAAGAAAACAAAAATAAAAAATTAGCTCTATCCATTCTTTGTATGTTCAATCAAACATATACTTGATATCTAAAATATTACATAGATAAAAAGGGTGATAATAAGTATAATAAAATCAAATTATATTGAACATAAAGTGACGAAATTCTAAAAAGTATATATGCAAGTAGAAAGAAAAAAACTCTACTACTGCCAATTATTTCATTTACTGTAAATCTTGCCCATTATTAAGTAAAAGTGCAACTAATTTACTATAAATATTACCCATTATTTAATTATGATCAGAACAATAACTCCACTTTTTTTCCAGTTCCTAACCAAAAAATAATAATGCTGCTGCAATTCAACAAAACATATACAGAAACATAGCGCTAATATTTATTATTGGAGCCTATAAACAATGAAAACCAACAACCTTGTCATAGATCTCATTTATATTTTTGTAACATTATGGATTAGATTTGAATATTAATTTATTAAAGTGTGTGTGCATGCGAGTCCGCTCGCAAATGGCAAAGAGGCAAAAGATATAAGCCGAGTCAGAGTCATGGGGTGAAGGTGGAATGGAAAAATAGGTGCAAATGGCAATTAACAAACATGATCACATATTTTTAGTTTTAAAAAGAAAAAAAAAAAGAAATAATTTCTGTACAAAATGCAATGCAAATGCAGAAAAAGATAAAAAAAAAAAAAAAAAGCTTACATTAAAAAAGTGTAGATAAACTCACTCACTCACCCACTCATTCAAATTAAAATACACTTATCTTCCTTACCCTCTCTACCACAAACTAGAAAAAAAATCGTATAACTAGAGCATACCAAGATGTGTATCAAGGAAATAATTGCAAAATCAAAGCCAAGAATGCGTACCTTAAAAGTTGAGAAGCATTTGTAATGGAAAGTTATAAAATGTCCAGCAACCATATTTTAATACTTAGAAAACTGAGTCTAATTAATTTCTTTCAAAGAAAACTCTATAACGGTGCTTAGTATCAATATGTTTAGCCTAAATTCTCCAGAAAACTATTATACCTTTATTTCTACTCCTACAAAACCAGTTTACACATAAGAATTCAAACATCCTCCGCAGAAAAGATTGAAGGAAACTGAAAAAGCAACATAAAACCATGGTGACTCTAAGAATAGAGAAGAAAAGCACAGTAATAAGAATAAAGATCATCACCTCTCATTCTTAATTAAAACATAAGCAAAATTTAAAACAAACATTCTTAATGCAAATTATAGAAACAAAACACAGATCAAACTAGAATGTTGAAAATAGAAATAGAATTATAAATGATGTTCACATTTTCCCATTTTGTTGCTAATATGACCAGAAAAAGGAAAGAGCTTTAAAAAAATTTAATGCCATATTGTAATTCTAAATGAAGAGTTTAAATAAACTAATGACTTGCTAAAGACCAAATATAAATCCATAACTTCTCCACTTTTTATTCATATTTTCCCAGCAAATATAGCGCTAAAAAGAAAAGAGAAAAATAAAAATAAAAACAAAAAATAAAATAACTAAATAACTAAAGCTACCAAAATGTACAACTGAGGCTGGAACTATATAACTTTCATGATAATTTAAGCATGAGCAGAATACCAACTTATATAAAAAAATAAAAATAATATAATATATCTAAAGGCAACTGAGGCTAAAACTATAGAGCTTACAAAGTGATTGGACAAACAAATGGAAGTAAAATGATTGTGATATTATACAAAGGAATTCAAAAAAGAATTTGAAGCTCTAACATAATCATTACAAATTTTACTCAGACATCAAGAGGCAGCCTACAACACAAAACTAGAGTATGTACAGAGACATGTAATTAGAGTGGCATTCAAATGAGGAATCCATTGCATCCATTAAGCTGTTTAATTGATTGTTGTCTTCTTTAGGAACAACAGACAGTTTAATTACAAAATAGTGGACATGCATTCATTTAAGCTTAGATAGTTTAGAGTTAGAATTGTAGTCATACCAAAACTAATGACCGCTTTTATCCAAAAAGAAAAAGAGAAATCATGAAAATAATTAAATATCCACAAGTGTGAATAACTACTGTAAAAAAAAAAAAAAGAATATAAACAGCCTAAGGTCTGATTGAGCTTATGAGACAATTCTTGATTATCAGGGTCAGGCACAGCTGAAGAATTACAAAAAAATAAGAGGAATTCAAAAAATGACGATAGGGCAACCACATTCAAACAAATAACAGAATCATTACAAAATGAATGTTACATTTCCAAACATGAAATTTACAATAATCAAGAAGAGTTATCATCATCTAGTATTTAAAATCCCAATTTAAGCTATGCACTTACCGCATTTAATTTTGTTATGATGCAAAAAGACTCACTAGTTCACCCTAATAAGAATAAATAATTTAGCATAACTAATAAGCAAGATTCACAAACAAGATATCTCATACTTTATTTTTACATAAAAACATTATGAATGCAATAAGTCATATTTATATGGAGTAGAAACAAATGTGCAGCAGGTACAAAAACTTGAATAATGGAGCCAAAATCAAGAAAATTCACTTTTAGGGAGCAATACACAGCGTAACTACAAAAAAAATAGCATATGCAAGTATGCTAAGAGAGTAATGGAGTGACTGTTTACTACAAGTTTGACAACTAACTATTCTTGCTTCATTATATTTAATGATAGAAATGTGTTGAAAATCCCATTGAAGAAAAAAAAATGATGGTTTCTACTTAGATCAGCCATTGCAAATTATTGAATTACAAGTTTATTCCTCAAACTTTTTGGAACCCAGAAACATGAAAATAATATCAAAGCAAAATTGACATTCCCAAATCTAAAAAACCAAAAAGAAAGGCAACAGATCTGATATAAAGCTATAGCCAACCAATCAAGAATAGAATTTATTAGTATAAGCATCCAAAGCGTAGAACCATCCAAAGTGCAGAATTAATATTGAGCAGCAAGGTAGGGGCAGAAGATAAGAACAATAGGTGAGAATATAAAGAACAGGCATTTAATAGTTATGATACAGTCCGTCAATAGTTCATTTCTAAAGAAGCTTAAGCAAAACAACGACTACAAGAGTTCTATTTTAACCAAAACAATAACTAAAATAGTTAAAATATAGTCTATTACTAGTTCTGTTCTAAAGAAGTTAAAGCAATCACAACAACTACAAGAGTTCTATTTTAACCAAAATAATAACTAAGATAGTTAAAATACAATCCATCAATAGTTCTGCTTTAAAAAATTTTAAGCAAAACAACAACTAAAATAGATACCATTCCTAGGTGTTGCTACATATATTGTATCAAAGCTAAAGTGCAACTCAGGAAAAGAGAAAGCCATTACTAAAACTCATGAAAAGAGAAAACAGAATGCAAAGTGCAGGAGTTCAAGCAAAATTCAAAATAAATTAAGCCAATCATCATTAGTGTTATTTTTATTACTGCTCGAACTATTTTTATCATAACTTTTGCTACAAGTGTCCAATTGCTTATTATAATATATTTTTAAAAAGCTCATTTTAAGATAAACATTCATTACTAAGGCTTTTCCCTTTGTAATTGGCCATTTCGAACCCTAAAAATAATGTTTGGGCTTCCATTTTTTAGTTTGAAGTTTTAGGGGCAATTTTGGTTTTTATGGTTTCATCCATATAAAATGATTTTCCCCTTATTTTGGGACAAGTTTTGATATTGAATAAATTGTTTTTGGTAGATGTTTTGTTCTACCTAATTAATGAATAGGCAAATTACATTTTGTTCTACCTAACTTCCCTTGTTAGCTTATCTTATCTTTGATACAACTATAAAACCTCAACAGTTTCACTTTCCTAATTAAGTTCAGATTTCCTGTCTCAACATTGGAAAGAGGTACATTTGGTGTAAGCTAAGGCAGTGAAAGTAAACCAACAGGAGATGTATGTATATGGAATAACATATGGATTTCTACTATCCAACTAGATAAGCAATATTACTAAGCATGAGATTGTTGGAGTGAAAGCTAACCTTATCTTTCCTAATTAGCTTACATCCTTCAACGGCTCCTATGTTTGAGAAAAACTCTTGAAGAAGGGGTTCTGAAACCTGAGGATAGATGTTTCAAACATACCTGTAGTTGCCCTTTCAAATTAGTTAATAAATAAATAAAATCCTAAAACATCAAATCCTAATCTGCAGACAGAAACTAGAACTGAACCCATCAATAATTACCATATATTTTTTTATTCTGCAACACTGATTCACACACCAGTACTTTCACATCCTCAAAACATGAAAAAGAAAATAAAAGAATTAACTTTAATGAAAATGAAAAAGAAAGCAAATAATAAAAAATGACATAGTTTTTCTAACTAAAATAAAAATGCAGTCAAGAAATCTATAAAATGGTGGGAGCAAGAATGAGTTAAAAAAATGTAGGCAAAAAGAGATCTATAAGTAGATCTGGAAACTGGAAACAAGTTAAAAAAATAAAGTAATAAGAAAAAAACACATACCAAAACCGGAAGTATATATTGTAGATCTGAAGGTAGGCTAAACAGGAAACTAATAGAGGCAAATCTGGAGGAGACTAACGAAGGTTAATCTGGAGAAGAACACCTTCAGCTTCACTTGTTTCACCGATGACTAATGGCGGCAAATCTGGAGGAGACTGGAGGGAGAAGGCGAAGGTGAGGGAGAGGGACAGGGAAACGGCAAGGGTGAGGAGGAAAAAGTAAGATGGTGAGGTAGGGAAAAGGGCAAGAGCAATGAGGAAGAAGCAAGACAGCGAGGTAAGGAAAGATTTTAGCTCCAAAGGAACTATTTATACCTAGGGAAAAAATGAAAATAGCAATGGAAACCACATTCCGTTGCTATTTTAGCCACAAAATAAAATTTTGTTGCTATTTTAGTAATGAAAACCACATTCTGTTGCTATTTTAGCAACAAAAGACACATTCCATTACTAATTCACAACTAAATTGTATTTCAGTTGGTTATCTAACAACCGAAATTTTTTTTATTGCTAAAATAGTAACATAATATGTTTTTCATTGCTATTTTAGGAATGAAATTCAATTTCCATTGCAATTTTTTTTTTTTGCATTTTGTTAACACCTTATTTGGCAACAATATAAATATTTTGTTGCAAATTTTTGTTGCTAAATTTTGGCACTAAAAGTTTCCTCCTTTTTTAGCAACGAAAGACAACCATTTTCCATTTTTGTTGTTAAAGCTAAAAACTCCCAAAGGTTTTAGCAATGGAATTTTAGCAACATAAATGAATTTCGTTGCTAATTTTTCATTGTTGTTTAAGCATTTTCTTGTAGAGAAACATGGTTGTGTTTTTATCTAGCTTCATATAATTAAAAGCACATTTTCATCTTCTTCAAAGAGAGGAGGAATTAGAAGACGATTTTCAGAGTAGTTTAGTGTTTATTTCTTTCATCTTAAGCACTGTAGTATAGGTTTTCCATTTATTTTAGACTGGATTTAATTTAAATTTAGCTTTCGTTTGTAATTTTTAGATTAATCTAGTTTAGATCTTTAATTTGGGATTCAAGGAAGATTTTAAAAAGAAACAAGAAAGAGCTTCAAGAACTAATTTCTCTCATCAAGGGTGTATTCTGAACTCCATTGTTTCTAACTCTATTGTTTTTATATATATCTTTATGATTATATTCTTGATGATTGAGTAGTTCTTTTTGCTTAGGAATTCTTGAATAGTATTTTGTATATGGATGTTTGGGTTTAATGAGTATTTCCATGTTTTCTTTTATCTCTCATTGTGATTATTCTCTGTAGCTTGATGATTGTTTAGTTTAACTTTGATTTTATTCGGAATGATGGTTGAAGTTAGATTTGAATGATTTATTTAGTTGTATATGCTTTGTTCTTGTGTTTTCTGCATCTAAAGTCCTCAATGATTCCATAATAGAGGTTTTAAACTCTGTGTAGATTGCATTTGGTTCAGATTTGTTAGGCAATAGATGGGTTTTTAGGTAAATGGCTTCGGAATGGGAATTTATCTGATACATAGGATTTATAGACCCGTGCTTAAGCTAATTAATAAGTTGGCTCTGAAATGGGAAACTTATTGATTAGAGCAGTTGGCTCCGAAATGGAAAACATATTGATTAGAGTAGTTGGCTCCGAAATGAGAAACTTGGGTATAGTTGGGTTGTCCAGAATTTCATGCATATATTGTTTCACCCATATCAATTCGCAATTATGAGGGTAGAATTTCCTAAGCATTTTCTTCATCTTTGATTGATTTCTTTGATGATTTCTTTTATGGTAGAATCTCCTAAGCATTTTATTTATCTTTGATTGATTTCTTTGATGATTTCTTTTATTTGTTATCTTTATTGTTTTTCTTTAATTTTAATTTCTTACTTAGCATAGCACTCCCTTCAGTTCAAACTTGGTGATTTTCTCATATTAATTCTACTCAATTATAGATATTTTACTTACTAACCCTATTTCCCATAGGTTTGATATTTTAGGGTTTTAAATATATTTTCTCTATATTACTTAGTCAATCTAATGCTCTTGCTAGCATCCAATTAAGTTTTTGGCATCATTGCCGGGGGATAACGAGAATGATTTAAGCCATGCGCCAATGGTCAACAATAAAGGATTTCAGTTTGGGGTGCATGAATTAAAAAAGGAACTAGTCATTATTGAAGACAAGTTCAGCAGTCTTGAAGATGAATTCAAATCTTTTGTGAAGAATTTTTTTGCTAAAAGAGCAAGAAGTGTTTAATTCTCAAGTAAAAGCACTGAGTGCAGTTCACTTGAAGAATTTATTGAGGCTAGATGAGCCAGTAGAGTTTGTGTATGATGAACTCAAGGTAGGGTCGTACTTCATCAAAGACATGGTGTTTCTTGCCTTGGTGAATTTTAATAAGTTTCTTCCACTCCTGAGAGCAAATGAGGAGCACAGTTTGGATAGACCATTATTTGGATCGCAAGCTCATCCTCTAAACAGTAAAACAAGTCAAGCTGGGACTCATCAAACCAAAACTTTTCTAACCCTTACTTTTTAAATTTTTGTCATTTTATTTTATTTTTTTTAATTTTTGTGTTTTGTTTTTGTATTTTGTCTGAATTTAGGTTTTTAGAGTTTATGTGTTTTGTTGTTGTTTTGGCTTATTTAGCTTTATTGTTGATTTTGAATTTTTGTGTTTTTGTATTTTATTTTTACTATTTTGCGTGAGTTTTTATTTTTTGTTAGAATTTTAATATTTTTCTTTAATTTTTGTGTGCTTGAATTTAATTTTAGTTTGATTTTAATTGTTATGTAGTTTACATGAATTTAGATTATTGAATTTGATTGTTTAAATTGAGTTTATTTGTGTTTTTGTCTAATTTGTTTGAACTGGGTAATTTTGAAGCTGTGGAAACAAAAATTTAGTACAAAATGGTTTGTCATAGCTGTGATAATTTTGTCTCAGTTGTAACCAATTAAAAATTTTGACAATTTTAGTACAGAAGCATTCATCAGGAGATCATTTTGTCTCGGCCATGACCAAAGTACAGCTGTGTTTTAAACAAAAACATAGCCATTTTTTTTCCCACAAAACCACGGTACCTTTTATTCATTTTGTTTTTTTTTTTTGCTTTATTTTCATTCCCCAATTTTATTTGCTTCACACCCAAATCAATTTCTCTAATTTCTTTTTCACTTCAAGGTCTATACCCAAGCTAAATTTCAAATGAGATTCAAATTTAATTTGTGAAATTAATCAAGCAAAAAGAGTTTTACCTCTTTATACTGATTTGAAGGGACAATTTCATTTGAAAATTTGTGAGTGTGTACGAAGTGTTCCATTTTGTCCAAAAGAACTTGGCCAGCATCTGGGTCTTTTACACCATTTAATTGAAATCTTTTTGCCCAAACAAAGCATGCAAATTCAAGCTAAGTGGTTTTAATCATGGCAATCACATTGGGCATTTTATAAATTGTTTGAAAATCGTTGGGAGCCACTTCATGTTTAAATTGATTAAAAATCATGGCAAACCACGTCACGTTTGGCATTTGTTTTAATTAATAAAGAATCATGGAAACCACTTCACATTTGGTAATTTTAATTGATAAAAAAATTCTTGAAAATCAATTCACGTTGGGCAATTGTTTTTAATGGATTAAAAATGCTACACTCAAGTTAATTTCAAATTGTTGGGGCTTATGTGCTTTTGTCCCATTTGGTTTTAATTTAATTACTTGATTTGCTGTATATCCCATTTTACAATTTAGTTTGCAAAGTTTGAATGGTGGCTAAAGTCAACAGCACTTTGATATATTATCAATTCATTTAATTCTCAATTTTTACAAGTTTAGCAAGACGTTTGTGTGGAAGAGTGACACTGATGTGTTTCATATTTTTCATTTAAATTTGCCGCTCCTCAAATCTGCGTTTGGCTTCAATTAACTATAAACTTGTTTAATGGAATTGTGTTGCTCAGATTTTGTTGAGATTTTAAAGTGTACAAACTTGAACTATGTATTGTGCAGAATTTTGATTAATTTCTCTATATGCCAATTGTTCATATAATTGCCCCAATGAGCTTTAATTTTTATTTTGAGCTTTAATTTGTTTTGTTTCTCATTCGAGTTACGAAAGATTTGATAGATGAAAGAGCTTGGTGGGTTAATTTAACTTATCTTGCATGAATTTAATATTAAAACCATATAGCAAATTCAGATGTTTAGGATTATGTGGGAAATTTTTTTACATAGAGAAATGGAATTCTATTTGTTGAGATCGCTGTGCTTAAGTGAGGATGCTACATTTTAATGACCCTAAACTTGTGTAGAATTTTTATTTTATTTTATTTTATTTTATTTTTTTTTGAAATTCACTCATGAATTTTGTTGTGAAAATGAGTAGCGAGCTGGTAAATGGGAAAATGAGATTACTGCAAATTCTTTTTTTGTCTTTATTTTAATTCAATTTTGGGCATAAAATTGCAATGGGAAATTATGGGGAGTTTATTTTTGTGCGGACTATTTGGAATTTCTCATTTCTTTTGGGCATATACTGCAGAATTTTGAAATGTGCATGTTAATCTCATTTTAGCAAGATTGAATGTTGGAATTTTTTAATTTCGAGCTTGAACAGGTTTTGGCATAAATTGTTTGGGGGCAGTTATAAGCGTTTAAATTGTTTCGCTTGAGATCATGCTTGGAAACTGTTAAGCTTCATTATTTTTGCTACAATATTTTGCAATCTCTAGTAGAACCTAATTGCTAGTGGAAAATGAATGTTTGCTAGAATTGTGGGGTTACGTTGAGTTGTATTAGCTATTTATTTTCTGCATCTCTATTGAATGCAACTCTAACTATTGTCCCATGTTTGTGCTAAAATAGCTGGGTTGAGGCAGATTTTTCTTTTCATTCTTTGTGACACACCACCAGTCTTGCATTTTCAATTTTTGGCATTTGAGTTCCATACTTTGATCCCTTGTGTTAATTTTTTATTTTTATTTGTGCATTGCATTTTAATTTCTTTAAATTATTTTCCTATGCAGATTTTCTTTTATAATTTTTGCGCAATTGTTTTATGCTTAATTGTTAATATCTGTAACACTTTTATACCATAAATATCACAATTTAATTGAATCAGTATTCTAGTATAATATATATAAAAATGCTGCACAAAAAACACAAAATTATACCTTCCATGCATGACTCCATTTGTGTCCAGCACCCATCCCTTCGAATTCCTACCTATAACCTTCAAGTACCTATGCACAGTAAATAGCTATAAACTAATTATAAAATGCCTAGTGGTGGACACCAAAATAACAAATTTCATATTCACGTGTACGCAAACTTAAAATTTTCATTTTTACCAAAAATTTTGACTTATGTCCTATTACATTTGAATCAATTGTCTTTATTTCTTATTTCCCACATTTTATTTCTCTATTCAATTTATTAATTCTTGGTCTGTATTACTAACTTGCTATTTTTATTTCAGTTCCATGTATTGGGTTATCCATTTGTTCCTAATACATGCATATCATCATTTAAATAATTTTTAGTCCTTAGGTAATTATTCTAATACAATATGTATTTCCAATTACTTGTTTCCAAATTTAGTGCTTGGACTACAATTTATCGCATGCCTTTTCTATCTTGATTTCCATTTCATTAATTCATTTCTTTACTTATTATACGGCTTGATCCTCATTACTCAATTTTACGACTGTTCTTGTTGTAATACGCCTCCTATTAAATGAACATTTTATCTTTAAAGCAATGTTTTCAGAATCGGTTCGGAGATCGACTCGGTCTACCAACTGAGTCAAGAGTCAATTGATTGGATCGGATCGACTCGGAATTTTTACTTTTTATTAAATATAATTATTTATAAAAAATAAAAATATAATATATCAAAAGACATTGAAAATTTTATTAATTAATAAATATCAATGTAAAAATATTAAGACCAACAAAATTAGTTGTGTTTCTAAAATTATTTATATGCTACTTCTATACCAATTGCAACATGGTGATGCTTAATTAGTAAACATTAATTGTCCTTAGATGGTGCTTATCAATATCTAATTGCAGCTCCATTAACATGCAATTTAAGCAATCAAAACTTAATCCAATTTCTTACCAGCTTTTTATTCCTTATAAACTAATTATATATTCAAATATTTCTATCGTTTCAAAATTTTCAATTATAATTATCAATTTATTAGTTGTAATTACTATCAAAGGATTTTTTCGATCTATATATAATAAACTCTTATATATAAAAAAAATAATAATTAAAAAAATTATCTACTGTTAGGATTAAATATAAAAAATTTTTGTGGTGATTTAATTCTACATTTAGATATGTATTATAAACATTGTTTTTGTATATTTTGAATATATATAATAATTTGTTATGGATTTAGTTAAAAGAACACATTATAGGATCTTTAAATTTTATGTTTTTAATTATATCACTGTATTTTTTGGAAATTTAGGGATTGATTTCTTAAAATGCAAATTTTTTTGGTTGAACCGGAATCCGGTCCGAGTCACCGGTTCAACCCGATTTTTCCGAGTCAATCCGAGTTTTTACCCTTTCCGATTTTTATGTTGAATCGATTTGAATTGCTTGCCGAGTCACGGTTCAACCGGTCCGACCGCCCGAGTCAACCCGAGTTTAATAACCATGCATTAAAGTGTTTGTCATATCAAATTTACATTCCATTATACACGTTCGATTCTATTATTATCATTGTTGTTTTATTTCAATTTGTTTATGGCTATTTTACCTTAATCCTTATTTTCTTATTCTACTTACAATGGTCAATTTCTTATATTTTGTCTCAAAAATTAATAATCCAGTTCAATTCTCTATGTTTACACCCTTGCTATGATTTCATTTATTCTCTGATTCATATTTTAACACTAGTTCTTATTTTTAATTTTCAAACCTCTTCTTTGTTACTAATTTGCAATTAGGCCCATGATTTAATATCCGATTTGCCATTTGTTTTTCATTTATTACTTTACTCTTAAATTACCATTTGTGTTTCAATGTATTGATAAATTTTCAATTTTCGTCTTAAATTTTAATCTATCCTCGTATACAATGAACACATAATGTTTTACTTTCACTCAAGTCTTTATGGCTCCTTTTTTTATCTATGTTTTCCTCTTTTCTTTTACCGTTGAATTTATTTTAATTTTTTCATCTTTTCAAATTAAATTTACATATTTACTTCTCAAATTATTAATTTTGGCCCTTATATTTAGTTATTTGTAAAAATTACTATTTATCCTATATAACATTTTGCTTTCATTCGTTAGCTCTCTTTTTTATTTATCTATACAAGTCACACTAATTTTTATGCAGTCTTTCCATATTTGTTGTTCCTAACCTTCTTAATTGCATTTTAATCATTCTTTTATTCTTTATTTACACCTAAGTCGCTCATATCCACTTATTTACAATTTCAACTGTTTTTCACCATTAATTACATAATTACCCCTTTTATGTCGTTTATGTTAATTTCTTTTCTCAATTTACATTTTAATTCTCATAATATCTTCACATAATGACAAATTACTATTTGGTCCTCAATAACTCTATTCCTTGCTCATTCTCAGCCTTAATAAATTCGAATTTATATTCTTAATTTTCTAATTACCTTTTGATATCTCTTATCACTGTTTTTATCTTTTACTCATTTTATTACCACTATTTAGGTAAATCCCGTTTTACTCCCCAAACTTTTATTTTATCTTATTTGCATCCATTATTACATAAATTTTTACACTAGGTCCCTTTTATATTGTTTATTACATTCACCCTTCAAATTACATCTTGGTCCATGAGATTTCTTCACATAGGGGTAAATTACCATTTGGTTCGTATTGATTTCATTTTCATATATTTCCATCCTTTTTATCATTTTATCCCTTTTAATTCTATTTTTAACATTACTTACATTTATGCCCCTATTTTGTTGCATAATTACATGATTATCCCTATCAATCACATAACCATTCTTTCCTACCATTTATTTTTTCATCAATTATTTTATTTACCATAGTTTCCTTAATTTTATTCTAATTTCATTGTAATTCACAAATTCAATCATAATTAAACATACTAATTATATTATTTTGAATCCCGATATAATTAACTTCCTTATTTAATTTACCAAATAAAATCTTATATCATTTAAATTCTTAATTGCTTTTAATCATTTTTCAATTTTACTATTCTTCCTTTACTACTTGCTTTATTTACAATAATTCTTGTTTTAATACTAATTTTCACTATTATCCTTAATTAGAGTAAAATTTTACTTTTATCCTCTAATGTTTTCATCTTTTCTCAAAAATTATATTTAAATTCTTATATATTGTCAAAATTACATCTAGGTCTTTTACTTTTAATAAAATAACATTTAGGTCCCATCTTTTGTCAATATGGCATCTATGTCCCTTCTTTTATGAAAATGACATCTATGTCCCAATTTTTGTCATAATTGCCATTTTACCCCTAATTTCTCCATCTAAGCATTTTTTTCACCATACTTTTATATTTTTAACCTATAAATTACATTTTCTTTCATTTTAGTCCTCAAATTTAATTCTTTTTAAAATTACAATTTATCCCTATTTTTACAACTTTTTCAATAAATTATGATTTTGCCTTCCATTTACCAAATTTATTCCTTAATTCCATTTTTACGCTTCCTAACTTTAATTTTATCATCTTTTAACCATTTTATCTTTATATACTCATTTTATCCTATTCTTTCCGTCTTAATCCTTATTTTCCATATTTATTCATTATTTACCATTTTTTCCATTTTCTCATCATATTATTACTATTATTTCAGTTTTGTCCCTAATAGTTTTCAAAGTAAGTGAAACTTTTAAGTTGGATATGTGAGACGTAAACCCATAGGTCTAATATAAGCTAGAGTGACCACATGGAGTGATCGACAACTCCAGTATATGTTGAAGGATCACATAGAGTGATCAATGCCTTAACTAGCAGTCTAATGTACATCTCATCAATGAGTAGACCGGTGGTGGTCTACAATCTAATCTCAACTCATCATTCTACCACAGTATATGTGTCTCTATAGCTAGTCATTATGCCTTATATCTTTGGTTTTGAAATTAAGTACTAAGGGCAGTACCTTTTTTATAGCATCCGTATAAAGTATATATTACTTTCATAATTTCTCACATTTCAACATTATGTATCAATTACATTTCATACAATGTACATCATTATCACTCATTTATCATGTAGCTTCATTTGCATACTTTAAATCATCATAATCACATCAATTTAACCAAGCATACCATTTAACCACAAGCAGTAACATACTTTCCATAGTTATTCTCATGCTATTTATAGTTCTTATCAAGTTTTTAAGGTTTAAATCATGCATATTTAACATTTCTTCATGATTTCCACCATTTATTCTTTCCACCATTCATACTTTACCATTCGGCCATATTATTTCACATTCATATAAAATTCTTAAGGTTTAAATCATGCATCATATCACATGTACATGCCCTAACTGAGAAAAGAAACTAATAGGACATACATTGAGTATACATTGCAAGAAAATTCTCAAATACCAATGGAAAATTATCGACAAAAATTTTTTTGTAGGTAATTACTGATGGAAAAATCTTTTCGTAGGAAAAATTGTTGAAAAAAATGTATATTGCGATGAAATAACAAATCCATCATAAATAATGGGGAGAAATTTTAATGTCCAACTTTACCAATGGAAATTAGCAACAAAATTGGAAAATTCATCGTAAAATTGGAGCCAATATTTTGCGACTGAAATTGCATACAAAATTTATCAACAAAATCCTTTTTTCGTCAATAATTTTCCTACAGAATGGCATTTTCGTAGGTAATTTAACAATACGAAAAGTTCATTCTATAGGAAAATTGAAATAAATTGAAAACCCAATTTTTTTCCCTTGACTTCTCAAAATTAATCAAATATGTTCTCTTCCCTTCTCAAAATTATATATAAATGGCCATGTCTCATTTTTATTTAATTTTTCATTTTTCATTCATTAATTTCCTTAATTTCAAACTTAATTGATGTTAAAGACTTTTTTACTTCTAATAGAATAAATTCAGATGTTACATGAGATGCTCAAATTATAGTTATCAATATCAGTTAAACTAAAATCTGAAGACATTAATTAATAAGATAATAAAAATTATTTCGTATTTATAAAAAAAAACTATTTCGAAAACTCAATCTTAAAATAAATTTAACAAATTAGACTTGAAAATAAATTGGATATAAAATAAGTGTTATAAGAATGAAATGAAGTAATGTAAAGGAAAGAGATAACATTATATGTTTTATTATATTTGAATTGGGGTTTAGGAATTCAAATTGGAAGAGTTAAGGGACTAAATTGGATTTTTTCTACCCTTACCCAAAACTAAATCATTTTGGGAAGGTTAAAAATTAAAAATCCATATTGCTTTATTTCAAGGATAATCGGGTTCTCCTTTATTCATCACCTCCCCTTCATGTTTCCCTTTTTTTCTTTTTTCCCCTTTTCCCTCTCCAACCACAACTACACTACTGGCCACCGCCATCGCCCTCCGTTAGTGCTGCAGCTCTGCCTGGTGTCGCCTTTCCCTTCTATTTCCTTCTTTTCCATCGAGCTAATAGAGCAGCCCGCCTTCTCTCTTTCTTGCTTTGAATTCTTTGTCTTCTTTTGCTCATTTGGCTATAATTCCTCCATTTGCTCATGCAATAAGCTTTATTAATTATTTATTTAGTGAAATATAATAAGAATTTAAAAAAATTAAAGGAATTTCAAATTTAGATATTTTGGACAAATTGGGGAAAGTGTTAAACTTAGGTATTATTGAGTTATTTGGAGAAATTGCTGCTATCATAATTTTATAATTTGTGTTTGAGTTTGGTAAGTGTTTTTGTGTTATCAATAATGGGTATTGGTTTTTTTGTGAATTCTAATTCAGTTCATTTTGATTTTTAATTTTTGCAAATAGTGGGATTGTTTCTTAAGTTTGGATTTGGAAGTTTATAGAAAATAATTTTTCCATATAAGTTTGATAATTCCAAAGGTATTACTTAAAAGGTGCTGTATAAAATGAGTTAAAATATTGAGATACAAAGAACTTTATTAGTGCAAGTTGATGGCTATTAATGTTTTCTCTATGTTATTATAAGGATGTTGGATGTTATCATATTGATGAAATTGGATGTTAACTAACTATAATAGTTTTGTTTGGCATGTAATTGCTAGGTGTAAATAACGATGATAAAAGTAGTTTGTAGCTTTCAAATTGTTCTTTCCCTTCTTTAAGAAAAAAATTAAACTTCTCTCAGTTATTCCTTTCTCTATTTATGTATCCTAACCTCATCTTTTACTTTTTTTTTTCTAATTTATTTTTCAGTAGAGGGATGTTAGGATCATCTGCGTCTTTGTCAACCTTTGATTTTACAACACAATTAAGCTTTTATACTATAAGTATATTTTTTTCATCTCAATTCAAAATAAGTACTTTATTTGCTGTCGAGATGCTAATTTTGAAATCATGAATCTATTACCCAACTAATGTCGTTTTAGTTGGCTTATAGTATTCATTTCTGACTATAAAATAAGGGACGGATACCACATTTTACATTTTTTAATTAGGCTAAGGCTTCAATTTGTTTCTTGTATTGGGATAAATGAATTTCTAAAGTGCTTGAAAGGAATTCAACCCTTACTTGGTTAAACCTATTCACTTAAAGACTCAAAAAAGTTAACTGGACCACCAGCTAATTTAAAAAAACAAAAACAATTTCTTTAGGTTCTGGGTCTATAGAGAAGGAAGGGCCTTTGGATTGGCGGGATGAGTTCTCTAAGCGGATTAATGGCATGTTTTTCTTCTTAAATTTTGCTGCTTTTACTTTTCCCTTTGTTCTTGTTCCTCTTTTTTTGTGTTTTTTGTCTTGATATTTTGATATTTTGGTGTTGTTGAGCAGTGGATATATGTATTTTGATTGAATTAATTTCTTGAGTTGAATTGAATTTTTGGTTAATTTTGAGTAGCTTTAATTTTCATGTTTTATACAAATTTTATGTTTATACATTTTAATGGATCCCTAATATGGCTTTTGAGTTGAATTTTGTTTAATTATTTATTGAATTAAAGAATTTACATACCATTGAGTCTAAAATACTGTTAATTTGCTATTAATTAATCTAAAATACTACTAATTTACTAAATTAACTTATAAAGACTTATGCATAACTAGTTTATGTGTAATTGTTTTTATAAATGCCAATCAATATTATTTTATGGAAACATTATTTTAAGTTGCATTAGACAAAGTTGATTCGTGTGCGTGCACATTTACAAAAATACTAAGTGCACAAGTTGATCATTTGCATGTTACTACACATATGATATGCTGCACATGAAATTTAACAAGCGCACATTGAATGAATATAATAATGTTGACCTACTTCTTTGATGGGTCTTATTTTTTTTTCTCTTATACATTAACATGATGAATGATGACCCATCCCCATTGCATAACTACTTTGTAGTTTTATATGCTTTGCTGAAAAGGAATCTAATTTAAAAGGTCTATGCAATCTCTGAATAAATGAAGTTATATATATATATATATATATATATATATATATATATATATATATATATATATATATATATATATATATATATATATATATATATATATATATATATATATATATATATATATATATATATATATATATATATATATATAGCATTTTCAATGTCTCTTTTAGAGGTTCAACATCTTTCAAGCTTGTAGTATGCTTGTTTTATATGTAAACCATGTGTGTAATGCACCTGTAATCTAACTATAATTTACTATTTTCCATATGATATAGGATTTGGAAGAGATTGAAAAACTAAGAGAATGATTACAAGCTATATATCAGCTACATAGGAGTTCTCAAAGTGAACTCCAATCCTTGAAGTTAGATAACAAATGTTTGTTACAGGAGAAGGTATGATCAAAACATTATATTGAATAATTTATAAAATAGTTTTCATTGAACAATTCATAAAAAAAAAACTTTTAATATGTTTATTGAAGTGTTGAATTTGAATTGTGCTAGGCCTTATGTTATGTTAGTTGCTTGAATGGCACTATCACTTGACATGTACAAACTTGATATAAAGGAAGTATTAAAGAAAGAACTGTGCTAGGCCTTATGTTATGTTAGGTTGCTGTATTGGTTAATTACTTTATTTGCATCTATAAAACCTAGGCTAGATAATACAAACATACACACTTATATGTATTGTTCTCAAATTATTAGATATTTATTAAAAATATATAATATCTTTAGTGACGAAATGGTTACGAATAATTTCGTTGTGAACTTTTTTAGTAGGAGGCAAATTTATCGATGGAAATATACTTATCATTGCTAAATTCACCTATGGAACATATCATTTCATCGAAAATTTGCCTACGGAATACTTATTTTTGTCGTTAAATTTACTGATGGAAAATATAATTTCATCGGTAAATATCACAATTGATGACAATTTTTCGATCTGCACCTCCTAATGGAATTAACGATGAACGATTTTTTTTGTCGATAAATTTATTGAAGGAAATATTTTTTGTCAAGAAAGGTACCTACAATAGATTCCGCTATAAATTTTTTTGTCAGTAAATTCCATCTGCAAATTTGGTTTCTTATGAAAATTCACCCAATTCTGTTGGCATTTTTCGTTCAAAATTGGGATTTTTCTTGTAGTGATAGTAATGATATAACCATAGGAAAAAGGCTACTCGCATAAAGAGATAAAGTTAGATAGAACCTAAGAATGTTTAAGTGAAGAATAAGAGAAGTTTGAAAAGGTATTATTGGACAAAGCTACTTGTGATATAGATAGGATTATAGATGTGCAAGTGATGAAAGATTGGGCATATAATGCAGGTATGAATTTCGAGGATGAAATTCTTTAAGAGGGAGAGATTTGTAAGGACCTAAAATAGGCCCTAGTAGAATTCAAGGGTATTATTATGGTATTAATGCCTAATTAAGCATAATTGGATTATGTGTTACAAGTTTAGATTTAAGGATTAAATGTTTTATGTGTAAGAGGGTAAAAGAATCATTTAACATCAAGGCATATAAATGTGTAATTGGAATAAAAATATAGTTAAGTGGTCAACTATAATAAAAGTTTGATTTAGTGGGTCAGTCAATTACAATATAAGAAAGAACGTTAGGGTAAATTGATGGATTAAGCAAAATAAGGGATTTAAGGTGAAATTGTTAGTGGGCCATATGATGTCATCTTCCACTTAGCTTTACAAAAATCTAATATAAGAGGGGGATTGGAGGTGAGGGATGGCATTTTGGGGAAAATAAAAAGAAAGAAAACATTTCTCTCTCTAAAATATGTATTTTTCCACTTCTCTCTTGTCTCTCCTTTTAAAATTTGTAACTTCATTTCTTTTTCCTTTCTTTTATAATCCAGCCCCTTCATTCCTTATAGAGCATTCTCATATTTCTTCATCATACATGTGAGAGAAACTTGGTGAATGATGTCTTCAACAAGATAAGCTAGCAAGGATCAAAGTAAGAAGAAGAAATTGAGAGAAAAAGGGAGTTTTAAAGCAAGATTGGGTGTTGCATGTCAAGTTTGGGAATGCTACTCATTTTAAATGTGGTTGTAATGAGTAGAAATGTGGATAAAATGTGTAATGGATTTTTTTTAGTTGGTGGTATAGTTATGGGGATGAGATCTAAAGATTTATAATTTGCATGTATTTATTTGATAAAGACTAAGAAGTTAAATTAGCAAAGTCTCAATTTGAAGTCTCTTTGAAATGATCTTAAGATAATTTAGTGATAATAAGGATGTATGAACATATATTTGATAAGAAATTACTTAAGAAACATCATTTACAAAGTTTAAATGTACATGCAAATCTATCAAAAAATTATGGTTATAGGTTCACTTGGCCTAACAGTACTCTTTTGCTTATAACTCAAGTTGTAGAGTAGAAAATTGAATAATTCAAGTTGGATTAGAAACTAGACTTCCATACCTATATTTCATATGAAGAAATCAATTTCTAAATCTTTCTCTAAGTTTCTCATATTTTGGCTTTAAAATTAGATATACCTATTGTCGTTTTAATAGGAATAGTTTTTAGTGTTTCTTGGATATCTTGCTATTTAGAGGTGAAAATGAGATGATCTTTAATGTTTCAAAAACTAGAAACATAGAGGAATAAGTTTTCAGAAGACCATTTTGCCTCAAAATGACTTTTAATAAGTCTAAAATGGCTTATAAATGATTTTAGAAATCTACCTTTAGGATAGAATGGACCTCACGATCAGCACAAAATTGGAAACCAACGTAAGCCAATCCAGAACCGAATGTGCACCTATATCACAATCAACACAAATCAGTAATGATGATGACCCTCCCTTTTTTTCTTTTATACTTGATTTTTAAGCTCCAAATTGTCACCAAAGCATGTCTAAATCTTCTCAAATCTTGCTAGAGCTTTCTACACATAATAATAATAATAATAATAATAATAATAATAATAATAATAATAATAATAATAATAATAAATAAATAAATAAATAAATAAATAAATAAAGGTAATTTGTGACACCAAATATGTGTGAAGCATAATGATATATGAGAATAAATTTATTAAAGGAACACTAATTCTAAAAGACATAAAGATATATGTAATTTAATGTTATGTTAATTTAGAACTCTAATATAATAAATAAGCCAAAGTGAATATTTGATTAAGAATTAATTTATATGTTGATTAGAATTATATAAGCTTGTGATAATGCTATTTCGATATGGTATTGAAGTTAATTAAAGTGTAGCATAATGTAAAGTCATAAATCAAATAATTGTACATAAACACAGAATTGGAATAACTATATACATGAAATAGTATATGAATGTTTGAATGCCTATGCCATTATTTTATCTTATGGTTGTATGATATTATAGATTTTTTATGTTTACAAGTATTGTACAAATATGTGTGTGTAGATATGCAATTGTAAAATGATAATGCAGTTACATAATGTGTCCATATAATTATAGTTATGATGAAAGTATCATATTAAGATGATAGTAAAGTATGTGTGTATACATGATTGGAATCCAAACTTTTAATAGGAATCACATATACATTGGAACAACTTTAATGGTTGTAATATCTTAATTATATATGTTTAGCATGTTAAACTATTACAAATATGTGATGATGTGTTAAAGTATAAAGATATATGGTAGACAAATATAGACACTATAAGAAAAATACAAAATAGCAAGGACAAAAGTCCTCGCTAGATGATTTTTTTTTGTAGCTAAATCAGTTTAGCGAGGACAAAAATTTTGTAACAAAAGTTATCCTAGCTGAATTTAGCAAGGACTAAAGTTGTCGCCAAATTTAGTAACAAATTTTAGCGAGGGCTGGAGTTGTTGCTAAATTTAGTGAGGACTAAATTGTTGCTTTCCTTGCTAAATTTTAGCATAAATTTTGTGACAAATATCTTCTCGCTAAAGTTGGTGAGAGATATATCCTCACTAAATGTTGGCATGAATATCACAACAACATTATACTCGCTAAATTTTAGTGAGGACAAATATCTCACTATATTTTAGCTTACATTTTTATGAGAAATATTTTTCTCACTAAATTTGGCATTAAATTTATCCTCGCTAAATGTTGGTTTGAATATCGCGACGACAATGTACTCGCTAAATTTTAGTGAGAACAAAAATTTTCAAGAAATTTTAGTGAGGACATGTTCCTTGCTAATGCACTTTTGTTACAAAATATTACTCTCACTAAATTTAGAATGGATTTTTTTTTTCTTTTTTAATTTACTATGGAGATTTCATTATTTAAAATATAAACAATAAACTAAAAAATAACATTTATATTTATAAAGTGCTCAACATTTAATATATATATATATATATATATATATATTAATAAATTGATATTTACAAGTGCATACCATTGCTTATAATATATCAAAATAATATATACATGTATACATAGTAGTAACAAAAGATATACAATATATTTTAATATATAATTATAACTATAATGTAGGTAAAATAGTATCTATAACCCAATGTGTTGACCATGTAGTAAGCACTTGAACCATTAGTATGTTCACTACGAGAAGCAAATAGACTCATCTGCTCCTCCATTCATTGCTGAAAAAGTTGTTGCACCTGCATTTACTGTTGGATCTGTCTAACCCACTGCTCCACTCGTTAGTCCAACTCCTATTCAACCTTAGTATGAAATTCAGCATGAATCTCAGTACAAATCTTAGCTTGAATCTCAACACACATGGTGGATAAATGCTGCTCAAGCCTCTCTTCCATCTTATAGAGTGTGCTTTAAAAGCCTAAAAGGAATGAGATGTGCACGCTTTAGGGTAACATTGAGTCGATGTAGCTCCAAGTCCATACACTTGTCCTCTTTGTGCACCCCCTACTGCATCTAAGTATATTTGATTCTCATCAACATTTTTGTCTTCATTTTGAGATCTCTCCAATCGAAGTTGCATGATTTTTTCCTAAGAATTCATATTGCAATTAGAAGTAAGATCAGTAAATTCTTCTAGTATGCAATTACAATATCTACACTAATATCTACAATCAATTAACACTTACTTATACCACTTTGCATCTATAATTAACAAAAGACATTCCATCATTCTTCTTTGCATGGGTGTACAATAAGACTTCACAAGTAGTGGGCCGTTGTTGTTTCTTTATAGCCAAATTGTCAAACCTAAAAAAATATTTATAGTTACACTTCTACAAGGATCAATGCATTTAGAACAACCATTTTGGCTACTTATAGGCACTAAAGCAACACATATAATAGTCACATCAAACATAATTTACTCATCAAATAACTCAAATTCCATTTACACTTCTGTAAAAATCAATGCATTTATAACAACTATTTTGGCCACTTCTAGGCCCTAAAACAACTCACCTAATAATCACATAAAACATATTGTAGCACCCTCTATGCAAAACCCTATTTATCTTATAATTTAATTACTATTAATCATGCTTATACAATATATTTGTTTAACTATCATTTTACCCTTAATCATGTCATACGGTTTCATATACTTATGTATGTGCTACAAGTCTATTCCTATATTGCATTTCATACTCAGTATCATGCATACTATACTATATGAATATTAATTTATGTATATCACATGCACACATACTCTTCTTAGCTTTACTACTTGGGAGTTACAACACTTCTCATAGGTTATATACATTTTATAACATAACTGGCCATAAAGCAAAACATATGATAATACTAATACAAAAACATCCTACATCAAGATTAACAGTCGGCAGTTGGCCTTTCCTGATGCAGAGATCATCCCTGAACAAAAGTCTTTTTAACAGTACCTACACGGATAAATAACCCGTGCTAAGCTATAAAGCTTAGTGGGGAATATCTATAGATGGATGACCACTCACAACGGTCATCAGAATATATATACAATGTGAATTATAAATAACATGTACAACATATCATGTTGTTAATAACAAATACTTTAAAGCATAAAACATATCCTCATGTACCTAAACATTATACCCAAAAGAGTAACAAATATTCTCATATTCATAGTTCATATAGACAGCAATTTCCCATGTGAACATATTTAAATGAAACATAATTCCTGTGGGCAAACCAACAATATAATCCACAATATCAATCTTTAGTCAAATAACTTTAACTGTTTAATTTTGATCATTACTATGAATAACGTTTAGCCTGCCTTAGCTTTATCAGTGGATAACAGGAACTATGGATACACATCGGTATCAAAATGAAGGATATCCGAAGATATCGGATCTATAGACCCAAACGAGGCCAAAATATAATGTGGATCGGTCAAATAGACCCAAACGGGGTTGCCTATCAACCCAAATGGGGCTGTTCATGATCCAAACGGGATCATACATACTATGGACCCAATTGGACCAAACTATGGCAGTTGTAATTTTCCTATAGGTGCCTATCTATCCACATCTAAAACTCTATCGCAAGCAGAACTATATTCATGTTCAAATCACATATTAAGACTATATTCATAGTATACTATTTGTACATATATAGAGTCTTGTAAAACTATAAGTTCTCGGTGCATAAACAAATATATGCACATTTTATAAGCCAAGTTACACAATTAGCTCATCCATTTCATGTGACTATAAGTTTGCATCATGACATATAAGCATGGCATATAATCATCATATCATATACTTGATCATGTTCTCATTAAGCATCTCACATGTTCATAGTCATGCTACAACATCTTTTATCTCATAAGGCAATTACATGCTCACACACTCATGTACATAATCGTAAATGTACATACCTATAGGTACATTCGCATATAGTAGGCTTATTCCTATAAGCATGTTTACCAATATATATATGCATTTATCATCATTCAGATCATATGCACTTTCATGTCATAGGATTACATATGTATACATCAATTAGGCATATGACAATCATGTACAAGTCTAATTACATGTATAGGTTAGATATTTCATTACTAATCTTTATTGATATACATAACGAATGTACATGTATGCATATAAATCTTTCATTGATAGTCATATTACATGCCCTGTCCATTTTATTTTACTATCATAAAAACAACTATTTGTCTCAATTTAATTAGTAATCATAAAGTCAAGTGCAGCAACAATCTGTATAGGGTAGCATTCCAGATTCAACTTGTGAGCCACATTTGGAAAGGAAAAAGTCATTTTTAGTCAAGATGATCTTCCACAATTTTATCCCCCAATGTGTCTAATTTCCAGAGCATCAAAATTCATCTCCATATCTGTCCTATAGCTTGAGTTATTTGAAAAAATACTATAGGCTATTTTAAAAACCAAATCGTATGGACTGTCATTTAGAACAATTTATAATGTAAAATTTAGAAGGATTTAAACCAACATTTCTTCATCAAAGTTAGACTTTCATGTCTCTAATTTTTCCAGAATTTCATTTTGTAACATTTCAACATCTCTACAAAAAGATATGCCCATTATTATAAATTCTATTTCTGTGTGCAGTCTAGGGAACTAGTCTGGATTCAACCCTAAATTCCATGTAATTAAAGGCAGATTTAAGTCTAGGTTCCTTCACATGAAATATAGGTATAGAAGTCTATTTTCCAATGCAAAAAGAATCATTCAATTTTCTGCTCTATAGCTTAACTTATGAGCAAAAAAATCCATACAGGTCATTCAATCGTGATGAAATGTTCGACTTGTGAAGAGATTCATGAGTGAAGCTAATAAGGCCAATACTTATGTATCGTGAAGAGGTTAACGAGTGGAGAAGAAAAGCTACACTTCACGACTCATGAAGAGTTTCATGAGTCGGACTAATATTCACGACTCGTGAAGACCTTCACAAGTGAACCCAACATTCCCAGAGGAAGAAGATGCATGACTCGTGAAGAGCTTCACGAGTTAGACAATAGTTCACGACTCGTGAAGATATTCACGACTCGGCAAGGACACAATCTGTTCTTCAACCTCACATTGTTAAAATCCAGCAAAACGTAACTTTAAATTCTGTAAATCATACCCAATTCCAGTAATTAATTCCACATGCAATATGAACAGCCTAAATTCCCATACCTTGGCTGAAAAACCAAATGTCTTCAACCTCTAGCAATACCCTTTCCTTTGCTCTTCCTTCCTGCCTCTTCTCCTTTACAAATATCACCATCATTCAAATTTCCAGCACTTAGTTAACGTTTTCCTCAGTCAAAATGAAAAGAAGAAGAAGAAGATGCTGAAGGGCTCATTAATAGATTAATTACCTTAGTTTAATGCCTTAAACTCTTGATTAACCAACATGCACAATTTTCTCTTCAAGATTACTTAAGAAATCAACTTTGAATCATAAAAGAGAGAGAAAGAAAAACATTTCTGCGTTTTCTTGAAGGAATGTCGTCCCACTCTTTCTTCTCTCTCTTCAAAGTTGGATTTTTATAATAGCAAGGGATAATTCCCTTTTTAGTCCTTTAACCTTTTGCATGCCACAAAATAACCTAGCTAATCTTTGCATGTCAAACTTTAACCTATCCATTTAATTCCTTTCAAACATTAACCTATCAATTTATTCCTTCTCTCAAATTGACCTTTAAACATAAATTTCTATCCACATTTGACCCTTGAGTTTCTGAAACTATAAATTTACCCCAAATTAATACTTTTTACTTCAATTGCACCCTCAAATAATATTAAACCATGCTTTAAAATTTTATTCTCATGCAAATAACATAATAACATGATAATTTACCCCCTCTTGACCCATACTTATAATCTTAATCAAATAAAAATCCCATTCAAATATGCAAATTAGATTAGGGTCTTGTTAGGGGCCTTACAATTCTCTCCCCCTTAAGAATTTCGTCCTCAAAATTCATACCTATTTTGAATAAGTGAGGATGTTGTTCCTTCATAGTTGTTTCTGGCTTCCAAGTAACTTTTTGTAAATTGTGATGTTGCCAGAGCACTTTCACAAGTGGAATTTGCTTATTTCTTAGCAGTCTAACTTCTCTAGCCAGAACTGCTATAGGCTCTTCATCATAAGTGAAATCCGGCTATACTTGCACATCTTGAATTGGTATCACATGGGATTCATCTGATTGATACTTCCGAAGCATAGAAACATGAAACACATCATGAAGTTTGGCTAGTTCCATAGGGAGAGCTAACCTGTATGCCACTGGCTTAACTCTTTGAAGAATCTCATATGGGCCGATAAACCTCGGGCTTAATTTATCCGTTTTCCCAAATCTCAATACTTTTCTCCAAGGGGACACTTTCAAAAACACTTTGTCACCCACTTGATATTCAATGTCTTTTCTTTTTAAATCAGCATACGGCTTCTATCTATCGTTAGCTTCCTTTAATCTCTGCTTGATAACTTGTACCTTTTCTTCTGTATCTTTAATAATATTTAGACCAATAACTCTGCGCTCTGAATATTCAGTCCAGTAAATAGGAGTTCTACATTTTTGGCCATACAAGGCCTCATAAAGTGCCATCTCGATACTCCTTTGATAACTGTTATTGTAAGCGAACTCCATTAAAGCTCAATATCTATCCCAACTTCTAGCAAAATCCAAAACACATCCTCTCATCATATCTTCTAAAATTCGGATAACCCGTTCAGATTAACCATTCATCTGAGGGTGGAATGTTGTACTGTAATGGAGCTGAGTTCCTAGTGCTTGTTGTAAACTCTATTAGAATCTCGATGTGAATCTCGGATCTCGATCAGAGATTATTGACACCGGAATGCCATGCAGTCTAACAATCTCATTTACATAAAGTTCTGCCAGTTTATCCATAGGATAATCCATCCAAACTGGTATGAAATGAGCTGATTTAGTCAGCTTATCAACTATAACCCAAACTGCATCATGATTTTTCTATGTAAGGGGCAATCCTGTTACAAAGTCCATGGTAATATCCTCCCATTTCCACTATGGAATTGGGATGGGGTTCAACAAACCAGAGGGTAACTGGTGCTCTGCTTTCACCTACTGACAAGTCAAACATTTGGAGACATATGCTACCACATCTTTCTTCATGCCAGGCCACCAATAACATTATTTCAAATCCTGGTACATCTTATTCCCACCAGGGTGCATAGTAAATACTGTATTGTGAGCCTCATTCAATACTGTTCTTTTTAATTCTTTGTCATCAGCAACATATAATCTATTTTGGTAATACACACCCCCATCCTCTTTCACTGAATACTCTGACTGGGTCCCTTCATGTGAAGACTTCAAAATCTGTTGTAACCTTTCATCATGTTTCTGAGCATCGATCACTGTTTGCTTCAAACAAGGTCTAACCTTCAATTGTGCTATTAAAGCACCATCATATGCAAGTTTCCATCTATAGTGATGTGCAATCATAGCAGCCATCATCTTACAGCTTAAGACATCAACTACAACATTAGATTTGTCTGGATGGTAATCCACTATACAATCATAATCTTTAAACAGTTCTAACCATCTTCGCTGCCTCAAGTTAAGTTTCTTTTGAGTGAGAAAATATTTGAGACTCTTGTGATCTGTATAGATTTTGCACTTTTCCCCATACAAATAATGTTGCCAAATTTTAAGGCAAACACTACTACTGCTAACTATAGGTCATGGGTTGGATAGTTTTGCTCATGCTGCTTCAACTATCTAGATGCATAGGCAATTACTTTACCATCTTGCATTAACACACACCCCAAGCCAACTCTGGAAGCATCACTATACATAGCATACTCTTTTCCTGTAACTAGTTATGTCAAAACTAGAGCCTCTGTCAAAAATTTCTTCAACTGATCATAACTTGCCTGACACCAATCAGTCCACTCAAACTTTATGCCCTTTCTTAAAAGTTTAGTGAGTGGTACAGCTATAACTGAAAAGCCTTTCACAAAAAGATGGTAATAACCTGCTAAGCCCAGAAAACTTCTCACTTCTGTCACATTTTGAGGCAACTTCCAATTCACTATAGCCTCAATTTTAGCTGGATCCACTCTAATGCCTTCAAAAGATACTACATGACCAAGGAAAGAAACTTCTTTAAGTCAAAAATCACATTTGTTTACCTTAGGATATAACTTATTCTCCCTCAGAGTCTGTAAAACAATTCTCAAATGCTCAACATGTTTCGCTTCATTTCTCGAATACACCAAAATGTCATCTATGAACACAACAACAAATTGATCCAAGTAGGATCTAAATACCCTATTTATAAGATCCATAAATGCAGCTGGTGCATTTGTTAACCCAAATGGCATCACCAGAAACTCATAATGCCCATATTGGATTCTAAAGGCTATTTTGGAAACATCCACATCCTTAATCCGAAGTTGATAATAATCCGTTCGCAAATCAATCTTGGAAAACACTCCAGTACCTTTCAACTGATCAAATAAATCTTCAATTCTAGGTAAAGGGTACTTATTTTTCACTGTTACCCTATTTAACTGTCTGTAATCTATACACATCCTCATAGACCCATCCTTTTTCTTCACAAATAAAACCGGTGCACCCCAAGGTGATGCACTAGGCCTAATGAAGCCTTTGTCAAGCAACTCCTGTAGTTGAACCTTTAGTTCCTTCAATTCCAAAGGAGCCATCCTGTAGGGTGCCTTCGAAATAGGAGTTATACCAGGTAGAATTTCTATAGACAACTCAACATCCTTTTCAGGTGGAAGACTAGGTAAGTCTTCAGGGAACACATCAGGAAATTCTTTCACCACTGGAATCTCTTGGAGATTCACAATCTCTTTTCTTGAATCAAGCACAAGTGCTAAGAAAGCTTCACACCCTTTTCTCAGAAATCGCTTAGATCGAATGCCCTAAACTATAGTTTCTTTACCATCAGCACTAATAAGAGTTACAGTTTTAGCTTCACAATTAATCACTGCATGATGTCTAGACAGCCAATCTATACCCAGTATAATATAAAACTCCCGAAATGGCAATTCAATAAGATCAGCAAGAAATTCTTTCCCTTGAATTACAATAGGACACTATTTATGCAATCTATTAACAACAACACTGTGACCCAAAGGGTTGGTTACACATATATCATATTCCAGTTCATGTACAGTAGACTCATTCCTACCCATATCCCCAGTGTAAACATAAGAATGAGTGAAACTAGGATCAATCAGTGCATGCATGTCAGAATCAAAGAGAGAGAAAATACCAACTATAACTTCTGGAGCACTTTGATCCTCTCTAGCTTTCATTGCATAAGCCCAAATAGGAACAACTGGAGCTGTGGGTTTGTCAACTGATTCAAAAATGTTCCTGGACTGGGATCCCTGATGCCTCGATCCCCCATGTCCTCTTCCTCTACCTCTACCTGAAGATGGTGCATTGTAAGTTCCTCTACTGCCCTGCTGTCCAACACCCTAATCCCTCTTCGAAGGACAATTTTCCATGAAGTGATCAGTACCACCACACTTGTAACATGCCTCGGTTAATTTCCTGCAACTATCCCAATGTTTTCTAGAACAATAGGGACACACTGGAGGTTGCCCCCCACTCTGTTTCCCTGAAGCTCCCTTTCCCAGCTTAGACACTGTGGAAGATTCTTGTCTCCTGTCCCTTTTTGTAGAACTATAGCTAGACTCAGCTAGCTGATTTCCTTGAGCTACTCTAGCTCTCTTTCCTGTGAAAGATCCACCATTGGACCCACTCTTTCTCTGTTCTTTCTCCCTTTTTGCAATTTCATTCTTTTCAATTTGCAAGGCTGTTGTAACCAGTTGAGTGAAGTTAACCATTTGCAAAGATATAGATCCAATTAACTTTTCTCTGATACGATCATTTAACCCATCTTTATACTGTCTACATTTAAAAGCATCAGTTAACATCTCATCAGGAACATATTTGCACAAGTGACTGAATTCTTTCTCATACTCAACCACAGACATAACTCTTTGCTTCAAGTTGAGAAACTACTTTAACTTATCTTGCTTGTATGCCTCAGTAACATACTTTTTCTTGAATTTACCTGTGAAAAATTCCCATGTAAGAGGATCTGGTAACTGGGGTTGCTTCAACACCAACTTCCACCAATCATAAGCAGCTCCCTGTAATAAGGACACAACACAAGATGCCTTATGACCCACTGGACAGTGGATTTCATCAAAAATTCTCTCTAACCTTTCCAGCCAAAATTTAGCTTCCTCAAACTGTTCCAGATTAGTGCCTAAAAACTCTTCAGCACCATGCTTCCTAATTTCAGATACTGGAGCTTTAGGTGCAATCATCCTTTGAAGAATTTGAGCCATATCCTGTGATATCTTTAACAATGCTTCTGCAGGGATGGCTGCTAGAACCTCATTAGGATTGGATGATAAAGATCCAAGATTGGAGGGATTGGTTCTAACCGGCCTGTTACTTTCAGCTGTTTCCTCAAAAGCATCTCTAGAGCTCTCTATCTTCGATCTATAAGAAAACAGGGACTTCTACATCAGGCCAACAAAACACTATATCATACTATAGAATCCTAGGTTCATTTTTACCCAGAAAAGGATAAACCTAGGCCCTGATACCACAAATTGTAGCACCCTCTATGCAAAACCCTATTTATCTTATAATTTAATTACTATTAATCATGCTTATACAATATATTTGTTTAACTATCCTTTTACCCTTAATCATGTCATACGGTTTCATATACTTATGTATGTGCTACAAGTCTATTCCTATATTGCATTTCATACTTAGTATCATGCATACTATACTATATGAATATTACTTTATGTATATCACATGCACACACACTCTTCTTAGCTTTACTACTTGGGAGTTACAACAATTTTCATAGGTTATATACATTTTATAACATAACTGGCCATAAAGTAAAACATATGATAATACTAATAAAAAAACATCCTACATCAAGATTAACAGTCAGTAGTTGGCCCTTCCTGATGCAGAGATCGTCCTTGAGCAAAAGTCTTGTTAGCAGTACCTACACGGATAAATAACCCGTGCTAAGCTATAAAGCTTAGTGGGGAATATCTATAGATAGATGACCACTCACAACGGTAATCAGAATATACATACAATGTGAATTATAAATAACATGTACAACATATCATGTTGTTAATAACAAATACTTTAAAGCATAAAACATATCCTCATGTACCTAAACATTGTACCCAAAAGAGTAACAAATATTCTAATATTCATAGTTCATATAGATAGCAATTTCCCATGTGAACATATTCAAATGAAACATAATTCCTGTGGGCAAACCAACAATATAATCCACAATATCAATCTTTAGCCAAATAACTTTAACTTTTTAGTTTTGATCATTACTATGAATAATGTTTAGCCTGCCTTAGTTTTATCAGTGTATAACGGGAACTATGGATACACATCGGCATCAAAATGAAGGATATCCGAAGATATCAGATCTATAGACCCAAATGGGGCTAAAATATATTGTGAACCGGTCAAGCAGACCTAAACGGGGTTGCCTATCAACCCAAACGGGGCTATTCATGATCCAAACGGGATCATACATACTATAGACCCAATTGGGCCAAAATATGGCAGCTGTAATTTCCCTATAGGCGTCTATCTATCCACATCTAAAACTCTATCGCAGGCAGAACTATATTCATGTTCAAATCATATATTAAGACTGTATTCATAGTATACTATTTGTACATATATAGAGTCTTGTAAAACCATAAGTTCTCTTGTGCATAAACAGATATATGCGCATTTCATAAGCCAAGTTACACAATTAGCTCATCCATTTCATGTGACTATAAGTTTGCAGCATGACATATAGGCATGACATATAATCATCATATCATATGCTTGATCATGTTCTCATTAAGCATCTCATATGTTCATAGTCATGCTACAACATCTTCTATCTCATAGGGCAATTACATGCTCATACACTTATGTACATAATCGTAAATGTACATACCTGCTGGTACATTCGCATATAGTAGGCTTATTCCTATAAGCATATTTACCAATATATATATGCATTTATCATCATTCAGATCATGTGCACTTTCATGTCATAGGATTACATATGTACACATCAATTAGGCATATGACAATCATGTACAAGTCTAATTATATGTATAGGTTAGATATTTCATCACTAATCTTTATTCATATACACAACAGATATACATGTATGCATCTTTCATTGATAGTCATATTACATGCCCTATCCATTTTATTTTACTATCATAAAAACAACTATTTGTCTCAATTTAATTAGTAATCATAAAGTCAAGTGCAGCAACAATCTGTATATGGCAGCATTCCGGACTCAACTTGTGAGCCACATTTGGAAAGGAAAAAGTCATTTTTAGTCAAGATGATCTGCGACAATTTTATCCCTCTATGTGTCTAGTTTCCAGAGCATTAAAATTCATCTCCATATCTGACCTATAGCTTGAGTTATTTGAAAAAATACTATAGGTTGTTTTAAAAACCAAATTGTGTGGACTGTCATTTAGAACAATTTATAATGTAAAATTTAGAAGGATTTAAACCAACATTTCTTCATCAAAATTAGACTTTCATGTCTCTAATTTTTCCAGAATTTTATTTTGTAACATTTCAGCATCTCTACAAAAAGATATACCCATTACTGTAAATTCTATTTCTGTGTGCAGTCTAGGGAACTAGTCCGGATTCAATCCTAAATTCCATATAATTAAAGGCAGATTTATGTCTAGGTTCCTTCACATGAAATATAGGTATAGAAGTCTATTTTCCAATGCAAAAAGAATCATTCAAGTTTCTGCTCTATAGCTCAACTTATGAGCAAAACAATCCATATAGGTCATTCAATCATGACAAAATGTTCGACTCGTGAAGAGATTCACGAGTGAAGCTAATAAGGCCAATACTCATGTCTCGTGAAGAGGTTTATGAGTGGAGAAGAAAAGCTACACTTCATGACTTGTGAAGAGTTTCACGAGTCAGGCTAATATTCACGACTCGTGAAGAACTTCACGAGTGAACCCAACATTCCCAGAGGAAGAAGATGCATGACTCATGAAGAGCTTCACGAGTCGGACAATAGTTCACGACTTGTTAAGATATTCACGACTCGGCACGGACACAATCTGTTCTCCAACCTCACATCGTTAAAATCCAGTAAAATGTAACTTTAAATTTTGTAAATCATACCCAATTCCAGCAATCAATTCTAATGCAATATGAACAGCCTAAATTCCCATACCTTGGCTGAAAAACCCAATGTCTTCAACCTCTAGCAATACCCTTTCCTTTGCTCTTCCTTCCTTCCTCTTCTCTTTCACAAATATCACCGTCATTCAAATTTCCAACACTTAGTTAATGTTTTCCTCAGTCAAAGTGAAAAGAAGAAGAAGAAGAAGAAGATGCTGAAGGGGTCATTAATAGATTAATTACCTTAGTTTAATGCCTTAAACTCTTGATTAACCAACATGCACAATTTCCTCTTCAAGATTACTTAAGAAATCAACTTTGAATCATAAAAGAGAGAGAAAGAAAATCATTTCTGCATTTTCTTGAAGGAATGCCGTCCCACTCTTTCTTCTCTCTCTTCAAAGTTGGCTTTTTATAATAGTAAGGGATAATTCCCTTTTTAGTCCTGTAACCTTTTGCATGCCACAAAATAACCTAGCTAATCTTTGCATGTCAAACTTTAACCTCTCCATTTAATTCCTTTCAAACATTAACCTATCAATTTTTTCCTTCTCTCAAATTGACCTTTAAACATAAATTTCTATCCACATTTGACCATTGAGTTTTTAGAACTATAAATTTATCCCAAATTAATACTTTTTACTTCAATTGCACCCTCAAATAATATTAAACCATGCTTTAAAATTTTATTCTCATGCAAATAACATAATAACATGATAATTTACCCCCTCTTGACCCATACTTATACAAATTCCTCATTTAATTTAATCTTAATCAAAGAAAAATCCCATTCAAATATGCAAATTAGATTAGGGTCATGTTAGGGGCCTTACACATATCATACTAAAAACTCAAGTTTTATTTCAATTCATTGATCATTGTTAAGAAAGAAGCTCCACTTACCAAATGTTACATAAGCATGACAAGGGAGACAGACCCTTCAACATGGCATATAAGGTAACACCATGTTACCACAACATCAATTTTTTGGATGGCCCCACATCTCAAGCCATAAATTTCAAATAGACTTTGGTATATAAGTTGAACAATTTTTTCTCTTTTTTATCTTAGAGATAAAACCGCCGTATCCAATGGCTGCCTTCTTCTTCTAAGCAAACTTGACCAATGTATCTTTTAATGGATCCCAAGAAAAAAATTTCTACATCCATAATTAAAACTAAGTTCCATAATTAAAAAAATATAAAGAATATAGATGCAATTATATATAGGTATTTAATTTAACAATGTAATAATTTACCTTAAACTCTTCAAAATATACATCCTTTGTCTCTTAACTGACAGTTGACCAACTTAATCCTCCCTCTTCTAGCCGTCCCTCAAAAATCCTACGCATCTTGTGAGAACACTTACTGCTTGACTCTAAAAATCTTAATAGATAAAAAATGATAAATAAATTAATGTTATTGGCAAGGAACAATTGATATAAATATGAAATTATTGCTATAAAATAGTCTATTTCTTCCTTTCCGTTAATCATCAATGATGAAATCATTAAATTTTTAATTCTCACTTTTCATCTCGAATGGTGATTCGTATCTTTCCAGATTCATCAAGGACAATTTCTTTTGGATTAGGGGTTCCATCATCATAATCATCATTAGATAATGTGCTGCGAATCTCGACTATCATGTGTAGAATCTACTATTATGGGCATTTGAGGCACCATATCAAGTGGATGAGATGTACTAATTAGAGTAAAAGGTAGAGGAGATACATCCCTATTTGCTACCGGTGGCTGCACTATTAGAGGTTGTGGAGGTGCAATTAAAAAAGGTGTCTGCACTAATCATTATCTCTCTCTGACTTTTTTTGCAAGTGCTATGCTGAAAGAATTATGCCAAACATTAACTCCGCAAACCACTGCTACTCACACGTGCTTCCTTTTTGACATATCTATAATAAAATAAAAAAATTTAAGATATAAATTTATGTTAGTGATAAAAAATGCAATCATTACCCACTACAGTAACACATACAAAATTATTCACTATCCTTAGTGAAATGATAATAATTCTCTTTATCAATATTAGAGTCATCGTTTGAAGAGGTCAACTCTGGTTCCTCATCTTCTTCTTCTTCAAATTCTTCATCAAGTTCTAATAAAACCCTATTTGGATTATTAAGCAATTGTAATTCATATAGTGGGGACTTTGTTCTAGCTAAATTAGTAAAGATTACATTCTCATTAATTTATTCATACCAACTTGAATTAAATATTAGTAAGAGAATTACTATGGCTAAATTCACTATTGATCTCACTAGGCATATTAGATATTGGCAAGAAAATATTGCTCTTACTAACCTTTGGCAAGGGAAACTACATTGTTAATTGCTCTCATACGCGTCACACTTATTCGCTAATTAACTAGGAAAATTACCTCGCTAAAGTATCGAGGACTTTCTCCTCGCTAATTGTTTCATATGGCTAGGACAAAGTTCTAGCAAAATTATCGAGGAATTTATCCTTGCCAATTAGTTCATAAATCTAGAAAGCATTTATTTTTAGTAAATTAGCAAGGATTATGTCCTCACTATATAATTCATAAATCAAATGTCACATGACTTAATCTTTAGCGAGGGAAATGTCCTCGTTAAATTAGCAAGGATTTGTTTTTAGCAAAATTTGGAAGGACTATGTCCTCGCTATATAGTTTATAAATCAAATGCCACATGATTTAACCATTAGCAAGGGATTTATCCTTACTAAATTAGCAAGGATTTGTTTCTAGGAAAATTAGCGAGGATTATGTCCTCACTACATAGTTCGTAAATCAAATGCCTTGTGACTTAACTGTTAGCGAGGAATTTGTCCATGCTAAATTAGCAAGGATTTATTTCTAGCAAAATTAGCGAAGATTATATCCTTGCTACATAGTTCATAAATCAAATGCCCAATGACTTAACTATTAGCAAGGAATTTATCCTCACTAAATTAGCAAGGATTTGTTTCTAGCCAAATTTGTGAGTATTGTATCATAGCCAAATAGTTCTTAAATCAAATTCCACATTACTTAACCTTTAGCGATGGATATGTTCTCGCTAATTTATCAAGGATTTGTTTCTAGCCAAATTTGCAAGTATTATGTCCTAGCCAAATAGTTCATAAATCAAATTCCACATTACTTAACCTTGAGCGACAAATATGTTCTCGTTAAATTAGCAAGGATTTGTTTATAGCAAAATTAGCAAGAATTATGTCCTTGCTATATAGTTCATAAATCAAATGTCCCATGACTTAACCATTAGCAAGAGATTTGTCCTAGCTAGATCAGTAAGGATTTGTTTCTTGCAAAATTAGCAAGGATTGTGTCCTCGCTATATAGTTGATAAATCATATACACCATGAATTAAGCATTAATAAGGGTTATGTGCTCACAAAGTTGTCACTATTTTTTGTGCCAAAATTTTGGCACCTAAGATTAGCAACAAAAAGATTTATTTATTACTAAATTGTAGCAATATTTGTTTTCCCAAACCCCCTTACAATATTTGCGACATAAATAATTTTTTGTCACACTGTTGTCGCTAAACAATGCATTTAGTAATGAATTTCATTGTCCTCACTAATGTTTGTCACTATTTTGCATTTTTTTGTAGTGAGAGAATAAAAAAGGTGTGTACTTATGAAATGATAACTTGTACATATGATGTTTACATGTATTCATAGTTCCTAAGATTATACCTTACAAGTGTGGTATCATAGTGCTTGAGTATACATGAATAGTTTAAGCATACTTTACATGTGATCTTAAAACCATGTTCTATGTTTTGAAGAAAACATAAAATATAGACATATATATACATATCTTATGAATAAAGTAACTCAATATAGCATGATGTTAAATATCATCATCATACTTATGTGAAAAAGTTACATGCCTTTGAACCAATTAGCCAAATAGTTCATAAATCAAATTCCACATTACTTAACCTTAAGCAGTGGATATGTTCTCACTAAATTAGCAAGGATTTATTTCTAGCAAAACTTATGAGAATTATGTCTTCACTATATAGTTCATAAATCAAATGCCACATGATTTAACTATTAGCAAGGGATTTATTCTCGCTAAATTAGCAAGGATTTGTTTCTAACAAAATTAGTAAGAATTTTGTCCTTGCTAGATCAGTAAGGATTTGTTTCTAGAAAAATTAGCAAGGATTGTGTCCTCGCTATATAGTGGATAAATCATACACACCATGAATTAAGCGTTAGTAAGGGTTCTGTGCTCACAAAGTCGTCGCTATTTTTATGCAAAAATTTTGGCACCTAAGATTAGCAATAAAAAGATTTATTTATCTCTAAATTGTATCAATATTTGTTTTCCCACAAGCCCCTAACAATATTTGTGACATAAATCATTTTTCGTCACAATGTTGTCGCTAAACGGTGCATTTAGCAATGAATTTCATCATCCTCACTAATTTTCGTCACTATTTTGCATTTTTTTTGCAGTGAGAGAATCAAAAAGGTGTGTACTTATGAAATGATAACATGCACATATGATGTTTACATGTATTCATAGTTCCTAAGATGATATCTTACAAGTATGGTATCATAGTGCTTGAGTATACATGAATAGTTTAAGCACACTCAACATATGATCTTAAAACCATGTTCTATGTTTTAAAGAAAATTTAAAATATAGACATATATATACATATCTTATGAACAAAGTAACTCAGTATAGCATGATGTTAAATATCATCATCATACTTATGTGAAAAAGTTACATGCCTTTGAACCAATTACAAATATAGTATAATACTACTCAAACATGTACATAATAACATAATTATAGAAAGATAAAGTAAAGAGATTTAACTGCCTGCATTGTGTCTAGGATGTGGATAGATAGGCATGCCTATAAGGGTAATTTATTGTCGTTATAGTATAGTTTTCACCCCGTTTAGGTTATAAAGTATAGACATGGTTCTATTTAGAACATAAACAGCCCCGTTTGGGTCCACTTGACTGACCTAAAGTATAGTTTGACCCCATTTAGGTTATAAAGTATAGTATAGCTTGACCTCGCTTGGGTCCTAATATAGTACAATTTGGCACCATTAGGGTCTAAAGTCTAAAACATTCAGGTACCTTCAAGTGCTACTGTTATAATTTAACTCGTTATCCACTTCTTTAGAAAAGTGCAGGCCTAATTTAAAGTAAAGAAAAACATCATATTAAATTAAAAGATTAAATAAGCTTGACATTTCTTAAATTGATCTTCATATTATTTTTATATGAAATTCCTATATTACATATGGAAAACATATAGTTAAATGGAGGTTACAATATAATTATATGTATTTGGCATTTAGTATCACATGTACATACTAGACCTATATATTATACATATGAAGTTGCACATTATGGATGTTTTATTAATAGTTATATTGGTGAACATATGATCTTATGGTCATATGTTTTACTTGATTTTATTTATATACTACTTTAATTTGCATCAATGGATAATATATGGAAAATCATGACATGAAGTGAAAGAGTATTTTATTACTATATGAATGAAATCATTGATGTAATTTTAAAGCGTTTCATATACCTTGGAATACAAGATAAATATATATGTATTTATGCTTAGCAATGCCTTTTAATAGTTGCATTGGCTTATATGCTTTTCTTATAGCTACTCGTTTCTTGCTTTCTATTGAGAAATGATGTGTAACATCTTATATGAAAAAATAAACGATTTATGAACTTATAGCTGGTGAACTTGATATGATTTAAAGCTTAAGAATGAAATGGCATAGTAAGGATAACAATTAAATAAGGTTTTTATTATACATCTTGATACATGGATTATAATACATATATGTAAAAGGCATGTTTTATTAATACTATTTATTAATGCATAAAGATTCAGTTTATTAACTTAAAGTTCTATGATTTACGAATGAGTATCTTTATAAATCTAAATTAATATTTACAAGGGTTTAAGAATAGTTAGTAAGTAAAAGTGATTAGATAAGGATAAAAGATAAGAATCTAGAAATATATAATTGAGCTATATAAGTATTGGTAAGAGAACATAATTGTTAAATAAGTGGAACATTTAATAAATTATCAACATTAAATATGCCTATGGTATGAATATTGAGTAGTAATTGGTAAATGACAGGATCATATTATTGTTGTTTTAAATGATTGGATTATATGCTTAAAGATATGTTTATATGTGTGTGCATTATTTTTTTTGACGACTTTCAAAAGAGGTTGTCTACATGTTTAATGTTCCCCATTAAGCTATTTAGCTTAGCATGGGTTTTTACCTATGTAGGTTGTTAAGCTAGGACTTCTTCTTAGGGATAATATCTACAGCGAGATGGCCAACACAAGTCTTAGAAGATTTAAAAGTATATAGTCTTCATTTTTATTTCTTTTTGTTTTGAAATTTTAAATTGTGTTGGAAATTTTGTATAGTATAGATGTTTAGTATATGTAAATATTGTAACGCTTAAAGAGACTCATATGTAAGTAAAGCTTTTAATATGTTATGGTTTAATTTTCCTATAAGATCTTTATACAGGGTTGTTAAGTAAAGATTAGTTCATTGATTATAATATATTAATGTAATATGCAAAAGGATAGTATTATGCTATAGAGATGGGTGTTACAATTTGTGGTATCAGAGCATAGGTTTAGTCATTTCTAGTCATTAAGTGTTTAAAAATTAGATATCGTAGGAAGTGTTTTTTGTTGGCCTAATACATATATCCCTATTTTGCTTTGTTATAGAATAAAAGATGGATGATTTGAAGGAAACTGGAAAAGAAATAAGTGAAGTCAACAACTTTGAGGCTTCAAACTTTTCTATCGCTGATTCTATAGATGTAACATGTAATGAGATAATGGCTTCTTTAGTAGAAGGACTGATGGAAATGAACCACAATTTGACTTAGATTTTACAAGATTTAACCAAGCATAGGGTATCAAAAGAGGTCAAAAGGAAATAGAAGTAAGAGTACAAAAAAGGTGAAATCAAATAAAAGAAAAAGGATAATGGAAGAAGGTCTTTCTAACAAGATATCAAGACCCATGATAGGTTTAGCAAGGCAAGGTAGAAAAGCTCAAGCTCCTAAGTGCTTACATTATTCTAAGAACCATTGGGGTGTATGTAAAGTTGCAAATAGGGCTTGTTTTAATTGTAGGCATATAGGTCACTTTATAGAAGTAAGAAATAGTATTATATTGCAAGTGGTAGTCAAAAGTGTAAATTGAGGGCTATATAGGAATTCACCAAAAGAATTAAATAAGTGCCCAATAGGTGTATGACACATTTTAAATTCTAGAATTTGAATTAATTAATGAGGGCAAAAATTTGCCTCCCTAGAAAAAATGACCAACCCCCATAACTACTCCACCATTTTAGATCTTCTTTCTCTTTTTTCTTATTAATTTTACTCCAGAATTTTGCCATTTTTGTTAGAGTAGTGGAAGAGAGAGAAAAATTTGTTGTGTTTAAGTGTGTAAAGGTGAGTAACACCTAAAAATCTAGTGAAACTAATTAACTCTTTCATCTTATCTTAATAAGTATTCAAATTAAAACATAAATAATATTTTTGAAAGGTTTAATTAGTGAAAATTTTATGCTAATATCTAAAGAGCAAGTAAGGAACAAGGTAAGGAAAAAAGTCTAAAAGCTTGAAGCCACAAGTCTCCAAGTGGTAAGGGAATATTTAATTTGTGTATGCTTAATTTTGTGTATAATTGCTCGAAATCTTTTTGGTAGTATTAATGTTAAAGGGAATAGAGGAAGGTGTTAAATGTCAATATAGAGAGGGAATTGTAGAGAAAATCAAGAGAGGATAAATTATATAACAAGTTCTTTAGGGATTGATTAAGGTAAAACTTGAGTTATGGGTTTCTAACTTCAATGAGATTAATGGAAAATTAAACTAGAAAGATATGTGTTTAATTCATATGAAGGGACTAAAGTGGGGTTTTGATCTTAAGACCCCTAAAATCTAGTTTGGAGACAGATCTAGTTTCTATCCAGAGTAGTCCATGGTTTTGTAAGTAGAGATTTAGATAGAATGATTCAAATTAATTGATTCTTATGGCACTAGAAATTAGATTTACAATGGAACATTTGTGTGGTAGGACTTTTAGCCTAAAAGTCTCATTTGAATAACCTAAAACTTTGTACAAGTGAATTAAGAAAGGTGATCTACAAAATTTAGAATTTTTTAATCTAACTAGCTGAATTGGTGCTATGCTATTTTTTCAATAAAAAATGCCACACACCCGACTTGATTGCGACTTGATTAATCTCAATCCAATTGGATCAACTAAGCCTATTCAGTACAGAATGCCCTTCACCCAATTGAATTGAATTTTAATCTAGTTTGGTACCTAGTTTAGTGTATCAACCTAGCTGGATTGATTTTAATCTAATCTAGTTACTCTATCATTTTAGTCAAGAATGGGTATTACTCGATTGAATTGAACCTTAATCCAGTTGGGCACCTTATTTAATACAACTAGCCTATTGGATTAATTTCAATCCAACCGAGTCACTCAATTAAATTTAGTTTAGAATAGCAGACACCTGTCTGAACATATATCTCAATCCAGCTTTGAGTACCCCTTATTTCATACATATATAAATGATGTTCTTATGTTTTATTACTTGATTTTAACTAAATGTTCCTAAAGTTTCATAACCACTTTGAAAAGGCTATAAGAATCATATGAATACACACACGCACACACACACACACATATACATATATAGCTAAATTAAATCATGAATTTTCTGTTCATATAGTGTGAGAACATGATGCATTTTGGGATACACGTGTGTGAATGAGATTATACAATAAATCTATCTCTTCTATATTCTAGTTATAAATGTATGTTGTTAATATTTAAGGCTAGTTCTAACCTATTGAGTCTTAGTAGGGGGTGAATAGGCATGTCTAGAAAGATTGCAATTGCTTTTGTGGTACTATAGTGTCTTTAAATACTGGTGTACGACACTTTCACACACACACACATGCACACACACACACACACACACACACACACACACACACACACACATGCACACACACACACACATACACACACACACACACACACACACACACACACACACATATATATATATATATTGCACAATTATGATAAAGAAAATCAATAAATAGATTAGAGTTTTTTTGTAACATATTACCAACCTAGTGTTTACCCTTAAATCCTCCAAAGGAGTATATAGGAATTATAGAAGTGATGCAGCTTGACATAGAGTATAGGCAAAGTGATTTTTTTATTGCTCATCTTGACCAGATGGCATTTGAGATCTATGCACGGGCATGCAATAGGCTTGCACGGTCATGCAATTTGACTTTCATGATTTCTTTTGGATTTTCGTATTTCTTCCTTCTACATAGTCATTATTCCTTTTATTCCCTTCTGCTTTCGTACTTGCCCTCCTCATTTCATTTGTTTCTTTTATTTACTTTGCAAAACTATGAATCTATTTTCCTAAAGACTTGTTTTGATGCTAGATAATTATTCATCCTAGTAGGATTTGATCAGATATCATTATTCCATCTTATGGTTCTTCCATAGGGTCAAGCTGGACATAGAACTACTTCTGGCTATAACCCAATTTTGGGACCACTAATTTCATGTCTTCTACTTTAACAACTTAGAATTTGCCCTTTGGATGTTCATGTTATAGTAGGTTATGATGAACCTATCATCTTGAATATCTTATTTGATAGTTCATATGTCTTTATGGGCAATGAGTCGTACTTGATTGGTGCTACCCTTTTTATATGTTTGGCCTATTCTTTTGTGGTAACTAGCAAAGATGGCATTTTGGGCAACTACTGACTTTTTTATATTCTCAATGGGATTTGTGAAGGCTTGACACATTTTCCACTAATCCTGGCAGAGACTTTACTTAGACTGGATGTTGTGTAAGCAAATCATAATGGGCTATTCACTAACAACTTTTTTTGCTTCAAGTATCTTAAATAATTTAATTTAAAGGTAGTGTGCCCCTTTTAGGTTTCCATACTAGCTTTTCTTAGTGGGAAATGCATTTAGGATTTTCACATAACCTTATACCTAATTTTTTCCTTAAATAGATCCTACCGATTCCAATAGCTTTTATATTTACCCCCTTCTTTCATTTAAAGGTCTAGCTATAGAAAAAGCTTTGAATGTTGGGTGAGTCACCCCTTCATGTGATAGATGTATACTCACTAAGGTACTTTAGCTTGAAGAACCTTAGTCATAGTTTGATTATGTGGAGTATGGCATGATCTAGATAATTGTCATTGATGATTAAAGGGTAAGCTTGATGTGCCCCTAGATAAAATTAGAGTACATGACTCGTGATTGACATTCTGATTGTATACCTCTATATAGATTGCACCGGTCCACCTTTTGCATTACCACTTGTTATGCTTGCCAATTCGACAAGATACTGTGAGGAATTTGTTGTCCTTCAAGGGAGGGGAGTTAGCTGACACCTTCATCGCTAGTCATCGCATTTTTCAGAGGTGGCTCCCTATGAAGGCTAATATTCCTCCAATGATTATTAGTGATTTCCAGGCCAGCTCCCAGTATCATCTATAGATGATAGAGGCAATGGATAACAAGGCTCTTTAGGTGAGGTAATAGAGTGGTAAAGGTAGTAGTAAGGGCAACACGTAAATGATGGTTTAGTTTGATTTTGAACAATTTGGCTTGTAATAATGTGTGTTCGCTTAGGCAGACATTGGTTGATGTTTGTTGGGTTTGGCTTGCTTTTGTGTATCTAATGTGTTGGGCATATTGCTTGTTTTATGCATTTTAGTTATATGTTCATGTTTATTATTGTTGGTTTATTTTGTTTATTGGTGTGTGTTTACAATAAATGGGCTATCTTTTTGTTAATTTTGTACTTAGTTTATTCGTGCATTCTTATATTATAACATCTAATAAAGATAAATATGATATAACATTGAATTCAAAGACAAAAATTTCCTTTCAATCTTAGGGGTTGACACCTTGAGTGCATCTGACTCCTGTTATTAATTAGCCCTCATAGGTTTTCTTGATTGAAGATATTCTTTCAACTCCAAATTTTTGCCTAGGCTACCTTTTTTTGGTTTTTACCCTAGTAGGGTGCCAAATTTTAGCAAGGCTGCATTTTTCAATTTTTGACCTACAAATATACTTTTCTCTTCTTTTGATCTTTTGTCTTTAGCCATATAACCTCTTTAGCCTGTCATTATTAACCAGCTCTCTAAACTCATTCTTGTCATTATCAATGAGGATAGCTTTACTTTTTGAACACAAAAGGTTGTTCCTAGTTCAGTTAAAATTTTCCCATATAGTTTAGCATGCTAGGTCTCATCTACTTGAATACTAAGTCACCTTCCTTCAAGTGATGAACTTTAACTTTCTTACCGAAGGATCATGCTAGTCATTTTTAACACAACTAGTTGTGGTAGTTAGCCCTCATCCCATTTCATCTATTAGGCTCAATTTTGCCAATTATGCTCTACCCATACTCTCTTTGACAACTTAGCTTCCAAGGTAACTCTAAGCAACTGTAACTCAATTTCCATTGCAAATACTACTCCTATCCCATATACTAAAGAAAAGGGAGTGGCCTCTATTGATGTACTGATCATAGTTTGATACCTCCAAAGCACGAATGGTTACTTTTTGGCCCAATCTTATTAGTTTGTATAGTCTTGTACAAAATATTTTTTAAATTCCTATTTGTAGCCTTGATTGCCCCATTTGCTTTCGGCTATAAGGAAAACACTTTTGATGCTAAATTTCATACTTTAGAAGCATCTACTTTGTCTCTTCTTAAAACTAAACCCCATTATTGGATATCATTTGGTAGGGCACCCCATATTTGCAAATTAGGTTCCTTTCAATAAACCATGCCATCTCTCATACCCCTAGGTTCTTGAAAGATTATGGTTCCACATATTTTATGAAATAATTGATAGCAACCATAATGTATTTGTGTCCATTAGAGGTTGTCAAATGAATCTCTCTAATAATGACTATCCTCCAAGTTGAGATGGGCCATATAGACGAAAGATTGCATAACTCTAAAATAGGCAAATGACTTAAATTCGCATGTTGTTGGCATTGATGGCATAGTTTCATAGATTAGGAGTAGTTAGTGTCCATGTTATACTAGAAGAAACCTTGGTGCATAACTTTCCTTGCTAACGTTAGTCCATTCATATGGGTCCCATAAGTCCCTATTTGAGTTTCCTCCATCACCTTTTTTCCTTCTTTCTTATTTAGGCACCTTATATAGAAACCATTGACTTGTCTTTCATATAAAATACCATCTAAACTTATAAACCTAGTCGACAGCTTACAAATCATTCTTTGATCTTTCTTTGTTGCTTCTTCTTAAAACTCCTACTTTTCTAGATAATTTTGAATATCATGATACTATGGTTTTCGATCAGTCTCTTCCATTCTTGTGACCTATTCTTTCTTAAAATAAGGCTTGGTTGAACTCATGATCACCATTAGTCTCATGACTACTCCCTCTAGATTATCCTACATAGACACAAAGTTTGACAAGGCATCCGTTAACTAGCTCTCATCTTGGGGCACATGTCAAAAAGTACATGCCTTGAACGAAATACTCAAAATCTTTAAGTATTCAACATATGTAAGGACTACTCTAGCATTTCCTAGTTTTTGTTACTCGGTCTATTATCTTTCATGCAACAATGTATATTATACTTTATTTGTTAAAATATCATATAATTCTCTATGATACATAATCATATCCTTACGTAGGAATAGGCTATACAAGATGAAGTTCTTAATACATCATAGTTATAATATTGTCATTCTTTACATTATACCTTTACATTACAATTTCTTAGCAAAATATATAGTTTGCAATAACAAAACATAGCCAAAAGATATCAACATCTTTATACTTTGACTTTTCCTAAGTTGGTGTTGCCTTTACTATTTTTGTCTTTGCCCTTACTAGAAAGGCCTATCTTGAGTACCTACATGGATGAACACTCATACTAAGCTATACAGCTTAGTGGGGAACAATAAGTATATGAACAACCACTCACAGTGGTCATTCTCATGCGCACATAATATGCAGCAATAATAAAATAAATTTATATCATTAAACATTACATCATAGTTACTTGGGAAAGCATTACTGTGTATGTAATTTGTAGTACAGAGTTAGTCATATACATCTTTTCATTAATTAGCATGAAGCCTTTAATATTCATTATTTTCTATGAATGCCTACCTAAGTTTCATGGGTGTGGATAATGGGTGTTGTGGATACCCATAGGTATTAATCATATGAATACCCAAAGGTATTAAACCTATGGACCCAAACGAGGTTAAGACTATGGTCCCAAAATGGGGACATACCGTGGACCCAAATAGGGTTAAGACTATAGCAGTTACATCTATAATCCTATATGCATGCCTATATCTATCCAGCACAAAGTTCTATATGCAGGCATTAAACATTTCATATATCATTTCATCTATTGAATCCAGTTCATCACATTGTATCACATTGCATAGTTATACATGTAAATGTTCATAGGTAATCATGATAGTGTAACTTTACTATGAACATATAATTTCAATATTGTAAACACATATATACATATGCATTATCTAATGGGAATATTATAAATCATGCATACTCATATACATACTTTGGTATAAGTTCATAGATATTTGCATTTCTAGCTCCCATATGCTTGTGTTTTAAGGTATACTATGTTCTATTATGAGCACAACAGATGATGGTAGTCTAATGTGATAGAAAAGGAGAAGAAAAGAAAAAATAGGGGAAAAGCCTACTATCACAAGTGTGACAAGAGTCACAAGAGTGACAAGGGGTGATTGGCCAATTGAAATTTCCCCTACTCACAAAAGTTTGCCAACTACTTCAAAAATTTAAATTGCACCTAAATTTAAGCATAATAAACAACTTTTTCAAGCAAAATGATCTTCTAAAAAGTTGTTCCTATACATTTCTAGTTTTTAAAAAATTAAAAATAATTCCATTTGAACATGTAAATCTTCAGATATTCATTAAACAAGATATATTGCTCCTAATGATAGGGCAGTAGACATAGTAAGAGTTCAAGCTCAATTTTCATCATCTTACAAGGGGAATTATACTTTGACATCTGCATATAAAATATAGATATATGAGTCTAGTTTTTCACCCAACTAGTATCATGCAATTTGAAAATCTATAACTTATTTTATAGTCATAATAGTATGATTAGGTCCAATGAATCCTGGGATGAAATTTCCCTATTTTGAAAATAACTTTCCAATTTTGATTCTCAAACATCCTTGAGCTTAATTTCCATGATAATACCTCATTATCATCTAATATTTCAATCCCCATGTCACATACACAAGCATACACATTTAAAGTCATAAGAAGTTCCCATACCTTTTTGCAAGCCAAAATAACACTTTCTTCAGCCCCTTTGCACTTCTTTCTCCTTTCTCCTACTTGATTCTCCTTATACATAGAAATATTTACATATATAAATATATATTTCCTCCCTTAAATCAATTCTCGTCATAATAAGCAAAGTTAGAAGAGAAGAAGTTAGAATTAATACCTTAAAGCTCTAACCACTAAATTCTCTCTCCTCTCAAGCATCAAGTTAAATTGTTTTAGGATACTTTGTAGGTTATTTAGGGATTATTTAGGGAGAGAAGTTTTCATATTTCTACCCTTGAGTGGCTAGCCAACCCTCTCTTTAAATCTCTAGAACTTTCTTTATGTTTCATGAAGAATATAGAGAGGCTAAATGTCACCATCGCATTGGTCCACTTTCTGACCCTAGTTAATTGCATTTAACCCCCTTGCCTCCCTTCAATTCTTATCCTTACCATAAAACTTACACTTTTTGATTTCAATTACATCCCTAATACCATATTCTCTCTCGATTTATGCACTTATAGGACTTAATATGAAATTAACATTTTGCCCCTTTCTTGACAAATAATTTCCTCTAAGTCCCAACTTACAATAGCATGAACTAAAAAAACACATATAAATCATATCATTAATTAAACATATATATTAAAAATTACATAGTAAATCTCTTAGGGTATAAGTAGAGGCCTCACAACATATGGCTCTACCCATTTTTCTTAGATGGACCATTCTCCTTTCACCTGGTAAATCACTAAGGATGAGTCTCTAAATACTTTGATGGTATATGCACCCACGGCTATTAGTGTTTCCAGCCCGTATATATAGGCTTTATATTTGGCTCAATTATTGGTTACTTTGAATCCTAGGTTCTTTGCTAGTGGAGCTTTTCACCATTTGGTGTGATAAGGATGACTCTAACTCCTTCTCTCTTTGTTATTTGTAGCTCTATCAAAGTACATCTGCCAACCTTGAATTATTATGGTTGTTACATTTTCGTTTGGTAGTTCATACTTGACTCGCTCTCATTCTAATGGGTAATCAACTAGAAACTCTAGAACTACCCTTCTTTTGATTGTCTTCTTGGTGATGTATTCTACCTCATATTATTATAGCAATAAAAGCCATCATCCCATTTTCCCATTGTGGAAATCAATTAAAGAGGAACTCGAAGCATGTCATCCTAGTGTTACAAAGATTAACTGGGGGTAATATTCTGTTTGTAAGCCTCCATCTATAGAATGGTATAAAAATATGTGTAGTTGACTTAATTCAATTTTATTTAATATGTTAATGCCACGATTATGTGATTTATTTTCTTTTAACTCACTTAAATGCTTCTATCAATTCTTTTATACCATACTTAGTTGAAAGAATGATAAGAATTATATAGAATGGCATGTGTGCCTTGCGTCGAACCCTACTTGTGTCTAGATAGCTCTCGGAGGCCCGCTTTTAGGGTCTAAGACCCAAAAAGGCTCATAAAATTCATAGATTAGCCACTTAACAATACAAGAGGGTTTAAGGCCAATACTATCATCGATAGTCAACCTAAGAGGGCATCTAAGTGGGTCCAACAGGTAGGTATCATGGAGTTGTCAGCCAACAAAATGTTGCGAAATGAATGTAACATTTGATGCCCAAATAGAGATGGTGTTCGAGACACCACTCTTACTTATACCTCGATTAGGTGTTATTTATAAATGAGCTTTTATTATTAGTCCACTATCTCCCTTCTCACGTGCTGTATTAGGCAAAAATAAATAAATAATCCATTCATGTAGGAAAGCGATAAATAGATAAAAGAAATAAATTTAAATAAACTACTTAAACTATTACATAAACAAATCATCCAACATAAAAATAAAGTATCATGTATAAATTGGCGTATTTATTTCGGTTAGGAATATTGGTTCCCTCATGCATATTTACAAAAAAAGACTTTTCACTATTATGTGGTTTTTGGTTGAAAAGTGGACATTGGTCCATTTTATTAGGAAATCCTAATTTATTAAGTAAAAATAAATTTAATGAATTTTATATTGACATGCAAAAAATCATTTTACTATCGCCTATTACATCCCTAAAAAATATATCTAAACAAAATATTAAAAATAAATAAAAAGAAAATAAACCTAAATAAATAAAAGGAAAATAAGTAAAAATGTGGGAATAAAGGTCCAATATTGATGCACGCCCTCCAGTGAACTTCAATTCCCAAAAAGTCCATTGTAAATAAATTTTAAATGCTTAAAAGACACAAGAAAAGAAATACTTAGTATCATGATTAAATGAAAATAAATACAAAGGGTAAAATAAAATAATTATATATTCTATCTTAAAGGTTAAATATGCATAATAGAACATTAAAATGCATCAAAAAAATTAAAATAACACATAACAACTATGAATAACCATGCAAACAAATTGGATATGAAAAATAAGCACATAATACCATAAAATTAGTCAAATAGAATGCATAGACGACTAAAAAGAACACAGACAACCAAGATAGTGGATGAGAGGCAAGACAAAAAAAGGTTTTGCTATGTTCCATGGGTTACTATAACTAATGATCATTAGTAGGGTCTTCTTCCCATTTATCATGCAACACACAAACAAGAAGAAGCAAAATGCAGGAAAATTGCATAAAAAATATTATTAACTTTCCTATGCATATTTCTACATCCTAAGACATGCCAAAATTATTCTAAACATCAAGACATATCTAAATCATGTTAGGATTAGCAAATTAACACAAGAATGTTGAATTATAATCAAGAGATCCAAATATGTATCAATAAAGGATTAAAGATATAAATAATGCCATTCTATTACATTTAATCACAATCAAATCATGTTTATGGCATAAAAAAAAAGATGATCATGGCACTAAAATGGATCGAACAATGTAAAACTATGGAATTTCACATATTAAATATTATAGAATCAAATTAAGCTTATATATGTTCATGCCATAAAAATGAGATAAAGAGAGAGTGAGAAAGCCTAAAATATTACCTTCAGGGAGATTATTTATGTAACCCTAGAAGGCTCACACTCTAAGCTTCTTGCTCTAGTGATTTCCATGATTTTCAAAGTCTTAAAAAGTGTTTGTGTGTTGATGAAAAAACTCTGAAGGCTTCTATTCCTAAAGGCAAAAAATGGATTTATCTGTCTCAAGAACATAGCCACCTTTTTTAGAATTGTCCTTATTTTCAATATAATGTTTTTAGGTTTAAATATGAAGAAATAATACGAGTTGGTTTCCAATTGTATTCCTATGCCTAAGAAATTCGGCTCTAAATCCCCCCAAAATTTGATCAGTAAAATCAGTTTTTGACTATGTTGGAAAATGTAGGAGTTTTGGAAAAATGCCCACAGACGGGCATCTATGGGAAAGCCCTAACCTAGTGACCTACAAACCTCTACTAGGAGATGGTAAGCCAGAAAATGGCAATAGATGGGTGGTTGTGAATGACAAGCAGCCATCTGTCATAGAAAAAAGGCCAAATACAAGATTTCTCAAACTCTTTTTTTTATGCCCTAGAAATATAAACCTTAAACACAAAAAAAAATTTAGAAAAAAATGTGATAATCACAGACAAAACCTAGAGTTTACTCTTTTTATTTAAAATATGAATTTTTCTTAATCATTGGGTAACTCTGATATGGGTTGCCTTAAGATCCAAAATCTATAGTTGCCCCTAATTTCGAGGAACATAGTGCACTAGTGCCTAAGTGAGCCAAAATTTAGAGTAAAAGGATAAAATATGCATACTTGAGGTAGTAAATCTCTGGTTATTTATTGATTTATGACCCATAAGAAATTCTGGTTATGACCCATAAGAAAGTCTTGATCTTCACCCGTGGAAAGGTTTGATTTTGTGACTCATAGGAAAGTATGGTTTTCATGCACAGGTGTGATGCACGTCGAACCCCCGATCGGTATCTAAATATTTCTCAAAAGTTTTCTTTTAAGACCCGAGATCGAATGAAGATTTATTTAACTCGTGAAGGCTAGTCGCTTCATAATGGATAGGGAATTAACCTAATTTGCCAAGTCTTAAACCTCAAAAAGGTATGAGACTACGTCTTGAGGTACCTTTATTCCATTATTCATGATCAACCTATGATGGCATTTATTGGGCACCATAAGGTATTTATCACAAATTCGCAACCCAATAAAATATTGGGATATGAGTTCTAACCTTATGAAGCCAAAACCAGAGAAACTTTTGGGACCTCCCTCTTATTCATACCTTTGGTTAGTGTCATATAAATGGGTTTTAAATATTAATCATTTTATCTATTTTCTCACACGAGTTATCATGCTATAAAAGTAAGGTGCACTCAAGCACATTTGAAAGTTATAAAGCATGTTTATGAAAGCCATAAAGACATGACATAAAAAGTTGTAAAGGTATGGCATGGAAAATAATAAATTCATGGTATAGAAAGAAGTAGGGTAGTTTATTTAAAGTGCTTATTTTGATGGGAACGTTGGTCTCTACATGTCTAATTAAAAAGGTAGAGTTTTGGGTGTAGTTTAGATAGAAAATGAGGACATTGAATATATTGCGGCTTTCGAAAAAGAATCATGTTTGTTGATTTTAAGGTAAAAGAATTATTTATGTTTATAAAGAAAAATCTATACTTTTTACATGTTATTTTTGGATGAAAAAAAAGGGACGTTGGTTCATTTTTATAAAAAAAATCCCACTCAAATTTGTATAAAATCATTTGGTTAGTTTTTAAGTTAGCGTGCGACAAATCATTTATTATTACAAACTAATTGTAAAATAAAAATAAAAAGTCAAATTACAAATTTACAAATAACCATGACTCATTTGGCAATGCCTTCAAATGCCCCCACCCACCACGTACGCATGTGTGGGGTGCAAACATGATAGATATAAGGGTTAGTAGTAAATAAATAAATAAATATATATATATATATAAGAAAATGAATGTAAAGAAATAAATCAAAAAGTGAAAATAAATAAATAAATAAATAAATAAATAAATAAATAAATAAATAAATAAATATATATATATATATATATATATACATACACGATGGATATATTTATTCATTAAAAAGTAAATACCGAAAATTACTGAAATGAAACTAAATAAATGTAGTTGCAAATATATATATATATACACGGGTGCATATATATATAACCATACATCTATTTAACAAAATAAAATAAAAAATGAAATAAAATAAAGTGAAGTAAAATAAAATAAAATGACATAAAATAAAATAAAATAAAATAAAATAAAAATAAAATAAAATGAGGTGCAAACAAAGTAAATAATAATAATAATATTATTATTAATATTAATATATATGTATATATATAATAATTTGTAGTAGTAGTAATTATATATATATATAATATGTATAATAGTACGTAAAATGAAATAGCAATTATTTTAATAATAATAAAATAAGCAATTATAAATTTAATAATGGAAATAAATAATAAAAGGAATAATAATACTATCAACAATAACAACAACAACAATAATTTTACCAAAAAAAAAATCCAAACCCAACTCAATCAAAACAAATATATACTAGTTCAACCCAAAATAGACTTATTTTATTCTTCAATCCAATCCAACTCAAACCCATTGGGTCAACTCAAAACTGATCCATTTCATTCTTTAACTCATTGTTCTATATCCAATGGATTTCTTTCAAAATTTTAATTAGTCAAAATACCCAATGGGTCAGTTGTTGGGTTGAACGTCGTTGATTTTTCCTTTAAGTTTGTTTGGCTTGAACTTTTGCTTATATCTTGACAAATTTACTTTGTGTATACCAATTGAATTATGGGATAATTTTATAGTAGTATAACTAACACACTAGAAATAAAGTAGCTAGCTAATTCCTAATTAAAGAACTACATTGGTACATGAAAATCCCAACAATTGATATGCAAAATTATTAATGGTCTTTTTCCTCTATGTGCCTACAAATTAAATTATATATATGCGTGTAGCATCAATTTAACAAACATATATAGACAAATTATATATAGAAAATCTTTTTTTATTTTGTTAAACCAATTTTTACTATTTGTATATTCAATATTTGCACAGATTTTCACTTTTGAAGTAAAATTAAATTATTAATGAAATTTTTATTTTTCTTTATATATCAACTTATTATTTAAATTATTTTTTCAATTGAATATTATTATTATTATTGAATCCCTTAATTAATTAATAAAAAATTTTATAATAATTTGCATTAAACCCATGCGTCGATCTAAACCTTTCTAACCCATTTCGATATTGATCTATATTTTTAAACCTATTTATGACCCAACCCAACCCTCCTAACCTGCTTATTTTCCAACTCTAATAATAATAATAATAATAATAATAATAATAATAATAATAATAATAATAATAATAATAATAATAATATATAGTGAATATATATATATATATATATATATATATGATAATAATAAAATCAATTATAAAGATAATAACAATATTATTGTTCTATTGTTTTTAATTTTACTATTTAATTTCATCATTTCTATATTTTATTCTTTTATTATTATTAGTACAATTGTTAATATTGTTATTCTCTTTATAATTAATTTTATTACTATCATATATATATATATATATATCACTATATTATTATTATTATTATTATTATTATTATTATTATTATTATTGTTGTTGTTGTTGTTGTTGTTGTTGTTGTTGTTGTTGTTGTTATCATCATCATCATCATCATCATCGTTGTTGTTGTTGATAGTATTATTATTCCTTTTATTATTTATTTCCACAATTAATTTTATAATTGCTTATTATTATTATTGCTATTTCATTTTACTTATTATTATTATTATTATTATTATTATTATTATTATTATTATTATTATTATAAATATATATTATTACTACTACTACATATTATTATTATTATTATTATTATTATTATTATTATTATATGTGTATATTTACTTTCTTTGCACCTCATTTTATTTTTCTTTTTTATTTTATTTCATTTCTTTTACTTTATTTTATTATACACACACACACAATTGTTTATTTATTTACTACTAACCCTTATATTTATCACCTTTTACACCACACACACACAAACATCATGGGTAAAGGCATTTAAAGGCCATGGTAAATGAGTCATGATGATTTGTATATTTATAATTTAATTTTATCTTTTTATTTTACAATTAGTATGTAATTAATTTAAAAACTCACCTAATGATTTTATGCAAGTTTAAGTAAGATTTTTCTATAAAAAGGAACCTCAAGATGTTATCTCATACATTTTTAGGTCTGAGACTAGGAAAATAAGGTTGATTCCTTATCCATTGTGAAGCGATCGACCTTCACGAGCTAAAAGCACCTTCATTTGGTCTTAGGTCCTAAAAGTGGACTTTCGAGAAATAGTCGGATATCGATCGAGGGTTCAGTGAGCATAACAGTGGCAACTCCACTAGGGACTCATGAGATTTGCTCCGAAAGTACCTTTGGTTAATTTAATATAAATGGGTTTAAGACTAAAAAAAATTTATCACTTTCAAAAAATTGCGTTGCATTCATGTTAGAGCCTTAGAATTAAGTTAGGCATCCCTCTTTTAACCCTAGTGTATCCTTAAAGCATATCCCTATGTTCGTTCAATGTAGTGCAGTGTTAGGGAGGACCACCAATCCAAGCCTCGTGCCTTTTTAGTATATCAAATTATGACCCAATCAATCATCATGCTCATAATGAGCTAGACTAGACCCATTAGCAATGACCATGTTTAGGTAGCCCTAAAGTTATACCACCAAACCAAAAGTCCATGCAATGGCATAGACACTTCCACTAGGGAGCATGTGCCATAATACATTGCTTGTAATGTGGCCTTTATGTATTGAATAAATCCAAATAAATTTTGATGTTTGCTCATTCAAGGCTTTTATATCCCAGTCGGCACATTTCAATTCACTTAGATTATTTAAATACACAATAGACAAAATACATTTGCATATGCCTTAAATAAAGAGAGGTTATATTGGCAGCTTTCCATCGTGCACCATACGCATTCATTGGGCTCCCTGTTAAGCCATAAGCTAATCCCACCTAGGAAAGAGACCTTACAACCTCTTGTATGGAAGTAATAAGGTTGAAAGGGTTTTCCTTTCTTTTTCATGTGTCTGTCTATGCTACATACACATGCATGTATCTCTAAAAAGATAACAAAAATAATGGTAATGATAATAAACAATAAAATGTGCATGTTTTACATGTGTAGATTTTTTTATAAGCATGCATTCCATTTTATGTGCAAATAAAATAATAATATAATAATATGAAACACATACATTATGTGTGTAAATTCTTTTTATCTTGAAAATGTGCCTATTTTATTTTGTGTGTCCTGAAAATGCATATTCTATGTTATTTTTTCAGCCTGTGCATATTATATTTTTTTGTATAGAATTCTTCCCATGTACTATTTACATGTCATGCTCATGTATCACTTATGTATCACACGTCATTATGTTTCATGCTAACATTTGAGTCCCACATCATATGTATGTCATTCATGTGATTTATTCTCATACATCTATGTGTAACATATTCACCATGCATTATGTATATAACACATTCGTGCACCATGCATCGTATGTATGCCATGCATCTTATGTATACTTGAAATATTATGCATATCTCATGCATCATTCTAACTATTTGATAGCATTACATGACATTTTTGCCTAGATGACACTTTTTTAAGTGTTTGGTGGTATTATATGGTATGTGTAGTCTATAAGGGACCGAATTATCTTTGGTCGAGGAAGACATTCATAGATCATCAATTAGCTTACATCTAAGATGAGGTATCCTAACCATCTGGGGTGTAGGCCTTGCATTTCATATATACATTTATGCAGTCCTACATTTTTGCATGCATTCCTATATTTTTGCATACATTATTGCATTTTTACATTTCTACAGGCATTTTTTTAACATGAGTGTTCTGATGCATATAACTTCTTACATGTGTTTGTGCATGCACAAATACTCCTCTTTATGCCCATTTTGTAAATGTTTTACATATACTGTCACACGTAATCTCTTTTGCACATATATAACACGTAATTTGTCAAATATGTATAATTTATTATGTGTGTGTCTCTTATATAATTTTGCATTTTTTTTACCTTTGTCTGCTAAATTGCATAAAAAGCCTTGGTATATACCATGCTATTCTAAATCTTGAGTACCTTATGCCAATTTTAGAAATAAGAAGAAAATTTATTTGCAATTGAGGGAATCGGATAAAACTTAATAAGAGCATTAGAACATTTCTGATCACTGTCAAAGTAACCTCAGGATGAAACAAGACCTGGAAAATGATTCAGTGGCCCCTTTTTCTACAACCCTCTAAATAACTTTCTATTACCTTGATTTTATAGTCGCTAGTCAACCCATTGAGCCTATATTTCAAGCATGTTGGATGTGTGCTCGTTTTATTGTTACACACATTAAAAAAACCCTTATCCCCCAAAATGATTTTAGCTTTCTCTCAGGAAAATGACCACTGTGGTAAAGCAAACATCACATTTCAATAATAAGGGAGATTAATTTCAACCAATCTTTTGTAAACGTTTTGCTCATAGAGAATTAATCTTATTTGATGAAATAAATCTAAAAAAATAAAGAAAAAGAAAAAAAAAGAAGGAAATGAAACAAACAATGTCAAAGTCAACCTCACAAAAAAAATAAAAAGAAAAAGAGGATTTTAAGTGAAGGCCCTTTGAATAATTTATGATAAAGTAAAATCACTAGAGCCAAATGTGAGAGTGCTTTAATAAATTTAAAATCATCGAAGCCAAATATAAAAGTCTTTTGATGACGGGAAAATGGGTGGAAAATAGTCCTCTCACCAATTAAGGAAAATATAGTGGTCATTTTCCTCTAGCAACTTAACCTTTCTTTGATAACCATCTCTCGATTCTAGGTTTGGTTTCATCAAACTTAGCAAAGATGACCTTCTAATAAGGTTTCGTATGTAAGAAGAGGCATATAGTGCTTTTTGAGCTTCAAATAGGAACCCATGAATATATTTATGCATTTGAGTTAAACCTCATCCCCCAACTTTTCACCCAAAATTTATTTTTAAAAGATAAAATCCTATTTTGGCCTCAACACACACATACATAGAAATGGCTTGGTATACATTATACTTGTGTGTTGGTTTCATAGACCTTGGTATTGGCGTGCCTATTTTTCTATTCCCTTATTGAGAATAGCCTCTTAATTTCTCTTATTGACATTAAACTAGTTAAGAATGTGGTCCATTCAACTTATTTCAGGATGAATAAAATTTGAGTTTAAAGTATTTGATAAGTTACAATTACTTTAAATTTTGGACATTTCTTGGCAAACAACTCTTTGCACACACCACACGTAACACTCATCACACATAGTTCACATGTGTGATTATGCATACATATATGAATTTTGTACATATATTCACACATATAATTTCCTTCACATACTCACAAGAGTAAATTTTTACAAGGAAAAATGTAAATGGACTCTACGCATCGAAGTTAATCATAAGATAGCTTCAAGCAATGGTTAATCAAATAAGGATAAAGTTCCTATAGGAGAAATCATGCAAAGGGAGTATCTCAAAAAGTGAGGTCATCTATGCATATCATACTAGGGGTAATTACAAGAAGTTGACCACCTTTCTCAAGGATGAAATCCCCATAGAGTGAAGAACATGCAAATCCAAAAAAAAAAATGAGACCTTTTATGAAGCTAGACTATGAAGACACACCCTTATTGGTGTAGACACTAGGTCCTAAGGCAGCTCTTGATCAGGGTTACCTAATGAGATATTGGTTTTTATAAATAGACAATGAATAGAAGTGCTAGGCTTTCCTAGGTTTTTTAATGTTCTTAAAATAGTTTTTTCGGGCTTTGCCCATTGATCTCTTTCAAAGAGGGAAAAATGAGAAAATTGGTTTTGGAAAATTGGAGCAATTTGGAGTGTTACGGTCTTTTCTCAACCTACAGGCCTTATAATTGAATCTTAAGACAAAGATCTAAAACTTTTATAGAGAAACCTAAACCCAATTTAGCTCTTAAAATTCTCAAAATTAGGCTTAAACATAGATGACTCCGAATCTATCTTTACACCTAGACTAGTCTATGGTAATTTGAGCATAACTCCCACTATAGAGCTTTTATTGATATGAATATATTTTTGATAGAAACTAGAATCATTTTAGAGCAACTTTGATGAAGATAGTATAACCTAATTCTAAACCTATTGTTCTCTGTAATGTTTCAAAGTCAAATTATCAATTCTGTCCCTGAAAATTTCCTAGGATCATTCATCCATATTTTAGCCATAAATCCCAATATAAAAATCCAAATTAAGTGATTTTTGATTAATTAGAAATATAAGACATATGGGAACAAATGTCTAGAAGAAATTTTGTTGAAAAAATAGAGTCTTTAAGCCTAACAATGGCAAAACATTTTGAATTAGATGTCAGTTGGCTGAGGAAACATGGGTAAAAGTCAAAGTCAATGGTCAAAGTCAAAGCTCCATGAGTAAAGTCTGTGAGTCACTTTCAAATTGCATTTTGCTCCAGAAAATAGGAAAAAAAAGTGGAGAAAAAATGCCTTTTGATTTTATCCCATCTTAGGATATTTTTTTAGGTAACTTAGCCCCCAAGGGCCTTTTTTCTCTCTTCATCTCCATCCTCCCTTTTTCTTATTCCTCTTTCTCTCCTCCTCTTCCATGAAAAATTAAGAATTTTAACTTCAAAAAATTAGAAAAAAAAAAAGCTATGGAGCATCGGATCCTTGTTCTTTGACGAAACTAATACTGAAAGTAATATTCTTAATTCCCCAAAACCCAAAAATCTAGTATTTAATTTTAATTAATTAAGTAAATAATCATTTTATTTGATGTATTATATTTTAATAAATGATTTTTTGATTTAATTTTGTTAATCATTAATTTGTAAATTGTTAGTTTAATATATTAGATTAATTTATTAGCTTATTTATTGTTTTATTGTTTTTGCTATTATTCTAATTGCTAATATATATTTTTTTATTATTGTTATCAACATGTCTATTTATTTTAATATGTTATTGTTAAATTAATATTTAATTATCTTTTTTGCCAATTTTATTATTTTAATTGGTATTATTGTTAATATTGCCATTATTGTTGCTAGTTTTGCATTATTAATATTATTGTTAATTTTATTCTTATTGTTAATTTTGTTAATGTTTCTATTATTATTATTATTATCATTTTTATTGTTGTTTATTTGAATTATTATTGTTAGCATAATTGTTAATTTCATTATTATCATTTTTGTTGATCTTAATATTATGTTTAATATTATTGATTGTTGTTGATACTAGTAATTTGGATGATGTTGGTGGTGTTGTTGTTGTTCTATTATTATTATTATTATTATTATTATTATTATTATTATTATTATTATTATTATTATTATTATTATTATTATTATTATTATTATTATTATTGATGTTTTTATCAATATTAGTCTTTTTATCTTTAATTTCATATTTTTAATTATTTTATTATTATTATGATTATGATTTTTGATATTATTAATTAGTGTTGATTTTGTTACTGTAAATATTTTTATTCTTTTAATAATAATATTTATAATTATTATTCAATATTATATTTAATATTATTATTTTACTTTTATTTTCATTTTTATCATAATACACTAATTGTCCTTTCTTGCCATTTTTTTACGTGCAACTCCCATTTGAGTTGGGTCGAAATGAGAATGAAGCGAAAGAGTTTAGGATATTTATTTATTTATTCATTTATTATTTGGGCCTATATTATTATTTTCTTTCATGCCTTCACATAATTAATTGTAATAGCTAGTAAAAAATAGGTTTTAGTACGATAGTTAGAAAAATTCACTTTAAATATTTTCTATCTAATTAATTAGATTTTTTTTCCATAAAATGGACCAATGTCATATTTTATTTCAAAAATCACACAAAAGAATTTCATAAATATACATGAGGGAACCAACATTCCCAATTCAATCAATATTTCAATTTATGCATCTTTACTTGTGTTATTATTATTTTTTATGCCTTTCTTATTTATTAAAAATAAAGGATTTTTCAAGCGTTTAACTAGAAACTCACAAATGATTTTATATAAGTTTGAGTGGGATTTTTCTACAATAAAAGGGACCAATGTCCCAATTTTCACCTACAACATAACATGTAAAATTAAGAATTTTTTTATAAATACAAAATATTTCCTATTTAAAATTGACTAACGTAATTCCTTTTTTCAAAGCTGCAAGTGATCAATTATCCCATTTTTTAATCCAAAATATAGCCAAAATACTACCTTTTGTAAATATGCATGCGAGGACTAACGTCCTTATCAAAATAGATATCATAAATTAATTCCTAGATTCCTGTATGATTGTATTTTTACATATATTCTTTAATGCTTTCAGTTCCATGCTTTTATAGCTTTTGATATATATGTTTTACCGCTTTCCGACATGTTTGAGTGCACCCTTATCTTTTCTAGCTTAATAATCCATTTGAGATAGGAGATAAAATATGTTAATCATGAAAACTCATCTATATAACATTAACTAAAGGTATAAATAGGAGCGAAGTTCGAACTATCTCTAGTTTTGGCTTCATAAGGTTAGAACTCATTTTCCAATATTTTATTGGGTGGCAACTCTATGATACCTGCCTTGTAGTGCCCAACAGATGCCTTCATAGGTTGATGGCTAGTAAATGAATGTGGATAACCCGAGACACTGTCTCATGCCTTTTTGAGGCTCGAAGCATCACGGATTGGGTCGAGTCTCTATCCATTATGAAGCGACTGACCTTCAAGAGTTAAATGAATCTTGATCTGGTCTCGAGCCCTAAAAATGGGTTTTCAAGAGCAAGCCGAATGCTTATGGGGTTTGGCACACATCATAGCTGGGGGCAATCAAGTAAGACTTTTTTTTTACTAAAATGTACACTTAAATATACTACACAATAAATGTACATAAACACAAGATTCCTCAAATATACAAAAATTCAAATGTACAAAAACTTAAATTCTTCAAATGTACAAAAATTTAAATGTACAAAACTCCTTTAAATACCCAAAAAAAACACAAATACAAAGAGCACAAATTCTGCAAATACCCAACACCTAAAAGATTCAAGGCCTTAAAACACATTTAAATTGTAAAATATAACACATACTCAAAATTGTGCAAATTAAATATACACCACAAGTTGTAAAAATTCAGTACACACTCAAAATTGTACAAATTCAATATACATCCCAAATTGTACATATTCAAAATCTACCCAAATTATAAAAATGCAAAATACACCCAAAGTGTAAATTCACATACCTAAAAAAATGGAGAAACAAACACAACAGCAAACAAACAAACATAAATACATAAAAACAAAGTTTTCTTTAAGAGGCATTCCTAGTCTCTTAACGAGCATTGCTGAGACCTTTTTCAAGGCATTCCTAATCTCTTAATGAGCATTCCCAGTCTCTTAATGAGCATTATTAAAACATTTTTTAAGCCATTCCCAATCTCTTAATAAGCATTATTAAGACCTTTGTCAAGGCATTTTCAATCTCTTAACGAGCATTCCTAATCTCTTAACAGGCATTCCTAATCTCTTAACGAGCATTGTTAAGACCTTTTTAAAGGTATTTCTAGTCTCTTAATAAGCATTCCCAGTCCCTTAACGAGCATTGTTAAGAACTTTTTTAAGGCATTCATAGTCTCTTAACAACATTGTTAAGACCTTTTTCAAGGCATTCCCAATCTCTTAACAAGCATTGTTAATTCTTTTTTCTAAGGCATTCAAAGTCATCTTAAGAGGAAATAAAATCATTTTAATAGGTAACCAGGCCACGAGCTCATGGAAAAAGTGAACATTGCATAGTGCGGTTTTTGTCGGCAAGCTAGCATGGATCACCTCATCACCAAATCTTCATAGCTAAGGAGAAAGCCACCTCAGGTACATGTCTCTAACTCTTTATTCTAAACTTTAGTTAATCTAGACACTAGTGTACTAGTTTCCTTAAAGTTGGTGGCAAATGTAAACATTGGTTTTTTGAGGTGGCTTTTAATTAGGGTTACCTAATGATAAAATTATTTTTCTGATAAAAGATAAGGAATATAAGTGTATGGCTCTTCTTGGGTTTTTAACGTTTTCAAAATAATTTTTTTTAGGCTCCTTCCCTTTATTTCTTTCAAAATAAGCAAAATGAGAAAATTGGTTTCAAAAACTTAGGACAATCTTGAGTGTTTAAACCTTATCCCAGCCTATAGACCGTGTATATATATATATACGTGTATAATTATTTATTCGTACCTTTTCATTTATTTATTTACATTTATATTATATTATATTATATTATATTATATTATATTATATTATATTATATTATATTATATTATATTATATTATATTATATTATATTATATTATATTATATTATATTATATTATATATTATATTATATTATATTATATTATATTATATTATATTATATTATATTATATTATATTATATTATATTATATTATATTATATTATATTATATATTTGTTTGTTTCTGCATTTATATATACACACACACACACACACAAATTTTTGAGGATCTTAAGGACTGAACTGGATTTAGTTTTCTTCATAAAAGTTATATTTATATGTCTTAAGATTTATTTGGCTTTGGAATCATCTAATTACAAGGTCTGTAGACTAAGATAAGGCTAAAAACTCAAGACTGTACCAAGTTTCGGAAACCAATTTTCTCATTTTACCTATTTTGAAAGAAATAAATAGTGGGAGCCCGAAAAAAATTATTTTGAAAACATTAAAAACCTAGAAAGTGTCATAAAATTCTATTCCTTATCTTTTATGAGAAAAATAATTTCTTCATTATGTAACCCCCAATCAAAAGCCACCTCAAAATCAAGTGTCTATAGTGGGAAGGTATGATTTTCACCAGTAGAAATATTTGGTTTTGGCCCATGGGAATGCTTGGTTTTCACCTATGGGAACATTTGGTTTTCACCTAGAGGAAGGTTTGGTTTTCACCCATAGGAATGTTTGGCTTTCACCCATAGGAAGGTTTGGTTTTTACATGTGATAGGTTTAGTTTTCACTCATGGGAAGGTTTGGCTTTCACTTGTGGGAAGGTTGTGTTTTTACCCATGTAAAGGTTTAATTTTTACTCATGGTAGGGTTAGTTTACACCCTTGGGAAGATTTGATTTTTATGCCTCATAGGAAAGTCTGGTTTTCAACCATCGGAAGGTTGGGTTTTGAACTCGTAAGAAGGTTGGGTTTTAAACTTTTAAGAAAGTTAGGTTTTCAACTATAAGAAAGTTAGGTTTGGTGTGGAAAACCAATTGCCTACTGAGGATTCTTTTGATATTGATATAGGATTCTTTTCATGTAGTAAAAATTTAGGGGCTAATAACAAAGACATGTTGAGTTCACAGTAAGTGTACTTCATTGCTTGCTTCCTATCAACTTCAGTGAAAATAACATTCGGTGTCCCATTCAGTGGTGCAATTCTCTTCTTTCTTATGTTAGTAATGTATATATACAAAACATTATGTGTGTGTGTGTGTGAAACTATGTACATGTAACTATATACATGAATTATGTGCAATTGTATGTAAGAAGGATTATGCGTATGTAGAGATTATATGCAATGTAGGAGTATGGAGATCTTGTGTATGTGAGGTATACATGTAATGAATGATGCATGTGAATACATGTACAAAGGGGGTGCATTTAATGAATGATAGGTGTCATGCAAATATGTAAAGACTACACTTTAGGCATTTTAAAGGCTCATTGAGGGCACAACTTCGCTGATATTTTCTCATAGGCTTTCTTTTAGAGATCTATCTTTGGGTTTTTCTCCTTTGTGATTTTTTGAGCTTTTTATACCACTTAATACCCCCTATAAGAGTCTAAAAGAGCATTATCCCTTTGTTTTGTACCTTAAGGCTTCTATAAGGGATTGATCCATTGGTCACTTAGTCTTATGGAGCATAGTCCTGCATCTACCATTTAAATGGAGAGAGTCATACCCATTGCTTGATAAATTTACAGCTACCTGAAATGCACCTCTTTTGCCCCTTGGGATCCTAAATTGCCCATCTAAATGGAACTTATTTCGAGCCTTCTTTTGTCAATAATTCTTTATTTCTCTGATGCTTGTGGTCATTAATTGAATGTAGTACGCCCCTTATAGGTTTTCATACTAGCTTTTTTTAGTGGAAAATGTGTCCTATTAGGGATTTTCACATAACTTTATGCCTAGGGATGATCATGGGGCGGAGAAAATCCAATATCCGTAGGGAGCCGACCCGAACGGGGCAGGGAATCCCTGATCTTTTTCCCCGTGGGGGTGGGGATAGGGATAAAAAAATCCCCGGGGTGAAATTTGGGGTGGGGCGGGGAAGGGGGTCTTCACCCTACAGGGATCCCTGACCCCAGTTCATTAATTACCATAATATCCCTATATTTTAAATATTTACAAATTTGCCATCGACTAAATTTATCCCATTTAAACCTTAGGCTGGCTCATTCATTTCTTTCCCCTGCCAGCCTGCCGCTGTCTCTTCTATTCTCCTTTCCTCTCCCTCTCACAGAGATTAAAGAGAGAGATTACCTACTTTTGTCGGTGCTAAAGGGGAGAGAGTTCGTCTAGTAGTTCTTTGGCCTGTGGATCCGGTCCCTGCTTGCTAGCCTATTCATTCCAGGTACTATCGAAGCAACTGGTATTTCCTTTTGCAATATGGCTTTACTGATTCTTTTTCTACTTCATTAGCAGCCATTAATTTTCCAACAAAACCTAAATGTTAAGGTATGGCAACTGATAGCTAGAAAGATTCTATCTCGCAATCACGAAAGATCTTCTTTGAAAGGATCAGGAAAAAAGAAAAGAGACGAGACCTTTTTTTGTAGTGATCTGGCAACTGTCCTGCGATCTCGAAGGAACAGTAAAATTGAAGATCCGGCAACTGTAGTAACTAGGGATTCAAAGATTTGTTAGTGACTTATATGGTCTTGTTCTTTATATTTGTTTTTTTGGTTTCTTTTTAAATGTTCTTGAAGTATAATGTGTCTTGCAGTTATGGTTCTTGAAATTTTATGATTGGAAGATATATCATTTTATCTCTATTTTTGTTGTATATTTTCTCTTCATTTTGTTGTTGTTTCTCTGTTTTCAGTATACTGATGAAGAGATTGAGTATTGCTACGAAGAATTTTATGAGGATGTGCATACAGAGTTTCTGAAGTATCAAGTATGGGGAAATAGTGAATTTCAAGGTTGCTAACTGCAACCAGGTCTCTATTTAGTTGTATATATTTTTATAAGTTTTGTAGCACCCTTAGCCTATAGTCTGTACATATCACTTTATCCAACTCATTACACATGTTTTATTGTGTAACATAAACATATACCAACTACATAGAGAACATATAATCAAACTTAATACATAAGAGTGCTATACTTTTAAAAACTTTTCAGTGTACATTAAAGTCTCTTTACAAAATACAACAACTGTTTAACATTTTTACATATAATATCTCCAATACCACTATCCTATAATCTTTACTATATACAAAGAGCCAAAATAAAAGTCTATAAATGTCTCTCTCGTTGACTTGAGTTGGCCATACTGCTGCAGATATCACCCCAACAACCTACACGGATAAAACACCCGTGCTAAGCTATAAAGCTTAATGGGGAACTAAATCATGATAAATGACCACTCACAGTGATCATCAACAAGCACACATCATGCCTCAAATATAACAAAGCTTTGTTCCAAGAAGTGAACAAAAAAGCAGCGGTTAATTCATATTACGAAAATCATAAAATTCAGCAATAAAATTTGCATTGATGCTTTAATCAACATATATAACCATGTAAGCTCTAATGTTCTATGGCTTTAAATTCAACTAATTATCATGTGTCTAGTTTCTGAATTGGTACTAAACCGTAAAAGCATAAATATCTATTATCTTTTCATCTATTTAACATGTCTTTGATATATACACATTAGAATTAAATAGCAAATCCACACTTCCAATTACCATGAGATTATTATATTACTATAGGCTTATTTTATATTCCACAAGTTATTCGTTATAACATATTAGATGTATCATAAATATAAGCCTTTCAACTAAACATAACACTTATATATCATTATCATAAATAGCAAATACACGTTAAAGAATGTGTACATGCAACAAGGGAAACACATATATATAATCATAAGAAAAATATTTCAAAACAATGGTTGTTACTGTCTAACCTTCATAATCTTTAATATACAATATGAATATGCACTTATAAAATTGTTGTGCACATTAGACTTTTATAATACTCTTGGACTTAATAAAAATTCCTTCATCAATCATGTATTGGGATACATATAGAAATAAGGTTTATGATCACAAAGGCATATATATATATGATCAATTTAATCAAAATATTAATATAATGCAAATTCATCATTTAACGATTAGCATGTATTTAGGATACTAGCAGTATAGATACATATACTATTGCACATCCTTTTAGATGTGAGTTTTATATGCAATAAAAGGAATTTCATATGCAGAATAGTATAAAGTCAATTAAGAATTTGCATGCCTTATTGAACTTTTCTTAACCTTTGACAATAAAGCCCGCACTATTCTAAAGAGGTGGATAACGGGTTATACGGTGGCACCCAAAGGTACAAGTCTATTTAGTCACCCAAACGGGGTTGAAAATGGTCCAAACGAGACCCTGTCTGTTTAGTCACCCAAACGGGGTTAACTACAACCCAAACGGGGTTGAAAATGGTCCAAACTGGACCTTGTCTGTTTAGTCACCCAAACGGGGTTAACTACAACCCAAACGGGGTTGAAAATGGTCTAAATGGGACCCTGTCTGTTTAGTCACCCAAACGGGGTTAACTATAACACAAACGGGGTTGAAAATGGTCCAAACGGGACCCTGTCTGTTTAGTCACCCAAACGGGGTTAACTACAACCCAAACGGGGTTGAAAATATCGCAGCTGTAAGGTACCTTATAGGCATGCCTATCTATCCACTTCCTAAACCCAAAGCAGGCAGTACAATCTCTTTAATTTATCTTTTCTTTATTCATTCATATTCTTATATGCACATGTATACTCTTGTATAACAACGAACAATGTACTCATATACATGCTCATGTGTAACTTTATATAAACCTTTGAACATGCTCACTATTGGGTATTACTATTCTGTATTTGAAATCTTTTTCAATCATGTCACTATTTCGTATAACATGATTGTATCTATATTATACTATTTGCTCCTGTGCATAATCATGTATAGATATATATATCTTCTCTAGAGCATCAACATATATGCATAATTCATAAAACAATTTATACAATTGGCTCATGTAACAATCACATGACAAAATAATCCTTCTTTAATGCATACACTTGTATACGTATTGTCATATAACATTGCTATTATGTACTTTAATAAGATTTCTATAATTGAGTCTATTGCTCTGTAGATCTATGTTTCAGCTTGCTAACATGTGACATCACATATGCTTGTTCATGTCATTTTATTTAAGTAAAGACATAATCATACATTTTGCTTTAAATCATATGCTTTAAATCATTTCACTATCTTTCAAACCCGATCATGTAAGATCATACTATATATGTATATGTTTATATGTACACATATATTCTATTAAACATATTACTTCTTTTTACAAGTAGAGTTAATATTTCAAACTATAAGTATCATATGAACAGTCATGGGTTGCATTTTTAATATTGACTATCATATATGTATTCATATCCACATTTGAACTCTATTGCAGGCAACACTATGTTCATGTTCAACTCATATATCAAGACTGTATTCATAGTATACTATTTGTACATATACAGAGTCTTGTAAAGCTATAAGTTCTCTGGTGCATAGAAAGATATATGCACATTTCATATAACAAGTTATACATCTAGCTCATCCAATCCGTGTGACTATAAAATTTGCATCATGACAAAGTGGCATGACATATAATCATCACATTAGATACTTGATCATGTTCTCATTAAGCATCTCACATGTTCATAGTCATGCTAAAACATTTTCTATCTCATAGGGCAATTACATGCTCATACACTCATATACATAATCATGTGCTATACAAAATATTGACATGTTTCCATATGGGCATATACATATGACATGGTCATACTATTTTTTTCATATTTCATAGCATAGGTACATGTCAAAATATGCACTATCTCATCATAGGATTACATATATATACATAAATTTTGCATATGACAATCATGTACAAATCTAGTTACATATATAGGTTAGATATTTTCATCACCATTATTCATTTATGTACACATACAAATGTATATGTATGCCTGTAAATCCTTCATTGATAATCATATTACATGCCCTATCCAATTTATTTTAATATCACATAAACAACTATTTATCTCAATTAATTAAAAAGTCATAAAATAAAGTATCACAAAAGTCTGCACAGGGCAGCATTCTGGACTCGATTTGTGAACCACATTTGAAATTGAAGATGTCATTTTTAGGCAAAATTATCTCCTACAATCTTATCCCCCTATGTGTCTAATTTTCAGATCATCAAAATTCATCTTAATATCTGACCTATAGCTCTAGTTATTTGAAAAAATACTATAGGCTGTTCATAGAGCCAAAACAGTGTGGGCTGTCACTTAGAAAAATTCATAACGTAAAATTGAGAGAGATTTAGACCAACATTTATTCTTAAAAGTTATACTTTCATGTCTCTAGTTTTAACATAATTTTTTTTTGTAGCATTTCAACACCTCTACAAAAAGTTATGCCTATTATTGTAAATTCTGTTTCTATGAGCAGTCCAAGGGACTAGTCCGGATTTAACCCTAAATTCCCTATACTTAGAGGCAGATTTAAGCTTAGCTTTCTGCTTAAGAATTGTAGATATAGAAGTATATGTTCCACAAAAATTAACTTTACATCATTCTGATCATTGTAGACGAAGTTATCTCAATTTAATTACAAGCTGTTCCAGACTCCACATTAACAGTTCACCTGATTTTTCAATAAATTATAAAAATTAGCTAGAGGCAGAATCAACGCCTGGTCCCTTCTACAAATTTGTATTGTTATGTCTCATTTAACTATATAATTTTGAATTGGTTCATTTTGAGTTCTCTAACTCAATTTACAATAGAATTACCATTACTAGGTCAAAGAAACCCTATTAAGGTTTCAAATGCAACTTACCTCACATTCTCAACAAATCATTCAAATCATTCTCAACAAATCATTCAAATCTCAAGTCCACCTCATCATGTCCAGCAGAAAATTACTTGCACATGAAAACCCCTAAAATTCCCATACCTTGGCTAAAATTTCCTTTAGCCAACTAATCCTTTGCAAGACCTTTTTCCTTTGTCTCTTTTATCTTCTCCTTCTTTTATCTACAATGTAAATCATTCTCTAATCCATCATTTCCAGCAGCTTTTCCCAACCAAAATCCAAGTAGAGAATGAATAAGAAGATGATGATAATGAAGATAACCAAAATTAAACCATACCTTATAAATCAATATCAATATTTCCTTGAACAATACCACATGCATGCATTGGCCTTCATGAATTTATGAGAGATGAACATGAAAATTGAAAGAGATGAAATGAATTCCCTCCTTTGGTGCCGTCCCACTCTCCCTTTCTCTTTCATTCCACTAACACCAACATTTATATAGTGCTTTGGTAAAAGTTTCAAGGTTTTGCATGTCACACTAAAGACATACAACTTTTTGCATGCTATAAAGTGACCCCTCCACTAACTCTTTTTCTTAAATCAACCTTTCTATTTAATCCCTTTTTTGAATTGACCTCTTAATATATGCTTCTATCCATATTTTACCCTTAAAATGCCATATTTATAAATTGACCCTTAAATTAATACTTCATGCTAAACATACTCACTTTCTACTTCTCACTGTCCAATTTTTACATAATACTTTTCACATGGAAAACGACATTTTTCAAGAAACTTTTCTTCTTAACAATTGATAATTAAGATCTTAACTATATGATATAAAAATTTCAAGTCATTTTGATGTATATCCCAGGAGTTAAAACATATCAAACACCTACTGCTCCAATGACCCATCAAATGAAAAAGGGCTACTGTTTTGGGCTTTTTTGAAGACCTTAGAGGCAAAATTTCATAATTGTTATTTTCATAAAATTTGTAGAAAAAGAAGTCCCGGTTATATCCCAACTAAAATCATCAAATTTGGAGTTCAAAAACTTAACTTATGATTAAAATA